>OY986995.1:685519-1340145 GCA_963920545.1 Lepidium didymum
TAATATAGCAGATAAGAATCGAATCATAATATCAAATCATTAGCTGGATCATACTAACCACCTGACTCATTTCTTCACGAAATTCTTCAATAAATGCAATTCTCACATTGAACTTGAAAATCAGTTAGCTCCATATATTCTTTATAAGATATTTAAACTAATGCTTTAAGTTTGTCAAATCTTTTACTTTTTTGCAATTAAAAATATTTACGGATAATCAGAAATTATTTTGTAATAAGATAATCACAATAAATTATCAATCACTAAACCGAGTCAATTTAGTTGTTTGTTTAAGGTTGTCTTTTCCTAAAAACATTTTCAATACGTATCAAAGTTATACATATTAACCATTCCATATGGAAACTTCAACAACTTTGAAGACTCACTTGTTCATAAAGATATTACTCATTGCAAGTAAATTGGTCACTAAACCAAGTGAAGAAATAAGAATGTCGACGAACAAAGATGTCTATAATCATAAATTATCTTCTTTAGGTGTCTTCATAAACTATTAAACTTCTTACAGTTGTCCTCATATCGACTTTAAAAATTACATATGAATAATTAAAAAATATAATATATACTATACATATATATATAATATATATATGTATAACTTTTCATATCTTTCATCACATTTCAATCATTAACAAAAAAGTAAAATAGTGAAAAATTCTTTAATTACACATTTAGTTTCCACAATATTATATACATACGTGAAATCATCATCACACATTTTTATGGCTTTGTTTCTTAATATATGAATGTTAATCAAAATCATTAAGCTATATTTTATCACTTTACTATAAATTCCAAAATTTGGATGGTGAAAATGAGTATACAAAGCTAACTTTTTACACCATTTACTATATATTAACATCAATTATAACTTAATAATTAATTGTTTTATTAACAGAAAGTACCACAAAATTATTTTAAAAATTACTGATATTTGTTGTGAATAAGTGATATCACATATTTCAAAGAGATTCAACACTACACTTAATCCTAATTATTATCGAGATTCTATGACTAGTAGATTTAATAGCAGCCTTTTATAATGGTCATCCATGATATATTCTTTTTATTTTGTTGTTAAAACATCCATAATATATTCATAATAATATTTTATTATTTATGGATGTAAAATATTATATAGACTTGAGAAAAACTGCAAAAAAATAACTTACAACAAACTTCTTACATTTCACTAATAAAACCTAACAAAAGCTAATATCACAAAAAATCCTAACTTTAGAGAAATTCAGCATTTTCCAAACCTACCATTTAAACAGGGTTAATCATTAAACAAATGTTAAAAACACATTGTATAAATTAATCAACAAAACTTTTGTCTTATGCATTGGAAAGAGTTTTATTAAATGACTAATTTGAAGAGGAAAATGTAACGACATTTATTTGATTTTTATATAGTTTTTTAAATTAATTTTTTTTTTGTCTGAAGTATATTAAAACCAAGATGTAATACAAAGTTTGAATACACAAGTCTGCGAAAAACGTAATTTTTCTGGAAGCTACGTCCAAAAGAGGAAAATTATAAAACTCTGAAAGAATTAGATTAAGACAAGATTTGAAGTCTACTCTATTATCTGTTATCCATAACCCGAAGATCGAAGCCACCAGAGACTACAAGAAGAATAAATTGATGGCGATACTTTCTATGACAAATAGGGGTACCTCATATATGACGAACGAGCAACTATACCGACAAAAATGAATTCAATAGCCAAAATTGCGCGAAGTCACGGAAAGAAGCCCAACTAGAGGCGAAACCAAAGACAAACTAAATGGCAGAGAAGACATGAGATTAGGCCACACATCTTCTAGAATGGCGAAGTCGAAAACGCAAACAACCTATTGACGCCTCGATAGAGTCCAAAAAGGATTAGATCTCAATTTAGATCCAAAAAATACAAACATGGAACGAACCAACTTTCTTCGGGGAGATACCGTAATCCAAAAGAGCACAGACACCGATCGAATCCGAAGAGGAATAAGAATTCAATCAAACCGTAGAGCTGATAAAAGAGCCTAAATTAAATGGATCTAGTCTAAAAGCACACCAGAGGTAAGCCAAGAACTAACCAAATTAAACTCAACCGAGAACCCTAAGAAAAAGAAAATCGGCCGAAAAATAGAGGGATATGAGATAATTGTACAAGAGTCATAAAGAGCAAAATCCAAGACGTCATCGCCATCAGCAGCATGGACCAACGAAGAGACCTGGATCCCGGACAAAGCTCAGTAGGGAGAACCACAGATTCTCAACCAAACATGGCTGCACCCGCTCTTGGAGCCACGGCTTGTCTCAACCCAAGCACCATCGTTGCAGAGAAACACCGGTGAAGGAGCACCACTCAAAAGCTTGTTGGAGAACCTCAAATTATGAGGAAACCGTCACCGAGAAAAAATTTCACACGAATATCTTAGAAATTTAAAAATATCTATAAAAAATGTTTTACATCAAAATGTAGTGGAATCCAATTGATGCCGTAATTTAAGTCAACTATACAAAATATTCCAAAGACGAAATTTACAAGTTTTACACAAAAGCCCACGTGAGTCTTTTCCAAAGAGTGAAGTCTCTTTCCTCTTCACCTTCTTCCAAATTTCCCAAATCCCTCCACATAAACCCTAGAAATCAAAATTCGCTACTTACTTTTTCATTTCGATTTTAATGCATTATCCCGAATAAAGCTTTCATTTTTCTACTCCCACAGTTCTCGTTCTTCTGCTCTAAACCGAATTGATTCGGACTTGTCACTTCTTCTCCTCCATGGCTACGCAACAGCAACAGTCCGTCATTAAAGTAAGCTCTGAAGGTACCCTTAAGTTTATTCTTTTTGGGGTGTTTTTAAAATCGCAGTCTTTTGAATTTTCTCGTGTTGGGTTTTAGGGCGCGAAAGTTCTTATGGTTGGGGCTGGTGGGATTGGCTGCGAGTTACTGAAGACTCTTGCTCTTTCTGGATTCGAAGACATTCATATTGTAAGTTTTCTTCAAATTGTTTGTCCTTTTATGGTTTTAGTGACTTTTAGTATTCTTAAGTTGTGATTTCTTCTCTTTTCATTTAATTTAAGATTCTAGATCACAGACGAAAATTTAAAGCATTGAAAATCTCCATTTGTGATACAGAATTTGATTTCAGGCTTAGAGTTTTAGAAGTTGTTGAAAGTTTTTGGGATTTCTATATCTTTGAGCTTTTTGTGAAGGATAGTTATATGTCTTTAGGACGACACTGCATTTAGCTGTGTTCGCTAATAGGTTTAGTGTAACTCAAAGACTCTGGATACGCAACGGATGAGATTTTATGGGAAATCAAGAGAAAGATTCAGGTTTTGTTTGCGGTTTTCTTCTAGATTTGAACAATGAATCGTGAAGTGACTTATAAAACTAGTTTTTACTCTATGTGTTGCCTGTTATTAAGTTACTGATTCTTTTGTGTTACAGATTGACATGGACACAATTGAAGTCAGTAACCTGAATAGGCAATTTTTGTTCCGTCGTTCACATGTTGGGCAGTCCAAGGCTAAGGTAACTTTTCTTCTTGAGCTAATTCCAAGGGTTACAAGTTCATAAGAGTTAAGATGTTCTTAGCATCTTTCAGGTCGCCAGAGATGCAGTATTGAGATTTAGGCCTCACATTAATATAAAATCATACCATGCAAATGTGAAGAACCCCGAGTTCGATGTTGATTTCTTCAAGCAATTTGATGTTGTTCTGAATGGACTGGACAACTTGGATGCAAGGCGGCATGTTAATCGTCTATGTCTAGCAGCTGATGTTCCTCTTGTAGAAAGCGGGACTACAGGATTCCTAGGACAGGTTATTTTGCATTCCTTTTGGTTTTGCAGTCTCTAAGCAAAATCCATGAGTTCGGGTTGAATGGTGTAATTGTTATCATTTTTCTTTTATCTGACTTTGCAATACTTGCTTGTGTGTACAAATCAGGTAACTGTGCATATAAAGGGAAAAACAGAATGCTATGAGTGCCAACCCAAACCTGCTCCAAAGACCTATCCTGTGTGTACAATAACTAGCACTCCAACTAAGGTATTTAATTTTTGTGAATATTGGGGACGTAGTATTATACCTCAGCTGGCATAGTCTTATCCTAAGTATAGAGGGTTCTTTGATGTGCCATAATTTGTGAATTGATTCTACAGTTTGTGCATTGTATCGTGTGGGCAAAAGAGTTGCTCTTTGCAAAATTGTTTGGTGACAAGAATCAAGATAATGATCTTAATGTGCGATCCAACAACTCTGCAAGCTCATCCAAAGAAAAAGAAGATATATTTCAACGTTCAGAAGATGAAGATATTGAGCAGTATGGCAGGAAGATTTTTGATCATGTGTTTGGTTCTAACACTGAAGCGGCTTTGTCCAATGAGGAGACATGGAAAAATCGTAGACGACCAAGGCCTATATACAGTAAGGATGTCTTGCCAGAAAGTCTGACTCAACAAAATGGAAGCAGTCAGAATTGTTCAGTCGCTGATGGTGATTCGATGATCTCTGCCATGCCATCGCTTGGCCTGAAGAATCCACAGGAACTGTGGGGTTTAACCAAGAATTCTCTATTGTTCATGGAAGCATTGAAGTTGTTTTTTGCCAAAAGAAAGAAGGTTTGTGTAATCTTATGTAAACTCGCCCTGTCTATATCTGTGGTTTTGGAGTACTGATTAATTCATGGTTTTGTCTATACGCTGCCATAGGAAGTAGGACACCTTACTTTTGACAAAGATGACCAGTTAGCTGTAGAATTTGTCACTGCTGCTGCAAATATCCGTGCTGAGTCTTTCGGAATTCCTTTGCACAGTCTTTTTGAAGCAAAAGGTATTGCTGGAAACATCGTTCATGCTGTTGCTACAACTAACGCCATTATTGCTGGTTTGATTGTTATTGAAACGATCAAAGTGCTGAAAAAGGATGCGAACAAGTACAGGTTTGTTACTTTGAATCCTTATTTCACTGATTTTTATAGGTTTTTAACGTCCTTATATCTATTCATTTTTATTGTTCTCGTTATCTTCTTCATCTAGAATGACTTATTGCTTAGAACACCCAAGCAAAAAATTGTTGCTTCTGCCAGTAGAGCCATATGAACCTAATCCTACATGCTATGTCTGTTCCGAGGTATACCTATCTTTGTTTAGCCTTCTTTCATAATCTATCTTGTATTATCAGTCATCGGATTTTCATTTTTTTATCAACAGACCCCTTTAATACTCGAGATCAATACTAGGAAATCGAAACTACGGGATCTAGTTGATAGAATAGTCAAAGCCAAGCTTGGAATGAACCTACCATTGATTATGCATGGGGCATCGCTTCTTTATGAAGTTGGTGATGATCTTGATGATATTATGGTTGCAAACTACAATGCTAATCTTGAGAAGGTTTGGTCTCGATTGTTCTACCATTTTCCTTTTCAAACATACATCGGATATTACTATTTTTTCACATGCTGGTGTTTCTTTCTCAGTATTTATCAGAATTTCCTTCTCCTATTGTCAACGGAAGCATCCTCACCGTTGAAGATCTTCAACAGGAGCTATCTTGCAAGATAAATGTCAAGCACAGGTTCTTTTTCCATTTTTTACCTTTTGGATCTTGCTTCAATATTAGTTTGGTATTCCGGGAATGTTACCATCGTCTTAAACTTTTCCATTTCCATCAAATCACAAAAGCATTTCTCGTCTTTCAAGATGTGTTATAATCAGATATAATCTCAAATGGCCTGAAAAGATCTGGATAGTCCTTACATGTCTGAATAAAGCAGAGATCTTACACATAAGATTTCTGTTTCTGTCACAGGGAAGAATTTGACGAGGAAAAAGAACCTGAAGGAATGGTACTCTCTGGATGGACACAATCTACAGCCACAAATGGCGAAAGCACATCAACATCAAACAAAGAGAACGCATCTGATGTCAGAGAGAGTTCTTCAGGATCTGCAATTGCTTCTAAGAAGAGAAAGCTCTCTGAGAACGAATCTGGTAATCATCAAAAGAAAGAAAAAGAAACAGAGAACGTAGAGAGTGAAGATGATGATCTCATGGAGATTGAAAATCCAATGATGGTGAGCAAGAAGATAAGAGTTGAGTAGGCCTATTTTTTAGCTTTGATCATCACTAAATCCTTGCTTTGTTTTTTGTTATAAATTTTTATTCCTTCTAACTTTCCACTTTCTGAATTTGTGTCATGAGAATTACAAAGTAAGATTTAGGGATTCTTTGATGGAAAAGAAACTACTGAGATTGTTAAATATTTACTAGGACAGGATCATTTTGAAGGAGGAGTTCAGATACTCCTAAGTAAGCAATCTTTGCTTTTTGAGATCTGTAATGTTTTCACTAACTGTAAGAGCTCCACTGTATCTTAATTCTCATTACTATTTTTTCTTGTTCTTTTTTTTTCCTAGTTACCTAATATGTTCTATTCAAAATTCAATTTTCTGAATCAAAAGTAAAATACTAGATTGCAACAGAACTCAATCAACTCATTGACAGTGGCAGCATATAATGTAGTTTGTGACCTTAAACGCTTGTGTTTAAACATTCATATTGAGACTCAATACTCCTACAACTACAAGAGTTGGTTAAAAGTTTAAAACAAAAAGACACAAAAACTTCACTCCAAACTACTTACAAAGTATCCACAGGGCTGTCGTCTGCTTGTAGAGCGAAATTTGAGAATGCGGTGACCATGTTCTTCCTGACTTCGAACCTTCCTAGAAACAAAATCACCATTGTGTTGTGGCGTATACAGGGGTATTCACATGGTTTCTTTGGTCCCATGATCAGTCGAAGCTCATAATTCGTAGACCCGGAACACCTGTTTTTTTTTTCCGTTTAATCGGAGCATCTGGTTTATCAAAAAATAAACTACTAACACAGCTGAGCCACATGCATGGATTAGATAAACAATTATGTATTCAGGTGATTGTACGTGGAGACCGGCCAAACATTTGGCAGCTAATTTCTTAACTCTAAAGAGCATGAACTACATTTGGCAAAGGAAGTTTCTCAAGTGAAACTTGATATTGAAGAGCTAGTAGCTAGTATTTAAGCAAGTCTAGTTTCATCAATACAATAACCTTATAAGTGTTTTATCTAAATAACATTTTGTGAGTGAACTTATCGATCAAACGATGGAAGGTAAAACTGTGATTTTAAGTGTGTTCATAATGAGTCTAGTCATGTCCCAAATTCAAGTGGAAGCGGTAAGCTGTTGTCCGGACCTAAGGTCAAGAAAAACTTATAACAGATGCCTTTTTTGGGGAAGCTCCCCAAAAACATGTGCACAAATCAGTGGATGCCAAATCGTTTCTGGGGTAGTTGCCCTATAAGACTTACTAATGAAATTCTCGAATCCGGTAAACACATCGTTTTATTCTATTTTTCTTTTTAATTTGTTGCCATTTTTTCGTAGATATTTATTAACTTTTTGTGGCTTTTTCGGTATATGTGAATTAGCCACCTATTTTATTGTTTAGTTACATGGTTTTTGATATGTTGACTCGAGGTGATAACGTCAATGAATACTGCAATTTGGGGTGTGGATCTTCTGTGTGCGGCTCCTTAACCACTCTTGCAAACTCTGGTAAATCCAATACCTTAAAGTTCTAAGCTCTGGCTCAAAGTCTGTGTCTCAAACAGAATGTGCTACGGCACAATGTTTGGAAGCAAAGACTCTGGCTAAGATGGTGTCTTTGCTTTCACGCATTCGTGCCATGGAACACTCTGCTTGATGTGGAGTCTTCCAACCATAGTTTACAAAACTCATTACTATTTTTGTTTTGAACTTTATATCACAATTCACAAGTGAATAATTCATTCTAGTTTTGTCATGCTGATAAGACACAAGTGAGATTGTGAATGAAGCGCTTGAAAAATGTACCAAGGCATGTTCTTCTCTCTGCACAAAAGGCTTTAAAATTGCACTTGATCACATTGCCTAAGCAAACATATCCACGAAGTTACCGCATCCAAGTTTCTTGGTTTCCATGTTTTGAATCAGTGTCATGTAAATATGACAAAAATGCTAGACTTTACTATTATTAATAAGTTTTTTTTTGGTTTTATGCATGTGTTGTACAAGTTTTTCGATCCTATATTGTATATGCCTTCTACTTCCTATCACCCTAATAAAGATTAGTACGTTGTTAATGATGTTGGATGGTGATATATCATCACTAGTTGTGTTATCAGGTGGTGAAATATCCGGCATCAAAAGTTCAGATCACCTTAACCTAATATATATAAATCTAAAAGTTAATTTACTCATTGGTATTCAAATTTCCGATGTGTGATATGTCATGACCTAGGGATCAATCCACTCATTGCTAATTAATTTTGATTTGAAAACTCATATATAATGATATTAGAGTCCACGATCTGACCCAATATACACCCATGCATGATGCGTTTGCCATGGTATTTTGAGATGTTAAGTATACCACTAATTATCTCGAGAGGGCATATTAGAGAATGATATATTGTTCACTCATTGCCAATTGATTTTGAGTGGAAACTTCCTTATTCATCAGCTAATCTTTCTCTCAATACTTAGTAAAATACTTAGTAAAAGAAAAGTGAAAATTTGTATTTTGTGATCTTAGATAAGTATCAACAAACTAAACAATGGGAAGATGACTAAATAAAATGCACGAGTATTTAGTTATACGTACATCATCCACCACCCTTAAAACACAAATCAATTACAAAACACACAAATTAATACAACTAATCCGATTTAACCGTAAGTAGATAAATTTCTTTTCTTCTCTAACTCTTCACTGTTTCATTTGGTGCAAATGTTTCCATCAGTTTATCTCCCATTAAGGCTAGCAAACTGAGTAAACATGGTGGTTCCAGAGTGTTGGTCCACCGTTGAGTCATTCTTCTCTTCAGTCTGAGGAACCTTACGTTCACCTGCTGCAGTAGTGGTTGGGGCAGGTGAAGGCTCCGCAGCAGCAGCAGCCACAGGCTTACCGGTCTCAGCCTCCTCAGTCTCAGCTTTTCCCTGAGAAAAAGCCTCTTGAAGCTGAAGAGCATACTCTAAATTCCACAATACATCTCCCATTGTTGGTCTATCAACACCATATTCTGCTAAACACTTTTCTGCAGCTTCTGCAAACTTTTTCATAGATTCAGGATTCACAGTACCAACAAGATGAGGGTCAATTATCTTTTCAAGCAACCCTTTTTGTTTCCATTGCATAGCCCATTCAGCTAAGTTAACTTGTTCTCTTGGAAGCTGAGGATTAACAGCTGGTCTTGCACATAAAGCTTCTAGAAGAACAACACCAAAGGAATAGACATCTGATTTGTCTGTAAGTTGTTGTCTTCTAAAGTATTCAGGGTCTAAATACCCAAAACTACCTTTCACAGCTGTACTGACATGGTTTTGTCCTAATTCAACGTCTTTGGAGAGACCAAAGTCAGCGACTTTAGCAACTAAAGCCTCATCAAGGAGAATGTTTGTGGATTTGACATCACGATGGATAATCCCTTGAGCTGTTCCTGTGTGTAAATAGTGAAGTCCACGAGCAGATCCTATGCAGATCTCTAGTCTTTGTTTCCATGTCAAAGGATTAAGATTTTTTCCATAGAGATGGTCTCTGAAAGGACCATTGGACATGTATTCATAGACAAGGATCATCTCTGAGTTCTCATCACAGTATCCAATCAAAGAGACTAAGTGTCTGTGTCTAAGCTTAGACAACATTTGAATTTCTGTATGAAACTCTGTAATCCCTTGCTCTGACTGTGCATTGCCTCGCTTGATGGCTACTTGAGTTCCATCATCAATGGTTCCAATGTAAACGTTTCCAAATCCACCAACACCAATGATCTCTGATTTATCAAAGTTCTTTGTGACCTCTTGAAGCTCTGAGAGGGAGAAATAGCGTCCGAGACCAAGCACAGAACTTTGCAAGTTAGATCTATGAGAACCAGCTTTGCTTGACATGAAAGTAGTGTCACCAGAGTGAATTGGTAACAACCAAGAGGAGAAACTGTTTCTCTTTTGCCAATCTTGTGGCCTCTTTCTCCATCTATAAACCATTGCTCCAAGACCTACAAAAGCTCCAAACATCATCACAAATCCTGCAGTTGCAACCATTCCATGCTTCCCCATACCTGTTGTTCTACCATCAACTCCAAATTCTCCATCAAGACTGTCCACAGAATTGCTCATCTTCAAAACCTCAACTCCATTCAAAATAGCGTTTTTCGACCCAGTTTCTTCTCCCATGGGACCAATCTGGACCTGAAGCTCAGGTTTCATAAGGGTCGAGTTCACTACAATGTCTTTGTAATAAGGAGTAGAAAGACCACCAGCTAAACTAGACAAATCCAAACCGGAAATCGCAGTCTTTGCATTGATGTAAACATTGAAGTAAAGGTCATCAAGAGATTTGCTGATGATGTCACAGAAATGAAGACGAATGAGGTAATGAAACGATGGATTAGACTTAAAGTTCCATGTGACATTGAAATTAGGACTTATGGTGTTAGCATCAGCCATCTCTGCAGCTGTTGCATAAACCGTCTGTGGTGCAATCAATGGTGTAACTCCAGGAGGATACTTGATTGTTGTTGGTGTTGTTTTCACATCTTTAGCTAGATTAGGATCTTTCAAGTACTCTTTATCAGATGTCCAAGTTCTTGCTAATGTGTCATTTTGAGGTGTGATCAAAGGACCACCAACATTAACCCTGTAAACTGACTGGTATGCATAATCAGACAAACCAGTAAGACCTTTGACAGGAAAAAGAGAAGTGCCTTCATTAGCAATGAGTTCATCTGGAGCTGACACAAGTTCGATTCCATTGATGAAAGCTGCAGACTTTTTCATCGGTTTGAATCTAAGAGCGAATTGAGCATTGGTCATATTGATGAGATACTCTTTCTGAACAACAGCTTGAGGATCCTTGTTTTCATTACTTAGTTTAAAGTTATGAAGCAAAACATATTTCTCTGTTAACACAGAGAATGTTGCTTGTTGAAGATCAACTTTGTCATTAGGAAAGGCAAAGAAATGAAGACGAACCCAATGCCAACCGGGTCGAGTCAAATGAAACTTGTAAATAGCTTCTTCACGAAAGATTCTTGCAGTTAAGTAAATAGGAGATGCAAGCTTATCTGAAGGAGGAGCAGAGACTTGAATATCATCTTTAGCTTCTATAAACTGAACTGTTTCTGAATCACTTTTGAAAACTCGACCTTCAGGTGTTTTGGTCGATGATTTGCTTCCACAATCAATGAGAATCTCATCTGAAGGTTTGAAACTAGCTGTAGTTGGACCATTACCACCACCACCAATGGCAACCACAGAAGCTAAGCTTGTTGAGAAGAGGAAGATGATGAAGAGGAGAGTCATGAAGGGCTTGAAATGAACAAATCTTAAGATGAGAATTGAATGTGTTTTTTTGGTTTCTTTGTTATCTCCATGGCTTTTTTCGTGAGAGAAGAATGAGGGAGAAAAATGATAAGACGAGATTATTGGGTTACTTGTGGTTGAAGAATGAAGCAAAACAAAAAAGGACATGACAGAGAGAAAAGATGAATGGCTAAGTTTCTTTTATTGTTGTTTGGTTCTGCTTGAGTTAGTTATAATTAGTGTTTGTTTTCTGAAAAAAGTATTTGTAAGTCATTTCTTTGTAATTATTATTTATATTTAAAAGATACAAATCACATCATATAAAATAAAAAAAAATAAATGATCCAGCTAATAACTTGGAACCATAATTTGATTCCTATTTTCTACATTATGATAATTTTTTAAAAAATTATAAAAATAAACTTTAGAACACAAATCGAATCTTATCAATCCAATTGTTAAGTCTAGTTGATGTCAAAATTATTAATCAATTCACCTAAAAGAAATCTACTAATTTCTTTTTTTGTTTTATTAATATATATATATATATATATATTCAATGTTATATGTTATCGGAGATATGCTATTTATTAACAGTTTAAAACTTTAAGTCACATACAAAAATTAGTTTAAAGAAGCAGAATTAACATACATTGATATAGTATATTAGTGTGGACCAAAAGAAATGCTACACAATCGTTGAAACCAGTTTATTGTCGGTTTGGTCCTGTGGTCGTAATTTGAACAGTAATTTTATCCCCTCAGGCTGAACAATAGCAACGTTTCCTCTGTTTTTGTTTGACACGAGAAATACACTCAAGTCAGTAGAAAAACAGAACAGTTTTTTTTGTTCCCTCTCAAATTAAATAAACAAGAACATGATCCAACGATAGTCACATTCACAAACTTGCAAACACATAATTTCAAACTAAACAAACATATATTATAAAACCCTAACGAAAACAACCAAATTTATTCATGAAATGGAAACATAATTCATTATGGATGGTTAATTATGGTTGTGGTGGCCGGGAAGTTTGTCCTTAATCTTCTCAAGAATACCCTTCTTCTCATGTGGTTGATCCGTCGTTGTGACCGCGGTGGTGGTGGTGGTTGGCCTAGTGGTTGTGGCGGTGGAGGGTGTTTGTTCATCCTTATGCTTACTACTAAACTTCTCTTTAATTTTATCCTTTATGCTCTTCTTCCTCCTCCCTCCTTCTCCATCATCCTCCTATATTATATGTTACAATATCATTCACTCATTTAGCTACTTATTTTTTATAAATTAAACAAAAACATTAAATAAATCATTTTCCCTCAAAATAACATTTTTTCTGTTTGTATCAAAAAATAACAGTCAGTCTTCATAAAATATTAAACTACCATAAAAACATGTTTTAGTCGAGGGTTTTGATCCATACATTGATACTTTTGTTTTTTTTTCTAATTAGAAATATTTTTTTTCTCTTTCATTTTATATCAAATTTTTTGAATAAAAGAAATTTTGAAGTCTCTTGCATGATTCCATTTTCAATGCTTCTAAAAAATAGTTGTACTTCTTAGACTTCGATATTTTTGATTCTTTAAATATTTTTGTCTTTTATTTTATAGCAAAAATTTGAAATAAATTAAAATTTTAAATGTCTTGCAAAATAATCCTAATTACATAGAATAAAAGATCTATATTTAGAATACCAAATAGTATGGTACCATTCTTTGGAGAAAAATATATATTTTCTTGAAAATTCTCCCTAAATACATAGGATAAAAGATTTTTATATATATTATTTTTTCCAACAAAGATTTATAAATTAATATTTTGATAACCAATAATTTTCTTCAAATTATATTTTTAATTTAATAATATATTAATAATAAATTACCAAAAATTTCTACTCTAAATATTATTAATCAATTTGTATAAGTGTGTAAGAGCTAGAGCTAGAATCTCACCGAGCTAGAGCTAGATGAACTTCCAGACCGACGTAGATGGTCTTCAAGCTTGCCATGTTGTTGCTTTCCCGTGGCTCCTGGAGCTACACCAGCACCGGCAGTGGTGGCTGCAACTGCTCCTCCACCAGCTGCGGCTCCTGTTCCAAAGGCAGGAAGATGATGTGTTCCTGTTGTATGAGTTCCTCCACCGACCGGATGTGTCTCTGCAACCGGTGTTGCATGTGTTCCTCCACCGACCGGATGTGTTTCTGCAATCGATGCAGGACACTGGTGCTGAGGAATACCAGAGGTAGTAGTATTATCCTTGTACTGAGGAGGAGCAGAAGTCGCAACACCGGTTAAGTGCATAGGATTACCAAATTCATCAGTAAGTTGAACCGGGTTTCCATGTTCATCAGTTAAATGAATTGGGTTTCCTCTTTCATCCTTCAAACTCGCCATTGTCTAACAATCTTCACTGATTTGGAATTATTTTGTAAGATTCTCAAGTTCTTAGAAATGTATACTAATTTATATAATAAAGTAGCTACATATGTTGATATGCATGCCTATGAAACGTGGCGTGATTAATGTGAATAATGTGAAATGTTATGCCACGAACGGATAAACATAAGTCATGTGTGTGGTTTGATGTGTAATACGTCACGAATCCGACATAATAACGTTTTGCCTTTTTTGATTGAATTCAGAAGAACAAAACGTTATCTTGTGCATGAATTTAGATATATGGATTTAGTATCATATGATTAGTCTCGAAAAATGGAAAATTTTGTCGTGCTGATTTTTATATAAATTCAAAGACTTGTGTAGTTATAATCTAAAAGCTGAAACTTTTAAATCTTAAACATAAACTTTTTACAGTCCGATAAAATTAACGTTACAAATCAACCAAAGGCACATACAAAATCTGTATTTGGAAAATTTGGGTTAGATAGGGATTCATGCAATTGTAATAGCCTAAGAAACAAACTCATAACTGTATCCAAAATCCTGTAAGTTTATTAACCTAACAAACGAATTGGCATCTAATAAAACGATGATTTGATTAGGAAAAAGATTATGCTTTATGAAAAATATCATATTAACATTGAAATCTGCATTGCTACTTAATCAAGTTCTTAGTTTCAATAGAAATGAAGAGTAGAAAAACGTAGACTAATTGAATTAGAAAGTATAAACAAGACTACTCTTCATCCTCATCAAGCTCTACAATCTGTGCTCGTCTCTCTGCAGCTTTCCTTCTAATGAAGAAACCCCATCTCATAGCTGCTTTTATCTTAAGCCAACCAACAACAGCTCTTCCTGATCGACCACGATCCTCATCATAACCTTGCATTGGTGTGTGTAGAAACGATGGGAATGTGTATCCATCTTCTGCTAAGTGTGTTGCTGAGCCATTTCCTCCTCCACCCATGCTGAATAGTCTCAGAAACTGTTGCATATCTTCATTCTCAAGCATTTCATGGCTTCTGAGTCGGATTTCTTCCTCAGAGAAGAAATCTTCAGGTCCTCCTCTATCACGGTTGTTTGACCAGTCTTCGAAAGGATTCAGATTTGCTTGCTGAACAGAAGAAGAAGAGTTGATGTTTTGGTATCCGCTTGGGGATGATTGTGGAGGACCGAGAGTAAGCTGACCATTGTTTATGGTGTTTTGAGTTTGATGTAGGTTTCCTATGAGCTGGTCTTGTGTTGTACTGCACGACGCAACTTCAAATTGTGCTCTTGGGTTGGAATTTAAAAGCTGGGGCTGCAAAGGATATCCTGTTGCCAGAGTCTGATCATACCCTGCAGAGATTTGATAGAAATGAAACAAACTTAAAAGACAATTTTAGCAATTTACAATTTTTCATGAGTGATTGAAATTTGCAAACCTGCAATAGCAAAATCTGAAAGCACAGAAGGCTGATTAGCTGGCACTGAAGGTGAAGGCCCTGCCATCTGCATTGGATGCTCAATAGCAGCAGCAGCAGAGTAATTTTCCGGATCAGTTTCAGCAATATCCAACCTCTTAGGCTGCTTGAAGTCTATCAGAGATTTGCCATCATACTCTATCACTAAGTTCCAGTTGTCATATGCTTTCTTCACCAGCCCATCAACATATACCTTCAAACACACACACGAGGTAAGAACTCAGAATCAAATTGATGAATAATGCAGTACAAACTCAGACAAATCTATACAGAAAATAGTGAATCGTTGCTTAACTAAACCAAAGGTGGCAGCAGAAAACCAAGATTAGTGTTATAAGTTAAGGGAACAAGGAGCAAACCTTTTGGCTCTCGGAAAGTGAATCAGCAGAGACGTATTGATCCCCGGAAATGAGACCACTTAGCTCATAGATATTGTTGAACACAACACCCACATTCCTTGAATCCTCAGCGTAGTAGATATAAAGCTTACCGCTCAGAACACATGTCTTTGCGTGCTCTGATAGTGCATCCCACATTTTGTTTGACATTCCACTTCCGAGAATCTAGATAAATCAACACGGATTAAGATCAAATTATCAATGGTGTAAATCCAACGATAACAGTCTCTTTCAAGAGCAGAAACTTTGACGTTATAAGCACTTACAGAACGTAATCTTGCAGGATCCCGGACCATTATTCTCAGAAAATCTTCTACAGTGACTATATTTTCAGCATTAAGCCTTTTATGGAATGCACCATCTTTACCAATCTTATCCAATCTCCACACGTCATCATTCAGCGCAGGTGGATAATGCTTCTTGTACACTGCACCATAAACAAAATGTGCATCAAACTAAAAGAAAGTAGCACCACACGGTACCATGAAAATAAAAGTTGCAACTTCTAAGATCATACATTCGCCTCTGTGATCTTTAACTGTAAAAGCTTCAGTCTTAGCCTCACGTATGCGAATGCCATCACAACATCGAGAAACGACACGTAAACCGAGTCTGAACTTTCGACTTCGAATCCAACTTGAATTGTCTGTAAAAACTAACTCCCCCAAAGTTCCAACCCCTTCCTTGAGAGTAACAAACAAATCTCCAGTCAGCAAGGGTCTTTTTCCTTGACGCTCTTTGACGACATGCCCTTCAAAATCTTCCTGGGTCCAGTCATCATCATCTTCACTGTTAAAGTCACCCTCAAGCACAACAACCTGAAGCTTTGCTGAAGCCTCTGGACCATATACCACAGCACGCCCAGTGTTTGCATCAATCAATATGACATGAATTGCAGCACCTTGCTCCCCTTCTACTCTTCCTCCCGTGAACAAAGGGAGAGATAACCTAGACCTGAAGTGCAACCGTAAGTTCCGGCCATCCGAACCTTCAATTCTTTTTGGAGAAGACCCTGAACTGAAAAGTAATAACAATATACCTCAGGAAACCATTATCAAACGTTAAAGAGCATGTCACCATATCAATAACCATTAAAATACATTGAGCAATTTCGATTTTACCTTCCAGTAAGCCTAGCAGGGCCTAATTTCGCCAAAGCACGTTCTACTTCCTCACTGACCTGCTCAGCAAAAATCCCAAATCAAGGCTATAAGAAAGGATAGCCCATTCTAAGAAAAGGCTACACACCAAAATTCTAAGTAGGAATACAGATTGAAATCAGAAAAATATAACAATGGCAAGAAGAGCTAAGCAACAAATCTTACAACTCGGCGAAGGATAGGTTCCAAAGACGAGCAAAGCTTCTGCAAACTGTCTACTTTCAAAGCCTCAACAATCACACTGGCCCACAACGAAAGATAACCAAGATACACCCACAAAGTAAGTAACTTTCAGTGAAATTAGTTGAATAAATTACATGAAGAAGAAGAAGCAATTACCTAGCAAGAGCAGGACGTTTTCGTTCAGGCTGGTCATCATCATTCCCTTCTAAGTTCCTCTTTGCTCTATTCATATTATTACCTCTATCCATCTAACTCTTCATTCCCCCAACTCCAATGGGAGAAAAACCTAATATTTACATATAACACAAAAACTCCATTAACCAAAAACACCCCAAAATCACCCCTTTCTTCTAAAAAACGAAAACCCAAAATCCAATTCTCTAATCAAAGAAGACTTGCCGTAGACTCTCTCAGTGACCAATTGAAGAACCAAAACAAATTGATAAAAGAGACAACAACACCAGTACGAAGAGAATACCTATTTAGCAAGACGGCGGAATCAGAGATTATCTCGAATTCGTTGAATAATTAGTAGTGAAGAGAAGTTTGAGAGCTTTGCGACAGTCTTCTCTGTTTTGGTCTTTCGATGCTTAATCGGTCAACTATGGCTACTCATTGAGCTATACCAATGCTTCTGGTGGGACTTAATCCAGTGTGGTAAAGTCTACGTATGCTAAAACGACAAGTGGTAAAGTCTACGTATGATTAAATTAGTGTAATCACCTTTTTCTTTCAACAATTAATCAAATACAATTTCCTCAAACCCTTAAAATTTCACAAACTATAATAGTCCCTAAAATCGAATATTGATGGAAAAAACATACATAAATAGATTGTCTTAGTTATAAATGTCCAAGCTAATGATTTATACTACATACGATTTTACACTTTGTCAATCTTATTATTATAAAAAAACTTATATAAATAGACATCTTTGTGTCAACAATTAGATCAATAAATCCAATACCTAGCCAAAACTCACATAAATAAACATTTAACGGCTTAAAACACAATTATCTTTTTTTGTGGTATTACAATTGTGAAACCATTCTTTCTTTTTAATTTCTCATAATTTATATAGGTTTAGTATTCTTATATTCTCATCTAACTATATGTTACTTGAAAAGAAAAACAAAATGATTATATTACTTTTGCACGCTTCAATGTAACAAAATGGTTCAGTTCAACAAAATATATAAAATTTGAAGCAGAATCTAAAAGGTGTATATAACTTTTAACATCACTAAATTATTAATCGTATGATTCCAAAAAGACTATAGAATGCATAATCATTGATTTGCAACAAACAAATACAGACATTGGGCACAATACACCAACTATATTTGGGTTCATGCAGTCTTGAATTCACCGAGCCTTTTGTAGAGCTTAATGAGCAACGACCGGCAAATTTCAGGCGACGTGCAAGGGCCACACATTAGGTATACGACGTTTCCGAGAGGACGCATGAAGATTCCGTCTTCTCGAAGCATTTCTAGAAGAGATTTTGCGTACAGAGAAGCGTACCTGAACAAGTAGAGGAACAAATCATAGTTAGAGACAAATAGGATCCGGATATCCAAAAATATCAAAATTTCAAAGTATGTAGATTCAAACATTACGGATATCCAAAAAAAATTTAATATCTGCAATAGCCTTAGGGGTAAAAACCGGAACTAAAATACTAAACCAAACCGAAAACATGTATTCGGTTCGGTTTCGGTTCGGTTTCGGTTCATGGAAAAGAATCATTAGGTTCTAATATTTAGATAATTTCGGTTTTCGGTTTGGTTCAGTTCTTAATTAAAAACGGAACAAAACCAAATAAGAACCGAGACTAATTTGTCTAAAATATTTTGGTTACTTTTTATTTGGTTACAAGTAACCATTCATACCGAACTGATATCATTTCGGATCTAATTCAGTTCTCTCGATTTGAAACCGAACCAAAACCAAATTTTAATAGGTACCTAATAGCTATAATATTTTCAAAACCAAAAGAACCGAAAACTGAAAGATCGACCCAAACAACATGTAACATACAAAATATTTTAAGACGCATCGGATCAGGTATACGATTAAGAATTTTGTTAACCGGATACGGATCGGATCTGGATCCATCAACCTTGTATAACGGATCACGGATTGGATTAAAACAATTAGAACGGATCACAGATTTGATTTCAGATCCCCGATATTTTACCTATAGTTCTAAAGATAACACGAATACATCAGTGAGGTTTTATTTAAATTACCCGGAATTGGAACCATCGGTTTTTAGTTCTAGAGCAAAAAGTGTTCCTAACACAACCACCCTGTCAACAGCGGAGTGAGATGATATTTGTTGCACCAGTTCTTCATCCCACAACTGCAAAAACAAGCGCACGGTTACTATTGATTACAGCATATATGATTATTTGCCATATACATGTTGTCTGGACTCAGTGCGTAGTTTAAGAATAGGAAGAAAATGTTTATTTGTCTTAATACCTCTCTTAAGGCTTTTCCTTGTGAAGTGATGTTATGGTTAGTCTCTGGATCTTTGAACCATTCAATGGCTTTGACAGCTGTTGCACAACCCATAGCATGAGCTGAATACGAGTGACCATGAAGCAAGGCTTTAAGCTACAAAACAGTAAGGAAAATTAGATGGCTTTAAACGGAAACATAAATGCGTTGCTTGCTGTTGATAAGGTATCTAATGACTTTGGTTTTTACCTTTGAATCTCCAGAAAACGAATCGAATACAGCATCTGTGGCAAGAGTGACTGCCAAAGGAATCATTCCACCAGTCATCAATTTGGCGAAGCATGCTATATCCGGTTCGCAACCGAGAAGTTCAGCAGTAGTCTAGGTAAAATCATGGTTAATTTATCAGCAGGAAGCAAATGGAATTCTGGTAGCGCAAATATATATAACTAGATGACTGAAAATCAATCACAGCTTACTACCTCTACTCCAAGACGCCAGAAACCTGTGAACACTTCATCGAAAATGACTGGAATTTTTCTCTTACGAGACTCATTGACCAGAACTCGTTGGAAAAGCGGATCAACCATATGCATTCCCCCAGCACCATGAATTACTGCAGATGAAATCATCATCTTTTCATCAGAAATCATGTTGAACCTAGCAATCTAGATATAGACAAGCTAAATTTTCTGGAAAATTCAACAAGCTTCTACAGGGTATTAGAAAGTTACATAGTTAAACTATTTGAAGTCATGGTGATGAATATACTACCATACCTGGTTCTATTATCAGTGCTCCAACATGAGCAGATTGGCCAGCACCAGAATACTCTTGTAATTGCTCTGATACATGGGCCGAATAGATTGTTGCAAGAATAGATGCGTCTCTGCTCTTGTCAAAAATCTCATCACGAGTGGCGAAGGCTGTAAGAGTTTGGGAATATTAAATCATACAACTAAACGAAATGTATAGGAACTGTTGGATAGCATGAAAAGGAAAGAATGCTATTTACTTTCGGATTTTTCTGAGGCAGTTTCAGAAAGACTTTCAGGGAGGGAGAGATTCCAGGCTCCACTGGAAAGAAAGACAGTAGGAGGATCCAGAAACAACCCTCTTCCAGTATACCTACAATCCAAACATTTGCAAACGTAATCAAAAGGCAAGCTGAGAGCATGATAAAGAATGCTGGCTCAAGGCATTTGGGTGCTTAAGATGTGAAGAACGAAGGTGAATCTTCACAGGAGATGCAGATGATCCAAGAATGTTCAATCCAGAACATTAAAATTGCAAGCAACTTTCTATACAAATTTTACAAGTGAGAATAATGGGAAACAATAAGAAAAATTCATTACCATGGCTGCTGAAGAAAACCTGTATAAGGTGACGGTGCTTGTGCTTCCATCGCTCCTAAAGTATCTCCATGGTAAGACCCCCGAAGAGCTAGGACCTAGAGTAGGAACACATCAAATTTGACCAATAGAACCTATAACGGTAATACTAAAGCAACATAATCATAAAGTATTAACAAGAAGATTGTACCTTAACCACAATGTCCTTTTTCTCTTCTCTAGCCTCGGAAAATCCCAACAGGATCCCATGATCAACACAAAACTTACGAAATGCCATCTTCAGGGCAATTTCAATTGCAGTGGATCCGTTATCCGAGAAATATACTCGAGAAGCCCAGCCTGCATGCATAAACTGATTAGCCATCCCCCAATGTTTGAAAATAAAAACATTGTGGCAGAGCGACTCTAACGAACCTTTACCCACACCATCTAGTAAGAGCTCAGCACATTTCAAGGCAGGTTCATATACATTCTCAGGGAACATAACATGCCCGAATCTAGCAGCAGTGTATCCCATTTCTCTAGCAAGTTCAGCCTGAAAAAGCCTAAACAAAAGTTCAAGATAAACTTTAGAAAAGTCATCACAAAGAAAGGCATGCATTAAAATTCTCGAATTCATAATGCATTAGGAACTCGTATTTGTCAAAAAAAAAAACTGGGAAATAATGGGCACAGATGACCTGGAAAGCAGGATCTGGCCCCTGTGTCCACCAGCTTGCACAAGCATCAAATTGTTGGGTAAGAGAACTGTTATCGGATCCCTAAAAACGATGACAGAAGAAAGTTTCATTAGTTCTAGTAGATTCTAGATGGAGATATCTGCAGATACAAAGTTCCTGCCTTCCAGTTAACCGTATCACTTCGGATTGTACTATGAGCAAAACATGAAGACATGTCAAAATGAAAAAGAAGCTTCTCATACCAACCTTGTATATTGAAAAATGTTCACCACACCGGGAATCTATAACTGTCACTGTTTCTTCATGCACAAGTTTATGCTGAGTAAACGGCCACCAGAAAACCTCTCCTGCTTGCTTTGGCATGCTATTTAGTCTTTCTACTCTCTCCAAATAAGACGACAGCATTCTCTCTTTCAAAGCTTTAAACACACCATCAGATTCAACAAACCATTCAATAAGATCATCTGAAGGGTCCTTGGGAACAGGCGGAAGTACTAACACCGGCACCCTAACAGCCAGAAGTGTTCAAACGAGAATAAGAAAAGTGAAGCTATATAAGAACTTCAATTGAAAGAACAAATAGGAATCGAAAGCACATAAAGAGACAAAGCCAGTGAAATTACGTATTCCTTAGATATGACGTTAATGGAACTTCATTAACAAGACCATGATCTTCAAAAACAACAGCAACAACGTCATATCCTCGAAGTTTTAAACTTTCATAAGCAGCAATGGTCCCCGAGATACCACCGAGACGACCATCTCCGACAAGAATTCCAGGCAACCTAAAAGGCCTAAGTACAGGAAGACGGTGAGAGTGAGATCACATCATTGTCGAAAACACAGTCAAAGTTATGAAACAAATCAAACTCAAACTCCTGAGATGCCAAATTCTTCTCAGAGATGCGACTGTAAGGTAAGCATTATTCTGTTCCAGAAGATTCTAGTATGTAATAAAAAAGAGAAGATAATAATTACCTGTAGAGGTCACACTGAAGAGTTTCTGATGGTCCAGGACTGGCAACTCCACCAGCAGTTTCCACCAAACACAGAACATTGGTGTTCTCGCTTTTGCCTCCACAATCCATTTCTTCCGTCAAACACTTTTCCAGCATCTGTAGAACGACGGAGTCATCTATAGGCGCGTTTTCTCTCTCTGCTGCTAAATGCGGCGAGATAGCAGCCTCCCAAGCATACAACGTCTTGCACAAAAGTTCCGGAGCCCCAGTGACTGTCTTCTCTTCAAAGAAATTTAAATCGCACATTCCAGTCTTGCTAACTTTCAAATTCCTTCCCATCGATTCTGCAGCAGGGAGTGAAGAGCGGAGGACAGAGTTTGAGATGGAAAGAGGAGTCTGGTGACGGAGGGAGAGTGAATCGAGCTTGGAAAAGACAAAATGAGAATCAGAATCGGAAGGGAAACCAGTCTGAAGAGGTTTTAAATAGAGAAGTTTCTTGTACTGTGCGGCAAGAGAAGGTTGGAGGAGGAAGGAGGCGGCGATGCCAGTAGACACGAGAGTTTTGCCGAGAGAAGTATTGGCTGACCAAACTAAGAAGGTAGGGTGGTTGAGTGGTAAATGGAAAGAAGGAGAAACAGTGGTGCAATTAAACCTAACACGGTGGCGCAAGTGCCAGAGACAGTGGCGGAAGAGAGTGGCAGTTACATGCAACATTGCTGGTCGGATACTGAAGTGACTGACTGAAACTCTTTAGAAAAAAGTCTAGCATCAGTTTTAAAGAGTGAAAAAACCAATCTAATTTAAATTACTCAAAAAAAAAGTATGTCTTCCTTAAGTTAATATGGCTCTACACTAGCAATATTATGGGATGGATAGAGCTGGAAGTTACCTATAGCAAGATCAGAGGATATGATAAACATTCAAGCTTATCTCACCACTTTACATTTATCTGAGGTCCCAGACCAATATGAATGGTGGCGAAATGATTCCAAAAGTATTACATTTGAGACTGGTATGGTGTATCGTGCACTTAAAGCTCATAAACCAGAAGTAGAATGGCATAAAGAGGTATCGGTTAAGTGCTTGGGTTCTACCTGGTCCAACGAGTTGCTTGTTATGTGAGGTAGGAGTGGAATAGAGATATCACTTATTCTTTCAGTGCTCTTTCTCTTGGACGATCTGGTCTCACTTAAGTCGTTGGCTACAAATCTCTGCTTTGCAAAATTGGTGTGATACTCTGCTTTTTCTTAGAACTCTAAGCATTGGAAAACTCAGAAAAAGATTAGTGCTTTTCACTTGGCAAGCCGCTATATATAGAATCTGGAATGAAGGAAACAATTGTCTTCACCTTGATACAGCTCAATCTGCAGATGTAATTCTCAAGATCATTGATTCCACAATTCGAAATAGAACTGCCAGTTATCGTTTCCAAAACCCTCGTGCCGCTTCTGCTATGCTTCAAAGTTGGTTTCTAAAATGGAGAAAAGCACTCAAATTAACTGTGAACAGAAACAGTTGGTACGGGAAATTAGAGACACTGACGAGTATAGGCTAGCAAAGAGACATAGAGCTTATAACCCTAAAGGAAGTTATTAAACTCGGTGATGACCTACATTCCTTCATTGAATACATAATTAACCAGATAAAACCTATTTGAACTCCATAAACGTAAACCTCTCACTCAAGCGAAACAGAGAAAGAGCGAACAGCTAAATTAAGAAAAACGTCGATTAGCTTCCAAAAAATCTCTCCCCCATTCCTTTGCTTTTTCAGAAATGATAGTACAGAGAAAAGGTATCTTTTGAAACGCACCAGAGGAAGAAGAACCCTAGAAGGTGAATATCTGTTACGGCTTTCAGAGCTTCTTCAGTTCTTCGTCGTCCAAAGTTCACTGTCAATCTCCGATGGTCCAGAGATCACTATCTCTCTGATTATATTTGCTTCTACCCAAGATGGGCTGTTTATGGGTTATTAAAGCCCATGGGCCCAATGTATAAAACTGTTGTGGACCTCACCTTTGTAAAAAAAAATTCTTCGAAATAACTGTTGCAAAATGTGAACAGACAAGACAGCTTATATCAAATCAAATTTTTGTTAGTCAAAATATGGACAAAAACAAATTCATAGTTTGAAATCCAGTCCATAAAACCCTCTTAAACTTTCAACCATGTGGTAAAATTGGTCAAATCCTTAATGTCAAAATTATTAGTGGTCATCGACGAAAAAAATCGACAAAGTCCGTATAATATTTGTTTAGGATTTAAGAAGTGTAGATTATAAATCAGACATCAAATCCATTAGTATAGCATTGGGTTATACACAAAACGTAAAATACGCTCACTTCACATACAGAACATGTATAAATAAAAATCTTTTAACCCAATGCACAACTCTTGGCGGAGTTGGTCAACTTTAGAATTATATTATTATATTTACAAGTGTAAAATCTGAAAATGCACAAAAAGAAAAAAGGGGGGAGAAGAAAGATTTTGTTGAGACTAGTGAGAAAAATTCTATTAACATACACACAAAATAAGCGTGTGTACCGTTTTAAAGTATCCTTAACGTTGACTTCTGCCCTATCTTACGAAAAGAAACAACATCCAGAATCTGAAACAAGATTCAAATATCATAAAGGTTGATTTTGATTCCTGAGTTTTAGATTCATATTGATGCTTCTAAAGAGAGAAAGAGAGCTGCTTACAGTTTCATTGTTTGCTGGATTTGGTCCAGAAGAAGCCTTTCTTTCTGAGAGCGCTCGGAGAATGATTCTCTTTTGGAGATTTGCTACTGTTACTTCTGGACCCGAACGAGAAGTGTCTTGCAAGGAAAGGCTTTGGGGAGTAGCTTCTTAAGCTTGTACTCGGTATCAGCTTTCAAGATTTACCTTTGTATCCTGCTCCTGCTACTGCTGCTGCTAACAAGGTTGTGATCAGACATGACGAAGTCATTTACTGTCCACAACGCGGTTTCTTAGTCTCTTGTTGTGTTTAGCTTTCATATCCAAATCTGCCTTTAATGCTTTTTCGGATAGCTTGAATGTTTTCTTCTCACCCAATGTGCAGATTGGACATGGAGGGGCGAATTTGTCGGTTTCAGATGTCATCTGCTCTAAACATTCAGAATGATAAACATGCCCACAAGCTAGAATTGCAGCTACAGAGAGCTCGGTAGTACCAAAGATCTTTTGGCTACTTAAAAAGGATTTCTCAGACAAGGATCTTGAGCAAGCACCACAGTTTTGATGATCACTTGACTTTCTATTTCCATGACGGTCTATCTTGTCACGACGAAGTCCAACACACTCGTTATTATAAGAGCAAAACTCTCTGTGAGAATAAGCCAACATTTTAGAAAAGGCTTGCAGAGACCAACCATCAGACTGAGATTCATTTCCCAGCCTCTCTTCAGTTGCTGAGTTTCTGCGTGGTGAGGTGTATCCAAAAATTTGATGACCATCTGAAACTTGCTTCGATAGATGAGGGCGTGGTGTCAGCTTCAATGTCGATGAACTTGTTAGTGGCATTGGCAAGTGGCTTTGGGACGATAGTGGTGACGAGGAGAAAGATGATGGTTGAGAAGCCAATGAAAGAGACAGCTTTGCAGGAGATGGATAGTAAACAGGGTCGGTCGAATCATTTGTTTTCTGGGTGATCTACATAAATAAAATGGTCATATTGAAAGAGATATATCGCATACACAGTATATATATACCATAAAAGAACAAAGCTTTTACCTTTTCAGAGCCAGTTTCAATCAATGAAGTTCTTGAAAAAGATTGATCTGTCACAATAATTACGTGATGTCATAACATGGAAAGTCATACTTTAAAGATTAAGATGGATGAAGACGATGGAAAGCACGCCAGGAAACAAACAAGAGAAACAACTTATATCAACAGACATATCAATGTCGTTTTCGCTAATAAACAGGTTCGGTAGAATAATAACATTCCTATATTCCAAGCGGGTCAAAAGAAGTGGCCTACAATTCCCTCTTAAGTCTATAGTTTTTGACAAATCAAACAGAAGAGGCCCGTAAGCAATAAAAATTTACTGCAATGAACATACGTCTAAAAAGCTGATTTTTTACCTGAAGCAGGAGACTTTTGCCATGAATGCGTCTGAAAATTTTCCAAAGGGGACCCTTCTGATGATACAAAAGCAAATTCGGATTTGATATCAGACCCGTCGTTATGACTAATCCCATCAGATAACCAACTTAAAGAGGTCTCTTCACCTGCTACTCGTCCTCTATTATCCCATCTAAAGCTCCAATTAGGAGAATACCTCAAGTTGTTTCTTTGCAAAGTCTCGACTGCTGGTGTATTAGGCACCACCATTTTGTCTCGAGCAGCCACACAACAAGCATTACCCATAACTGAAGCTTGTAAAAACTACTAAGCACCACTCAAAGACACTCCTTTATATGTTTTAACGCATGAAACCACCTGAAAACCTTCCAAGATAAAACAAAAACCCAGAAACTAAATCAGAATCGATACGACTATATAACCCCATAATCAATCACACAATCAGAGTCGGTCCAATATAAACAATCCCAAGTTTCCAAATTTAAAACCACCAATAAGAGAATACCATTCAATTGAGTAGCATAGGAACTAAGAGAAAAATCATTACAAAGTTAGAGATCAAATCAAACAATCAACAAATCCATTTCCCACTAGCAGGTGGTAAATGAACTTCTATGACTTATCTAAACACTAAGAAAATCCCAAATCAACAAAAATTTCACCGGACACCAAAAACAGCAATTGAATCGGGCAATATCTACAGAAAGCACATAACTAACATTAGACAGATCCGAGATTAGAACCAAGGAACCTGCAAACCAAGTTAAGATGACCCTAAAAACCCTAATATCGGTACCTAAAAAAATCAAAATCGAAAACAATTAACAACAATTCAACAAAATCAAACGAATCTAACTAACACCAAACCTGCTCTCAGAAGTCGGAAAGCCTCGCCGGAAAGATAGAAACGAAGAGAGAGCTTTACATATCTAGACCGAGAGAGCAGGAGCAATGAATTTCTAGAGTGAAAAAAAAAAAGCACTGCGAAGTCTTTGCTTTATTCCTTTTTTTCTTAGGGAGAGAGAGGGAAAGAGACGAATACGAGTACGACCGTTTGATTTAACGCCGTCAAATTCCGATTGGCTTGTGCTGAACCACTGATAACGACAACTATAATAAAGCGTCAACTTTAACGGAGTCAGTGTATCATATGAATAGAGATAAATTTAGAGTGTAAATTGAAATGTATTATTTAATGAAGGACTAAAACAGAAATTATTGGAATTTCTCTATATGCTGATCTATGTTTCCATTGCATTGCATCTGCAGAAACGCATACATGAACTTTTTAAAAACACATAATATATATATAATAACAACAAAGTATTAAATATACAAATAAGAAAATGTATAACATCCAAATTATATTAAAACATTTTTGAAACAATATAAACCTGGAGAAATATTTCTAGTTATATGGTTAAATATCTATTTCTACAAATTTTTGTAATAAAATTTAATTACAATATCTCGAGAAATTGTTTGAAATTTTGAGAAATTAAAATTTGTCAATAGTTAACAAAAAGCAATAAAAGTTTAGTTAGTATATGATAAGATTAATTGCATCAAACAAAATTGATTTCAACTTTGATTCATCTAGAGACATAACTTCGTATTTAAATCTTATCAGATTTAGTAAAAATATATTTCAACATTAATTCGATTAGAAATTTTTTTAATTCAACCCTAAAATCAAAACAATATGTTATATGATGTTAATTAAATATAAATAAAAACAAAGTTAGGGGTGTAAATTGATAGATAATATTTAATGAAGGACTAAAACAGAAAATCCAAAAAAAATTGTCTGTATGATGATATTGATGTATCTAACTTTACTTATAGAACACGTTTCGAGCTTTGTGCAAAAAATTCAAAGGGGCTAAACGCGATACAAACACGCACTCTGTTATCCTTTTTCTTTTGTCTTCTTATCGAACAATAATAATCACTTATGTAGTTCCAAACAATTAATTATTCAAATGATAGAAATTTTGTTCCTTAGGAAAGTTGGTGATGTATAATTGATGAACTTTACCTAATACACATCTGGATGGATCATTTTGTATTTGAATTATATAGATAGATACTGTTCGAATTTTACAACATTAGAATACATCGATGATATACTATAGCGGGTGAAGAATCGGAAACTAATGCTTAAAAGAAAGAAGCTACATTAAATATTTAATATTTTCTATATAAAAATAATTATCAAAATATCTTTTTATGTTTTAAATTATCAAAAATACATTTTTAAAAACTTTATGTGAAATGCCTCTTTTATGTTTTAAATTATCAAAAATATCTTTTTTTTGAATTATAAATTGTGTTCACGATGAACATATATACTGAATAGGTACATGGTGGATAATTATGATCACAATTTCCAATTCAAAAGGTGACATTTTTGATTATTTTAAAACATAAAAGGACATTTTGCAGGTTGTTTTTAAAATGGAGTATTTTGCGTAATTTAAAACATAAATACAATATTTTTGGTGATATTCCTTTATATATATAGGTTTTTGATGAACTATCGATAACCAAAAAATAAAAGGCCGACGGTCTATTTTCACCATAAAATTTTGATATAACAACATATCAACATATACTTAGACTCTCTGTCTAATTCCATCTAAAGTATATATGCAAGGTCTAATTGCACCCAAAATTAGATAATGACTATCAAATTTCAAACATAGTATATGAAATCTGTCTAATTGCACAAATTATTGGATAATTATGATTTTGTTGTAAACCAACAATTGGTTATGATTTTAAATAAACCCAAAACCACAAGTATACTTATGAGAATGTTATTTACACAAAAAATAAATGTTAGTTTGACAAAGTGGTTAATATTCACCTTTGGAACTTTTCTCATAAAAATTTAGTATAATCATATAACTTAGCGTGCTAGAGTTTAGAATTTAAGTTATGTATCTAGCATTGTTAATCCAATAAATGCCATTTTGTGTCAATAATTGTATCAACAAAATCTTCTTTATAGTCTAATTAACACTCATTCCTTAAAATCTTTTAATCTACCAACGGTAGAGAGAAGGATCAAACTCCTAATACCAGAATCTAATTGAATGATCCTAACTAGCTAATCCTAACCACGGTAATGAAAAGAACTATGCAAGATTCGTATAAATTTAATTATTGATAACATTAATGTTTATCATCTACGCAATCAAAAAAAGTTCAATCTCTACAAAACTAAGGAAAGGAAAAAAAAAAACAGAGGAGAAATGCAACATTTCAACCATATAAAGATATAAAAGATCACACAACACCATATTCATTTGCGGTGATCAGAGTCTCACGCTGACTTTGAAGAACCTCCGGTGTCATTTTTTACGGCAGATTCGCGACGCAAACTGCTTCCTCTTGTGTATGGCTTCTTAGCACCCTTTAAAAGATAAATAGAAACGAGAGAGATTCACAGTCTCAAATTTACATAATTTACTCTCATGCTCCCAAAGTTCAATTCAAAGCATTAAATCTAATGAAAACTTCTGTTAAGTTACGAACCCTTTTCTTCTTGCTCACCTGGAAGATTGTTCCAAGTTTTCTCAGTGCTATGGCACGACCTCGAAGAACATCTTTCAAAACAGTTGGATCTCTAAGCACCTATTAGAGATATATAGAGAGATATAAAATTTAAATGGTTATATAATACTATGTAAGATTAGATCTTAGTATCTTACAGATTGGCAAACACGAGATAGAGTTGATTCGATGTCAAGAACATTGATTTGCCATAAAGATTGAAGCAAAGCATCCATTTTAGCTTCAATGGCTTTTTGAATATGTTCTTCTTTCTTATCTCCTTGGTGTTCATTCAACTTGTTCACTTCATCCTGCAACTGAAGTAACGAAACCGCGCCTATAAATCCAAACAAACATTTTCTCAAGTTAAGAACATATTTACGAAGCATGAACTTCCAACTTAAAACAAGTTTGCAACGAACTTTATATATTAGATTAGAATTATCTCAACATTCTAATAGAACACGAAAAGATCTCGGTTTTATACCAGAAGCAGCCATCACTTGAGATTTCATATGGTGACCTTTGTCTCTAACCCATTCAGCTAAGAATGGCACTTTCATATATTTCTTGTCTTTCCCAATTTCTTTAGCAGCTTTTCTTCTGTAAATGTAACCAATTGTATGCATCATTGCCTCGCCAAAACCTTAACAATCAAAGCAAGATCATTGAAATGTCTTCAGTTTATCTAAAGTTGTTTGTTTTTAAGAGCCTAAAGATATTAAGAGCAAATTACCTGCAGAAGAAAGCCGCTTTGCTTCTTCATTTGCCCATTCCATAAATTCATCGGTTCGTCCTTCCACAAATGGTTCAAGTTTGTTTTTCAATATAGCAGCAAGCTTGTCTTCCCTCTCCTTTTGCAGAGCCTGCAAAACAGTCGCCACATTAACACATACATACATGCATAAACATGAAGGTGTCAAATACAAAGAAATTTTATAGCTAGAAAACAATGTACTTTAATCTTTTCTTGAAGCATTTGTTTTCTGATATCAGGCTCATATGATTCTAAATCAGCTTCAATGGATGCCAAGTAAGCAAGTGCAAGCTGACCAACATATTCTTCAAAGACTTCACTTCCAAAAAGCATACCAAATACAGCTGCGGGATCAACCATTGCATCCCTAAATGAAAAAATTAACAAACTTCAACATTCACAAACTTCGAAATCATTGATTAAAACTAAAAAGACCAAATCTCTTACTGTTGAACTCCTTCTTTTCCATATTTATCATAAGCTGCACGCTTATCTGGATTGCTCAGAACTTGATAAGCCTCACCTAAAATCTTTTCATTCATAAGACATGAAATGTGAGAGGCTTGAAGGTATCAACATCAGTGAAGAGTCAAGTCAAACAACTGACATAAACCCAAAACACAATAACACTTTTTAGATTCACCTGAAAGTTTTTAGCAGCTTGAGGATCTCCAGGGTTCTTATCTGGATGAACTTTCCTTGCCTGATGAAACATAAAGCAACAATCAAACCCAAAAAAAATTCCAAAATTTTGATTAGACTATTTTTTTGTCTGTATGGATAACTCCGATCTGTAGCGTAAACTCCACATCCTAAAATCTCTTGTTAATCTACTCTATGTAGTTTGCATGATCGAATCCTGATGTCAGAGTCATTTAGCTAGATTATGTTAACCATCATACTGAGAAAAACTCTACAATTTTGATTAGATTGTTCAAAATTACAAAACTATAAGCAGAGATTGACTTACTTTTAAGTAGTAAGCTTTTTTAATCTCAGCATCTGAAGCATCAGTTTTGACGTCTAAAATCTCGTAATACTCATTCTCCTTTACCATCTTTCCTTGTAGCAATGAGAAACAATACACACAAATCAAATAACCAATTTGTAAAATTTGATCTCAATATCAATATGATCATCGAAATAGTGAAAATTTCTGATTTTCTGATCTTTTAATGACCCAGAATTTAGGGATCAAAAGTGACGATATCATGATTCTAGAATCAAAACATTGATTAAGACCCAATGAAAAAGATTGAAACTTACTGGTCTGGTCGTGAAGAAATGTAAGCGAGGGCACAAAATCGATTTCAAGTTTACGAATTGAGAATCTTTTGATCCTAAATGCAACGAAAAAGAAATGATATTTGTGGTTTTGATTCAGAAGAAGAAGACAGAGTTTTCGGTTTTGGTTTTTTGATCTTACGAAGAAAACGTGTGACCGTATTCTCTTTTTGTTGACGTCATGATCGTGTCGTTATTGTATTTGTCGTGACAGAATCTCTCTAAGTAATGCACACGTGTACGAGAATGTTCTGATTGGACAAAAGAAATTAATAAGTTATTCATGAAAGTCAGAGTCTGAACCACCCCACTCGAGATTCAAGAGCTTAAGATGACAAGTTAGACAACCACTAAACTACCCCTTGAAATTCAGAAATTAGGTTCCGATCGGTAAGAATCATTTTTGGTTTCAATTCTAAATAGATACTTGAAATGTAAATCGAATAAGTCACAAAATAATTTTAGTTTCCAATCGGTTCAGTTTCAAATAATTATTTGTAACCAAAAGTAACCAAACTTGTAAACAAAAGTAATCAACATTGTATGATTACTTATTTACTTGTAACCAAAAGTAAACAAAACAGCCTAAAAATGTGATTAAAAATTATCAATCGGTTAGGTTTCGAATGGTTAATTGTAACCAAAGTTAATTTTATTTGTATATTAATGTATTGTTCGTATAGTTAGTTAATTACTATATGTTAAATTCGGTTCGTATGTGGTTACTTGCGGTTCTTGGTTTTTAGCCGGACCAAATTGAAAACCATAAGTACTAAATTTCTGGAACCGTTCAGTTACTTGACAAGAATGGAAACCGTACTGAGGTCTCAAGGCATAAACTCACAAATGTTTGGATTTGATTCGCGTTCGAAATTTAGAGCATTGTTTATAGGTTAGCCAGCAATTTACTTGTTTGGATGATGTGAGATATTCTCTAAAATTTTGTTGGAGATCTCTCTCATGTCAAGTATAAATGTTTAACTCGACGAGCTTTCATATCATGAAATATCTAATTCATAATAGTCCTCTGATTGCGAAAGGAGACGTTCCAGATCTCAGAGATTTCTAGAAGGTCAATGCAGTTTTTAAAGATCAAAACTTCTCATCTTGATCATGTTAAGAATCACCTATATGAACAATACAAACACTGCAAAATGAAAGATAAAGCAATTGATAGACATAAATGTTGAATATGGATAGTGAAGAAATCATAAATCCAATATCAAACTCCACACTTTGACTCTCTAAAGATCCACAGCACGGTGCACGAAGATAAGAATGCAAACCAAAAGCTAACAAAACAATCCAAATGAACAACATAATATTTCAAAAGAGAGCAACAGAAGAAGAAGATTCCGATTTAAACCAATGAGGAATCTCAATCCAAATGAATTATTTGTTTCAACCTAAGGCAAGTAGAGAAGAAGCAAAAGTTATGATGTTAGTAGTGAAATTGAGAGGCATAACATATTCTTAACATCTTTTTTCCAACTAAATGCATAACTTATTTGTTGAAATGTAACAAGCAACAGTTAAACTGAACTAGTTCGGTTCATGTTGGTACAAAGAGTTAATCGAAGAGAATCGGTTAATGCTTGTTATTTGCTTAATTATAAGTCATAGCCGGATCACTATATCTATACGAAGTGATAAGAAGAGTTTTTTTTTAATGATAACATTAGACTTAGCTAGCTATAGTATAAAGAGATAGAGATACAATCAAATCTTTGATCTTCTCCTATGTGAAGAAACTCTTGTAATCGATGTAATATTAAGAAAAACTCTACTGGATTGCTTGCGCCATCAAATTAAGAGTTGAAATCGTTAAACTCTGTTGTGGTAATCTCTTTTACTATTCTCTCGCTTACTACTCTAAAATACTTTGTTCCTCAATCCATTTGATCACAAGTTATATTCTAACACTATCTTCTAGAAATATCACGTAAACCCAAATGCATTATCAGCAATATCTTATAAAAAGCTTAACTTATCTTAATGGGTTTTATTAGTATGGACCTAACTCACACCCAAAAATTAGGTTAAAGATTGCTACATACTTTATACTTATATATTGTTCCAATGTGGGATAGTTTAACACACCTCGCTCACGATTAGGACTAGACATTTGAAGCGTGAAGTTTGTGGGACTGGACATCCACGAATGGTCTACAATTGTAATCGTACTTGAACTTTGATACCATATTAGTATGAGCATAACTCACACCTAAAATGTAGCTCAAGTAAGAAAGATTGTCACATACTTGAGAGTCCAAGAATCACATATTTTTCCAATGTGAGATCTTTTAACAGATTTCTATTTTGAAATTTATGGACACCTCACACATCTCTTATTCTAATTTCGTTTGGTATCATGATGCAAATGGATGATAAAGATGCATAACTCATGCTAACCAAAGAGCAAACATGAAAGAAATTCAAGGAGAACAAAAATAAATAACTCAAGCCGAAGAGAATGAGAGAAATGATTACCATTAAAGATTAGAAGCAAGGTATGATCTTTGGTATCGTCCTTCTCTCATTCAAGGTCGCCACCATCCGTGGAAACATATTCAGTCGACTTAAGAAGAAACAAAAATACAAAAGAAACAACATTAGTGGCACTTGAGGAACAGGAACACAATGAAATTATAGAGACATAACCTATCACTTGGGAATATCCCACATTCATCAGTTTCACAATTCATATAAAGAAGCTCAACTAAGTTTGAGCGGTTTTCTATATTATCTTTCTTCTCTCTTTTATAACTTTGAGCAATCATAAAACAAATATAAGGGGAAAAAGATTAGAGAAATGATTACCATATCGAACATAAAAGGCAAGAAACGAGCTTTGGTACCTTCGTCTTCCCATTCTAAGTCACTTAACGGTTTCCAGAACTTAATTCTATTCGAAACATCTTAGCTCATGGGGCACTTGAAGCATCTAAGGGAAGCTTTCTCAGCTTTGGACAATCTAATGCAGCTAGGTTCGTGAGAAAAGGAAAGCGAAGAGGACTGGAGTAGATACTCTCTAGCTGAGGCAAGCTTTCCAAGTATAAGACTTCTAATTTCTGAAATGGTGCAAGATTGATTGCTTTCACTAGCCAAGTTGAGTTTGACTTCGAACATATTTTGATTTATTCCAAACCAGAAGGTTACAAATCCCTAAGACTTCTTCTTTTGATTTGGTAACCAAATTCCAAGAGTCGGGGTTTCTAGAGTTCCTTTCCACAGTTCATGATGGAGGTGGATCCGATGATTAAACCTCTAAGTCATGAACTCGGCAAACTAACTGAGAAGTCATCTGGACTGTTCAACATCAACTAGGGAGAGTTTTTTCTCAGCAATTCATCAGAGTGAGAGGAACTCGGACAACACGTCATCAAGGAAAAAATGAAAATATTCTATTCTGATTTGGGATATTTCTGAAAATTTTGCGAAGATCTTTTAGATAACATCAGATTTAAACAAAAATGTAAATTTTCCTGTTTTGATTTGTTTGTAACCGTCTCTACACTTTATAATAGAGCTGGTGGAGGCCTCCAAAAAGAGACCACCTTTTCATAATTCACACACAAGCAATACATAGCAACTTGGAACTTTACTCCAAATCATTCTCTTTACTTTTTACCCATCTTACTCTTGAAATCTTCGAGTTAGGATTTGAACTATTGTGCTAAATCCTACTCGAATAATTGGCGCCGTCTGTAGGGAAGACATTAAAGTATTTCTTAATGTAGAAGGGAGTAAGGAGAAATCCAGCACAGAAATGTCTGGAAATGACGCTGCAACCAAATCACCCGCGAGACGAGTCAACGAGGAACCGCCTCCCTAGCAAATCAATTTTTCTAGAACTTCGTCTTTACTATGTAAAAGATATACATAGCAATACTTTGTGTAATCGACTATGAACATTACAAAACATGTCTTTATACGGACGTCCATGTTTCATGTGTATGTCCTTAAAAGACATATCTATGTCCTTGCTCACTGCCACATAGTCCAATCTTGACAGCAAAATTTCAACTCTCCACGAGATCTTCAATTGGAGAACAACTACAAAAGTTTCGGGAACCATGTATGTACATATCTTTATGCGGACATCTATGTTTTATGTGTATGTCTTTAAAAGGTATATCTATGTTCTTGTCTCACTGCCACATGGTCCAATCTCGTGCGTACTACAGCAGAGGTAAAATCGTCAACGCCCATATCCTTTATGCCATCAAAAATAGTATTTTTCGGTTTAAAAGAAACTTGGTGACATTTTTCACAATTTAAAACTTAATGGTGGTATTTTGCTCAATATTACTTAAAATATTGTATCATTTTCAGACTAAACATATACACGATTCAACAGTTTATTTATGTTTTTTAAAATAAAGAGGATCTTTAGAGAATCATACTGTGGATTTGATTTTGGATTTTCGATTTCTAAACTATCGAAATTCAAAATTCAGTTCTGCTTTTGCATTTAACATTAACGTACAAGTTATTAATAAATGCTTTGGTTATTTCAACTTTTATTTCAGCTTCAACATAACATAATTCATTAGGAAAAAAATAGTTAGTTAGAATATAATAATAGTTTGGTAAGAAGTTCTTCAGGCCTAAGAGGTAGCGACGTAGATTTTGAATTTCATCTTAAAATATAGAAGGATATTTTTCACGGTAGCGTCATTACAAATATTTTTTCTGCAATTTGTGGTTATATTATTTTATTAAATAATCTTATATACTGTTGTTTCTGTTGAAATGATAAGAATAATGATTGATTAATGTTCGTCACCAGAAAATATTAACTAATCATATCTCAAGTGATCATTGGAAGTCTAATCTGAAAATCTTAACATTTCGTGCTGATTTTTTATCCAACAATTGAATTCATAAAGTCTTATTCATTATATAAAATTATCTGTAAAACTCAAACTAATATTAAATAGAGATTACTCAATTTTCTAGATATATTTGTGGTAGACTTAACTATTTGACGAACCCTAGAAAGAATCAAAGTTTTTTTACTAGTCTTAGATGATATTATTTCCTAGATCTAGGGGTTTGAGGTGCAGTCGTTATGTTTTGCATTGTGAGTTTGAAGCTTTCTTCCGGACAATGTCGTGCATGATTTCCTTTTAGATGTTCGAGGTGAGTTTTGCTATAGATTATGCAAAGGTGTTAGAAAAGATGGTATCAGCCCAGCATATATATTGGCCGGTCTTCCACTCTTACTTTGAAAACTTTGAAAGATTGAAGAACATTTCACCAGTTTCTCCATCTGCCGGATTCTTTATTTGTTAAACAAAATTGATTTCCTTACATATAATGTTTGAGAACTATTTAATAAAAATATGTTCAAAGATTAGCTCGTGATTCTATATTTTTGAATTTTGTACCATCACATTGGTTTACTTATCTAAATGAAAAATCCAAATTGACAACAAAAAAAAAACTTAACCACTTGACAGCGTTTGTGCTGTTGAAATTCAACAAATAAACTTTCTAGTTTTGTTAATTCATTCTTCGTTGATGATTTCAACAAAAATAAACGAGAATGATATTAATCAAACACCAAATTTACCAAAAAATAACTATCATAATTCTAGTTTAAACAATATATTTTTTGTTGACCTCTATTAAAGTCCTGATATTAATGACTTAACGGAAATAAGTAACTCCATTAAATCTCAGTTTAATGAAAACATTTTGATTAAAAATATTCAGGGATTGAGGAAATCGACTTTAGTTTTTTAAATCTTATCAACTACATATTTTTTAAGTAACTACATATTTTTAAAATCTTATCAACTTTAGTTTAGTTATTCTTCTATTTCACCTCTCGTTCTTTCTTACGCTCCCACTTTTCTCCTACTCTATACCCTGTTTTTCCTCTTCTCCCTTTTTATCATTCTTTTCTTTGTCTTTATGTCCTCCATATTCTTCTTCCTCCTTCTCTCTTTGTTGTCTTTCTCATTCTCACTCTCTTTTTCTTCATTTCCTCATCTTTATATACCATATAGATGAAAAGTTTTGATCGTTATTTACTATATATATTATGCTATATAGTAGTTCTATATAACAAATGAGACTTTTTCAAACATTTTGCTCTTTTTCTGAAGCTTTTTTGGTGCATCTCTCATCCACGTAAATCATCTCTTTATTTCTTAATTATTCAAATAATAATCAAATGGTCTAGTAAATAATTAGGCTTTTAAACATTGATTTAGTTACAAGTGACATTTAGTCTAGTGACAGATGGTAAGTTCACATAAAACATGCGCACTTGCATAATTAAAGATCGAGTTTCACCGCCTACATTATGTAGAAACTTGGTTAATATACTGACTTGTTGGGGCCTAATATTAAAAAAAAGCCATTGATTTAATTTGTCTATTACCATCGCTATATTTTTTCTATTAAAATAGCAAAAGTGGTTATTCCTCTAATTCTCTCTAAAATAATAAATATTCGAACGCGAAGGCCTAACGACCGTTGAATATTCCTTCAACTGGTTCACAATTAATTGAAAGTTGACATTTTTCTATATTCTGTAATGAATCCTTCGTTATCAGATACGTCTTGTATCGGTCCCATGGTACGAGTAATTAGTGAAATTTAATTTTAGCCCCTTATTTAGTGATCAATTTACATTTTGCAAACAACGACTCATAATTTGATGACAGATGGTTTTGGAGTAAAGTTATTTCGTTTGTATTTAAGTGGACGAAAAAACATAAAGAAATCTAGAAAGAAATAGTAATAACGGAGACTCCTATTCTTTCTTATTCTTTGTTATGCAAAGACATCTGCTTTTCGGAAATCATTATCTTCTTTTCTCTCAATTTCTAAAAGCTTCACGTTCTTTTTACCTTTGTGGATTCTCTTTCTGTGCTGTATGCAACGATGGGTAGTTGCTTCTCTATCTCATTATCATGTGATCAAGTTTTGAATCAAGTCTGTCAATGTTTATGTGTTAAAGAAAATTACATTCACAACATTGAGCAGAATATCACATCTTTGGAGACAACCATGGAAGATCTTAAGGCAATGCGAGATGATCTGTTGAGAAGGGTGGAGAGAGAGGAGACTAGAGGTCAACGAAGGCTTTCCCAAATCCAGGTTTGGCTTTCTAGAGTTGAAACCATCGAAAGTAAAGTTAATGGTTTGTTAAGTGTTCAAAAAAAAGAGCTTCAAAGGTTGTGCATTTGTGGGTTTTGCTCTAAGAATTTGAAGTTGAGTTATCGTTATGGGAAGCAAGTTTTCATGATGTTGGAGGAGGTTGAGAATCTCAAATCTAATGGGGGTCTTGAAGTGGTTGCTGAGCAAGCTCAAGTATCTGAGGTGGTAAAAAGGCCAATTCAACCGAAAATTGTCGGCCAGGAATTAGTGCTTGAAACAGCATGGAACCATTTCATTGAAAATGATGTGGGACTATTGGGTCTGTACGGTATGGGGGGAGTTGGGAAGACTACACTTCTTAAACAAATCAATAATAAAATTAAAGAGAATGATTTTGATGTTGTGATTTGGATCGTGGTCTCTAAGGATTTTCAGATCCAAAAGATTCAAGAAGAAGTTGCAAAGAAATTAGGCTTTAATGGCGGGGATTGGAACCACGAAGATGAAGACCAAAAGGCATGTAAAATAAATAATGTCTTAAAGAAAAAGAAGTTTATGTTGCTGCTAGATGACATATGGGCAAAAGTTGATCTAACAAAGATCGGAGTTCCTTTCCCAAATAAAAAAAATGGAAGTAAAGTAGTTTTCACTACTCGTTCTAAAGAAGTGTGTGGTCGTATGGGAACTGATGTTCAGATGGAAGTCCAATGTTTGGCGCCTGAAGATGCATTGGACTTGTTCCGTAAAAAAGTTGGAGAAATCACTTTAGGAAGCCATCCAGACATACCAGAGCTTGCAAAGGTAGTTGCTAAAAAGTGTCGTGGTCTACCACTAGCACTCAATGTCATTGGTGAAACCATGTCATGCAAACGGTCAATTCAAGAATGGCGTCACGCGATTCGAGTTTTGACTTCAAATGCAATTGCATTTGAGGGGATGGAGGATGAAATTCTTCCAATTTTAAAGTATAGTTACGATGATCTAAAGGGTGAGCAAGTCAAATCATGTTTACAATATTGTGCTTTATATCCAGAAGATCACAAGATTTCTAAAGATGAATTGATAGAGAAGTGGATATGTGAAGGGATTATAGATGACATTGAAGGTATCGAAAATGCTACGGAGCAAGGTTATGAGTTCATCTGTTGCCTTGTTCGTTCATCTTTGTTGATGGAGGAAGAGGACAGTATATACATGCACGATGTTGTTCGAGAAATGGCCTTGTGGATCGCATCTGATTTTGTTGTGCATGCTGGTGGTGGTTTACGTGAAATGCCAAAGCTTAAGAATTGGAATGCAGTGAAGAGACTATCGTTGATGGGTAACAAAATCGATCATATCTCTGGCAGCGTGGAATGTCTTCAACTCACAACTTTGTTTTTACAGAGCAGCATGAAAACATTGGGTAATATCTCTGGTGAATTCTTCAAGTCCATGCCAAAGCTAGTTGTTTTGGATCTTTCAGATAATAGAGCTCTAACAGAGTTGACAGATGGAATATCAGAGTTGGTTTCGTTGAAATATCTCAACATATCAAACACATCTATTCAATGTCTACCTGTCTGGTTTACAAAAGTTGAATAATCTAATTCACTTGGATTTGGGGACAACGAATTTGTCGAGTATCGTTGGGATTTCTTCACTGCTGAATTTGAGAGTATTAAAATTATTACATTCGGGAGTTGCGTACAGTTCCAAGACAAATGAGGAGTTGAAAGTCTTGGAACATTTAGAAATTATGACCATAAGAATCGATTCTGATTCAGGTTTGGATGAGTTTTTAAGCTCTCAGAAGTTGATGCGTTGTACGCAAGTTCTACAAATCACTGGTTGTCAATTAGAATCATCAGACATATGGCGTTTAGCTAGAATGGAGAAGCTTCGTGAACTCTTTTTAGAGGACTGTACTATTTCTGAGATTATGATGGATAGTGCAAGCATCACAAGGGAAATGGTTTCTCCTCTGCAGAATCTGAAAAATGCATTCTTCTTCAGCCTCTCTACGATTGATATAAAGTTCTGCACATGCACCAAAGAGTTGACGTGGCTGATGTTTGCTCCAAATCTGACAAGCCTTGCACTTTATAAGAATGATGGTGTGGAAGAAATAGTAAACAAAGAAAAAGCTTATGAAGGTGACGAATCAGGTATTCTTCCTTTTCAAAAACTACAATATCTACGTGTAGAAATTCTGCCAGAGCTGAAGAACATCTATTCGAGACCTCTGCCCTTTCCATGTCTTAAGGGACTCGAAGTAATCGGCTGCGGAAAGCTGAGTAAGCTTCCTCTCAATTCCAAAAGCGGCTCAAATGGTGGAAAAGGACTTGTCATACAGGCAGATAGAGAATTTATAGAAGAGGTTGATTGGGAGGATGAAACTACCAAAGCACGTTTCTTACCTTTCTGTTCGTTTTTTTAAGTTTGAATTCTGTTATTCTGATTTTAGACTGTTGATTGGATTGTATTGTATGACCGGAGGACCGAAGAGTAATGACCGGATAGATTAAGTGAAGTTAGTCGTGGGTATCATTAGTCTCATTCGTTTCTCTATATTGTTGCTCATTGTTTCTGTGGATATATTTTGATTTTTCTTAATAAACCAAAATGACTCTTATTCGCCTGAGTAGACTAATAATGATGCCAATTAATTATGAGAGATTCCATTTTCAGAAATTACATTCTCTTACACATTAATATATAGAAGGTTTATCATTCATTCATTTTGTTGCGTAAAATATGATATTTCGTAGTACATAAACCAACATATTCAAGGCATCAAATGAAATTTGTCTTTATATTTACTCGACATTTCTAAATTGTTTGCATAGATTTAAAAGTACTGTGCAATGCATATTAGGCTCAAATAAATTTAGCTTCAAATATATTTAAATATATCTTATAATATATTTAAATTTTATACTCTCAAGTACAGCTACGATAGCTTAGGAGATGAACATATCAAGTCGTGTTTCCTGCATTATGCTCTGTTTCTAGAAGATGACATGATACTTAAAGAAGACTTAATAGAGTATCGGATATGTGAAAGATTCATGGGGGAATCTCCAGATGTTAAAAAAGCGGATGAATAAAGGTTATGAGATGTTGGGTACCCTTATCCGTACAGATTTACTGATGGAAGCATTTGGTACATCATATGTTACAATGCATGATGTGGTTCGCGAAATGGCTCTTTGGATTGCATCTGAACTTACAACTCTGTTACTCAGGAATAATAATTTCAAGAATCTCTCAGGTGAATTCATCCAGATTATGCAAAAGTTAGTTGTTTTTGGATCTATCAAACAATCCCTACTTCAAAACTCTTCCAGAGCAGATATCAGAGTTGGTCTGCTTGCAGTTTATTAACTTGTCGTATACAAGTATAGAGCAACTACCTACTGGTTTCCAAAAGTTGAAAAAACTAATCAATCTGGATTTGCTTCTTCTTTTCTAGTCTCAGGTTAAGCATCCGTTTCATCTGGCTCGAAATTCCTCATTGGCTAAAATCAGAATCTTCCTCTTATGTTACTTTCTCTTTTGAAATGTTGTGTTTTCATTTGGATATTGATTTACAAACTAACCTATGAGAGACGAATTTACAGAAATAGTTTATGTTCTCTTAAAAATCGCTGAAATCTTACATATGTTCTCTTTTTATCTCTCATTCTCTATGCATAGAAGTAAATCACTTTTTGTGATATCTTATACTCCTTCCAAATCTAACTCTTTTATGTTTTGGAAAAAAATATTGTTTTAAAAAGATGAATTGACAAAGTCTTTTTTTTGCTTTGACAACAAAATCCTGTTTTTCGTCATCATTGAATCGGAAAAATCATAACTCAAAAATATATTATATGAAATTACATGATTATCTGTAACCGAACTCTAGTGAAAAATATTACAAAAGTGAACATTAAACATTTGACCAAAATTATTGTTCTTTATTTTTAATTTATATTTTGCTAAATATGATATGGTTTGTCCTCATTTATATATTTTCTTTCACTTTTCCTATATAGTATATTTCAAATTTTCAAATAATTTTATTTTACAAAATTTTCTAGTATATGTAAAAATCTTAAAATATTTATTATTTAAAAGTAGAGGAAATATATCAAAATTGTATGAGTGATATATAAAATATATATTTTTCAAACATAGTGTGAACAATTCTAAAACAAGGAAGATTCAAAGTTATGAAGATATATAAACTGAGAAGAGAAAAATGGAGATTGCACTTTCCGCAACCTCTTTTGATAGTTCATACATTATGTTTCAATATATATATATGTGAACCTCCTCGCTGCAAAACCTAATTGTATGGGTTAGTTAGTATTATGGGCTTGATTGTTTCATTGTTGGGTTTGTATCTCTTACACATAGTTATATATATATATATAGAGAGAGAGGGGACTTAGCATGACAGATTTTTAATTCTCAACTTAATATGTAAATTGCGTCATTACTGATTTTTTTCTGCATGTGGTGGTTACTTTAATTTATTCAATAAATTAAAAAGAGAGTATTAAGTCAATATACAAAAAAATACTAACAAATTAGAAATCTACCATCTTCAATATTGTAATTAGGTACATGTCAGGGCTCACAAATGTCTTTACAATACTAATCTTGTCGAAAGCTTTTTGAAAAGAGATGTAAATGCATTAAATGATGGCCAATATATGTAATGTGTTGTTACCGATGTTGTTACTTTTTAACAAATGTGTTACTCATTAACATATATATTATCTGATGAAATATATGTTAATATATATTTTATATGTTAATACGTCTATTACCAATTAACAAATTTATTATCTGATATAATATATATTTGCTTAAAATATGGTGAAATTGCATTAAATGTGTAGAAAATACATTAAAATTTAAAGATAGTATATTAAATGTTCAGTTCCTACATTTATTAGCTGTTAACGCATATATTATATGATAAAATATATGTTAACAAATAGATTATACGCTAACACATATAGTATTTGTTACCAAATTTATTATCTGATAAATATGTATTTGCATAGCGCATATATTGTTAACATATATATAACCATATTATACGGATAACACATATATTATTTTGTTAACATATTTATTATCTGAAAACGCATAATCAATTAGCACATATATCATGCGCTAACATATATATTACCTTACAAACATATAGTTAACCCCTAATACATTTCTATCTTATAACTAATTTTTTGTCCCTGGTAAAATTACCAATTGAACTTCATCTTCTTCACAAACACAACACCAACCAATCTCACTCTTGTTGGTTTTATCATTCTTTTGAGCCTTTTGTATACGAATCACTTCTCCACCTTCGCCTATATAAATTCAATCTGAAGCATCTTTCTCCTCCATAACCAAATAGAACAAGAAGAGAGGAGGAAGAGAGCATGTGAGAGAGAAGAGGAAGGGAGCGTGAGAAAGATGAAGAGAAGAGAGAGACGTAGGGACAAAATAGTCATTCTTTTGGATAGGGTTGACTACTATTTATGTACATGGTAATTACCTAATTTGATAGTATTTTTTTGTATATGCTTGCAAATTTTTCAATTAAAAATTGAATTCACAAGAGCAATGATTGATTAAAATTCGTCACCAGAAAATACGTACCAATCATAACTCAACTGATCATTGGATCTACGAAAGTTTAATCTGACAGTCAATATTTCGTGCTATTTATTTTCAATGAATGAACCTTCTAATTTTGGTTGATTTGATGATTTCTAGAAATATAAATTGATATATTTGTGAAAGTAAACAATTAAATAATAAATATTGCAACTGCCTAACGACCGTTGACTTTTTCTTTAATTGTTCCGTATTTAATTGAATTTTGATTAATCATCCGTTATCCGACACCTCTTGTGTCGGTCCCATGGTACGGGTAATGAATGAAATTTCACTTTGGCCCCTTATTTAGTTAAGAATTCATATTTCGCTCACATCAACTTATAATGATCAAAAGTACCCAATTCATGCAAAAATATATATAATCAAATAATCTTTTTAAAAAAGGTCAATTTAATGCTGAACTTATGCGTTTTTATCATTTTAAACTCGAACTTCTTATCTCTCCAAATAAACCACAAACTTGTAGTTGACCACACCATATTAGGTTCACCGTTAATCAAAATTAACAGACGTCAATGTAATTAAACGGGTCGTTAGTTGGATTAACAAAATCAACAAAACGCAGCGTTTTAACCCCCAAAAAAATTGAAATCTCTAAATTTGTCCCAAATCGATTTCTCTCTTCATCCCTTTCAATTTTGAATTCGAAATTGAAATCTCAAATCGATTTCGAATCTTCTCCTCTTCTCCGCTGTTCATCAGTATGAAGATGCAAAACCTTTTAATTGTGGTTCATTATTTTTACCGCTCTAAAGAGAAAGAAGAAGCAAAATTTCTTATTTGTGGAAATATATAGTTGGAACATGGAAAACTTTTGTTTGGTTCGGTCTGGATATTCTCCAAAGAGTCATGGTCTTAAATATTTTTGTTTGTTGACAAGTTTTGCTTAAAATGTTCGTATAAATTTATAATTGACATTGATATGAAGAAGTTGTGATGTTCAACACTCAAAATCTGTCAACCATGAACCATAGATGCAACTTGCTAACTAAATACTAAAAATCTATTACATTTGTATAACCAAAACATAAGATCTTTGTTCGTCGGCGTTGATTAAGACAATCTTCATCACTATTATCAATCACTTCACCAGATTCAAGCATCTTCTTCTTCACAACACCTCAATCCTCCGCAACACATTCTTTGTCTTCTTCTCTGTAACAATCGCATTAATCCTCTGTACCAAACTAAAACGAATCTCATCTCCGTCGTACAATACCAACATAACTGATTCACCACAACATCTTCCACTTCTTTTAGAACTTTATCCAGAAACCCTAATTCAATTCCTCTCTTCACAGATTTCAGCATTTCATTCGCAAGATTCTTCACCAAGTCGACACGTGTTGTCTTCAACAAGTGATGAACAGTAGAGAAGAGGAGAAGATTCAAAATCGATTTGAGATTTCGATTTCGAATTCAAAATTAGAAGGGATGAAGAGAGAAATCGATTTGGGGCAAAATTTAGGGATTTCAATTTTTTTGGAAGTCAAAACGCTGCGTTTTGCTGATTTTGTTAACCCAACTAACAACCCGTTTAATTACACTGACGTTTGTTAATTTTGACTAACGGTGAATCTAATATGACGTGATCAACTACAAGTTTGTGTTTTATTTGGAGAGAGAAGAAATTCGAGTTTAAAATGACAAAAACACGTAAATTCAACATTAAATTGACCGTTTTCCAATAATCTAACATAGATTTTTGTAACTTTCGCTTGAGTTTAACTTTATATAACCCTGTTATCACGAGTGATCGAGTTTGAAATATAGATAAGACATTGTCCATATTATGATAAATAATATTATATCAAAAAATTTATAATTGAACTAATTACCTAATTTGCCTTGAAGGACAAAAGTTATTGTATTGAAGCTATAGAAATTTCTGTGAATTTTTTTTGTTTTCATTTGGAGTATAAGTTTGGTTATCTAATTATCTTCTTCTTTTTACCCTTGTCGACTAGTTGTTGATCTAAAGAACCAAGTAACCAACCAATACCTCACTGATGTCGTCTCTGCTTAATTGTCTTATTCGATTTTTCAGAAACTAAACCAATTTTTGTACAGTGTTAAATCAATAATTTGGACAAAATCCCAAGTAAAAATTTACAAACAAAAACTCATAATTTTGACAATAGATTATCTAAAAAATTTGTTTATATTTATCTACTACGAATTATTTTACCTTATTTATGTGTCTTTTTCAAATTTATTTTACATTCGGATCATTTTTGGATTAATATTATTATTATTTAACTCAAATATACAAATTATTTCATATACAAACACTTTTTTATAAAATATTTAACAATTTCATCAAAGTGGAATATAATTATCTAAAATAATATTATATGTGCTGATGTTGGAAAAGATAAAAACAAAAAATTGGATTGATTATATAGAACTTGATTGGTAAGGTTTTTTTTTGTTGAACATAATGTTTGTTTAATAGTTAATAATATTTATCAATTACAACTTACTCAAATATGATTGGTTATTAAAAAAATATTAGGCTCAACAAAAAATATTACCAATTAACCTCATATTTGATCCAATTAAAGTGAGGTCATAGTGTAAATAATATTTCTTTTCCTTTTTTTTATCCACCTCTTTTTTGTCGTTGCTTTTGTCAACAACAAAAATTGTAATTAAATTCGTCTTTTTGTCGGCGGAATTTACTTATAAATTCGATTTTCATTAAAAAAATGGTAAAAATTAATTTAATTTAATTAGTTTGAACTTATATTCCGTGCTACTGACCTAACAGGTTTACAGGTCGATTGTCCGTAGATCCGTTACATTTATTAAACCTATGGCCTTTATTGACCGTTGGATCTTCCTCGGTTTATGACAAGACCAACTATCTCTGCACTTTTTTCTTATAATAACTGAAACCTTGTATCAACCCCAACATTATGCTATATTTATATATTTGAACTGGAACTAGTTTTGGTGACAAATATGGTTAAATTCTATAAAACAAACTTTTTATTATATTACATTCAATAAAAATCCCTTTCTTAATTACATTTCTGAGATTTCATGTATGTTTTTCATATACTTTTCTCTTTACACACCATATTCTAAACGATTGATTTTTTTTTGTAAAAATATTATGAAAATATAATTTTGATAATTTTACTTTTTTGTCTCTTAAAAATACAAGTCTATTTTTTGAAAAAAATAAAATATTATAAATTGTTACCATTATCGAAAACTTTAAATTATGAATTTTTTAATGTTAAATCAAAATTTTCACGACAAATCGTCTAAATCTATCATAATTTAACGTATATGGCCGCAAATCTCTTCAAAAATGTATATGATTTTTTCATTACTTAAATTTTTCATTTATATGATCAATTTTGTTTTTTTTTTCGAGATAGAAGGTAAAATTTTAAAATGTAATAACTTAAAAAACTTTTTATTGATTAAAATATATATATAGTAAAAGATTAATACATATAATAAAAAAAGAGGAACGATTAAGCAACAAAAAAATTCATATATTATGTTGCATACATTATACTACAATTTATACAGTTTGACAAAATAATATACCATGTACGAGTAAACAAATTTAATTTAATTTTAAAAATTTTAAAATCATGTCACAAAATATCACCGCCAATGTTGGGCTAAATTGAAAAATACAAAAGTGTAGGGCACGAAAGTACAAAACGAATGTAACAGTTAGGGTGCAATTAAATAATGAAATAAAGAAGAATTTTAGGTGAAGAGAAACTGAGAAAGTCCATAGTTCGCTCCGAATTCGATTATAATGGTCTGCAAAAAGTCAATTATACTAAATCATAATGTCAACTATACTACACGTCATGTTAACTCCACTAAACGTCCATTTATACATCATGTTAACTTTACTAAAATTTTGGTCGCATTAATCAACTATACCAATAATATTGTCAACTCTACTATTCACAAATTTAATACCTTTAGGAGCTTCTCCACTGCTATAGTTAGAATAATGGTCGTGCGAGTATCCTTGGTCCTCCTCTTCGCGAAGCAGCGTGTTAACATCGCCCTAATTGCGTCTAAAAGCTGCACAATGGGGAAAGTTCTTGCTTGGGATAAGGCATGGTTGATTGATTCTGCTATGTTCGACGTTGTAAAATTGTATCTGTTTCCAAGAAAATAAACTCAACTCCACAACGGAACAACATCTATTTCCAAGTACCCATGAAGCCATGGATCTAACGTCTCAATCTGAGCAAAGATACCGTTGAACTCCTCATCCTTATACGCAGTGGTAGCTTTCTTGAACAACTTAAAGGACTCTCCCCCTCTAAATTTTGACAAAATGTTTTTATGTAGGTGGTAGGTGCAAATTCCCCGAGAAGAAAGTGGGTACATGATTCAACTTTCTAAAAAACCATTCCCAAGACTCATCATTCTCGGTATCAACAACACCAAAAGCCATAGGAAATATGTTGAAGTTACTGTCTTGCATTGTCGCTGTTAGAAGAGTACCTTTATACTTCCCTTGCAAAAAGGTACCATCAACAACAACAACCTTTCTCATATAAGGAAATCCTCTAATACTTGCATCAAATGCTATGAATAGAAACTTGAACTTGTCTTGACCGTCGACGTCAAGCTTGATAAGGGTACCTGGATTTGATCTTCTAATCGCAAACAAGTACGAAGGGAGTTCTTCAAAACTACTTTCACAAGTTCTTTAGAGAACGGTGTGTCTTCCAGTACTTCATCTGCATAAATATAATAACTGTCACCCATTGTCAACATGAGAAAACAACTTATATGTCAATACGAGAAAACACTCTACCACCTTACATAGTGAACTCTATCAAACGACATATACCATTATGTTAACTCTACCCTTAATGACTGAACTCTACCAAACCAAATATACCAGGAGAAAACACCAACTATACAATACGTTAACTCTACTACCCTATATATTCAACTCTACTAACCAACGGTAAACAACATGTAAACTCTACCATGAGCTTAGAGTAACTCTACTAACCTATATTTTGAAATCTACTAATCTATCATATGAACTCGACCATCATATGATGACTGTACCTTCAGACCAAATCGCTTGTTCAGTGAATCAATGACATGATTAGGTAGAATAGAAGGCCCAAATACCACCTATGAATTCCATGTACAACCGGCCTAGGACTTCAGCAGATGCTTGGCGTGCCCGACCTGATCTCTGTGTTACAGAAGAATTGTGTTCTCGACTATACTTACCGATATAAAAAAATATACTATCGTCAATACCGTCAATACCGTCAATACATGAACCTCGCACTCTCCACTAACAATTTGGTATCCAACATTTCACATCCAACACTGACTTCGATGATTCCACAACATCGAAGTCAAATCTCTGTAAGACTGACAGAATCTTCAACCTCGTCTCGAGGTCTTTTTTTTATGGGAATCTTTGCCCGACCACCAATTCTACTGATGGTACTTCTATGTCCAAATGCTCATCACTAGACCCCAACTCTTTGGTTCTCCCCGAGATGTTTTTCTTCTCTTCTTCCTTGGATTTCCTACGAACATTAATGTAATCTTCATCATCTGAGTTTGCACCATCCATATCATCGCAATAATCGAATCTGTAATCCGCATCATCGTCCTCAACATGTTCAAATTCGTGTTTCACATCTTTCGCACTACCCACATACCTTGGTACAACTCTACCAAGCAGGGGATTTACTCTACTACATTCATGATCAACTTTACTAGACTGTGGGTCAACTCTACTTGACAGTGGGTCAACTCTACTAGACTGTGGGTCAACTCTACTACATGTCGCTGAAACATGTGCTCTAATGGAAATCTCTACACAGGGATGAATTGCTTCTTTATGTAATTGTTGCACAAACACTCGCAATTGCCTTTCGTTACTCACAAAGACAAGGGGAGTATCTTGTGGCAGTGCTTGCATGACTAGATTTGGCATGTAGCTTAATTTTACCTCATCACTTTGTTGATCCAAACCGAAATCTTTATACACCATCAGCAGAAATTCATCATAACTAAGATCTTCGCCAATTCTTATGATCCGACAGCCGTAAGTTTTGTCCACCATAAAAACCCACTAGTTTTGGTTAAAACTCTAACTCCCATAAACCAAAACGATTTCATCCATAGATCCTGAAAGCGTTAGGGTATAACAAGCCCAATAAAAATGAAAGATACGAAATGAGTTGGAGAAAAAATGGAAGAAAGCTTCAATGAAACATATGAAAATGACCATATGGAGCTCCGAGCTCCAATGACGTCACTAGATGAGCGGCAAGTGAGGTAATAAGTTAGTGGTAAATTTGTAATTTACCAAAGATTAGGTTTCAACAACCAACTCTACTATAAACAATATCTTAACTCTTTTAACCTTTGTCATTCAGTCTACCAAACATCGAACACAACTCTACTAATAAACTCTATTTTGAGAATAATAAGAATAATGATTGATTAATGTTCGTCACCAGAAAATATGAACTAATCATATCTCAAGTGATCATGGGAAGTCTAATATGAAAGTCTTAATATTTCGTGGTGTTTTATTTATCAATAATTAGATTGATAAAGTCTCATTCATTGTATAAAATTATCTCTAAAACTCAAACTAATATTAAATAGAAATTATCCAATTTTCTAGATATATTTGTGGTAGAGTTAACTATTTGACAAACCCTAGAAAATATCAAAGTTTTTTTACTCGTCTCACCCTTTTCTTTGTTTTCTAGATGATATTGTTTCCTAGATCTAGGGGTTTGAGGTGCAGTCGTTCTTTTGCATTGTACGTTTGAAACTTTCTTCCGGATAATGTCGTGCATGATTTCCTATGGTATCAGCCCAACAAATATATTGGCCGGTCTTCCACTCTTGTCTTGAAGACTTTGAGAAGACTTTGAGAGATTGAAGAACATTTCACCAGCTTCTCCATCTGCCGAATTTTTTATTTATTAAATCATAAAATTGATTTTCTTGCATGTAATGTTCGAGAACTATTTAATAATATATGTTCAAGGATTAGCTGGTGATTCTATATTTTTGAATTTTGTACCATCACATTGGTTTACTTATCTAAATGAAAAATCCAAATTGACAAAGAAAAAAAATTTAACCACTTGACCCGCATTTGTAATGTTGAAATTCAATTAATAAACTTTCTAGTTTTTGTTTATCCATTCTTCGTTGATGATTTCAACAAAAATAAACGGGAATAATATCAATCAAACACCAAATTTACTAAAAATCATAAATCACAAACACCTAACTATCATAATTCCAGCTTAAACAATATATTTTTTGTTGACCTCTATTAAAGCACTAAACTTTGCGTTGACCGAACCGATCTATCGTGATGTTAATTGACTTAACGGAAATAAGTAACTCCATTAAATCTCAGTTTAATGAAAACATTTTGATTAAAAATATCCAGGGAAAATAAAGGAATTTTCTCTTTTTTGTTCATCCTCTCTTCATACTCAACATTTGATCAAACCGAATCGAAAAATCAAAATGAGTTTGATTAAAATAAATCAAAATGTTTGTCTTAACATTTGATTTGATTAAACCAAATCCATATCCAGTTTAATTAAACCAAATCGAAAAGCCAAAATGAGTTACAAACGTTAAGAGAAATGTTTCTCTCATCTTCTTATTCCTTTCTCTTTTTGCTTATCCTTCTTCTTATGCCACTTTCTTCTTCTAATCTTCCTCTTAGATTTGATTTGACATGTTTCTCTACTTTCTTCTTCTAATCTTCTAATCTTCCATTGATTTCCCCGACAACGATCGATGATGCTGCCGCTTCTGGTGGCTATTTTTCCACCGGTTCGGGTGACTCAAGATTAAGCTTGATTGTCTTAAAATCAACACACCGTTTTACTTAACGGAGATTGATTAAAGGATTTTAACGGAGTTACTTATTTTTGTGTTTGATTTACGATTTTTAGGTAATTTGGTGTTTAATTGACATTTTTTTGCAAAAAATTTTGATATATTTGTGAAAATAAACAATAAAATAATGGGATAATTGGGAGAATAAACATATTTCCAATTATAATTAATTAGGTAGCTAAAAACCCTAATAAACACAATATTTAACATATTTTATACAATCATTATCATTATACCGTTTGATTTACGATTTTTAGTTAGTTTATTACATACCAATCTTAAAAAAGACTACAAAATGTTAATAGTCCAAAATTCTCGAAAAATCTTATAAAATGGAAAAAATAAAAACCTCTTAAATATCTCATATGTTGGGATAGGAAGAGTAAACTTTAAATAAAAAACTAATCAAAGTTAAATATTCTTTTGAAAAATTTAGATTTATTTCTAGATATAGTAGTACTTAAATTTTTAAAACATGAACTACATTTTTAAAAATAAATATATTATCAAATAATTTTATATAGAAAACTAATATATAAAATATTTATTTTCTTATAAAATTATCAATTTATACATATTTTCAAAAAATCTCTTCAATTTTAGTTTATTTATTCTTCTATTTCTCCTCATTCTTCCTCACACTCTCACTTTTTTCCTAATCTACACCCTATTTTTCCTCCTCTCCCTTTTTATCATTCTTTTTTTTTATCAAATAAACTTCTCATTGAACGCTAGTGGTCTTTAATCTAGTGGCATGCGGTAAGTCTACGTAAGACATACACACTTGCACAACCAGGAATCAAGTCTCACCGCCTACATTATATAGATATTTGGCTAATGTGCCTGCCTGTTGTGACCCAATGTTGATAAAAAAAAAATTCTCATTAAACTAAATTAAAGAGTTGCGAAGCGTCAAAATCCACATTATAGAATTTGAAAGACGATAAGATAGATTTAGCCAAATTGTCGGCTTCTACGTTTAAGGATCGAGGGATACATTCAAAATCGATCGATTCGAATAAAGAGAGAAGATAGGCAATATCATGCAATATGCCAGAGATTTCTATTAATTTCACTCCAGATTTGATAGCAATGATAAAACTAAGAGAGTCGGATCGAAACACAATCCGGAAGAATCCATTGGCCAGTGCTTCAATCATCGCTGAACGAATAGCCAAGGCTTCAGCTATCAAAGGCGATGCTACAAATTCCTGAATATGTGCCCCTCGTCGCGGTGGGTACCCACCGTCTTTCCCTGCTTTAATGACCCACGCCGTACCAGCCACTCACTTCTTCTCATCCCACGCCGCGTCCGAATAGCATACAACCATCTCACAACTCAGGTTTTTTTTTCTAACAATATCCTTTGAGTGATTAGGTTTAAGTGAATCTTGACCTTCTTCCCAATCCTTTGCTGAGATTATAGCCGATTGAATAATATCTTCAGGGGATTGGGCTAATTTATTGAAAACAGCAGGACTTCCATATCGATCATAAAGTCCAGGCTACAAGAGGAGTCTTAGTAATATCGATTGGAGGTAGTAGTTTCTTAACTCAAAGTTTTCTCCATGTTTCAAGGAATTGGTCCAAGCATTGAGGGAGATAATCAATCACGAACAAAGCTAAATTCCAGACCCTCTTCACAAACCCGCAGGTAAATAAGGCATGCTCTAACGTTTCGACTTCTCCACACCTATGACATTTTGAATCCACTCCAATCTGTTGCGCTAATAGGTTGTCGCTTGTAGACACAACTTGATTTAGACATTTCCATACGAAATATTTGATCTTAGATTGCATAGGGATCGTCCAAATCTCCTTTAATCAATCGATCTCTGCATCAGGGGTTGTCATCTGTTTCTTTGAATTAAACTCTAACGCCACTTGATAGCCCGAATTTTACAGAGTACCCTCCATTTGGGCTACATAGCCAAATTCGTTTATCACTGTCTCGATGGACACTGAGTTTTATACATCGAATTTTCCTCCATCAAAGGTAATAGTTCCATGATTCTACAGAAATCCCATTCTTGTGTATCCTTCTTAATCAGCTCAGAAACTTTTAGCTTCATATCATGTTCTTTAGGTGGGCCAAAAGGGGTTTTAGTGAAGTAGAAGACAGCCAGTTATCCTCCCAAATGTTGATACTAAGGTCATCTCCTACACTCCACCCCAATTGTGACTACAGTAAATCTCTGCCAAGTAGAATTCCCCTCCACGCATGCGAACAAGTGGTATGTTTTGAAACTTGTAAAAAGGACTCCTCCTTACAATACTTAGCTAATACTATTTTTGCCAATAGGGAATCAGGTTTAGTAACCATCCTCCAGGAAATTTTTGCCACCAAGGCAACATTAAACGCTCAGATATCTTTAAATCCCAAGCCGCCCTTTCTCTTTCGTCTTATCAGCTTGTTCCAAGCTATCCAGGACATGTTTCTGGTTGCCATCGACTTATCCCACCAGAATCTTGTAAGTTCCGACTGAATCCTCTTACACATAGATTCTGCCTCTTACACATAGATTCTGGCAACATAAAGCATAAGTTGGAATGGCACTTAATACACTTTTAAGCATTGTACTTTTTCCTGCAGGTGACAAAAACTTTGAGGACCAACTGACTCACTTTTGACGGATTTTGTCGATGATCAAGTTAAAAATGTCTCTCTTCCTGTGTCCAAAGTGTTCGGGTAAAAATGACTCCCTTTTTATCATTCTTTTCTTCATATTTATGTCCTCCATATTCTTCCTCCTCCTCTTTTTCTTGGTTTTCTCATTCTCAGTATCTTCTTCATTTCCTCATCTTTATATATCATATAAATGAATAGTTTTGATTGTTGTGTACTGTATGTTTTATGCTATATAGTAGTTTTATATAACATATGAGAGTTTTTCAAGCATTTTGCTCTTCTTCCTCCTCGTATTGTTATACTATAATTAAAAAAAACTATGTACATAGCTCAACTTTTTCCTGTACAATGACGATTTTTTTGCCGCATCTCTCATCCACGTAAATCATCTCTTTATTTCATAATTATTCAAATAATAATCAAATGGTGTAGTATATAATTAGGCTTTTAAACATTGATTTAATTTGTCTATTACCATCGCCATTGTTAGTCCTCTAATTCTCCATAAAACAATAAGTATTTGAACGCGAAGGCCTAACGACCGTTGACTATTCCTTCAACTGCTTCACATTTAATTGAAAGTTGACATTTTTCTATATTCTGCAATGAATCCTTCGTTATCAGATACGTCTTGGGTCGGTCCCATGGTACGAGTAATTAGTGAAATTTTATTTGAGCCCCTTATTTAGTGATCAATTTACATTTTGCAAACAACAACTCATAATTTGATGACAGATGGTTTTGAAGTAAAGTTATTTCGTTTGTATTTAAGTGGACGAAAAAACATAAACAAATCTAGAAAGAAATAGTAATAACGGAGACTCCTATACTTTCTTATGCAAAGACATCTGCTTTTTGGAAATCATTATCTTCTTTTCTCTCAATTTCTAACAGCTTCACGTTCTTTTTTCCTTTGTGGATTCTCTTTCTGTGCTGTATGCAACGATGGGTGGTTGTTTCTCTGTCTCGTTATCATGTGATCAAGTTGTGAATCAAGTCACTCAATGTTTATGTGTTCAAGTGAGTTACATTCACAACATTGAGCAGAATCTCACATCTTTGGAGACAACCATGGAAGATCTTAAGGCAATGCGAGATGATCTGTTGAGAAGGGTGGAGAGAGAGGAGAATAGAGGTCAACGAAGGCTTTCCCAAATCCAGGTTTGGCTTTCTAGAGTTGAAACCATCGAAAGTAAAGTCAATGGTTTGTTAAGTGTTCATAAAAAAGAGCTTCAACGGTTATGCATATGTGGGTTTTTCTCTAAGAATTTGAAGTTGAGTTATCGTTATGGGAAGCAAGTTTTCATGAAGTCGGCGGAGGTTGAGAATCTCAAATCTAATGGGGTTTTTGAAGTGGTTGCTCTGCAAGCTCAAGCATCGGAGGTGGTAGAAAGGCCAATTCAAAATGAAATAATTGGTCAGACAACACTGCTTGAAATGACATGGAACCGTCTCCTTGAAGATCAAGTGGGTGTATTGGGTTTGTACGGTATGGGGGGAGTTGGGAAAACTACACTTCTCGAGCAAATCAACAATAAATTTCAAGGGAGTGCTTTTGATATTGTGATTTGGGTTGTGGTATCTAAGGATTTACCAGTCCAAAAAATTCAAGAAGAGGTTGCAAAGAAACTAGGCCTTGGTGGGAAGGATTGGAAGCATAAAAACGAAGACCAAAAGGCATGTGACATACACAATATCCTAAAGAGAAAGAAGTTTGTGTTGTTGCTAGATGACATATGGACAAAAGTTGATCTGAAAAAAATCGGAGTCCCATTTCCAAATAGAGAAAATGGAAGTAGAGTAGTTTTCACAACTCGTTCTAAAGAAGTGTGTGGGCGCATGGGAGTAGATGATCCAATGGAAGTCCAATGTTTGCCACCTGAAGATGCATTATATTTGTTCCAAAAAAAGGTTGGGGAGAACACATTAGGAAGCCATCCGGACATACCAGAGCTTGCAAAAGTTGTTGCTAAAAAGTGTCGTGGTCTACCACTAGCACTCAATGTTATTGGTGAAACCATGTCATGCAAACGGTCAATTCAAGAATGGCATCACGCGATCCGAGTTTTGAACTCAAATGCAGCTGAGTTTTCGGGGATAGAGGATGAAATTCTCCCAATTTTAAAGTATAGTTACGATGATCTAAAGGGTGAGCAGGTCAAATCATGTTTACAATATTGTGCTTTATTTCCAGAAGATGAAAGGATTTCTAAAGGTGGTTTGATAGAGTATTGGATATGTGAAGAGATTATAGATGACAATGAAGGTATCGAAAATGCTACGGAGCAAGGTTATGAGTTCATATGTTGCCTTGTTCGTTCATCTTTGTTGATGGAGAAAGAGGACAAAATTTACATGCACGATGTTGTTCGAGAAATGGCCTTGTGGATCGCATCTGATTTTGGAAAGCAAAAATATAATTTTGTTGTGCATGCTGGTGGTGGTTTATGTGAAATGCCAAAGCTTAAGAATTGGAATGCAGTGAAGAGACTCTCGTTGATGGCTAACAAAATCGATCATATCTCTGGCAGCGTGGAATGTCTTCAACTCACAACATTGTTTTTACAGAGAAACGAGAAATCATTGGGTAATATCTCTGGTGAATTCTTCAAGTCCATGCCGAGGCTAATTGTTTTGGATCTTTCATCTAATCAAGCTCTAGGAGAATTGCCAGATGGAATATCGAAGTTGGTTTCGTTGAAATATCTCAACATATCAAGCACATCTATAGAATGTCTACCTATCGGTTTACAAGAGTTGGAAAATCTAATTCACTTGGATTTAACAGCAACACGTCAGCTTTCGAGTATTGCTGGGATTTCTGCACTGCTGAATTTAAAAGTATTGAAATTACTATATTCGGGAGTTGGATATAGTTCCAAAACAAAGGAGGAGTTGAGTGTCTTGGAACATTTAGAAATCATAACCATAAGTATCAAATCTGATTCAAGTTTGGATGAATTTTTAAGCAATCACAAGTTGATGTGCTGTACACAAGTTCTACAAATCGAAGGTTGTCAATTAGAATCATCATACATATGGCGTTTAGCTAGAATGGAGAAGCTTCGTGAACTCTATTTATGGAAATGTACTATTTCTGAGATAAAGATAGATATTGCAAGCATCACAAGGGAAATGGTTTCTCCTCTGCAGAATCTGAAAAATGCATTCTTCTTCAGCCTCTCTAAAATAGAGCTATACCGCTGCAAATGCCCAAAAGATTTGACGTGGCTGATGTTTACTCCAAATCTGACAACGCTTATACTTCATGGGAATGATGATGTGGAAGAAATAGTAGACAAAGAAAAAGCTTATGAAGGTGAAGAATCAGGTATTGTTCCTTTTCAAAAACTACAATATGTAAACTTGGAAAAATTGCCAAAGCTGAAGAACATGTATTGGAGACCTCTACCCTTTCCATGTCTTAAGAAACTCAGAGTATTCTACTGCCCAAAGCTGAGAAAGCTTCCTGTCAATTCTAAAAGCGGCTCAAATGGTGGAAAAGGACTTGTCATAGAGGCAGATAGAAAATTTATAGAAGAGGTTGAATGGGAGGATGAAGCTACCAAAGCACGTTTCGGTTCGTTTTTATAAGTTTGAATTCTGTTATTCTGATTTTAGACTGTTGATTGGATTGTATTGTATTAAGTTATCTTCCTTAATCTACGCTCTTTATCTGTGTTGATATAATGATATTTGGTTTTATACTTAAAACACACATTATACATTGATATATATAAATATGGACAATCATTGAAAACTATTTGATTAGTTTCTATAATTAACGATATATTGATAAATATAAATATGTATATCACAGTTGCACACAAATGAATCTAATTCTTCTTTCACTTACATAATCTTAAGAGTACTTAAGACCCAATTCTTGGCTCTTACTTTGTTTGATCCCATCATTATTTGTATGTTTTCACAAAATAAAATCATATTACCCCTTAATGGACCGAAGACTAATCACTGTGGCCCAATAATAGATCTATTGGGCCACACCGAACAGACGTCACGAGCCCAAATAAACAACCATAAGGATTTGATTACGGAGAGAGTTTGAACGGTCGTCAGAAATTCGGAGCTTTACTCTCTGTGTGTCTTCACTTTAATGGCGGCAATATCTTCTGTTCAATGCTTATGCTCTTGCAATTCTTATCATCACCAACGCAACCAGGTCTCTTCTCTGCTCTTATTTCTTCAAAACTGACGGAATTATCTTGTTATGACTTGAGAAATTCGACTTTATTCCTTCGTTTTTATAGCACAATGGGTCGCTTTAGAGACTAGGTTCTAGGGTTTTAGTATCTTCGAGTTTATGCAAGCTTTCTCTGTTCTCTGGAGTCGAATCAACGCGAAGGTGATTATGTCCGATTTTGGTTCTACTTGGAAAACAATTCTCAGTGAAAACTATACCATTGAAGCTACGATTCTGTGTAATGCAATTAGATAATGATGGTGAATTATGTCCGATTTGTCAATTAGAAGTAAAATAGATTTATCAATTAAATCAATCCTATTAAGCTTAATGATGCTTTAAGAAGTAGCACAAAACTTTTCTTTTTGGTCAACAGATCATATTTACTTATTTAGAACGAAAAGTAAAACTAACCTATGAGAGACGAATTTACAAAAATAGTTTATGTTCTCTTCAAAAATCTCTGAAATCTACTTAAAAAGTGTAAGGAAGATAACTAAATAAGTAAAAAGATGAGTACAGACGCAGATGATTATAAAAATTCCGTATTTAAGGCATTAAAAAGAATGGAAAATCTGCAGCTTACATATGTCTACCATCTTCATTATCGTAATTAGATACATGTTAGGGCCCACAAATGTCTTTACAATACTAATCTTGTTGAAAACTTTTGGAAAAGAGACTTGAATGCATTAATTAATGGGCCAATTTATTTAATAAGTTGTTACTGATTATTTTACCATTTGTGTTACTAACGTATATATTACCTAATAAAAAATATATATATATATATATATTAATATATTTATTATCGGTTAACATATTTTTAATCTGATATATATGTATTTGTTTAAAATAGGAGGAAATTGCATTAAATGTGTGATTTCCGCATTTATTAACCGTTAACGGATATATATTATCTAATAAAATATATGTTAAATTACCAATTGATTTTCATCTTCTTCACAAACACAACACCAATCCCACTATTGTTGGTTTTATCATTCTTTTGAGCCTTTTGTATACGAATCACTTCCCCACCTTCGCCTATATAGATCTAATCTGAAGCATCTTTCTCCTCCATAACCAAATCGAATAAGAAGAGAGGAGGAAGAGAAAAGAGGAAGAGAGCCTGATAGACGTAGGGACAAAATAGTCATTTTTTGCATTCACTTTACTACTATTTACGTACATGGTATTTACCTAATTTGATAGTATTTTTTGTATATGCTTGCAAATTTCTCAATTAAAAGTTGAATGAACAAGAGCAATGATTGATTAAAATTCGTCACAAGAAAATACGTACCAATCATAACTCAACTGATCATTGGATCTGAAAGTCAATATTTCGTGCTATTTATGTTCAATTAATGAACCTTTTAATTTTTGTTGATTTGATGATTTCTAGAAATATAAATTGATATATTTGTGAATATAAGTTTGGCTATCTAGTTATCTTCTTTTTTTACCCATGTGGACTAGTTGTTGATCTAAAGAACCAAGTAACCAACCAATACCTCATTGATCTCGTCTCTGCTTCATTGTCTTATTCGATTTTTCAGAAACTAAACCATTTTTTTGTACAGTTTTAAATCAATAATTTGGACAAAATCCCATGTATTAATTTACAAACAAAAACTCATAATTTTGACAATAGATTATCTATAAAAAATTGTTTATAATTTACCTTATTTATGTGTCTTTTTCAAATTTATTTTACATTCGTATCATTTTTGGATTAATACTATTATTATTTAACTCAAATATACAAATTATTTCATATACAAACACTTTTTATAAATAATTTAACAATTTCATCAAAGTGGAATACAATTATCCAAAATAATATTATATATGCTGATGTTGAAAAATAATAAAAACAAAAAATTGGATTGATTATATAGGACTTAATTAGATAAGATTTTTGGTTGAACATAATGTTTGTTTAATATCCAATCATATTTGTCTATTATAATTCTTCAAATATGATTGGCTATTAAAAAGATATTATACTCAACAAAAAAGTCCAATTAAAGTGGGATCATAATGTAAATAATAAATCTTTATTATTACTATACATTGTTACCACTATCAAAAACTTTAAATTATGAAATTTCTTTTATGTTAAATTAAAATTTTCACGACAAATCATCTAAATTTATCATAATTTAACGTATTTAACCGGAAATCTCTTAAAAATTTATATGGTTTTTTCATTACTTAAATTTTTCATTTATATGATCAATTTTGTTTTTTTTTAGATGGAATGTAAAATTTTAAAATATAATCACTTAAAATTTTTTTTTATTAATTAATATATATATAGTAAAAGATTAATACATATAATAAAAAGAAGAACGATTAAGCAACAAATTTTTTCATATATTATGTTGCAAACATTTTTTTTTGAATGTTGCATACATTATACTACAATTTATACAGTTTGACAAAATAATATACCATGTACGAGTAAACAAATTTAATTTAATTTTCAAAATTTAGAATCCTGTCACAAAATACCATGCCAATTTGGGGAGTAAATTGAAAAATACAAAAGTGTGGGGCTCGAAAGTGGAAAACGAATGTAACATTTTTATTAAAAATATGCAGGGAAAATAAAAAAAAAATTCTTTCTTGTTCATGCTTTCTTTCATCTCTCTTCATACTCAACATTTGATCAAACCGAGTTTGATTAAAATAAATCATAACGTTTGTCTTAACATTTGATTTGATTAAACCAAATCCATATCCAGTTTAATTAAACCAAATCGGAAAGCCAAAATGAGTTACAAACTTTATGAGAAATGTTTCTCTCATCTTCTTATTCCTTTCTCTTTTTGCTTATCCTTCTTCTTATGCTACTTTCTTCTTCTTATCTTCAAATCTTCCATTGATTTCACCGACAACGATCGATGATGCTGCTGCTTCTGGTGGCTATTTCTCCACCGGTTCTGGTGACTCAAGATTAAGCTAAATTGTCTTAAAACCAACACAACGTTTTACTTAACCGAGATTGATTAAGGGATTTTAACGGAGTTACTTATTTTTGTTAATTGACTTAGCCTCGGAGTATATCGTTTCCGTCAATATAAAGTTTAAAGTTTTAATAGAAATCAACTACAAATACATTGTTTAATTTAGAATTATGATAGTTGGATATTTGATTTATGATTTTGAGTAAATTTGGTGTTTAATTGATATTCTTTGCAAAAATAAACAAATTTATTTGTGACAGTAAACAATAAAATAATGAGATAATTGGCAGAATAAACACATTTTCAATTATAATTAAATAGGTAGCTAAAAGTCTAACAAACACAATATTCAACATATTTTATACAATATTTATCATTATACCATTTTTCTCTTTACTTATTTTCTTTGTAACATCCTGACCGCCACCTTAATGAGTCATACAGCCAATCTAGACCCGTAGGTCCACCTTACCAGTCCGATGGTAGGTATGCTACATTCGGGAGGCTTTAAAAATTTGTTTACCGACAATACAAATCACCACATGATCTTTGCCCGTGTTTTGGCCTCACTCACACGGTTCTGAATACCACTTCACATAAGGTCACGCATCCTTCAACTACTCCATCTCAAGCACGCTTAATCATGGAGTTTTCTTTGGACAAGTGACCAAAAAAGTAAGTGCACTTTGGTGACATAGGTGACAAAATCAATTCTTTTAAATCTCTCTGCATGCACCTCTATATATCATTTTTTTTGAAGGTTACAATTCTCTCCCACTAACAGACCGTAATGTCCTCAATGCATACCAAGATCGTCACCCCTGGCGGTGTGAGCCCTTTTTTCTCTACACACGTCTGGATTCATCTCTGATACCACTTGTAACGCCCCACCACCACCTTAATGAGCCCCACGTTCTCTTTGGGCCCGTGGGCCACGATCTGACGGTCGGTACACTACGCCCGAGAGGCTTTAAAGACTTGTGTACCAACCCTACAAATCACCACATGATCACTCACACGGTTTCAAAAATCACTTCCCGCAAGGTCACTTATCATTCAACTACTATACCTCAAGGATGCTTAACCCTAAAGTTTTCTCTGTACAAGTGACCGAAAAGATAAGTGCATTTTGGCGACATAGGTGGCCAAATCAATTTTTATAAACATCTCCAAATACACCACTATATATCATATTTCCTTATACATGGATGTTACATCTCCTCCTCTAATTTTATTTATGATATACTCAATATATTCAAAAATATAAGATTTTTTTTTAACTAAAAGCACGTCTATTTATTTAGACACTTTAATAACTTAATTCAAAAATTATTTACTATTTTAGTTTATTACAATTTGACCAATCTTAAAAAAGATAGCAAAATTTTAATAGTCCGAAAATATTAAATACATTAAATTTTGTATTGAAATTCTTAAAAAATCTTATAATATAGAATAAATAAAAACTTCTTAAACAGTTTATATTTTGGGATAGGGAGAGTAACTTTTAATATAAAACTAATCGAAGTTAAATATTCTTTTGAAAAATATAGATTTTTTTACATATAGTAATACTTAAAATTTTTTAAAGTGAACTACTTTCTTTAAAAAATATATATTATCAAATAATTTAATATAAAAAATATATAAAATATTATTTTCTTATAAAACTATCAATTTATATATATATATTTTTTAAATCTCATCAATTTTATTTTATTTATTATTCTAGTTTTTCTCATTTTTCCTCCCACTCCTTCTTTTTTCCTTCTTTCCCTTTTTATCATTTTCTCTTCCTCTTTATGTCTTCCATATTCTTCCTCCTTCTCTTGTCTTTCTTATTCTCAGTCTCTTCTTCTTTATTTCTTCAACTTAAATATAAACTTTTAGTAGTTTTAATTGTTACGTACTGTATGTTTTATGATATATAATAGTTCTATATATAGATGAGATTTTTCAAGCATTTTGCTCTTCTTCCTCCTCATAGTTGTACTATAATTATCTATGTACATACAAGAAATTTTTTTTGCCGCATCTGTAATCCATGTAAATCATTTCTTTATTTCTTAATTATTCAAATAATAATCAAATGATGTAGTAAATAATTAGGCTTTCAAACATTGACTTAATTTGTCTATTACCATCGCCGTATTTTTTTATTAAAATAGCAAAAGTTGTTATTTCCACTGAGTTTCTTTTCGGCAATTCATTAGAGTGAAAGGAATTCTGACAACACGTCATCAAAGAAAAAAATGGAAATATTCCTATTCTGATTTGGGATATTTCTGAAAATCTCGCGTAAATCTTTAATTAACATCAGATTTAAGCGTAAATGTAAATTTTTTTGTTTTGATTCGGTTGTAACCGCATCTATATTTTATAAATAGAGGTGGTGGAGATCTCCAAAAAGAAACCACCTTTTCATAATTTACACACAAAAAATACAGAACAATTTGGAACATCGGTTATGTATTTCTTGTAAGTATAAAAGATATCTGAGTTGACACATATGTGCGTTGTAGCACCTGTGTCATACTACCACTCCATTGGATTTTCTTTAGCCATGTGAGTTTTCATTACGACAGTACATAAATCCGCCTCTATAAAATTTGAAATCATGGGCTTTTGCACAATTAATGACGGAGTACTCCTGAAAGTATCAAATCATTCATTTGTTTGGGTGCAAAGGTGTTGCTGTTGTAATCAACCATAATATGAATATAGGTGATCGATATCATATTTATGGGATGAGACAGATTGAATAAGTGAAGAAAATAATGCGATAAAAACGTTATGAAAGCGTGAGTGATAAGGCAAGAAAACGTGGTAATAATACGTAAAAGACGAACGTATAAGACAATAATAATCGTGTGAAGATAAGAAGTCATTTAAAAAGATTAACAATTGAATTTAAAAAGTTTGAAATATTTGATTGTGTTGTACGTAAAGATTGAAATACTCTTTCTGTGCTGTATGCAACGATGGGTGGTTGTTTCTCTGTCTCGTTATCATGTGATCAAGTCGTGGATCAAGTCACTCAATGTTTATGTTCTCAAGTGAGTTACATTCACAACATTGAGCAGAATCTCACATCTTTGGAGACAACCATGGAAGATCTTAAGGCAATGCGAGATAATCTGTTGGGAAGGGTGGAGAGAGAGGAGATGATCTGTTGGCGGAAGGTCCAGACTGAATCTAACACGGGTGGTCCATATTTGTGATCACACGGTTGGTCCGGATTGAATTAAAAAAAAATTATACTTTATACTCTAAATTGTTTAATATATTATTATAATTGTTTATTTTAGTATTATAATTATTGCTTTTGTTGTTGTAATATAAATAATGATTATTTTGTTATTATAGTTTTATATTATTAGTTTATGATTTTATATAATATTTTGTACAATAACTAATTATTTATTTAATTATATAAAATAACAATGGGTTTTTGAGCGACTACGCGTGGGTAATATAATATCATACCATCGGGTTGGGATTAACCTTTTTAATTTTGGAATCCACATATTAAACCAAGTTAAACTTTTCAAAATAAAAGTAGACATAATTTGGAACCTCAGTTCAAATTTTTAACCTAAATAGTAAAGGTAATGTTATTGGTTTAATCTGGACAAGTGCTAAATGTCTGTACGATTAAGCCCCTGTATTTTTCATGAAGATGCAAGTAAATAACCTAAAATGTTTCCTCAATTTTCGGTAATATCTAGATGCTGTCTCCTTTCAACATTAAAATACTTAAGTCGTTTGTTGCTTAGTGATGAAGTCGTGATTATTGTTTAACGTCTTGATTCCTGGTACTTTATATTTCAAAGTAAAGTGTTTACAACAACTATGCTGTAAAACAAAATCAAAAGTTAGCATTCATGTACGCATACCAACACTCCATATTTCGGTTCGGTTCTTGAGTGTAGCATCACTCCAAAAAGCGATTCGGTTCCTGTTATATATTTTGATTTTGCAAGGAGACTGTGTTTGATTTGATTTATGTTTTGATTTTGTATAAAATTATGTTTGGTTTGGTCTTTGTTTTGGTTTGGTAAAAGCGCATAAAATGCTAACTTTTTGTCACTAGATTGTTAGTGTATAATGGTGACAATAGTAAGTCTCATTTAGGCATGAAATTGTTTCCACAAGTATGTATTGGTTTGGTATGAATATGTGTCAGCAAAATAGTCACACATTTTGAAATGTGTGTTATGCATTTCAGGTATACATTTGGATCTGGCTGGCATAGAAGATGACAAAGCTAAGATACTAATCAAACGGGTGACTTTTGAGTCATTATCGAGTCATATTTCATTTCCGTTATATTGTTATTGATCCGGTTTGGGTATGTTTGTATTGTAATTTTATTCAGTTTTTGAATAAGTCGTGTGATCTTATCGGTCTGTGTATTTACCGTATTTGACCTTATCGGTCTGTATTGTAAGTAAAATTTTATTATTATTTCCGATTTGTTTTTCTTCGATTAGATTACGTAGAAACCCAACAGTAATATCAGAGCTTCTTGAATATAATATTAATTCGATTCTATATATGATGATATATATGCAAGGCTCTTGAGAAATGATTTGAACAGGTTTGTTGCTCCCTTATTTTTGTTACCAATGAAATTATTATTCTATTTATTGATGCACAATTTTTAGCTAATTGACCCTTTAATCAAAGTACTCATTATATATAGACAAACTTTTTGGCAAAGAACTGTGGCTTTTTTATTAAAAGGACCTTTTAAGAAACTTCCGTATAATAATATTTTTTACTTGTTTTTTATTCCCAAAAAGGTTACGAAATATTAAAAATAAACCCTGAAAACTGAGAAATTGAATCTTAAAAAGTGAAATTAAATCCTAAAAAACTGAACATAAACGGTAAAACTGAAAAATTAGAGAAATTTAAAAGAATTACTGCATATACATACATTTTTAATGATGTATCATGTATCATGGTGCATGATATAAATTGTTCAAACAAAGTAATTACTCTCTTCGTCCAGTCTAAAGTGCAACATTTAGTCCCAAAAAGTATTTCTTTAGAATTCAACATTTTGTTAAATATCTCAAACCACATCAAATAATCATTTTTTACTTTCTAATCTACACCACACACTCAAAATCAATACATTTTATCTTTTAATCTACACCACACACTCATCATCAATACATTTTTTTCAGGGTTTATTTTTAATATTTCTTAACCTTTTTAATATTAAACGGAAGTTTCTTAAAAGGTCCATTTAATATAAAAAACCATGTGAAAGAGAAGAGAAATGGAGTGTGAACATATCCTTGGAATTTGTCTCTATTGATATCGTTTTCTTTAATTTTTTAAAGACCAAGTTCTTTGATATTTAAGGAAGACTATCCCGAGTCAATTTCTAAATAAACATGAGTTATAACTATGGTTAAACCTATTACTGTTATTATAATCATGACGATAATTATATTATAGATTATTGACACTTGAACTTTATAAATTAAAAAAGACCGTACCTTTCCTTGACAAAAAAAAAAGAAAGACCATACCTTTAAGTCGTCTCTTGATGTAGCTGGATGTTGCTGAAAATACACTCCTATATATTCTTCATCGAGTCTCTGGTTAGCCATTCAGCTAAATATCTATCGCCTTACAGAGAGGCTCTCCCACATCACCCCTTACTTTTTCCGTCGTCGCCGCCCAACATATATAAGCCATGTCTCAGTGGTTCACCCAACTCGAAGAAGTCGCGTACTCCGTAGTCGAAAATATCCCACTGGTCGGCACCGTTTACTCTCTAAAACGGGCCTTCATCGCGTATAATGAGCAGGACTGGACGCGACACTGGCAGTCTGTCGGCAACTTCCTCGAGAGCTCCATCCGCGATGTCATTCTCGTTTACGAAATCGCTGAACCCACCGAAGTTGTCCTCTTGCACACCATGGCCGAGTCGTTCACCGACAAAATGATTGAGATCTACCATCACGAGTTCGACAAGCCTAAGGTCAACATCACCAAAGAGCTGGATAAGGAAAGCGGACATGTACTCGTCGCCGAGTCCTCAGAGGGCAAGTTCCAGAGTCAAGTCTTCGGAGACAAAGCCAAGGGTGTGCACCATTTTCACGGCACTGTGTTCACTGGTACGCTCATTGACCCCATGTATGCCCCGGATGGCGAGAAAATCCGGCTTGATATTCCGCACGGATTGTATGACGGGGCACGAGTCACCTTCTCGTGGAAATGGACACAAGACTGGGAAGGAGTAAAGAATAGGCCTGAGAGCACGTTGGGTCAAATTCAACTGGTAGAGGGCACACCCACGCAGTTCATATTGTCCACCCGCAAGGGTGCTGGCGGATGGGACGGTTATGACTTTTCGGGTCAGGTAAACTCCATTGACGAAATCATAGCTACAACCAAAGTTGATGAGAGGAAAATTTCGATTGTCTTCAAAAGGTTGTTTATGAATTGATTCCGACATTCGAAGTATACAAGCACCCGGACCTGGCCCTTTCAACAGCGAGACCCTCTACTAAATAATTCATCGTTGTTTTTTCATATTCAGTACTTAATAAATGCTAATAGATAGACAACGGATTTTTCCGTCGTTTATTTGGATTTAGCTTATTATCTTTTATAGTTTTGTAATATCATTAAATAAATAAAAGTTTGGTCGGTCCGGATCCTCTTGTGGTGGCCCGGCTCAGTCCAGCCCAGACCCGATTCCCCTGGAGTTCGTTCCACTTTTTTTTGGTTCATATCATATAGTGTATTTTTATTTTTAATTTATATATATTTAAAATATTTATTATACTAAATTTATTTTATTAATGACTTTAAATGTATATATGTTATATATTAAAAATATTCATTATTCTAGGTATTCCTTTAGATATGCTTGACAAAGTTGATTTCAAAAAATGATAAATTCAAAATACTTATGGGAAATGAGGTATCCTATCTCAAAAAAAAAGTATGCCTTAGACTTACTTGGTGAGACTGTGTTTGTGCTTGGTTAAGCATGTCATGCTTAATGTACACTAATGTCTAGTGTAGCCCAGTGACAAAGATTCAACATATTGATGTTTTAGTCCTTGTCACTATTATATAATCGATTTTAAAAGTTAAACTACCCTTCAAAACCGGCGAGACCTCCGTGTAATGGTTCACCTGGTTCAATCGATTATAATAAATAAATAAAATTAATAATAATATACATTGTAAATATAATGTTCCTTTATGCTGCTGCACGGATTGCTTCATATTTAGCTCTTCTAATTTCCTCTAATGTTGTTGTAAAACTAGGTTTCATTATGTTTACATTGCAGTCGTCATCTGAGTTGACAAACACAATGCTGGATTTGGATCATGATATGTGTTGATCATGATGGATATGGTGACCATCACTCTCTTTTCCAGAAGTTTACTAGTTGTATGCGTATTACTTTGGTGTATTAGTTTGAACATATATATGAAAAAGATCACCTCTTACCACACCTCGAGTTGTTCGTAAGCTTGTAAAAACTCTGGGATCGGATACCGATTCTGTTTTTTCATCTCGGAAATCCTCCAAGGACAAAAGTCCTAAAGTAGTCGATAGCAGGTCACCGCGGAGTCTGGCAACTCAGGTATGCAAATTATCATTTACTTTATTTATTATTTTATTTCTCTTCATTTTTCCGTCCACTTCTACTTTTTTTCTTACTCTACACCCTATTTTTTGTCTTCTCCCTTCTCATCATTCTTTTCTTCTTCTTTATGTCCTCCATATTTTTCCTCCTTCTTTCTTTCTTGTTTTTCTCATTCTCATTTTTTTCTTCTTCATTTTTTCATCTTTATATATTATATAGATGAATAGTTTTAATTGTTGTGTACTGTATGTTTCATGTACATAACTCAATTTTTTTCCACTTTTTTCCCTCGTCTCTCGTTCACGTAAATCATCTATTTATTTCTTAATTATTCAAATGATAATCACATGGTGTAGTAAATAATTAGGCTTTTAAACATTGATTTAATTTGTCTATTACCATTGCCATTTTTTTAAAATTAAAATAGCAAAAGTGTTATTCCTCTAATTCTCCCTAAAATAATAAATATTCGAACGCGAAGGCCTAACGACCGTTGACTATCCCTTCAACTGCTTCAGATTTAATTGAAAGTTGACATTTTTCTATTTTTCTGTAATGAATCCTTCGTTATCAGATACGTCTTGTGTCAGTCCCATGGTACGACTAATTAGTGAAATTTCATTTTAGACCCTTATTTAGTGATCAATTTACATTTTGCAAACAACGACTCATAATTTGATGACAGATGGTTTTGAAGTAAAGTTATTTCGTTTGTACGAAAACACATAAACAAATCTAGAAAGATATAGTAATAACGGAGACTCCTATACTTTCTTATTCTTTCTTATGCAAAGACATCTGCTTTTTGGAAATCACTTTCTTCTTTTCTCTCAATTTCTAACAGCTTCACGTTCTTTTTACCTTTGTGGATTCTCTTTCTGTGCTGTATGCAACGATGGGTAGTTGTTTCTCTGTCTCGTTATCATGTGATCAAGTTATGAATCAAGTCTGTCAATGTTTATGTGTTGAAGAGTTGAAGGCAAGGCAAGTGCTTATATATTGGCATATATCCAGAAAGAGAGGAGATTAAAGCATTATGTCTACACGTCAGGGAATATTATCTTACTTAGCAAATCTAATACCATTCAGTGAACGGATAAACACTATAATCAAGAAAGATCCAAAAGTTGGGTTCTTATTAGCTTTACTTTAAATATTGTGCAGACAATAACTTTATAAATTTGAAGTCTGAGAACTAACCTGATTAAGTAATGATAAGACTTGAGTATGGTCCTCCATCTTCTATAGTACCTTATTGAATCATCTGTCTTTTCAAGAGAGGAGACTTTAAATCAATGGGTCAACTTTATTCTTGAGTTTAAAAGTCAAACAAGTGGATCATTAATGAAAATTGAAATGAATAACGTTTGTTACAAGAAAGGAAATGCTTCAAATATTTTGCAACAATGAAATAGCTATAAAATAAACTGCTCATTTTAGTTCAAACAACAAGTGGGCTTATTATGAATGTTGTCTTTTTGCCAAGTATGTATAAAGTCCTATTGTGCATTATTTGGTGGTCTATTTAGTAACCTAATTAGCTACAGGACAATAATCTATTTGCCCATCCAAACTCTGGATTTTAACTAAACATGGTAATTAACTGATCATTAGAAACAGAAGTGCTGATAATACGTCAACAAAGCATTATAATATGTGAATATTTAAGCATAGGCTCTCAAAAAGAGAGTGAATATAACCTCACCACTACCAACAACAACAAAAAAAGTTACAGCTTAGGGAAAATTATGAAAATCACTGCAAGACTAAGACAGGTGGAAGATCTTTGGGTCTTGCCCATATTCAATAATGCAGGCTACCAAAGAAGAGATGAAAAAACTAATTGAATATCCACATTAGGCAATATATGACCAAGAAAAACACAGTTTTCTGACTTCAAGGAGATGGACCCAACAGTCCAAGAAATAAAAAAAGGTAGGTAAACAATGTTGACCTTTTTTTCAACAGCAAAAGAGACTCAAAAATGTCGATAATTGTACGGAAAGATCTATATATCCAGCTTGATAACTGCATATGGTTTTCATGGCAATAGAATCCCAAGGTAAAGCTTTGCCCCCACTTCTTTTTAAGAACTCTTCTTGTACAAAAGAATCTAAGGCTTATGGTGAACACATGAAAAGTTCCAACTTTTTGTTTGTGGGTACAAGTTAATCCTCACAATGTTTCAAATCACTGGAGATTTCTGATAAGAAGAAATCTGAATAGTCAATGAAAATCGTCTGTTAACAAACTTCTCCCTAACTTTAATACAAAGACTTGTCAATTTCCTTGTCCTACGAGGACGTGGGCTTCGTGCTGTGGCTAGAGACCAGACTGTTCCAAGACTAAATACCAAAGGTAAAGATGTTCCTAACAATTTACTACCTAAGCTGTTTCTTTTGACAACTAGCTTAATCTAGAGAATGACGTCATAACACTAATTGGAAAACAAAAGTAAACACTTTAGTTATATCATTTATAGAAAAGTGTCTCTACTACAGAGCATCTTATACCAAAATGTGGATGGAAAATGCAATCTTTGGGTGATTAGTTTGGATCTTTGATACTGATCTCTCCACAACTTTTTGCTCATATTCTTTTCTAGCTACGGATACAAAGACTTCAAATTCTCTCTGTTTTGGCAAAGATATCTTTGCCAACTGGCCCTACCCCACGTAAAATCTCTTTATAAAGAGCACGGCCTTTGCGATATCTGTGCAACATATCATTTCCTCAATATCTCTTTCTTATAAGCAGTTTATATTATTAACAAAAACATCAAGTTAGTATTCACTATGGCATCAGGCTCAATGTCTTCTTATGGCTCTGGCTCATGGACTGTTAAGCAGAACAAAGCCTTTGAGCGTGCTCTAGAGGTCTATGACCAAGACACTCCTGACCGTTGGTACAATGTTGCTAGAGCTGTTGGTGGGTACACAAAAAGAAGCTAAGAGACAATATGACCTTCTCGTTAACATCGAAAGCATCGAGAATGGTCACGTAATGTAACTCAGACAAACTTATCAATTAGAGCTTTGCTTGTTGTCTCAAAAGACTTGGCAGTTTCAGCTCAGATACGTAACAATAACTCCATGAACAGTGTGGCGAATCGCAATGGTTCACGGCCAGGGAGAAAATCAAAGATCTCAAACTCATGGAACGTCAATCAAGAAAATCTCACAATGGAATTGCAAGCAAGTAAACAGAGAGAAGCAGTACTTGAAGCTACAGTAGCTGAGAAACAATATATAGAAGAAGGGTATAGGAAAAAGGCAGAAGAAGCAAAGCGAAGAGAAGAGGCTCTCGAAAACGATTTAGCCAACATGTGGGGACTTGTTGCAAAGTTGAAGAAAGCCAGTAATGGGGCTTTGTCAATATAATGAGTGACGAAACTGAGCCTGCAAAGGAAGATGAAGCAACAGAAATAGAAGATAAGAGTGAAGAAAATGCGATTTTGAAAGAGAGACAAGTTGTGAATGGACATGAAGAAGTAATAGTTGCCAAAGTTGAAGAGACACCAAAGGAGGAACAACTCGTTGCTCGTCTTAAGGTAAACCTTTTGCAAATTTTCCTTTTATTTTTGAAAATTATGTATCGTTTCTCAATCCGAACCCAAATAATCAGCCCAACCACATCTTAATATGGTTCAAATCGGATTGAACATCCCCAAATATTGACATAAGAATTGTATTGTGATTTTGCAGGTAAAAAAGAAGTATATGAGTCAAACTCTGTTTGTTTTCTAATATTTTCCACCGAAGGAAGGCTCCAATTCTTTTATTACATCTTAGTTTTTATTTTTTAATTGTATTCAGAAGTGGGGTGGCTACAAGTAGGAGTGGACATTCGGCTTAATCCGGTTATTCGGTATTCAGGTTATTCGGAAATTGTAAAATTCACCGAATAAACCGAATAAGTTATTCGGATCGATTCGGTTCGGATCTCGGATTATTTGGTTCGGTTTTACTCAAAAAATATTGGTCCGAATTGATCTGATTCTTTATTTGGTTAAATGAATTTGGTTAACTAAATTGAATTGGTTAAATGAAAACCAAATAAACCGAACCGAATAACCCGTTTAAACCGAATAATCCGATTAAACCGAATAATTCGACACCAGATTAGATAAAATTCAATAGCTTTAGTTATACTTTTGTGTATTCTATTTATTAATCTTAATAACTATATTATTTTATTAGTTGATTTCTTCTTAGTATAATGGTTACGATAATCCAACTCTTAATTCCAATATCAAAAGTTTCATCCTTCCTCATTACATATAATATATTGAAACATAACTTTTAATCCTTCCTCGTTACATATAATATATTGAAACATAATTTTAGAGTGTAAATTTTAAATTTAGATAGAATACAATTAATTGAACACAGATATGCACATATTATATGTATTCAGGTAATAACTTTTGCAACCGTTCTATAACTTTTGTTGCATGTTATATTGATTTTTATTTGTCACTATTGGATCACAACTGACCGGTCCATTAGCCAAATTTTTATATAATATAGGTGATGAGACTCGATCCCTGATTTATGCAAATACGCATGTTTTAGTGGACTTACCGCATGCCACTAGACTAAAGACATTCATCCGTTGTTTAAATTAATATTTTTATGCTATGTCCAAATCCGAAGCTCATTCGCTGGTTCAACATTAAAGTGCGTTTTTCAATATTATAAGTTTATAACCTGTCAATACCGCACTTGAGACTAAAACAAAAAACATGATTGAATAATTGAGATGGACCCATCGAATAACTCAGCTCTCTTCTTTTCTGGAGACAATGTTGAAATGATTCTCTCTCCTCATATCTTATCTTCTCTTCCATCCGAATAATCGTCACTCATTAGGTAACAACTTCACATTTTTTCTCCTTTTGTGGAATTTCTTTCTGTGAGTTTCTGCAACGATGGGTGGTTGTTTCTCTGTCTCGTTATCATGTGATCAAGTTTGAATCAAGTCACGCAATGTTTATGTGTTGAAGTGAGTTACAGCTTTGGAGACAATCATGGAAGATCTGAAGGAAAGGCGAGATGATCTGTTGAGAAAGGTGGAGAGAGAGGAAAATCGAGGTCTAAAAAGGCTTGCCCGAATCCAGGGATGGCTTTCTAGAATTGAGACCATTGAAAAGAAAGTTAATGGTTTGCTTAGTGTTAGAACAAAGGAGCTTCAAAGGTTATGCCTTTGTGGGTTTTGCTCTAAGAATTTGAAGTTGAGTTATCGTTATTGGAAGCAAGTTTTCATGAAGTTGGCGGAGGTTGAGAATCTCAAATCTAATGTGGTTTTTGAAGTAGTTGCTGAGCAAGCTCCAAAATCTGAGGTGGTAGAAAGGCCTATTCAACCGAAAATTGTCGGCCAGGAATTAGTGCTTGAAACAGCATGGAACCATTTCATTGAAAATGATGTGGGACTATTGGGTCTGTACGGTATGGGGGGAGTTGGGAAGACTACACTTCTTAAACAAATCAATAATAAAATTAAAGAGAATGATTTTGATGTTGTGATTTGGATCATGGTCTCTAAGGATTTACAGATCCAAAAGATTCAAGAAGAAGTTGCAAAGAAATTAGGCTTTAATGGCGAGGATTGGAAACAAAAAGATGAAGACCAAAAGGCATGTAAAATAAATAATGTCTTAAAGAAAAAGAAGTTTGTGTTGCTGCTAGATGACATATGGGCAAAAGTTGATCTAACAAAGATCGGAGTTCCTTTCCCAAATAAAGAAAATGGAAGTAAAGTAGTTTTCACTACTCGTTCTAAAGAAGTGTGTGGGCGCATGGGAGTAGATGATCCAATGGAAGTCCAATGTTTGTCACCTGAAGATGCATTAGATTTGTTCCAAAAAAAAGTTGGGGAGAACACATTAAGAAGCCATCCAGATATACCAGAGCTTGCAAAGGTAGTTGCTAACAAGTGCCGTGGTCTACCACTAGCACTCAATGTCATTGGTGAAACCATGTCATGCAAACGGTCAATTCAAGAATGGCATCACGCGATTCGAGTTTTGAACTCAGCTGAGTTTTCGGGGATGGAGGATGAAATTCTTCCAATTTTAAAGTATAGTTACGATGATCTAAGGTGAACAAGTCAAATCATGTCTACAATATTGTGCTTTGTTTCCAGTAGATGAAAGGATTTCTAAAGGTGTTTTGATAGAGTATTGGATATGTGAAGGGATTATAGATGACAATGAAGGTATAGAAAATGCGACGGAGCAAGGTTATGAGTTCATTTGTTGCCTTGTTCGTTCGTCTTTGTTGATGGAGGAAGAATATATAGTATACATGCACGATGTTGTTCGAGAAATGGCCTTGTGGATCGCATCTAATTTTGGAAAGCAAAAATATAATTTTGCTGTGCATGCTGGTGGTGGTTACGTGAAATGCCAAAGCTTAAGAATTGGAATGCAGTGAAGAGACTATCGTTGATGGCTAACAAAATCGATCATATCTCTGACAGCGTGGAATTTCCTCAACTTGCAACATTGTTTTTACAGAGAAACAATATATCATTGGGTAATAGCTCTGGTGAATTCTTCAAGTCCATGCCGAGGCTAGTTGTTTTGGATCTTTCATCTAATAGAGCTCTAACAGAGTTGACAGATGGAATATCAGAGTTGGTTTCGTTGAAATATCTCAACATATCAAACACAGATATTCTATGTCTACCTGTCGGTTTACAAAAGTTGAATAATCTAATTCACTTGGATTTGGAGAGTACAAGACTGTCGAGTATCGTTGGGATTTCTTCACTGCTGAATTTGAGAGTATTAAAATTATTTCTTTCGGGAGTTGCGTACAATTCCAAGACAAATGAGGAGTTGAAAGTCTTGGAACATTTAGAAATTTTGACCATAAAGATCGATTCTGATTCAGGTTTGGATGAGTTTTTAAGCTCTCAGAAGATGATGTGTTGTACGCAAGTTCTACAAATCGAAGGTTGTCAATTAGAATCATCATACATATGGCGTTTAGCTAGAATGGAGGAGCTTCGTGAACTCTATTTATGGGATTGTATTATTTCTGAGATGATGATGGATACTGCAAGCACCACAAGGGAAATGGTTTCTCCTCTGCAGAATCTGAAAAATGCATTCTTCTTCAGCCTCTCTATGATATCTCTATACTGCTGCAAATGCCCAAAAGATTTGACGTGGCTGATGTTTGCTCCAAATCTTACATGGCTTATACTTGACAGGAATGATGATGTAAAAGAAGTAGTAAACAAAGAAAAAGCTTATGAAGGTGAAGAATCAGGTATTGTTCCCTTTCAGAAACTAGAATATCTAGAATTGGAAGGACTGTCAGAGCTGAAGAATATTCTTCTTTTCTCTCAATTTCTAACAGCTTCACGTTCTTTTTACCTTTGTGGATTCTCTTTCTGTGCTGTATGCAACGATGGGTAGTTGCTTCTCTATCTCGTTATCATGTGATCAAGTTTTGAATCAAGTCTGTCAATGTTTATGTGTTAAAGAAAATTACATTCACAACATTGAGCAGAACTTCACATCTTTGGAGACAACCATGGAAGATCTTAAGGCAATGCTAGATGATGTGTTGAGAAGGGTGGAGAGAGAGGAGAATAGAGGTCAACGAAGGTTTTTCCAAATCCAGGTTTGGCTTTCTAGAGTTGAAACCATCGAAAGTAAAGTTAATGGTTTGTTAAGTGTTCATAAAAAAAGAGCTTCAAAGGTTATGCATATGTGGGTTTTGCTCTAAGAATGTGAAGTTGAGTTATAGTTATGGAGCAAGTTTTCATGATGTTGGAGGAGGTTGAGAATCTAAAATCTAATGGGGTTTTTAAAGTGGTTGCTGAGCAAGCTCAAGCATCCGAGGTGGTAGAAAGGCCAATTCAAAATGAAATAATTGGTCAGAAAATACTGCTTGAAATGACATGGAACCGTCTCCTTGAAGATCAAGTGAGATAAGGATGGAACCGTCTGCTTGAAATGACATGGAACCGTCTGCTTGAAATGACATGGAACCGTCTCATACCAGAGCTTGCAAAGGTAGTTGCTAAAAAGTGGCGTGGTCTACCACTAGCACTCAAGCATGGAAGCACGCAGTTCGTGTTTTGGCTTCAAATGCAATTGAATTTTCGGGGATGGAGGATGAAATTCTTCTACTTTTAAAGTATAGTTACGATTATTAAAGGGTGAGCAAGTCAAATCATGTTTACAATATTGTGCTTTATTTCCAGAAGATGAAAGGATTTCTAAAGGTGGTTTGATAGAGTATGGATATGTGAAGGGATTATAGATGACAATGAAGGTATTGAAAATGCTACAGAGCAAGGTTATGAGTTCATATGTTGCCTTGTTCGTTCATCTTTGTTGATAGAGGAAGAATATATAGTATACATGCACGATGTTGTTCAAGAAATGGCCTTGTGGATCGCATCTGATTTTGGAAAGCAAAAAAATAATTTTGTTGTGCATACTGGTGGTGGTTTATGTGAAATGCCAAAGCTTAAGAATTGGAATGCAGTGAAGAGACTATCGTTGATGGCTAACAAAATTGATCATATCTCTGGCAGCGTGGAATGTCTTCAACTCACGACATTGTTTTTACAGAGCAACAAGATAACATCGGGTAATATCTCTGGTGAATTCTTCAAGTCCATGCCAAAGCTAGTTGTTTTGGATCTTTCATATAATGATGCTCGAACAGAGTTGCCAAATGGAATATCGGAGTTGGTTTCGTTGAAATATCTCAACATATCAAGCACATCTATAGAATGTCTATCTCTCGGTTTACAAAAGTTGAACAATCTAATTCACTTAGATTTGACAGAGACATATCAGCTTTCAAGTATCGTTGGGATTTCTTCACTGCTGAATTTGAGAGTATTAAAATTATTTCTTTCGGGAGTTGTGTATAGTTCCAAGACAAATGAGGAGTTGAAAGTCTTGGAACATTTAGAAATTCTGAACATACATATCGATTCTGATTCATGTTTGGATGAGTTTTTAAGCTCTGAGAAGTTGATGTGTTGTATACAAGTTCTACAAATCATTGGTTGTCAATTAGAATCATCATACATATGGCGTTTAGCTAGAATGGAGAAGCATCGTGAACTCTCTGTAAATAAATATACTATTTCTGAGATAAAAATGGATAATGCAAGCATCACAAGGGAAATGGTGTCTTCTCTGCAGAATCTGAAAAATGCATTCTTCTTCAGCCTCTCTAAGATATGTTTATACTTCTGCAAATGCCCAAAAGATTTGACGTGGCTGATGTTTGCTCCAAATCTTACATGGATTATACTTCAGGGGAATGATGATGTGGAAGAAATAGTAAATAAAGAAAAAGTTTATGAAAGTGAAGAATCATGTATTGTTCCTTTAAAAAACTACAAACTCTACATGTACAAAATCTGCCAGAGCTGAAGAACATCTATTGGAGACCTCTGCCCTTTCCATGTCTTAAGAAACTCAGAGTATACTACTGCCCAAAGCTGACAAAGATTCCACTCAATTCTAAAAGTGCTGAAAAAAGACTCTTCATACAGTATTACCCGAGTGAATGGTTAGAAGAGTAAAGCATGTTTCTTTTTTTTTTGTATGAATGCTAAATTTTATTCAACAAAAAAAACCGATGATAGTTACAATGCAATTCTGAAATAAAGTCGTAGTTGAGAAATAGAAGAAAACAAAGAGAATAAGGGACTACTGTTGCCTATAGAGGAGAATCCATATCCGAAGACCAATCCTCCCGTACACCCAGATAGGACCTTATTTCTTTGAAAACTCAGATTAAAACACTAATAAGCAAGTCGAGTGGATAGCCAAGTGTGCATTGCCGAGGAATAATTTGCACCATCAAGTGCTCTGATAGCATTGATGTTGTTCCTAACCGTCTTGTCAATTATCCTGCTTAGAAATCGGGCTTGAATTGGTGGTCGTCCATGAATTCTTCCATTTCGCTCCCTCCAAATATGATAAATTGAAGCTTGAAAAGCATATCCTGCTAGAAAAAATCTGATCTTGCTAGAAAGCAATCCCAACAAAGCCGCCTCTAACTGAGACCATATGGAAGTATATGCCTCTCCAAGTAAGCTGCCAATTGTTATTCTCCAAACAATCCCTGAAAACCGACACTCAAAAAATAGATGGCTTCTTGATTCCTCCTCCTCGTTACATAACACACATCTTGAGTGTGCTGCAGCATTCCATTGTTTCATTCGATCGCCTATAGAGAGCCTGTCCTGAAATACTAGCCAAGTGCAAAATGCGAATTTTGGTGTGGCATGAGGAAACCAAATAAGTTTCGGCCACACCAAAGTCAATCTATGTTGTCTTGAAAGAACCCAAGTATGTTTAGATGAGAATCGGTCTTTATACTTTGTACCTGAGTATTTCCATTGGACCATGTCTATATCCCTTGAGGCTAAGTGTGTGGCTGCCAATTCATCTATTAAATTATCAACTTGATTCATTAAAAGATTGTGGTTCCTTCTCGGTCTCCTATCTTGAAATACTTGATGAAGTGTGTAATGCTTTGGTATGCCCAGGTCAATCGTTCCACGGCTGCCAAATACATCATAAAGAGAGCCATAATCAGACCAATTATCATACCAAAAGGATATAGACTTACCATTTCCAACTTTGAAACGATACAGATTTTTAGCTTCCATGCGATGTTTGAGAATTTGCTTCCAAATCCATGAACCCGAGAGTGTAGTGTCACGAATGGACCAAAAGGTGCTGGCTCGAATAAGTGACTCCCAAACCCAAGAGACCCACAATGAAGGTTGATGAGAAATGATTCTCCAAATCAACTTCAAATAGCATACTTTTGCCGATTCCTTCAAATTGCGAATGCCCAAACCGCCTTCATTTTTCCGAGAACAAACATCATGCCAAGCTATTTTAGCTCGTCGAGTATTTAAATCAGGACCAGACCATAAGAAAGCGGAGCTAATACTATCTATCTCATGAAGACACTTCATTGGTAAGCAATAAGCCGCCATCCAAAAATTAGTTATTCCCACAAAGACCGAATTTATCAATTGTAGCCTACCCGCATATGAAAGATAGCGAGCTGTCCATGCACTAACTCTATCTTTCAAACGATCAATCAAAGGCCTACAATCAGCAAGAGTGAGCTTCTTAGTGACCAAAGGAAGGCCCAAGTACTTCATAGGGAATGTCCCCTCAGCAAATTGATAACTTCCTAGCAGCTGCGCCTTTTCAGAAGTTGTAAAACCCGCCACATAAACCGTTGATTTATCCAAACTGATCCTTAAATCCGAAGCTGTAGCGACCGTCTCAAAAGTCTCAAGAATACCACTCATTGAATGGTGAGTTCCATCTGAAAATACAAGAATATCGTCAGCAAAGCATAAATGAGTTATTCGAAGAGTTCTGCAACGTGGATGGTACCCAATTCGACCTGAAACCGCTTTTGCATCTAACATATTTGACAACACATTCATACAAATTACAAATAGATAAGGTGATAGAGAACAGCCCTGTCGAAGTCCACGTTTGCTTTTGAAATAACCAGATAGTTCGCCATTAACTTGGACAGAAAAGGATGTTGTTGTAACACATAGCATAATCCAGTGGATGAAGGTCAGAGGGATGTTCATTGCTGTAAAAGCATCTCTGAGAAAGTTCCATTGCACCGTGTCAAAAGCCTTTGATATATCTATTTTGTAGTGCATCGTTTTGAGATTGAATCCTTGTGGTAGTCCTTGATAATTTCGGTTGCCATTAAAATATTCTCCATCAAAAGCCTCCCTTGAACAAACGCTGATTGATTCCTGAGAATAACACGAGGAAGAATTAGTTTCAAACGTTTTGCAAGAATCCTTGATATTACCTTGTATAAGACATTGCAACACGATATGGGGCGGAAGTCACGCATTTCCTCAACTTTCTCTTTCTTTGGGATTAGAGCCAAGATAGTAGAAATAGCCCCGCTTGGCAAAAACCCAAATTTAAAGAAAGACTTAACCGCCATGGTGAAATCATCTCCTATTGTTGACAATGTTGATATATAGAACTCTGGAGTATAACCATCCGGGCCAGGCGACTTGTTTTTTGGCATTTTAAACAAGGTATCTTTGATCTCCCCATCATCAATTGGGCTCATCATAGCTAACTTATCCTCCTCTGAACATTGAAATCTAACCAAGGCTGCAATGTGATTAACGGAAGGCGCAGCCAAATCAAGTGGAGTCTCGGTCAAAACGTTTTCAAAGAACCTTGCCGCCTCATTTTTAATATCTTGTGCATTTGTCAAGATGTTACCATTGCTGTCCCTTATTTCTTTTATCAAATTCCTGAGTTGTCGATGCTTAGCAACCTTGTGGAAATAGGAGTTGTTCTTATCACCAACTTTCAGCCAGTGTATCTTGGACTTTTGACGAAGGTATTGCTCCTCGATTTTGGAAATGACTTCCCAATGTTGCTGAGCCACAAGCTCTTGATCCATGGATTGAGCCGTGTAATTAGCGTGGTTAACCTCCTGCGTCCGACACATCTCCTCGTAGGCTACCATTGCTCGATGTTGAATGTGACCAATATATTCCCTTCCTAATTGTCTAATGATCGGTTTGAGAGCCTTGAGTTTCTTAGAGAAGATGTACATTGCAGTTGTGGAAGCAAATAATGGTGAGGTATGGTCCCAATAATCCTGGATGGTCTCAGTAAAGTGTGGATGAGACGTAAGAGCATTGATGAATTTGAAAGGAATTTTCCGAGCAATAGGAGGCGAAACAAGTTGAATCCTAGCTCTAAGATGATTCGAGCAGCCACCTACATCAAACACTCCGTAAGAATCCTCAAAAGACTGCAGCCAATGTTGATTACACAAGAGTCTATCAAGCTTCTTGTATATCAGCCCATCTGTGCGCTTGTTACACCATGTGAAATGAGGACCATGACTCGTAAGATCCACAAAAGTACACTCATTCACCATTTGTTGAAAATCATGCATACTTGTATCATCAAAAGCAACTGGTATATTAGAATGCTCCGATATACTCAAAATTTCATTAAAATCACCACACACAAGCCACGGATTATCTTTGCAAATCGCTAAACTATTGTGATCTTTAAGATCCTGCCAAAGAGTTTTTCTATCACAAACAAAATTTGACGCATAAACAAAAGTAACTAGAAACTCCTTGTTGATACCCTCAAGGAGGATCCAAACCGTAATCATTTGTGAGCTTTTGAATACTGGAGTGACTCTTGTGGAGCTATCCCAAAGTATCCAAATACGACCGAGAGGATGATACTCATAGTTTGAGAGACAAGACCAGCCACAATTAAGAGTGAAAGCGGATTGCTTGTTTTCTTTTACCTTGTTTCTAGCAAACCACCAAACTTAAAACCTTCCTTCTGAATCCAATTCCTAACTACCAAGTGCTTTGAGGTCTTATTAAAACCTCTAATGTTCCAGCAGAAGCCAGACATCAACGACGAGAAGAAGAGGGACATTTACTCTGAGTCCCTTTTGGAAGACTCGGAGGTGGAGCTTGTGGCTGGAATTTTAGTGGTGGCTTTCGGTGTCTAGTTGAGCTCGGCCTAGTGGCGACTATAACCGACTCCAAAACGTTATCATTCAGACCTAAATCCTCTATTGGCTTATTCTCTAAACTGTCAACACTTGGTTTTGGAGATGATATCACTGATTCATTGACATCCCGCATTTGATCTATTGTTGAATTTTCCCCTGCCAATAATAAATTACTTGCAGCCACATCATTACACTTTTCTTTGTACCTTTTCTCCTCGCCCTCATCCTCTGGATCCAAGTTGTATAATACATTGAAGCTTGAAGACACTACAATATTTTGTCCGAGATCCATAGTCTTAGGTTTATTATTGTGTTTACCCGGGGAAACATTTATCCATTCCTTATCGACTTGTCGTCTTGAATCTGTAGGTGCCGAAATTGGATCATCTAGATGTTGTACTTTCTGCACGTTAGTATCAACATCGTTGCTTAAGTTTTTTGAAATGTCATCAAAATGAGTAGTTGGCGTCGTAGTCTCTGTGGAAGGATTAACAACAGGCAAAATAGAGAGGAGTGCAGAGGAAGAGGAAGAAGCCGCCAAGTCTTTTACATTCTCGGCTGGTGTAGGAGAGACTGATGTTGTCATTTGGATTGCATCTGAAAAATCCTTTGTTGATGGCAGTAGCTGAGTTCTACCTTGTGGGGAAGCCTCACCACTCTGGTTTTGGACCTTGCATCCGTGAGCCAAGTGACCCCATTGTTGACAAGAGACACAAAACTGCGGAAGCCTTGGGTAAATGAAATTGATTTTTTTGATAGACTTGTCACTGTCTTGAGCTAAGAAACATTGTGGAAGCTCCTTTGTAAGATCAGCAGCGATTAATACTTTGGCTTCTTCAAACCTTACACACATCTCTGTTTCTGGATGGAGTTTTTTAGGAACTCCGATTGAGCTCGCAATCAAGCTTAAACCTTCCCAACTGAATAAACTCTTTGGCACATTCTGAAGTGTTACCCAAATTGGAATAGCCTTCATCGTTGGCTGGGTATCCAAGAGATTAGGCGTACATTTATATAGATACATAGGGCGATCAGCTATTGTCCACAATCCACACCTTAAAACCCGAGTTTTGGTAGGCAAATCTCTGATTCGAAACTTGATTGTAGAGTCATTTACAGGGTAAGCATCTATCTTGATGTTCTTGTTACCTTGATTCCAAATTTTGTTGACGATGACATGGACTTTAGCAACGTGTGGTGCTTGGCCTTGCGGGAACTTACCAATTATAAGATCATCCCAGAGAGGTGCCGATCGAAATATTGTTGAAGGAATTGTTGCTACTTTTGAGCCTTCGATTTCAGAGTAAGAGATTTGAATTTTCTCCAATGATTTAACGGAAGCTTTAGCCTCTTTAATGATTTCAGCATATGAAACTTTTACCGGAGATGAACCCATTGTGGTTAGAGGCAGAAAATCAGTATGGCTAGAGACATGAGTGACATGAGATTGAGTTTGATGCACTTCTGTTGGCAGATGCGATTGATGAAGGGCCAAAGATTGGTCACGAACATCATCTGAACGAAGCACGGCAGACGAATCCAGATCTGAGGAGGAACCTGCTACCAATAACTGAGGGGACGAGACATGATCGGAAGCCATACTCATGATTGATGGCGTGTTAAGAGAACGAAGAGGGGAGTCTCTGTTTTCAGCATCATGAAACAGAGGAGGCTTAACCGGAGATGATAAAGGAGGAGACGATGACAAAGGCGAACTGGGATGAGAAGGAGAGGCATGACTAGCCACGCCTGAGCCGGCGGCCGCCATGGAGAAAAGGAAGACCTAATTCAGATTAGGAAACTTTAGACACAAGAAAAGGAAACTTTCAAAAAACCAAAATCGCATAATCTCTAGAGAGAGTTCTCTCTAATTTCCTTCTCCCTTCCATTCTTTTTACAATTAGGTAAAGCATGTTTCTTACCTTTCTGTTCGTTTGTATAAGTTTGAATGGGAGGATGAAGCTACCAAAGCACGTTTCTTACCTGTCTGTTCGTTTTTAGATGCTAGTTATGTTCCTTAATCTACGCTTTGTATCTGTGTTGATATAATGATATTTGGTTTTATACTTAAAACACACATAATACATTCATAGATTTAAATATGGACAATTACTGATAACTATTTGATTACTGAAAACTATCTTACAATGCTTAGTATAATAAACAAAGAGAAAGCTTGCGAAGGCGATGACGCAAATATTGTTCATTTTCAGAAACTATAAGTTCTACAATTGATAGATCTGCCAGAGCTGAAGAACAAATCAATCTTAAATTATTGATGTTAATCCTATTTTCATTACTCATTAACTGTTTGAATATTCAGCTAGATGATTTCTTAATTTTTTTGGTCATATTCTCTTAAGATACTAACATATGTTACAATCATATACATCATAAACTCATTTTTAACTTATATTATCCGATTTTCCTAATGTTACACCACTAATCAATCATATAGCTCAGATTAATTATTCTATTAATAATAATGTTGAATTTAAGTAATATCTTATTAATTTAGTAATTAGAAGCCATTAACAGGGTTAGTTATGTCATTATGTTTGTCTTAAATTGTGAGAGAACTAATTTACAAAATAGAGTTTACCTATTTTTTTTGTTTTGTGGAAACTTTAGTATATTCAGTTTAATCACCTACTAACAAAAGCTTGGTCGCTGGCTAGATATAAATGATTGGCCTTTCAAAAAAAACTGTATGTAGCATCTTGCCCAAATGTACTTTGATAATAATAACAATGTGTTTCTTTGTTTATTAAACGTTTAGAGACTTTTAATTTATCGAAATATGTGCCGAATTTTAGTCTCTCTAGTGTTTTAAACACGATATGAATCGGATTTTATCGATCTAATTATTGAAAAGTTAATAGAATTACTCTTAATCATGACATTCCATTTTTTCGAATAAGCGATTCCCTGATGGCACATTTTTCGATAAAAAGATTCTGAGAAGACTCATCGATTGAAGAATAGGAAAAATGCCATAAAAAGCATCTACTTTAAAAAATACGACAAACTAAGCATGAACTTTCAAAATGTCATAATCATGTTCTTTTTGTCGACCATTCTATTATGGGCATGTCGTTAAGCTATCGTTACTGAGTTAACACCGTTGTTATTCCAAACAGAAAATATGTCATACCAAGCATAAACTTTAAAAAACGCGAGAAATTATTCTCAAACTTTAAAAACACGACAAATTAATCTCAAACTTTTAAAATGTCAATTTAATTACCGTCTTTTCGTTGACCACGCTTTTATAGGCCCATTATTAACAATACTTTTTAAACTAATCATTTCCTTCAATTTCAATATCAGAATCATAACAAACTTTAGTTCAAAATAAATCCTGTTTTTTACCTTAATACTCCTTGGTATCTTTTGGTTTGTATTCTGTTTCACTGACTTTCAGTTTATTTTTCTTTAATCTTTTGATTAATCTATTGTGATTTCATTCAACTTATAAAATCCCTACGTACTATTGCTACGTACTATTCTATTTTGTTTATAATTAGATATTTAATTTTTTTGATGTTCCTCTATATAAGTGTAGTATTGGGTTCAAATAACCTCTAAAACCTTGTTATATTAGTTCATTTGTCATTAAAAATTAATTAATATAACAAAAATTGTTGGAATTCCGAATAATTAGTTTAAACTTATATTCTTTTTTGTCATAACAATTTCTAACCAATAATGTACATATAATATATTTAAATTTTTTCGGATATGTAGTTTATCATATCAAATTCCTAATATTTAGTTTATCATATAAAATATTCCTGATCGAATAGTCAGTTTAATTTATAGTTATTTATATATTACTAAATTATTATGAAAAAATAATAATTTTAATATTCATAAACAAATATTATTTTAGTATATTAACTTATTTTAATATGCTAAAAATTAATTTATAAAATATTGTTTTCAAATGGATAGTAATCTAACAAATAGTTACATTATTACTTTAACAATAAAAATAAAAGTTTTGATATGCTTAATAAGTGCGCCTTAGTAGGGCAGTTTTTTTGTGTGGATAATTTCAAATTCTGAGAATAATTTAGTATGAACATTTAATTCAAATGATTAAATTCATTAAAACAAATATAAATCTGTTAAAAATTAATGATATCCAAATTTTGTAATCAATAAACATGTGTATAAATAATTTCCTAATACCAAAAAGCTGCCCAAAACATATTCGAAATAAACCAAATTCGTGTTAGTGCGGTTTATAACAAAAGCAGTAGAAATGCGGTTTTAAGTAAAAAAAGAAATAAAAAATTATATGATTGGTGAAAACATAATAGTGGTGTGGTATAATTTCTTCTCCATCCATTTCTATTATATAAATAAAATACAATATACATTATTATATATGATGTCAATCTGTTTAAAATTTTTTGAACTAAAGTTTGTTATGATTCCGATATTGAAATCAAAGAGAATGATTAACTTAAAAGATCGTTAACGACATGCCTATAGTAATGTGATGAAATTGACATTTTAAAATTTTAGGATTAATTCGTCGTATTTTTGAAAATTTAAGATTTTTATGATATTTTTTCTGTTTAGACATAACGGCGGTGTTAACGTGAGATTAACTCCATAACAACTCAATTAACGACGGGCCTTTAGAATAGTGGTCAACACAAGGACAATGAATAAAATGCCATTTTGAAATTTTGTGTTTAATTAATTTGTGGTGTTTTTGAAAGTAGAAGTTATTTATAGCACAAACTTTGAATAATGTTATGCGCATCAAAATCCGGTTAACCAAACCATTTATACTAATTCGGTCTTATGTAACCGGTTTGGTGATAAATGCAAGAAAGACAGGAGTGGGTAGACTATACTTTCTTACCATTGAGTGGAAGAAAAAATATAAACAAATGGAGATGGCTATGCTTTTTTATTTATTATTATTATTATTATTTGTTAAACATAAACAATGAATGGAAAAAACATTCTCTTCTCTTCTCTATGAATTACTTTCTCCCATTCTCTGACAACTTCACATTTTTTTCCATTGTGGAATTTCTTTCTCAAGTGTATGCAACAATGAATGGTTGCTTCTCTGTCTTGTAATGACCAAAAAATAAGTCTTTCATAATAATTGTGTCAGTCCAATTTTTGTGATAATCAAACTCATCTTTGAACACCAATCCTCTCATCCTTCTTCATTTTTTTCTTGCATAGTAAAAATATCTCTTTTCTAATATCGTGGGAGGTTGTTTGTCTGTCTCACTTTCTGGCGATGATATGATTCGTTCGATTAGTGCCTTATGTAGTCGAGGTTATATTCAAAACCTCAAGCAGAACCTCAAAGACTTGGAGAGAGTAACCTCTATGTCCCATCATTTTTGTGGATTGTCATTACATTCATTTTGACTAATCCTCTTGAGACATAAGCTTACCCAATAAACACCCTAATTCTTTCTAAAAATTAATTGATCTGATGAAAAAGTGATGTCAAATCCATGTTTACTCATCAATAATCCGGAAATCAAGTTTTTCCTCAATGTCGGGTACATGTTTCACAATGGAGAGAGTAACCTCTATGGCCCGATGTCATCTTCAAGACCGCTTGGCCAACGTTTTCGATTTTGGAGTGGAAGACGTTATCCATCAAAAGATGTTCGTCGGTTATGTACTTCTTGTAATTACAAAACATATCCCGGTTGACACATATGTGCGTTGTAGCACCTGTGTCATACCACCACTCCATTGGATTTTCTTCAGCCATGTAATCTTCATTACAACCGCACATAAATCAGCTTCTATAAGATTTGGAACCATGGGCTCTTGCACAATTAATGGCGGACCACTCCCAAGGGTATCAACTTATTTATTTGTTTAGGTGCAAAGGTGTTTGTGTCGTAATCGACCATATGAATATAGGAGATCGATATCATATTTATGGGATGAGACAGATTGAATATAAAACGTTATGAAAGCATGAGTGATAAGGCAAGAAAACGTGGTAATAATACGTAAAGACGAACGTATAAGACAAGAATGATCGTGTGAAGATAAGAAGTCATGTAAAAAGGTTCACATATAGGATCACATATAGGATCAATTAATTGATCTAAAAACTTTACGAAAGAATCAAACCAACCAATAATTTTAAGAACAATTTAAGGGAAAAACAACTATTGAAATCTAAAGAATTTGTGAAACAATTACGTGAAGTCAAATTGTAACTCATTTTCCTGAATCCAAAAAAACTTCCACAGTGAGGTGGTAATTTAAACCTTTGAAACCCAGGATACAATCACGATTAGACTACAAAAGAGTCACTATTTTGCAGAATCTACGAACCAAAAACACTACTCTATACTCTCTATAAAACAAACTTTGTGAGGGAGAGGAAAAGAAATTGGGTATCTCGAACTTTTGATAGAGTCACGTTATATAGAGTCATAAGAGCCATAACAAACGTATGATCTTGTTTTTTTGGTCAAATCTGTTAGACTTTGAGCTCAATTTGTCGAACTCAAACTTGAGGAAATGATTACGGACTTTGCAAAGAAGTAAAGAACACTCAAGATTTAACGAGTTTGGTTCCAAAACTCGGAACCTACGTCTCGCCGAAGTTACAAACTCGTAACTTCGGATTTCACTATTTATTCTTTCGATCAAGCTCAAAAACCTGAGCTTGATATCCTTACGATGTTTCAGTAACCCAACAACCTTACAACAACCTCTCTAACCCTTAACCTTATATATCGATCAATACAACAAGGAAATCAAAACTCATTCTCTATTGTAATAGAAAGAATAAAGAGCAAGTAGAGCTAACCAAAGGAAGAAGAGCTGCGGCTTTGGTTAATGTTAATTACCGGTCCAATTTTATGAGCCATACATTAACCAGGATTCATGTTTCTTAACCGAAACACAATGAGACCTTCTGTCTCCTGCAGAGTCTTCATTCACCTTGACTCATACTTAAGCTTTGAGGTTGGCTATATCTTCACAAAAACGTATGATCTTGTCATTATAATACAAAATCAATGACAAAGATTTTCTCATTTAGTGGAGATAGTAATGAACCTCATGGATTTGTAAATTATATAAAAGCTTAACAATAACTCTTATCCCAGTTACATACGAGATATTTCGTATACGTACGTTTTGTATTTTTCCAACCTGCACTCTTTTGCTCTATATTTCTTATTCAAATTGACTTCAAATTCTATAAGTAACTACACTACTCTATAGTGTTAGAATTTTATGAGGTCCTTACTAAGAATCTAAAGATTCCAAAATCCGATCATTCCAATGTCGAACAACATTATGTTAAAATTACACCGAAAATTTGACCCGAGCCTTTATGTCAAAAGTTGAAATTCCAACTATGTTTAACCTTGAGAGCACAAACAATCCAATAGAGTTTTTCTTAGTATTACATCGATTGCAAGAATCTCTTTATACAGGTGTAGATCCAAGAATATGATCCAAGATTTGATTTTAACTCTAATATGATCAGTTTGACTCTTTTATTTAGTCGTTATAGATAGATCGTGATCCGGCTATGAGTTAGAATTAACCAAATAACAACCATTAACCAATGATCTTCGATTAACTCTTTGTACCAACATGAACCGAACTTGTTCAGTTTAAGTGTTGCTTGTCACATTTCCTCTCAATTTATGCATTTAGTTGAAAAAATAGATGTTGAAAATATCTTATTTCCTCTCAATTTCATTACTAATGTGATGTTAGTAACATCTTTACTATTGCTTCTTCTTACCCGCCTTAGGTTGAAGCATCTGTTCATCTGGATTGGGACTCCACATTGGCTAAAATCACAATCTCTTCTTCTGTTGCTTTCTCTTTTGAAACATAGTGTTGTTCACTTGGATTATCTCTTTCATTTTCTTATTCTATCACTTAAAACATAGAATTAATTGTGCTAAGCACCCTAAGGCCATTAGCAATGGAGGTTTCTTAAGATTTTTTGATGGGTTTCTTAAGATTTTTTTAATATTAAAATTTAAAAAACCCTTAAGAAAGTTTCTTATTTAAGAACACTTAAGAAACCCATTCAAGCATTTTAATATTAAAAAATAGTTAAGAAACCCATAAAGGGTTTCTCCTTTGATCATGCCCTAAGAGTTTTGAAAATTAGCATTTATGTCATCGATTCTCAAACTCGCGAGAAACGCCATCACCAGTTTTGCTAAATGACCATTTTGTCTCTAAAATACCACATTTGCCATATTCCTCAAGAAGTGTTACATAGTGAAGAAGTCATCACCATCATTAATGTTTCTCACAACCACAAGTAGACAGACGAGATCTTCAACCGGAGCACAACTACCAACGTCTCGAGAACCGTGTATGTACATGTCTTTATACGGACGTCCATGTTTTATGTGTATGTCTTTAAAAGACATATTTATGTTCTTGCCTCACTGTCACATGGCCCAAATACTATAGCACAGAAAAATCGTCCATGCCCATATTTTTTATGCCATCAAAAATGACATTTATCCGTTAAAAAAAAATTGGTGGCATTTTTCACATTTTAAAACTCAATGGTAGCATTTTTCACAATATTACTTAAAACATATTGTATCATTTTCAGACTAAACATCTACACGATTCAACAGTTTATTTATGTTTTTAAAAACAAAGGGAATCTTTAGAGAATCATACTGTGGATTTGGATTTCTAAACTATCGAAATTCAAATTTCAGTTCTGCTTTTGCATTTAACATTAACGTACAAGTTATTAATAAAATGCTTTGGTTATTTCAACTTTTATTTTAGCTTCAACAAAACATAATTCATTAGGAAAAAAATAGTTAGTTAAAATATAATAATAGTTTGGTTAGAAGTTCTTCAGGCCTAAGAGGTAGCGACGTAGATTTTGATTTCCATCTTAAAATATAGAAGGATACTTTTCACGGTAGCGTCATTACAAATATTTTTCTGCAATTTGTGGTTATATTATTTTATTAAATAATCTTATATACTGTTGTTCTTGTTGAAATGATAAGAATAATGATTGATTAATGTTCGTCACCAGAAATTATTAACTAATCATATCTCAAGCGATCATTAGAAATTATTTGTAAACAACTGGATTGATAAAATATTATTTATTGTATAAAATTATCTCTAAAACCCAAACTAATATTAAATAGAGATTACTCAATTTTCTAGATATATTTATGGTAGACTTAACCATTTGACGAACCCTATAAAGTATCAAAGTTTTTTAACTAGTCTTACGATAATATTGTTTCTTAGATCTAGGGGTTTGAGGTGCAGTCGTTCTGTTTTGCATTGTAAGTTTGAAGCTTTCTTCTAGACAATGTCATGCATGATTTCCTCTCAGTTCGAGGTGAGTTTTGCTATAGATTATGCAAAAGTGTTAAAAAAGATGGTATCAGCCCAACATATATATTGGCCAGTCTTCCACTCTTACCTTAAAGATTTTGAGAGATTGAAGAACATTTCACCAACTTCTCCATCTGCCGGATTCTTTATTTGTTGAATCATAAAGTTAATTTCCTTACATGTAATGTTCGAAAACTATTTAATAAAAAATATGTTCGAAGATTACCTCGTGATTCTATATTTTTGAATTTTGTACCATCACATTGGTTTACTTATCTAAATAAAAATCCAAGTTGACAAAGAAAAAAAACTTAACCACTTGACCGCATTTGTGATGTTGAAATTCAATAAATAAACTTTCTAGTTTTTGTTCATTCATTTTTCGTTCATGATTTCAACAAAAATAAACGAGAATAATGTCAATCAAACACCAAATTTACCAAAAATCATAAATCATAAATACTTAACTATCATAATTTCAGCTTAAACAATATATTTTTTGTTGATCTCTATTAAAACCCTAAACTTTGCATTGACCAAACCGATCTATTTTGATGTTAATTGACTTAACAGAAATAAGTAATTGTCACAGAGTTAAGTGTGGTAGAGTTAAGTTATAGTATGATAAAGTTCGTTTTAACTGTCACAGAGTTAGGCTATAGTATGGTAGAATTCATTTTAGTGTATTAGAGTTAGGCTATAGTATGGTAGAGTTTGTTTAAAGTGTGGTAGAGTTAGGTTATAGTATGGTAGAGTTCAATTTAAGTGTGGTAGAGTTAGGTTATAGTATGGTTGAGTTCGTTTTAGTGTAGTAGAGTTCGTTTTAAGTGTGATAGAGTTAGGTTATAGTATTGTAAAGTTTGTTTTAAGTGTGGTAGAGTTAGGTTATAGTATGATAGAGTTCGTTTTAGTGTAGTAGAGTTCGTTTTAAGTGTGATAGAGTTAAGTTATAGTATGGTAAAGTTCATTTTAGGTGTGGTGGAGTTAGATTATAGTATGGTACAGTTTGCTTTAGTGTAGTAGAGTTAGGCTATAGTATGGTAGAGTTCATTTTAGTGTACTAGTGTTCGTTTTGAGTGTGTTAGAGTTGGGTTATAGTATTGTATAGTTCATTTTAAGTGTGGTATAAAGTTAGGTTGTAGTATGGTAGAGTTCGTTTTAGTGTAGTAGAGTTCGTTATTAGTGTAGTGGAATTCGTTTTAAGTGTAGTAGAGTTCGTTTTAAGTGTGGTAGAGTTAAGTTATAGTATGGTAAAGTTTGTTTTAAGTGTGGTAGAGTCAGGTTTTAGTACAGTAGAGTTTGTTTTAGTGTAATAGAGTTAGATTATAGTATGATATAGTTCATTTTAGTGTAGTAGAGTTCATTTTAGTGTGGTAGAGTTCATTTTAGTGTAGTAGAGTTCATTTTAAGTGTGGTAGAGTTAGGTTATAGTATGGTAGAGTTTGTTCTGTGTAGTAGTGTTAGATTATAGTATGGTAGAGTTTGTTTTAAGTTTGGTAGAGTTTGTTTTAGTGTAGTAGAGTTCGTTTTAAGTGTAATAGAGTTAGGCTATAGTATGGTAGAATTCGCTTTAAGTGTGGTGGAGTTAGGTACGAACTCACCACATGATATTTGCTCGTGTTTTGTCCTTACTCACACAATTCCGAAACTCACTTCTAGGAAGGCCACCCTTCCTTCAACTACTCCATCCTTAATTCATGAAGTTTGCTTTGGACAAGTGACCGAAAAGATAAGTGTACTTTGGTGACATAGGTGGTAAAATTAATTCTTTTAATCCTCTCTGCATGCACCATTATATATCATATTTCCTAAACTTTGCAATTCACTCCCACTAACAGACCGCAACGTCCTTTGTACCAAGATCGTCACCCTCGGGGGTGTGGGCCATTTTGTCTTTACACACGTCTGGGTTTGGTTCTAAAACCACTTGTAACGTCCCAACCGCCACCTTAATGAGCCCCATGTCCTCTCTAGGCCCGTGGGCACACCTTATCGGTCTGAATGTCGGTGCGGTACGTCCGAGAGGCTTTAAAGACTTGTTTACCGACCCTACAAATCATTAAATGATCTTTTCCCATGTTTTGTCCTCACTCACACAGTTTTGAAAATTACTTCCCGGAATGTCACACATCATTCAACTAATCTAACTCAAACACGTTTAACCTTACAGTTTTCTCTGTACAAGTGACCGAAAATATAAGTGCATTTTGGCGACATAAGTTGCAAAATCATTTCTTTTAAACCTTTCCACATGCACCAATATATATCATATTTCTTGAAATCGGGGTGTTACACTCTCCTCTTCCAATTTTATTTGCAATATACTCAATATGTCCTAAAATATACATGTATTTAGATATTTTAATAACTTAATTCAAAAATCATTTAGTATTTTAGGTTGTTACAATTTGTCCAATCTTTAAAAAAGACTACAAAATTTTAGTAGTCCAAATATATTATACATTAAATTTTGTATTTAAATTCTCAAAACATCTTATAAAATGGAACAAATAAAAGCTTCTTAAATATCTTATATTTTGGGACGGGAGAGTAACTTTTAATTAAAAAACTAAATCAAAATTAAATATTTTTTTGAAAAATATAGTTTTTTTCTACATGTAGTAGTACTTAAATTTTTTTAAAATGAACTACGTTTAAAACAAATGAATATATTATCAAATAATTTTATATAGAAACCAATATATAAAATATATATTTGATATAAAATATTTTTTTTTATAAAACTATCAATTTATACATATTTTTAAAAAAATCTCATCAATTTTATTTTATTTATTTTTCTATTTCTCCTATTATTCTCCACTTCCTCTTTTTTTCCTACTCCACACCCAACTTTTCCTTTTCTCCCTTCTCATGAGTCTTTTCCTTCTCTTTTTGTCCTCCTCTCTCTTCATCGTCCTCCTCTCTTTCTTGTTTTTCTTATTCTCATTTTTTTCTTCTATATTTTCTCATCTTTATATACCATATAGATGAATAATTTTGATTATTTTGTACGGTATATTTTATGCTATATAATAGTTCTAGTTTAACAGTTATGATAAGATGAGACTTTTTCAAATATCTTGCTCTTCTTACTCCTCGTATAGTTGTACTATAACTAAAAATGGCTATGTACATAGCTCAACTTTTTCATGTACAAGGAAGACTTTTTTGCCCATTCTCTCATCCACGTAAATCATCTCTTTATTTCTTAATTATTTAAATAATAATCAAATTGTGTAGTAAATAATTAAGCTTTAAACATTGACTTAATTTGTATATTACCATTGCCATATTTTTTAATTAAAATAGCAAAAGTGGTCATTCCTCTAATTCTCCCTAAAATAATAAATATTCGAACGCGAAGGCCTAACGACCGTTGACTATTCCTTCAACTGCTTCAAATTTAATTGAAAGTTGACATTATTCTATATTCTGTAATGAATCCTTCGTTATCAGATACGTCTTGGGTCGGTCCCATGGTACGACTAATTAGTGAAATTTCATTAGAGCCCCTTATTTAGTGATCAATTTACATTTTGCAAACAACTCATAATTTGATGACAGATGGTTTTGAAGTAAAGTTATTTCGTTTGTATTTAAGTGAACGAAAAAACATAAACAAATCTCGAAAGAAATAGTAATAACGGAGACTCCTATACTTTCTTATTCTTTCTTATGCAAAGACATTTGCATTTTGGAAATCATTATCTTCTTTTCTCTCAATTTCTAACAGATTCACGTTCTTTTTACCTTTGTGGATTCTCTTTCTGTGTTGTATACAACGATGGGTAGTTGCTTCTCTATCTCGTTATCATGTGATCAAGTTTTGAATCAAGTCTGTCAATGTTTATGTGTTAAAGAAAATTACATTCACAACATTGAGCAGAATCTCACATCTTTGGAGACAACCATGGAAGATCTTAAGGCAATGCGAGATGATCTGTTGGAAAGGGTGGAGAGAGAGGAGAATAGAGGTCAACGAAGGCTTTCCCAAATCCAGGTTTGGCTTTCTAGAGTTGAAACCATCGAAAGTAAAGTTAATGGTTTGTTAAGTGTTCATAAAAAAGAGCTTCAAAGGTTATGCATATGTGGGTTTTGCTCTAAGAATTTGAAGTTGAGTTATCGTTATGGGAAGCAAGTTTTCATGATGTTGGAGAAGGTTGAGAGTCTCAAATCTAATGGGTTTTTTGAAGTGGTTACTAAGCAAGCTCAAGCATCCGAGGTGGTAGAAAGGCCAATTCAAAATGAAATAATTGGTCAGAAAACACTGCTTGAAATGACATGGAACCGTATCCTTGAAGATCAAGTGGGTGTATTGGGTTTGTACGGTATGGGGGGAGTTGGGAAAACTACACTTCTCGAGCAAATCAACAATAAATTTCAAGGGAGTGCTTTTGATATTGTGATTTGGGTTGTGGTATCTAAGGATTCACAAGTCCAAAAAATTCAAGAAGAGGTTGCAAAGAAACTAGGCCTTGATGGGGATGATTGGAACCATAAAAACGAAGACCAAAAGGCATGTGACATACACAATATCCTAGGGAGAAAAAAGTTTGTCTTGTTGCTAGATGACATATGGGCAAAAGTTGATCTGAAAAAAATCGGAGTCCCATTTCCAAATAGAGAAAATGGAAGTAGAGTAGTTTTCACAACTCGTTCTAAAGAAGTGTGTGGGCGCATGGGAGTAGATGATCCAATGGAAGTCCAATGTTTGTCACCTGAAGATGCATTAGATTTGTTCCAAAAAAAAGTTGGGGAGAACACATTAGGAAGCCACCCAGACATACCAGAGCTTGCAAAGGTAGTTGCTAGAAAGTGTCGTGGTCTACCACTAGCACTCAATGTCATTGGTGAAACCATGTCATGCAAACGGTCAATTCAAGAATGGCATCACGCGATTGGAGTTTTAACTTCAAATGCAATTGCATTTTCGGGGATGAAGGACGAAATTCTTCCAATTTTAAAGTATAGTTACGATGATCTAAAGGGTGCGCAAGTCAAATCATGTTTACAATATTGTGCTTTATTTCCAGAAGATGAAAGGATTTCTAAAGGTGGTTTGATAGAGTATTGGATATGTGAAGGGATTATAGATGACAATGAAGGTATCAAAAATGCTACGGAGCAAGGTTATGAGTTCATCTATTGCCTTGTTCGTTCATCTTTGTTGATAGAGGAAGAAAATATAGTATACATGCACGATGTTGTTCGAGAAATGTCCTTGTGGATCGCATCTGATTTTGGAAAGCAAAAAAACAATTTTGTTGTGCGTGCTGGTGGTGGTTTATGTGAAATGCCAAAGCTTAAGAATTTGAATGATGTGAAGAGAATATCACTGATGGCTAACAAAATCGATCATATCTCTGGCAGCGTGGAGTGTCCTCAACTCACAACATTGTTTTTACAAAGAAACGAGATATCATTGGGTAATATCTCTGGTGGATTCTTCAAGTCCATGTCAAAGCTAGTTGTTTTGGATCTTTCATCTAATCAAGCTCTAGAAAAATTGCCAGATGGAATATGGCAGTTGGTTTCGTTGAAATATCTCAACATATCAAGCACATCTATAGAACGTCTACCTTTCAGTTTACTAATGTTGAAGAATCTAATTCACTTGGATTTGGAGAGAACGAAACTGTCAAGTATCCTTGGGATTTCTTTACTGCTGAATTTGAGAGTATTAAAATTATATGGTTCGGGAGTTGCGTACAGTTACGAGACAAATGAGGAGTTGAAAGTCTTGGAACATTTAGAAATTCTGACCATAAATATCGAATCTGATTCAGGTTTGGATGAGTATTTAAGCTCTCCGAAGTTGATGCGTTGTACGCAAGCTCTACAAATCAAGTTTTGTCGATTAAAATCATCAGACATATGGTGTTTAGCTAGAATGGAGAAGCTTCGTGAACTCTTTTTAGAGAAATGTACTATTTCTGAGATAGAAATGGATACTGCAAGCATCACAAGGGAAATGGATTCTCCTCTGCAGAATCTGAAAAATGCATTCTTCTTCAGCCTCTCTAAGATATGTCTATACTTGTGCGAATGCCCAAAAGATTTGACGTGGCTGATGTTTGCTCCAAATCTGACAAGGCTTATACTTGAGGGGACTAAAGTGGAAGAAATAGTAAACAAAGAAAAAGCTTATGAAAGTGAAGAATCAGGTATTGTTCCTTTTCAAAAACTACAAAATTTAAACTTGGCAGAACTGCCAGGGCTGAAGAACATCTATCGGAGACCTCTGCCCTTTCCATGTCTTAAGGAACTCAGAATATTCTACTGCCCAAACCTGAGAGAGATTCCACTCAATTCTAAGAGCGGCTCAAATGGTGGAAAAGGACTTGTCATAGAGGCACAAAGAGAATGGTTAGAAGAGGTTGAATGGGAGGATGAAGCTACCAAAACTCGTTTTTTTTGTTGAATGGGATGATGTCTTTTGGTAAATCATGAAAGCTCAATTCCTTTCTGTTCTTTTTTTTCAAGTTTGAATTCTGTTATTCTGATTTTAGACTGTTGATTGGATTGTATTATATGAAGTTATCTTCTTTAATCTACGCTATGTATATGTGTTGATATAATGATATTTGGCTTTATACTTAAAACACACATAATACATTCATAGATATAAATATGGACAATTACTGAAAACTATTTCATTAGTTTTTATAATTAACGATACATTGATCAGTTTGTTTGATCCTCATCATTATTTGTATGTTTTCAGAAAATAAAATCATATTACCCCTTAATGGACCGAAGAGTAATCACTGTGGCCAAATAATAGATCTATTGGGCCACACCGAACAGACGTTACGAGCCCAAATAAACAACCATAAGGATTTGATTACGGAGAGAGTTTGAACGGTCGTCATAAATTCGGAGCTTGTAGTCTCTGTGTGTCTTCACTTTAATGGCCGCAATATCTTCTGTTCAATGCTTATGCTCTTCCAATTCTTATCATCACCAACGCAACCAGGTCTCTTCTCTCTGCTCTTATTTCTTCAACAACTGACGGAATTATCTTGTTATGACTTGAGAAATTCGACTTTATTCCTTCGTTTTTATAGCACAATGGGTCGCTTTGGAGACTAGGTTCTAGGGTTTTAGTATCTTCGAGTGTATGCAAGCTTTCTCTGTTCTCTGGAGTCGAATCAACGCGAAGGTGATTATGTCCGATTTTGGTTCAACTTGGAAAACATTTCGCAGTGAAAATTATACAACTGAAGCTACGATTCTGGATAATGATGGTATCTTTTGGGTTTAATAAAACAGGAGAACTTTGATCTGTGTAGCCAAGGGAGATGCAGAAGAAGCGTTTAAGAAGACTGTGGAAATTGATCGAATGATTGATGCTCTTATAGATGCAACCCCAAGAGAAGTAACTCCTGCAACTGATTTTGCTTATGTTTTGTTGTTTTACTGAGTAATTGAGATTTCTTTAGTTACTGTTGTTGCTGCCATGTCATTGAACAGCTTGAAAAGATTGTTCTTGAAAATATCCTTGCTTTTGATGTGGTCTTTAGTATAAGACTCGCAACTAGGTCGGATACTAGCAAATCAGATGATGACAAGGTACGGATTTCTATTGTTTATGTCAATGACAGCACATAGTTTCGAGCTCTTTTTGATGCTAATGCTTTGGAGATGGTTTGTTTCTTGCAGAAAGACTATGAGGAGTTAGCTACAACCGTGATGACTATAATTCACTGCGTTGTGAATAAGACTCGGGTTCCTGTTTCTTCTGTTCTCTCACTTTCTTTTTGGTTGCATGTCTCTCCTTTCTACAAGATAATTGAGAGTTCATTATATTCCTGTACGAAAAAATAGAAACGTCTATTGATATTCTGAAAGGGATTTTAAAACCAGCTATTGATGGAGTGGAAGATATTTTAGGTGTTATCTAAAATATAGGTTTCCTTATTGTAATAGAAACTTATCTAATCTATATAAGGAGATACCAAATTGTGATATAACCTAAGAGATTGTGATTAGAGAGTTTAGATTTTGAGTAATTTTCCTAAGCTAAATAAAAGAGAGTTATTTCCTTACAATCTTTTAAGTTTCATTGAATTACTTCTTGAGTTTCTACAACTAGTATTAGATAGTGCTGGAAAGTGGTCCGAAAACCCGCGGGGCCCGTGTTTTTACACACGCGCGGGGCGGGTACAGTTTTCAGGTTTGAAGATCAATTTGTTGCGGGCTTAGCGGGATGGGGTCCATTTTGATTTGGGTTAAGTGGTCTAAGCCTACGGGTTGTGTGGGTACCCGTGGGTTAGTGAAACAACGTGTTGTTTCCAAAAAAAATGCTTAAACAACGTGACATTTTGAGATTTGGGAAAAAGAAACCCTAAATCCATAATTCTTTTGATTTCTTTCGCTCGATCTTGACCTCGTCTCTTTCCCATCTCAACCTAGGTTCTCAATCTCGAGTTCTCAACTCTCTCCCATCTTGATCTCGATCTTGTCTCTCTACCATCTCGTCTCAGGTTTTGGCTGGAAGCAACCGAATTCCACTTCGTCGCGACCTCCGTATGTTTTCATCCCTTTAGTACTCTTAATCGAATTGATTGATTACAGTGTTTAGTGTTATTGTTTTAGTGATTGTTTTAGATTTCGGAGGACGAAGAAGCCTCGGGTAATTCCAACATTAGGTAAGGTTATCGTGACTTAAGTTCGATTAGTGTTTGTTCTACTTTTAATTTATGAATTTGATTTTCTTAAGCATCAATCTTTTGGTTAGTTTGTCCTTAGTAAGAGTTTTGCTCATGTAACTGGTTATGATTTAGGGTTTAGAAGTTTGATTACAAATGTTGAGTCGCTTGGGAAAGAACTATTTAGTGATTATCAATTAGAGTAGACTTGAACATCTCTATTCATCTTTGACAAAGGCTTGAACTGTGTTGCAATTTAAAACAAAAATCAACTAGAAATTCAATGTTTGCCTCTATAAGTTTTTTAGCAGATTCATGAACTTTTGAGTTCTGAGAGAATCTCGAGCTATGCCTATGGATTATAATCTTTAGCCTGTACGTTCATTACATTAGTAGTGGATCACTACTTTGGATTATTTTTGTTGAGTCTATTAAGTTAAGAGAGTGAGGATTTGCAGACTTGCAGTTGGTATTCAAGACTCGGATCTACCATTGCAATGTTGATCATGCGGGGAACTTAAGTGTGGAAATTCTAAGAGACAGTTGGAGTCCAGCACTCACAATCACAAGGTATCATCCTTCATTGTTTTAGGCATAGTTGATTAGATTCCTTTTACTAATTGGTTTTTATCATCTCTTCTTCTTAATTTGTTTGTGTTGATTTGGGTATCAAATTTTTCATATAAAGTATGGTTCTTTGTAGTTTATGTTCAAAGCTTTTATGTTTACTCTGTATACTTGATTCGTTGTTACATATTGTGAATGATGTTTGGTGGGATCGAAAATTGGCACATTGATAATTGAATTAAAGTTGTAATCGACACAAATCCTAAGTGCTTACTTTGATTCATCATTTGACAAAATCCTTCATTGTTATTTCAAGTTGAAGGAAAACTTAATTTTTTTATTTCAGCAAGAACTTACAGCGTTTTCTTCCGGCTTCAATTAGGCAAACCAGACAAGCGATTTGGCTGGAGATTTTGTAATAAAGATCAAGTTCGCATGCAAATTCTTCCTCTTCTTCATTCCTCAAGGTATTTTTGTAAATGTCTTTACATACTAATGGCGCCATGTCATGTGCTGCCTCTTGTTTTCTTTTCTTTCAAATAAGATAGCTAGATACAAAATGAGCAAAGGAACAAAATGATTTCTTAATTGGTTCAGATTTAATAAGTTCAGCTTCTCTTTTTTTATTTCAACTTCTCTCTTTTGATTTTTTAATTGGTTCAGTTTCTTAATGAGTCTAATGTTTTCAGTTTGCAGTTTTTTATAAGTTCAGTTTTCAATGACGTTCAATTTCAATGAGTTCACGTTTTAATCATGTTCAATTTATGCAGTTTCTTATAAGGCTCTTACGGTTTTGCTTTAAAGTAGATGAAATTTTTGACTTTTTAATAACTTGCAGAGGTTTATTTAGTTTGCAGAGGTTTTAGTTTCGTGAGAATACTGCTTTTCTTATAATTGAGTTTTATCCTTAACTTGCTTGCTTCTTTTCTGTTTTGTTTTGTAATTTTAATTGAGTTTTACCTTAACTTGCTTGCTTCTTTGTCTCAAGTGATAGGCTCTTCAATTTCATTGCGTTGCCCAAGTGTCACTAACGTTGCTTCTTTTCTTTTTTGTTTGTTTTGTAGTCTGATTACTATGAGTCTATGAATGATGATGTCGAGGAAAGGGCACTAAAGATCTGTTCTCTCCTTAATTAATCTTTAATGGTAATCGTTTCACTTATTCTCTTCAGCTTGAGTTATTTATTTTTGATCGAATCAATTGAGAATTGTAACACATAATATATAAATTAACTTCAAAATCAGAGATGTGTTGCTTGTAACATTTCAACACAGATAGATTATGCATAATCTATGTTGAGAATATGTTATGCCTCTGAATGTGGTCAACAACCAACCGTCGATTTCCCTTTTACTTCATTTTGAGAGCGACGACCTACCGAAGACAAGAGATTATTAGCTCCTTTCTTATTGGATTGGAGAAGTCACAGCGTGCTTTCAAAGAAGTCAAGAGTACTTTGTGAAGAGAAAGGCAAAATTCATTACAGTGAACATCATTTCTTTTGCTTCTTCTTTTCTACTCTTAGGTTGAAGCATCCGTTTCATCTGCCTCGAAATTCCTCATTGGCTAAAATGAGAATCTTCCTCTTATGTTACTTTCTCTTTTGAAATATTGTGTTGTTCATTTGGATATTGATTTGGATTCTTATCTTAATGCAATGCAGTGTGTTGTGTTGTTCACTTGGGGTTATGTCTGTCATTTTCTTATTCTATCACATAAAACGTCTGATTGTATCCTTTTCAAACTACATATCTACACAATTCAATACTTTATGCTTTTAGATTTTAGATCTTTAGATAATCACAGTATAAAACTGTAAATGCATGTTCCATGCTTCAGACATTTTTGATTACGGTAGCTTTTATGTTCTTCGTTTTCTTCTATTTAAAGATCATTAGATATTTAAAATTCTTAAATAATTTTATTTTACAAATTTTTCTAATATATGTGAAAATCTTAAAACATTTATTATTTAAAAATAGAGGAAATATATCAAAATTGTATGAGTGATATATAAAATATATATATTTTTAAACATAATATGAGCAATTCTAAAACAAGGAAGATTCAAAGTTATGAAGATAGATATAAGATTGAAATTGAAATTGCTCAATGGAACTTTATTGTGGAAGTAAAGGAAATAGGAAAACTCAATATGGAGAAATCAAAATCAAATAGATTTCATGAAACTGAGTAGAGAAAAATGGAGGTTGCACTGAACACAACCTCTTTTGATAGTTTATACATTATGTTTCATTATATATATATATATGAACCTCCTTGATGCAAAACCTAATTGTATGTGTTAGTTAGTATTATGGGCTTGATTGTCTCATTGTTGGGTTTGTATCTCTTACACATAGTTTTATATATATATATAGAGGATTTAGCATGACAGATTTTCAATTCTCAACTTAATATGTAAATTGCAATTTTTTCAAGGTAGCGTCATTACTGATTTTTTAATGCATGTGGTGGTTACTTTAATTTATTCAATAAATTAAAAAGAGAGAATTAAGTCAATATACAAAAAATACTAACAAATTAGAAATCTACCATCTTCATTATTGTAATTAGGTACACGTCAGGGCATCACAAATGTCTTTACAATACTAATTTTGTCGAAAGCTTTTTGAAAATAGATGTGAGTGCATTTAATTCGTTGTTACCAATTTTGTTACCCGTTAACAAATATATTAACGTTTAATGCATATATTATCTGATGAAATATATGTTAATAATATGCTAATACATCTATTACCGGTTAACAAATTTATTATCTGATATAGTATGTAGTTGATTAAAATGCAGGGAAATTCCATCAAATATGTGGACAATATATTAAAATTCATAGATAGTACATTAAATGTGTGATTCCCGTATTTATTAGCCGTTGATGCATATATTATATGATAAAATATATGTTAACAAATAGATTATACTCTAACACATATACTATTTGTTAACAAATTTATTATCTGTTAAATATGTATTTACATAGTGCGTATATTGTACGATAACATATATATTACCATATTATACGGTAACATATATCAATTATAAAAATATTTATTATCTGATAAACGCGTAATCAATTAGCACATATATCATACAAAGATATGGTACCTTACAAACACATAGTTACCCCTAAATACATTTCTATCTGATAATTAATTTTTTGTGCCTGGTAAAATTACCAATTGATCTTCATTTTCTTCACAAACACAACACCAATCCCACTCTTGTTGGTTTTATCATTCTTTTGAGCCTTTTGTATAAAAATCGCTTCCCCACCTAATCAAAGTTCAAGATTCAATAAACAGATTCTAAAACTAGAGTAGCAAAATTATTATCAAAGTAAAGATCAAATATTATTACAAGACAATTTACTACGAGACACTGACATTAATTAATGTTAACATGAGAGTTTATCTGAATCAATCAAACATCCCCAATTTGACTACTATTTATGTATTTACCTAATTTGATAGTATTTTTTGTATATCCTTGCAAATTTCTCAATTAAAAATTGAATGAACAAGAATAATGATTGATTAAAATTCGTCACCAGAAAATACGTACCAATCATAACTCAACTGATTATTGGATCAACGAAAGTCTAACCTGAAAGTCAATATTTCGTGCTATTTATTTTTAATTAATGAACCTTCTAATTTTTGTTGATTTGAGAATTCTAGAAATATAAATTGATATATTTGTGAAAGTCAACAATTAGATAATAAATATTGCAACAGCCTCACGACCGTTGACCTTTCCTTTAATTGTTCCGTATTTAATTGAATTTTGATTAATCATCCGTTATCCGACACGTGTTGTGTCGGTCCCATGGTACGGGTAATGAATGAAATTCACTTTGGCCCCTTATTTAGTTAAGAATTCATATATCGCTCACATCAATTTATAATGATCAAAAGTACCCAATTCATGCAAAAAAATGTATAATCAGATAATCTAACATAGAATTTTGTAACTTTCACCTGAGTTTAACTTTATATAACTGTGTTATCACGAGTGATCGAGTTTGAAATATAGATACGACATTGTCGATATTATGATAAATAATATTATATCAAAAAATTTATAATTGAACTAATTATTTGCCTTGTAGGACATTAATAATTATTTTATTGAAGCTATTGAAATTTCTGTGATTATTTATTGTTTTCATTTGGAATATAAGTTTGGCTATCTAATGATCTTCTTTTTTTACCCATGTGGACTAGTTGTTGATCTAAAGAACCAAGTAACCAACCAATACCTCATCGATGTCGTCTCTGCTTCATTGTCTTATTCCATTTTTCAGAAACTAAACCAATTTTTGTACAGTTTTAAATCAATAATTTGGACAAAATCCCAAGTAAAAATTTACAAACAAAAAACTCATAATTTTGACAATAGATTATCTAAACAAAATTTTTTATCTACTACGAATTATTTTACCTTATTTATGTGTCTTTTTCAAATTTATTTTACATTCGTATCATTTTTGGATTAATACTATTATTATTTAACTCAAATATACAAATTATTTCATATACAAACACTTTTTATAAAATATTTAACAATTTCATCAAAGTGGAATACAATTATCCAAAATAATATTATATGTGCCGATATTTAAATAAAAACAAAAAACTGGATTGACTATATAGGATTTTATTGGTAAAAGTTTTTGTTTAGCATAATGTTTATTTAATAGCCAATTTTATTTGTCTATTACAATTTTTTCAAATATAATTGATTATTATTGAAAAAGTATTATGCTCAACAAAAAGTATTAAATCTTTATCCAATTAAAATGGGGTCATAGTGTAAATAATATTTCTTTATCCACCTCTTTTTTGTCATTGTTTTTATCAACAACAAAATTTGTAATTTGTAAATTCGATTTTCATTAAAAATGGTAAAAATTTATTTAATTTAATTAGTTTGAACTTAATTTCCGTGCTACTGACCTAATAGGTTTACATGTCGATTGTCCGTTACATTTATTAAACCTATGGCCTTAATTGACCGTTGGATCTTCCTCGGTTTATGACAAGACCAACTATCTCTGCACTTTCTTTCTTTTTTAATAATTGAAACCTTATATACACCCCAACATTATGCTATATTTGTATATTTAAACTGAAACTAGTTTTGGTGACAAATATGGTTAAATTCTATAAAACAAACTTTTATTATATTAGATTCAATAAAAATCCCTTTCTTAATTAAATTTCTGAGATTTCATGTACATGTATGTTTTTCATATACTTTTCTCTTTACACAACATATTCTAAACGATTGATTTTTTTGTAAAAAAAATTATCAAAATATCATTTTGATAATTTTATATTTTGTCTCTTAAAAGTACAAGTCTATTTTTCGAAATAAAAAAAAAAGGAAATATTATACATTGTTACTATTATAAAAAACTTTAAATTATGAATTTTTTTTATGTTAAATCAAAATTTTCACAACAAATTATCTAAATCTATCATAATACCGCAAACCTCTTTAAAAATGTATATGATTTTTCCATTACTTGAATTTTTCATTTATATGATCAATTTTGTTTATGTTGAAATGGAAGGTAAAATTTTAAAATATAATCACTTAAAAAACTTTTTATCATCAAAATATATATATAGTAAAAGATTAATACATATAATAAAAAGAAGAACGATTAAGCAACAAAAAAAACATATATTATGTTGCATACATTTTTTTTTTTAATTTTTCATACATTATACTACAATTTATACAGTTTGACAAAATAATATACTATGTACGAGTAAACAAATTTAATTTAATTTCCAAAATTTTAAAATCCTGTCACAAAATACCACCGCCAACGTTGGGCTAAGTTGAAAAATACAAAAGTGTGGGTCTCGAAAGTGGAAAACGAATGTAACTGTTGGGGTGCAATTAAATAATGAAATAATTCAAATGCAATTGAATTATCAGGGATGGAGGATGAATATCTTCCAATTTTAAAGTATAGTTACGATGATTTAAAAGGTTGAGCTAGTCAAACCATGTTTACATTATTGTGTTTTATTTTTAGAAGATGAAAGAATTTCTAAAGGTGGTTTGATAGAGTATTGGATATGTGAAGGGAGTATACATGACAATAAATTAACGTAACAAAAATGCTACGAAGCAAGGTTATGAGTTCATCTGTTGCCTTGTTTGTTCATCTTTGTTGATGGAGAAAGATGATAGAATTTACATGGACGATGTTGTTAGAGAAATGGCAGATCGAGTCGCATCTGATTTTGTTGTGCATGCTGGTGGTGGTTTATGAGGAATATCAAATCTTAAGAATTTGAATGCTGTGAAGAGAATATCATTGATGACTAACAAAACTGTTCATATCTCTGGTAGCCTGGAATGTCTTCAACTCACAACATTGTTTTTACAAAGAAACAAGATATCATTGAGTAATATCTCTGGTGAATTCTTCAAGTCTATGCCAAAGCTACTTGTTTTTGATCTTTCATCTAATCAAGCTTTGTTTGAATTGCCAAATGGAATACCAGAGTTGGTTTCATTGAAATATCTCAACATATCAAGTTCATCTGTAGAATATCTACCTCTCGGTTTACAAAAGTTGAATAATCTAATTCAATTGTATTTGGAGATAACGAAATAATTGTGAGTATTGTTGGGTTTTCTTTACTGCTGAATTTGAGAGTATTAAAATTATTGGAGAATTGTTAAGATTTCTTCACTACTGTTTCAATATCAAAATTTCATGTACATGTATGTTTGTAAATTTTTTTTGTCAAAATATCATTTTGATAATTTTTTTTTTTGTCTCTTAAAAATACAAGTCTATTTTTTGAAATTAAAAAAGGGAATATTATACATTGTTAGTTTGTTACCATTATCAAAAACTTTAAATTATGAAAGTTTTTTAAGTTAAATCAAAATTTTCACGATAAATCATCTAAATCTATCATAATTTAACGAATATGACCGCAAATCTCTTCAAAAATGTATAAGATTTTTTCATTACTTAAAATTTTTATTTATATGATCAATTTTTTCTTTTGAGATGGAAGGTAAATTTTAAAATATAATCACTTAAAAAACTTTTTATAATTAAAATATATAAAAAGATTAATACATATAATAAAAAGAAGAACGATTAAGCAACAAAAAATAATATAGTTTGACAAAATAATATACCATGTACGAGTAAACAAATTTAATTTAATTTTCAAAATTTTAAAATCCTGTCACAAAATACCACCGCCAATGTTGGGCTAAATTGAAAAATAAAAAAGTGTGGGGCTCGAAAGTGGAAAACGAATGTAACAGTTGGGGTGCAATTAAATAATGAAATCAAGAAGAATTTTAGGTGAAGAGAAGCTGAGAAAGTCCATAGTTCGCTCCGAATTCTACTCCACTTTTGCCTCTGAATTTGTTTTTCTTCTCTCCTAAACTTTTTAGCGATTTTTTTGGCGTTTCTTGTAAATGTGAGAAGTAGATAGATGCGAAGGAAAAAAAGGTTTTTTTTTTTTGCCGGTGCATTGATTCGTGAATCAGCCATCTTCTTCGAAGATTTGGGGAAGATCAAAGGAATCAAAAGGAATTTCATATGTCCGGTCCACTTGATCGGTTTGCAAGGCCATGTAAGAGATCTAATTTTTCTTTTGTTTGTTTGTTTGAATCCTTTGATTCTTTGTTTGTGAATTATGGTGAAAAGTTTCTATTTTCATTTCTGGGTTAAACAAATTTCTAGGGTTTACTGTAGCGTTAACTTCGAGATGAAAGAAATTTGAGGTCGAATATGATATTGAGAATCGAAGTCAACAAGAAATTTTGTGTCTTTTTTGCTTTGATTGTGTTTGATTTTAGGTTCTGAGTAAGCTGAATTTTTGTTAAATAGTGGAACTTTGTCTGTCTAGTTTAGATTCATTGAGCTGAATGCAATAGTTGAATAGAGAAATTTATGGGCCTCATCAAGTTTGAACAGCTTTTACTACAGGTTTCGAGGGATTATTGAGCAGTGATGAGAAGAAGGAAAGAAAGTCAGACTTTGAGAATTCTGAGGATGAGAGGAGAACTAGAATTGGTTCTTTGAAGAAGAAAGCTATTAATGCGTCTACTAAGTTCAAGCATTCTCTTAAGAAAAAGAGTGGAAGAAGAAAAAGTGATGGCCGAGTAAGCTCTGTCTCCATTGAGGATGTGAGGGATGTTGAGGAATTACAGGCTGTTGATGCGTTTCGACAAGCTTTGCTAATGGAAGAGTTGCTTCCAGATAGACATGATGATTATCACATGATGTTGAGGTTCTTGAAAGCAAGGAAATTCGACATTGAGAAAGCAAAGCAAATGTGGGCTGATATGATTCAATGGAGGAAGGAGTTTGGCACTGACACTGTTATTCAGGTATGCTACTTTTAGCAGAAGGTAGTGTGAACCTCTTGTTTTCGATTTTTTTTCTTACCTTTTTATTTGTCTCAACAGGATTTTGATTTCGAAGAGATTAATGAAGTTTTGAAACATTACCCACATGGTTATCATGGTGTTGACAAAGAAGGCAGACCTATATACATTGAAAGGTTGGGGAAAGTTGATCCTCACAGACTCATGCAAGTTACAAGCATGGATCGATATATAAGATATCATGTAAAGGAGTTTGAGAGGAGTTTTATGATCAAATTTCCTTCCTGCACAATTGCTGCAAAGAAGCATATTGATTCGAGTACAACTATTCTAGATGTTCAGGGAGTGGTAATTATATTTTACACTTAAAGATATTATTCTCTATTCTAGGGTGTTGTAAAATGGGTTTTGCTCATGTATTTCCTTGACTTCATATCATTTTTCAGGGATTGAAAAACTTCACCAAGTCTGCTCGAGAGCTTATCACACGATTACAAAATATTGATGGAAACAATTATCCTGAGGTACTTGTTATTTGGAGCTTCTAGTACTTTATCTCTCCACTCTGTGTCTGTGACGTCAGGTATCGTATACTAACTTTGGCTTATTGTTTTTTATGCAGACTCTCCACCAAATGTTTATAATCAATGCAGGCCCGGGATTTAGGCTGCTCTGGAACACTGTCAAGAGTTTTCTAGACCCGAAAACATCTTCTAAAATACATGTATGATAATAGATCTTACTTATCTGGTTTTATCTCTGTTCAAGTACTTGTCTTCAATTATATGGAATTCAATCTGGACTATTCTATTGTAATGTAGGTCCTTGGATACAAGTATCAGAGCAAATTGCTTGAAGTTATTGATGTCAAGTATGTAAACCTTGACTAAGTTGACTTTCTGATTCTTTTTTCTTACACTGGATTTTTGTCTGTTCTGTTCTATCACGAGCTGCATGGGTTTTTGCTTATGTACTAAACTGTCTATACTTTTTTACAGCGAGTTGCCTGAGTTCTTAGGAGGTGCATGTACTTGTACAGATCAAGGTGGTTGCATGCTCTCTGATAAGGGACCATGGAAAAACCCGGAAATTGTTAAGGTCTTTTGATTAACTCCTCACCTTTTCCCTAGGATTTTATATAAACCGTCAAGGTTGGGATCTAAAGAAAACTAGTGATTTTCACATTATTTCAGATGGTGCTTCATGGAGGAGCACATCGAGCGAGGCAGGTGGTGAAAGTATTGAACAGCGAGGGGAAAGTCATTGCTTACGCAAAACCGTCATATCCATGGGTATATGTAGTTTTCAAATTCTAGAACTTGTCAATCTTTATAACTTGTAGCTGACCATATGGGGCCTAAACATTGGATCTTTCATAAACACAGATAAAGGGTAGTGACACTTCCACTGCAGAGTCAGGGTCCGACGCCGAAGATATTGGATCTCCAAAGGCTATAAAGAGTTTCTCTCATCTCCGTTTAACACCTGTTCGAGAGGAGGTAAACTCATTTTCCTTCTCTATCTTCTAGTTACATATCAGATTCTGGATTGTGAAGATGTTTGTAAGAATCCGATTGTATGTGTGATTTTGCATGCAAAGAGAAAAAAGAAAAAACTGTATGTTTATTGGTTTTTACTCCTGAAACTTTGCAGGCAAAGATAGTTGGTGAAACGAGCTTGGCTGGTAGTTTTCCGGGTTATGATGAATATGTACCAATGGTTGACAAAGCCGTGGACGCAACCTGGAAGGTTAAACCTGCCATCCGGAGAGTGGCCTCAAAAGGTTAGTTACCTCTATGACTGTATGCACCAATTACTGGAGGGAACACACTGAAACTTTGACAAAAACACATCTTATAGGAATTGATATTATATGATTCACCTATTCCTTCATATACGTGAAAAGACTGCTTTTTGATTTCTTTGTTTTGTGATCTTAATTCTATCAATCTGTATTCTTCAGGGGCTTTACTTTCTCCCATCGTTCCAAAGGATCCTAAAGGCATCAAAACCAGAGTCTTTGTAATGTTTATGGCATTCCTGATGGCCATTTTCGCATTCTTCCGAACATTGTCTTACCGTGTGACCAGGAAACAGTTACCTCCTACTCCCCCACCAGAAACTCAAGAAAACGCAACAAAACTTGGTTCTAATGGGGGAGTTCAAGAGGAGTCTCGTCCTCCTTCTCCTGTACCAGAACTCACAGAAACCGATCTTCTAAACTCTGTGATGAAGAAACTGACCGAGCTAGAGGATAAAATCGGAACCCTTCAATCAAAGCCATGTGAAATGCCCTATGAGAAAGAGGAATTGTTAAACGCAGCTGTTTGCAGAGTAGATGCACTTGAAGCAGAGCTCATAGCTACTAAGAAAGCACTTTATGAAGCTTTGATGAGACAAGAAGAGTTACTTGCTTACATTGATCGTCAAGAAGAAGCTCAATTCCAGAAGATGAAGAAGAAGAAGAAGAAGCATCTCTTTTGCTTCTAAACCTTTTGCTTTTTCCCCGGTAAAATCAGCTTCCGAAATCAAAATCTTTCTCTCCTTCACACCTTGTTAAGTTAAATAGAAAAGAGAGAAGAAAAAGACTTTCAAATCTGATTTGATGTTTAAAGCTAATACATAGACTCTTTCACTTATGTTGTGCCCACTCGTTATATAATATGTATTAAATTCCTAGTCATATAAAATGAGAAAAATGTCAATTCAAAATTGTAATTACCAAAGAACTTGATTAAACATTCAATGGTTGATTTTGAAAAAATTCTTAATTTTGTGTTGATTTTGAAATTTTTTTAAATTTTGTGTTGATTTGGCAATTGGAATCATGTCGTTAATCCTAAATTAAAATTATCTCTAAGATCGAAAAATAAATTGATTTTAGAAATTCAATTCAGTTTTTTAATTTCATTATAAAGTAAATTTCTTAATTTTATTATGAAAGACTTTAAACTTGATTTTCTCTTTTCTTTCAAAATTGAAGTCGAATTCGTTGGTTTAAAAATCTTCGATATTTTTATGTATTATTCTTGAAAAAAAAAATCTAGCTTAGAGTTTTTCGGAACAAAGATAAAAACTAAATCGAATTTCAAAAAACAATTTATCTCGATTTTAGAGACAATTTCGATTTGGTATTAACGACAAAGTTCAATTAGCCGAGTCAACGCAAAATTGAAAATTTTTACAAAAATCAACAGTTTTTACAAAAATCAACGCCATTCACTTCTTCGATTCAAGTCGATTCTTTCGATTCTGAAAATACAGTAACCATATAGATATCTAGTGAAATTGGATTTGGTTCAGTCCTATGGGATAGGAACTCTACACAATCGAAACAAGTATAGATCCAAACGAAAATAAAATCAAACAAAATTAAAATCCAAAGCAGCTCTAAGTTCGGAATGGTAATCACATTCGAGTCTTTCCAAATTTATGTCTTGAAATCACCAATTCATCTATAATATTTCAGAATATTATTTAAAGTTAATAGACATTGACATTTATAATATTTTCTATATAAAAAAGCTATTTTATCAGAAATCTTTTTGTTTAGAAATTATTATTAGGATTCTGTTATCCAGACGGTGTATATTGTGGCCACATATCCAAATCGTGATAATCTATCTCTTACGCTTATCAAAAGTTATTTCCATTTTCTTTTCTTAAATTGTTTTCATGTTTTTTTCTATTCTGAGATCAATTCATTTCATTAATTATATGAAAAAGAAATGGAGATAACAATTTCACAATTGTGCTCTCAAGTTAAATTGCCAATCTCTTCTTCTTCATCATTGTTTTGTTCATATGGAAACAGTAAGAGGAATTCTCTAAATGGAGCTGTTTCAATAAATTCCATCAAAGAGATTGATCGGTTCACTAATGTAAGCTACACAGCAAAGAGGAAACTTAGAAGCCACGCGCCGGTGGTGAGAACAACACGCGCCTCCGTAGATGAGAATCAGTCCCCAACTTCAAGTGCCACAAGAGAGAGGTGGCTTCTCCAACCCGTTGGTAAGCTTTTAACAATAATTTCTCTTGTTTTTAAACAGACTTAGTTATGGACGTTTGTCGACCACTATCTTTAACCGTATGTTTTCAAATGTTTTTCCGTTTAACCACTCTTTTTTTCAACCGCCTTATTCAATCGAAATCACCAATCAGACCCTTAAAATTCGAGCAGGCAACGGTTTGGTAAAACAAACCGTTGTTTGTTCCAATACGTTCAAACGAAATCAACATATATATTTTTGATTTTCTTCTATAGTCCATAAGTTTTATGAAAAAAATTATTAGGAGATGGAGACACAAGACACATTGGTTACAAAGTGGAAATGCCTGCTCCTTTTGAGATCACTTCGGTAAGAACATTACATAAACCCAAAGTTTATCGATTCTTTATTTATTATATATTATATTATCTATATATTTTCAGCTAATTAAAATGGGTTTTGAGCTGCAGGGTCAAGTTACCATCGGACGTCTACCGGAAAAAGCTGACGTAGTGATTCCTGTGGCCACCGGTATTTCTCTGTTCTTGAAGTTGAGATGAATCAGTTTAGTATAGTTTTTGGTTCGAATTGTTATCAAAATATATGTCTAGTTTGATTCTTAATGTACTTGATTCGTGTTCATTAAACACTCTTAGTTTGTAAACCGCAGTATCGGGAGTGCATGCCACAATCGATACAAAAGGAGACAACCTTCTTGTGACTGATATGAATAGCACAAATGGTACATTCATTGAAGACAAACGTCTAACTCCTGGTGTTGCTGCTCCTGCTTTTCCTGGAACACGAATCACCTTTGGTACGTGACAATCCTTTTCCAGTAAATTAGTTTTTCGTGTGAGTTAGGTCCATACCTATATGGTATTAGAGCTTAGAACCAGTACGATTGTAGGCCACACGTGAGTGTTTTGCCCTACAAATTTCACGGTTTCAGATGTCCAGACCATGAAGAATATTAAAATATTCATATTGGTTAGATTTGTGATTCTTGGACAATATATATATATATATATATAAGTATGTGGCAATAATCTTCCTGTGAACTATCTTTTGGATGTGAGTTAGGGCAACTTCAAATTTGACAGTGGTTCCAGCTAATATTTTGGTAATTTTTCAGTAAAATCTGTTACCAGAATGGCCGAATCTTGTTTTTGATTTGGATACTTATTTATTCAATTTTATTTTGCGGTTTTTCAGTCCGGAATTCAGTTCAAATCGATAAATCGATGATATTCACTCTTTTTTGGTTTTTGCAGGTGATACAAACCTAGCAATTTTTCGTGTTTTCAAGCTCCAAGATAGTGAAGAAGAAGAATCTACAGAGAAACCAACCACAAAGTAAATCACAAAACCCCAGAAACTACTTCTGATCACTCTCAATTTTACCAATTAAGCTTTAGCAGAAACTCCAAGTTGTTTTACAAAATTGTTGAACTCTTTTGATATATTAACAAATATTATACTCTGTTTATATAAATATTATAACACATATATATATATATAGATATATATGTATATATATTTGTTTTAGTACAAATTAGGTGTGACGACATTATGAATGGTATAACATAAGCTTTCATATTTTTTTCGAGGGACAAACAACAAAACATTTACAAAAAACAAAGCTTCACATTTTAATCTTGAAAAATCTTTTCGAATATATTTATTATATTGTAATATATATATATATATATGTATATATAAATGGATTTTATATCTCCAAGTTTCTTCATAGTCTTGATGCATCATATCAAGTCTTTTAGAATCCGAAAAACTGAAACATAAAAAACAAAAAATAAATAATTATATGTAAAAACAAATGTGAATAAATTTAAAGAAGAGTGTTTAAAATATGTTTCATTTGTTACCTTCTTCTTCTTTTTCTTCTTCTCAATATAAGCCATTATCTCATGCTGCTTAATCAAGACTTCGTCCAAAGTCTAATTATTCAACAAAATAAATTTTATCATAATAGAGTTATGAAAAAAATTACATTTAATGTTATTATAAAATTAATACTATAGTTGTTTACCAAATAAGTAATACTATAATGTAAATCTTTATAAACAAAATTGATCACAATTTTTGAAACTAAACCATACATCTTATAACCCCTACAATCCTAAAACATAGCAAAATTGATTTATTTACTTAATTTTATAATTGTAGCTATATGTTTTTTAATTAGATGTATATGTTACAATATTCATTTTTTATGAGCTCCTAAAGAAAATTTTAAGTATGATAAGTTAATTAAAAAAGAAGAAAAAAATAGTAAAACTTCTATATACAGTTACTATTTATTAATTTATTTATAAAAAATGTTAACTAATTTATTTTATTATATATCTGTAAATATTAATATTTTATATTATTGGGACCATAATTTATGGAGATGTTACTATAGTATTTTATACATACCTTCTTGGTCTGAGCTAACTGATTCTCTAGCTCATCGACACGGCTGAGAGCAGCGTTGAGAATCTGTTCTTTCTCCGGCGAGAAAGCTGCCGGCTGATTGTCAAGAGACCTACATTTCTCCTCCAACTCAGCCATTCTCTTCACCATCGACATATACTCTTGGCTTGACACCATTGTAGTCTGTCCTTTCTCTGCTTCACCACCGTAAATCGCTGCCTCAGTGAGCCTCCTTGGCATGTTCTTTGTTAACCTCACGATTGTCATTAGCCCCATCATCAACGACATTACGCCGCCGAATAAATATCCTTCTCCTCCTCTCCTCTCTGATGGCTTCACAGCAGAGTACAAAACTGCATTCAGTGAAATTATGAATGGTATTTTAGCTGCAGTGTGTAACGGAATTTGCAAACTATATTCATTTTTATTAGAATGCTAAAATATCGGTTTATGGATCTTTCCACTCATTTTGATTTGGTTTTTAGTTGGAAAATCATGAATCCTAATATAGTATATAAGCTCAAGATTATAAGTTTTCTAAAAAAAACGGTTTCCCACCTATATGACATGTATATAACCAGTGTAATTGTGATATTTCCGAAATAATGGGTAAGTTGAGATATGTTCATAAACAAAGACCAATGCTTGTCTGACTATAATTCAAAGATTTTGTGTAATCTAACCTTCTGGCTCGGGATGCTTTGGCTTGTGGATATTTGTAGACCAAGTAGAAGCGTCCACAGTTTTGGCAATCACCGGTACAAATGTCTTGTTTTCTGCATCGAGTTTGTTCTTCTGCAAACAGGATTTTAAATCAATCAAACACAAAAATATAGATAGAAAGAGAAGTAAAGAAGTAAACTCTATAAATAAATAATGAAACTCACTCAAAGGACTCACAGTTCTTCAAGTTTTTTGAAGGAAAAGATAGGAGAAAGTTTTAGACTTTACTAAGGTTTTGAAAACTTCGAATATGAAATATATAAATTGGGATTTGTTTTCTTACCATTGTTGTGGTTTCGTCCACTGAGATTGTCTTCTCTTCAATGTTTGACAATGTCTTCCTTGGGCACTTTCCTTCTCCGTTTTGAACCAACTGTATATAAAGTTTAAGATTCCTGTTTCTCAGTTCATTGTTTAGTCAACCAATTTTCGAATATTCTCTATGATCTCAATGTACCTTGAAGATTTCAGGGTCGTTCCATGGACCTTTGTCTGAACGCATACATCCACCTTTGTCTGCACAAGTGCAGTTACCACCCAAGAACTCAGGAAGTTCACTTAACACACACACAAAAACAGAAAATTTCAGTTTATGAATTTTAAGACTATAATGCAGAGTTATGGAGTTCTATATCTCTCTCTTACTTGGAGTCAATAATCTCAAGCAATTTGCTCTGGTATTTGTTGCCAAGAACCTGTACATAATTAATATGAGTTTACAAGTCAATTTGTAGACCTTAAAATTATGATTTTTGGAGTGACATAAACCGAAAAGAAAAGAAAGCTTACATGAATCTTTGCGGTGGTTTTGGGGTCAAGAAAAGATTTCACAGTGCTCCACAGAAGCCTGAATCCAGAACCAGCGTTGATAATGAACATACGGTTCAATGTCTATATAATCCATTAAAACAAAAAACAAATCTCAGTACTGTCTTGACTTTATAATGATATGCAGAAACCATTATAAAAACATCAGTCACCTCAGGGTAGTTGTCACTATCGATCTTCTGGATACGCTGAAGAAGATCCCTTGCAGCCTTACTGAAATTCTTCAACCCCTAGAAATCCAAAACAATCACACCAGCATAATCACTTAATCTCTCTCACTTTCTTTGATTTGAATACTAATACAAATGAGTTTAAGAGACTAGAGAGCATACCACGCCTTGCACATCCAAGATCGTGGTACTTTGATCAATATGCCTCTTGGCAGCAATGGAACAAGCTGGTAATTTGATATTGAAAGTCTTCTCAAACTCTCTCACATGGTACTTGACATACCTATCGATTGTAGTGACTTGCATCAGCTTTGTGGCATCCACTTGGCCTAGCCTCTCAATGTAAACAGGTCTTCCATCTTTGTCAACCCCATGGTAACCTTGAGGATAGTACTTGATAACTTCGTCAATTTCCTTGAAATCAAAGTCCTTTGGAAGAAGAAGAAGAAGAAGAAGAAAGAATCAGACTTACATCAAGGAGATGCAAAAGTAAGAAACAGAGAAGATGATTTTAAAATTAACCTCCATGATTGTGTCAGCACCAAACTCTTTCCTCCAATGAATCATATCATTCCACATTTGCTTTGCTTTCTCAATATCAAACTTCCTTGCCCTCAAAAACCTCAGCATCATGTGATGATCATCATGTTTCGAAGGAAGAAGCTCATCTAAGATAAGAGCTTGACGGAAAGCATCAACAGCTTGAAGCTCTTCAACATCAATGTCGTCAACAATTGAAACAGACATAACTCGGCTGTTCCTTCGAGTTCTCTTGGTAAAAGAGTGTTTGAATTTGTTTGACGCATTGATTGCTTTCTTCTTCAGGGAACAAAGCTTTGTCTTTTTGTCATCCTCTGAGCACTCATGATCTACAAAACAAAAACCTTAAATCTCACAAATCTTTTCTTTAAAGATATCTCTCCTTCATTGCATAAAGCTTCTATTTGGAACAAAGATTTCCTCTTTACCGAGCTTATTATGCCGATCCATATGAGCAGACATCGTATCCGCCATGGTTAAAGCCTGGATTTCAGCTTCTGCTGCCACATAAACACATAAAAACTGATTATAACAATCTCCAAAACACAAAAAACTCTACAGAAAACCTCAACATTCAATCTAAATTCATCAAAAAAGGGGTTTAGACTGTTGAATCCAAAGAGTTTTTTCCTTGGCCAACAATCAATCAGTAAAAGAAGAAGAACCAAAGAAACCCATTTACACATTTGATCATACAGTTCTTATGCATACATAATCAATGACTTTAGAATCATAAGAACAACTTAAGAAAGCTATAACAGAGATTCATAAACATCTTAATAATCAAATGTTCATAGAGAATCACACCTATGAGATCATTAAGAAAAAAAGTAAGATTGTTTTTGATTGTTTCTTTACCGATTAAAGATCAAAGCTATGCTAAGGAAGAAGAAAGAAAGAGAGGTGTATATAAATCTCTCTATCTCTTTCTAAGTCCCAAATTTAGAATGCGAAATCTTAAAAGAATCAAATCTAGAAGAGAGAGAAAGCTTAAGAGGGTTTTACCTTGTTTTGAAATCTAAGAGAGAGAGAGAGAAGAGTTAGATTAATCCATTAAAAGGGTTTTCGTAAAGGTCAATTTTTTTTTCTTGTGAATATATAACAAATGGAACATTTTGATTTGTAGGAGAAAAGAGAAGAAAAAAGAGAGACAAGAAGAAGAAGCCATTTATAGGAGGAAGAAGAACGGCGCGTCCTTTGCCGTTTTTCTAGTTAGGAATTGGGATTATTGAAAAAATAATCCTGTTTTCTTTAGAAAAATAAAATTATTAATATTTTTAAAATTTATGTTAGAAACCTAAAACAATAACTATGAAAAAAGAGAGACGGAATTTGTTAAGATGATTGAGGATCCATCTGCGTGGTCTGCTTTCTTACTCTACTTTGAAGATTTTTTAAGATTTAGGGATGGCTTCAGAATTTGCTCCTTGGTTTCGATTCCGCATGCATTTAACCACAAAATTGATTATCTAACCTGCAGTATTAAAGAGTTATCTAGGAGTCAAGCTTTTATGAACGATGCACCTTTTCTTTGAACCCGTTTTGTTTGTAATTGAGTGAAGTTGAAAAACAAAATAGAGTGAGTACTAAGTATAAAATTCATTGTTGATGATTAAAAAAAGTATATAATTCATTGTTATACTTATTACCACTGAATTTTAAAAATTATTATAAATAATACATAACTTATATACAATAATTAATATATCAAATCGAATATCCCCAACAAAATATACATATAACCATAAAAGCTATTCAAAAAGATGTATGGGAACTATATATTACTTTTTATTTTTAATTTTCAGAATTAACTTACATTTTCTGTGAGGTGAAAAATAAAATTACAAAAATAGTGTGTTTCTTTTTAAATACTCTAAAAAGAATTGTATTGTGATTGTTGTTTCTCTGTTTTTTGATAAACATTGTAATTGTTGTTAAGTAGCCTAATAATTGTATACACATTATTTTTCAACATCCTTAAACATTTCTCAATAACTATGAAGTAATAATACTTCAATAATTTAAATAATGATTTAATATAGTATGTCTATATGGGAAAAACTAAACATTTTTTTTGTCAACACTGAACCATTAGCTAAATTTCTACATAATGTAGACAGTAAGACTCAATCCCTGAACATGCAAATGCATCTATCTTTAATAGACTTACTACATGTTATTAGATTAAAGACTACATGCTAAATTTTTTATCTTTACGACAGAAATTAGCACAAAAAATAAAATAATACTTTATCCATATTTTTGACTAGAAAAAGAATTATGATTTTATATGTTTTCACCAATCATTTTAATAATAATATTAATAATACGTAAACATTTACGCAAATAAAAAAGATATATATGAATTAGAATCATGTGTGTTTTCTTTCCAACTATAGAAAAAATAATGTAATGATCAAGAGGAGCTGGTTTTATCACTTGGAAATTGTTTAATAAATTATTTATTTCCGACAATATAATTATGAACGGCATGGCTGATGGCTTTTGGCTTTCCCCAAATAAACAAACAGAAAATTTATCAAATTAAATATTTATTATTTATTATTTCCAGCGAAATACAATTAACTGTATTTATTAAATTTTGATATATGGACCGACCCACAATTATAAATGAACACGAGCTTCCAGCACCAATAGTAATTGACTTCATAATATACACATAACACATTAATGATCAAACTATTTTTTTTTAAACAATAATTAAATCGACATGACTCTGACTCGATCTATTTCCAAATTTCTCTAGTTAAAAATTAGTACGATTCAAATTCATCACCTAGTATCAAATTAGATCATAAGCAAATCAACTAGACCGCTTACTACCGGATGATGATCAAACTATTTAAAAAAATAAAAAAGACAATTTATATAAAAATTGTGTGTCATTGTGTTGTTAAATATCTTTTATTTCTATATATATCTTTGTAATGTAATATTTCCTCCATTTCAATATAGGAGTAAATATTTTGTTTTAAAATTAACTAATTATCTACACTAATTTAGGTAAAAATAATATCTTTTTATTATTTACTTTTATTTTATTAAAATGAATAAATTTGATTAATTAACTGATTAAGTAACAAAAATATGTAATAGATGTTAAAAATAGATATTATACAAAATTTAGTAATATGTATATGAAAGTTTTAAACATGAACGAGTAGTAAATATTTCTTAGTTTTGAAAACAAATTCTATGAATTAAGAAAAATTTGATATATATAGAAGAAAAATAAAGAACAGTACCTTGGGCCTTAAATGGATCGATCTTTCAGGGGCTAGACCAAAAACCATACTACTAATTAGGAGCAATAGGCCAATTGAAGGCCCATATATTTCCTTCAAGTGTTCAATTTTTGTTTACATTGAATTCATCAAAATATTGAGAGAGGAGTGAGACAAACAAGTCAGTGCCCCCAATGATGTAGCACCGTTTTGGATTTTACGAAACAAAAGGAAATTATGTCACTGGTCCAACTGTCTGGAACAGGTAAGAACATTTAATTGAAATTTACAAAAAATATTTTCTCGTTTTGTAAAATGTATGAATTCAATTCTAAAATATAATAATAACACCACATGCCTCAGATCACCATGTGTTAATTTAATATTTCAGAGTAGACAAGACTTGCTTACATTTTGATAAATTTAGTTGGTGTTGACTTTTAAAGATTGATTCTTTATCGAGTTTCGAGGAAGTTCCATGTTAAGAGAATGATCATCTTCTCATTCAAGTTGTGCTTTTTTTATATAAACAAAAACATCAAGCAACTAGCTTCCATATTATTGATGAGTCTAAATTAGATGATCTTCTCTCTGTGTTGTCTTTTAAGTTTATTCTCTTTGATTCCAGATTTTGATACATTTAAAGGTTCTTAGACATTCTCATTCAGTTCTTACTTGTTGTGTTGTGTTGTGTCTTTTCAAAAGCTTAAGATTGATTGGTTTCTTTGTTTGTTTATCAGCAATATGGCTACTGATAACAATGGCCAAAATTCAGTTTCTAGAAGAAGTTACCAAGTTGTAATAGCAGCAACAAGAGACATGGGTCTTGGTATGAATATGAAACTTCCTTGGGATTTACCATTTGAATATGAGTTTTTCCAAGCTGTCACAACAAGAACATTAGATCCTAAGAAGAGGAATGCAACTATAATGGGAAGATTATCTTGGGAATCTACTCCTCTTGAGATTCGTCCTTTGCCGGGTCGGCTCAACATTGTTTTGACAAGGTCTAGTTGTCATAACATTGCTACTGATGAGAATGTATTGGTGTGTAGTAGCTTGGAATCTGCTCTTGAAATGTTAGCCATGGAGCCTTATTCTTTGTCCATTGAGAAGGTCTTTGTCATTGGAGGTGGCGAGTTGTTGAGGTTTGTATCATCCTCTTTCTACATTGATATCCTGTTCTTCTTAGAAAAGAATTTGTTGTTAGATTTGAGACTTTATACTAAGCGTAGAGGTTGGTCTTGTTGTGCTCCTAGTTCAATTTCCGAAAGGGAAGAATGCTTTATGCCATGTTTTTAAAGACTTTATATCTTGAGGTTTGATTCCTAGATGTGATTGATGATTGAGTTTCTTTGAAGTTTTTTTTTATCGAGGATAATTCGAGTGAATCCAATGGGTATGAAAACTCGACAGACACTTATATATTATGTTAGACATTTATACTTGAAATGATCAGAATTCCGATTAGTATATGATATTATACTAATGAAGAACCCCACATCATCCAAAATAATCTAGAGGCAGCTAACTCGGAATCAATAGTTTAAGTTTCTTTCGAGTCTTCAATTTAGATTATCAAAATTGTAGCACTGCAAATGAAAGAATGATTGGATAAATGGAACAGAACTCTGTTTTACTCAAGATTTCTTCCCTTTATACTGATAAAATTTATGTGATTTCCCTATAGGAACTATATGAATGCACCTAGTTGTGATGCTATACACTTAACCGAAATTGATATAAGTGTGCCATGCGATGCATTTGCACCAAGAGTTGATACTTCACTATACCATCCATGGTATTCATCTCTTCCAATTGTGGAAAACGGAATTCGGTATAGCTTCAATACTTATATCCGGAGAAAAGATCCGATTTCCGGATTCAATGAAAAGAAGCAGTACTCGATCTTACCAAAGATGGTTTATGAGAGACATGAGGAGTTTGGTTACTTGAATCTTGTTCAAAACATCATATCTAGTGGAGACATGAATGACAATACTAGACTTTCTAAATTTGGTTCTCAGGTTGATTGTTGTTTCATTCTTGGTTATAATGTGTTTCTCTTTTAATTGAGCTTACATGTCATCTGTTTTGGTTCATCTACAGATCCGGTTCAATCTGCGCAAGACATTCCCTCTTCTAACAACTAAGGTTTGTCTTCTTTATTACATACACTAACTACTGTTTCAGCTCCAATTCAAACCATTCATTGTCTTCTTGTAGTTACAACTTGTATCAAATGAATCTATCTTTAGTTGGTCATAGAGATTGATCTGTTCGGTTTTTCTATATATTTTCTTGCAGAAAGTATTCTGGGGAGGCGTCGTTGAGGAGATCCTACAACTTATTAATGGTTCAACCAATCCCAAGGTAAAACCAATAGAGAACCTTGTGTTACTAGACAGTGAAAGACAATGATCCTACCCAAAATCTTTGTGTTTAAGATTAACCGTAGGCATTTGGGTATTTGATTCGGTTTTGGGTAGGAACATATCAGTTTTGGGTATTTCAGGTAGAAGATTTTATAACCCATACAGGTATCAAAACAATTTTGATTCGGTTTCGGATATAAATAATAATTTTAAAAAAAACAATAGGGTATTTTTTTTGTTTCAGGTGTTACCCGATACCTTTAGTTCAGTTCTGATTTGGGTATTCGGTTCTAGGTATTATGTATAGGGCCATTCAAGATTATGATTTTCTTTGTTGATAGATTAATCAAGATCCGAGATTGTAACACATTATATATCTCAGGAAAATGGCAATAATCATATATGGGACAGTGATGAGGCCAGAGAATATCTTGACAGGCAAGCACATAATAAAACTACAGAAGAAAATGGAAACCACCCACTCTTATATGGACTCCATTGGAGACATTCTGATGCGAGGTTTGTGGTTATCTCAGTCTTATGATAATTATTCATAAGTTTTACTTCTTTGACTTATTGGTTTTTTTTAAAGAATTTCCAATCAAGAATTTAGTCAGCTCTCTGATGTTATAAACAAGATTAAGAACAAATCTTATGATCAAAGAACCATGCTTTCGACTTCTAACTTCACAGAGAATCATGCTTTTGTACAGGTAAGCTAGCTTTGGTTCAGTTTCTTCTAGTCTTAAAACTTGTTACATTTTCATTGTAAATCAGTTCAAATGGTTTTGGTTTTTTGGTTGTTTTTTTGCTAGTTCTATGTGGCCAATGGTGAACTTTCATGTCAAATCTACCAGAATTTAACCGAAGCAAGTCTTGAGATTCCTTTTAGTATCGCTGCATACTCTCTCTTGACTTGCATCATTGCTCATGTTTGCGGTATGTAAACATTTTGGTACAATTACCAAATTTTGGAATTCTTTTTAATTGGCTTCTAACTCAAAACTAATTAGTATCGAATGAAAAGACTCGTAAACTTTATATTAGCTTAGATAAATTCAAACTTTTAATGTGAAATATATTATTATTCCAATAGACCGGGTGAACAGAAACCTTCCAAACCCATCATATCAGGAATACCATAACTAGATAGATATTTTTTACAGACTATTTTACATACCACATATATGGAAAATCGTTTTTGTGAGAAAATGTTAGTGAAGTCAAGCTTAAGTTTTGATATTATATTAAAACTTATGAACTTCTTATTTAAAATTAATTAACAATGAATATAAAAATCTATAAACCGTATATATTTACTTTATAAGTATCTTAACTTTCGATATAAGATATTTTCCTATTCTAATAGAAACATTTGCGTGGTTTTGCTTGTGTTGACAGATCTTGTTGCTGGTGATTTCATCCATGTAATTGGACAAGCTTGCGTTGATACAGCTAACATCAAAGCTATACAAAACCAGCTTCAAATCTCCCCAAAACCCTTCCCGGTCAGTACTAAAACTTGTTCAAATATTACCTTACCTTTTACTCTACTCATTTCAGAAAAACAATCTCATTGCTTTTATATCTACAATTTAAAAAAACAGATTTTGAAAATCAACCCCAACAAAAAGAAGATCAATAATTTTGAAGCCTCTGATTTTGAACTCCTGGAGATATGACCTGCTTGACAAAATAAAAATCATGTTGATTGCTTATTTTTCATTATGTATACACTTCGTTATTTTTTTCTTGTCAACAGTTAAATCGATAAAATCAAATCTATAATTTAAAAGTACAAACTCTAAAACAGCTGAAACTAATAGAATTTATAGAATTCTAACTCAAAATGAATTGTTGTAACCACAAGCAGCAATTTATATATCAAAAATTACAGAAAATATATTTCATAATTTATAAGATGGACAAAAATATATAAAGAGAAAAAAAAAGAAGCTAAAATATCATTACATGCTTGGGCTGTGAAATATTTTCACCCTTACATTTACAAAACACACATACATATACATATATATGTGAATGATATTTGCATAAACTAAAGTTTTTCTCTTTTTCTTTGCTTTCTTAAAAACAAAACTCTTCATCTTTTTGGTTTCGTCTCTGTCTCGCAATGAAAGACTCAATCTTGTACCTAAGTTCTTCATCGGTATAACACCTCTCAGCAGATCTCTCTGACTCAGATCTCTTCAATTTTGCGCAAGAATTCTTCTTCGAAACCTCGAGATTCTCCGATTGACTCCTTACATAACTCTTCATTGGACTTTCTTCCTTTTGAACAATGATTTTCTTGTGAGATCTCTTCACAGTTATGTCCTTTTCAACCATAATCTGTTTTCCTTTGCTCTGTTTCTTATCTTCAATGCTCTGTTTTGCTCTGTTTTCTTCAGTGCTCTGTTTTTTTGCTCTGCTCGTGCTCTGTTTTGTTCTGTATTCTTCAGAGCTCTCTGCTTCTTCTATCTGTTTTTGTCTGCAAATCACATCGGTTTGTAAAGTTCGGTCTCTTCTTGAGCTCTGTCGAACAAACTCATCGAGGAAATCATTGTTGTTTCTCAGTGAATTCGGTTGTTGATTAGCAAAGAAACCGCATTTGGCGACTAGAGTGATGACTATTGCATTCCCCAGGATGAAAGCAAGATGACGATTGACTAGAAACCCAGTGAGACCAAAGCCTTCAAATGTAATGACTAGTTGATAACAGAGCTTGGCTACTGTAACTAAAACTATTGTGATCTCGATCGATCGGTAGAACAAATCTAAGAGCTTTTGATTTCGAGACTTCTTCATCACAGACTTCACCTTTCTTGGTTTAACCTTCTGGTTACTAAGCGAATCCATTGGAAGAGAAATTGATTTTGAGGGTGAATCTGTTTTTCTCTTTGTGTTTTTGTTGTTTTATTTTGAGCTTGAGAGAAAATGAAACTTTGCAATGTACCTATTTATAAAGAGGCTCACTTAGTGCATTTGCTTTCATTTTTTTTTCCTTTTAAAAATCGAATTAAAGTTAATTTGTTTTTATATATTTACTAAATAAAAAGTTAAATGCTCTTTCATCCTTAAATAAATCTAATGGAAAGACCAACAAAAATCTTAGACTTGTGTCCTAATATTTTCAAGTGAGTCCATTACCTTGTTGTCTTTTAATGTTTATATATTGATATATGATATTTTCTTCAAATAAAAATCACAAAATTTTAATGCTTTTTTGTGGAAAAAATTATATGCAAATTTGTGAATATAAACTTTAAAAACTTGTAAACAACATTCCAAAATCATTATGGTCAAGTGATTAATTTTTGTTATTGTTTTGCTATTCGATTTCAATTCTATAAAGTCATGTAATTTCATGTCACATAATTTAGACTATATATAAATTTTTGTGGATTAAGCTAATGACAAAAAAAAATCAAACCATAATGTTGTAATGTTTAGTGAGATATCATTAACAAATTTGACATTTACCCTTTGAAAAAGTAACTCTACACTAAGTGTTAGTTAAATATTTATTAAAAAAAAATTGATGGAGTGATACTTTGGAACACAAAAAAATATGAAATAAATGTATAATTAATTATAGTTATATATAATTTGAATATGTAACTCAAAAATTTGAAGAGAAAAAAAACTTAGGTAGTTCAAAATTGTGGTTCACTGTCTTATAGTATGTTAATTAAACAAGTAACATATTTACTTTCGTATAACATACTATTTCATCATAGAAAGTGTGCAGTTCCAAAAGGTTAGCTCAAAAGCCACATAACACTTGTCAAATAACATAGTATAATATAATATAATATAATATTTCTAATTATAATATTCCAATTTGTTTTGTGTAATTTACATATTTGACATTAAACATAAAAAAATCATTTATATTAACTCTATGAGTAGCCATATTGTATGCAGCAACATTAATAATTTTAGTTACAGAAACTAGCCTGGGCATATCAAGACTCTCGTCCGGCTCACGTTCCTCATTCCCGTATTTTTTAGAAATGAAATTTTTTAATTTTCCATTCATGTTCAAAAATAATATCTAAATGGGTAAAGAAAAATGTTAGGAATAGGGAGAATTTCCTGAATTCTCGTTGGAAATTTGTTTACGTTAACAAAACGTTAAAATATATTAGATTCAAATAATTAAGATCAAACTTATAACAATGTTTGACTTAAATTTTCACAACTTTACAATGAATACAAATTATTTAATATGAAGATACTAGTATTTTTGGTAAAAAGTGGTAATGTTGGTTATTTAATTATAAATTCTAACACTGTAAATTTGTATTTTTTGTGTATTGAACATTGGTATATTTTTTTTTTATTTTTTTTTTGTTATATTGATTATATATAATTTATAATAATATTATTAATTTTTTAATTATTTGTATTTTTCAAACTATTTTTAATACGCGTACCACAATTAAGAATAATTCTGGAAGTAAATTTTCATTCTCAAAATTCTCGTATCGTTTCTGATTCCTAAAATTCTCGTCATGTTATGTGACAAAAATTGTTTGGGAAGCAAATCTAATTTTCTAAACTTACCGTTCCTGATTTGTAATTATGATTTCTCGTTGTTTTCTGTTATGCACATGACTAATAGAAACAATAAAAATATAATATTTAATCAGATGGTTGCAAGAAAAGCCCACAAATTCAATCATTATATTAAATTTTCTAGACAACATGTGTATTATATGGGTTAAATTCGAGTAATGAATTTGTTTATGCTAATATTAAGATACATGTATTACCATAAACAAATTGTGGTCTAAATCATGACTCAATTTTATTTGTACATATATAAATATAAATTTGATAGATACTTATGTATGTGCGTGGGATGTTTCTCATAAAGTTATAATTTCATTAATAACATATATTATTTGCTTTATTAGTAAAATAGCTTCATGCACTATCTTCATCTATTTGTGATAATTTACTCGACTTCTAAAGCATCCCACCATTAATTTTATATTCCCATTAAACATTTTCTTGATTTTAATCATAAAAAAACTTAATCTCTAAAAAATGCAAATCACTATATTTAAATAATATGATTGCATAAAGTTTATAGTACTTGAATGATTAGTACAATGTATGTCTATCGTGCTACATAAAAGTACCAATGGGATATAAAGGTTTCTCTTATTATTATAATGGCATATTGATGAAATTTATAAATCCTCCAAAAGATTCTATTTTAGTAGTATTTTTGTACAAAACATTTTAGTAAATATATATTTAAGTAGTTTGAAAAAAAAAACATATTTCAAACTATGTAGCGATTTTTCTAACAAAAAAAAACTATGTTGCGATTTTTTCACAATAGAAAAAACCAAAATTTAAGTGTGGTTGTTGAAGATAAAGATGAAAACCTAAATCTCAAGTTTATTTTTGTTCGGAATTTAAACTCTACTTATAGTTTAGTTTGGGATTTCTACTAACATAATGTTTAATTCCTTAAATCAAGATATTTCTCCTTATATATAAGGGTCCCACTAATTTTTATTTTTTTGTCAATTTTACTGTTGTAATTGGATCAACAAGATTTGATCCATAGCAAAACATCATATTCTAAAATCTTTCTTTTTTCTTTTTCCTTGCATCGGAGAGAAATCGAACCTTGGTGCCTAAAAATTTGTAAAGTGACCACTATCACTGGGTCACTGTCCTCGACGAATCCCACTAATTTAATATAGAATAATTTAACTCAATACACACAAAATTTTGAGAAATTAAGAATCTACCATTTGCATAAATGAAATTAAGAGTATAGCAATGTGTATATAATGAAATGATCATATTGCCATACTCATTATTTGCTGGAAAAGAAATAAAAGACAACCATTCAATGCGTGGAGACAACACATTTAATATATTGTTTCCACATTTGATGCATTGTCTCTCACTTTTTAATCGTTAGAAAAGATATTAACATATAACACTGATGTGAAACAACTAACTCATTTATATCATATAAAATATGTGATAATCCATATGTTATGCGTTAACATGTTAACATATTTATTATCTGATAAATACAAGTTTGATTAACATATTTATTATCTGATAAATACAAATTTGATTAACATATTTATTATTTGATAAATACGTATTTGATTGTATATATATTGTGCACTAACACATCTATTCTCTTCTAACATATTTATTATTTGATAAATACATATTTAATTGATACATATATATATCATTAGACTATAAACACGTATTTAGATATTATTTTATGATAAACAGTACGTCGATATATATTAACTTACTAACATATAATTAACTGTTAATAACTTATTATTTAGAAGATAAAATAGAGGACAATGTATATACCCAAAATTTTAACACAAATGTTAGGTATATAAATCAAATTTCATGTCCAAGTATAATATTGCATTAAATGGATAACATAAAAATATATATAAGCAGAAAACCATATTCTTTTTTTACTTGTGTATGATATATTGTATGAGTTCGAAATTGTAACAAATATAAAAGAAGATAAAAAGAAAAATATAAATTTAGTGTTAACTCTTTTGAAATGCAATGCAAATGTCAACCACATATGTGTGAAAATGCAATGTAATGAATGAGATAAAAAAAAATATATATATATATATATATATAAAAGGGTAAAAAAATCCTAAATATATGAATAGAGAGCTACATTTAATAGGTTTGTCATCAACCTAATTAACATAAATATTTTGGGCATACAACCAAATTTCTCTTTAATAGAGTATATAGATTAGTCTGGTTTGCTCATGATATAATAATAATAATAATAATAATAATAATAATAATAATAATAATAATAATAATAATAATAATAATAATAATAATAATAATAAAAATCTATTTAATTCTTTATATATCCATTCGGTCCAAAACATGCAACTTCTCTAATATAACCATATTATTATTTTACTATTTAATGTATAAAAGATTCCATTGCTTCTTCACTAAGAGACTAAGAAATATGGCTGATAAACTTCCACAACATCTATTTGTTAAATTGTTTCTTTATGTCTTGTCTCTTTCAAACCAAAAGCACTTATATGTGGTTTCATTTCGATTTTCAATTTATGTTTTTTGGTTATTGGATTCACTTTAAACAAAAAAATTAAGTCCCACTTCTTCTTCTTTATTTCATAAAAGATATATTCATAATTATTGCTCATGAGTGTAACGTGTCTTTCGATACCTCAATCAACATTAAGCAAATCATGAACCTTTTTATGATGGTTCAATCAATAATATGCAAATAGTGACCAATTTTAGTCTACATGTTCTTAGATATCAATCATTCTTATCCATAAATAGATTGTGTCTTAATTCATTTAATCAACTATATTAAATAACACTTATCCATGAATAGTTTTGTGTCTTATTTCACATAATTAACTATATTAATCATACTTATCCATGAATAATTTGTGTCTTATATAAATTTATCAAGTAATTTTCTCTATTAACTAGACGGCAATATCTATTACATAATTCAATCCCTAAATTCTAACAATATCAAGTAAAACAATACGAACTTTGTAAAAGTATTTAACTGTTTCACCAAATGTACCATGTCTTTTATTGATTAATTTACTTTTCAAAAGCTCATAGTTTTTTAACAGGTAAAAAGCTCATAGTTTATAATTCAAAATAAATCGATAATCATAGAATTGAACAATATATTTTGAATATGATATTATTATTTGTTTTTCAAATCCGATAAACAAAATTTATATACATAACAAAATTAATAAAAAATATTTAAAACAGCGAGTTAAATAATCTGTCTTTAGAATTAAAGATCATAATATGAAAGAAATAGAGAAGATGCAAGAAATATATATATATATATATATATATATATATATCTTAATTATATGGTAATTGTCGTCCTTTAATACTTTTGGTGTACAATTCGGACAAACCCTTTAATACTTTTGATGTGGAATTCAGATACATCTCTTCAAAATGATTACTCTTGTATATGCATAGCTTGAATTTAATAAGATTCTAAATATCTATAGTAAAAATAAAAGTTTTGTCTTCCTAATTTTTAAAATTTTATCGCTCAAAAGTAGTTCACAATGAAAAAAATATATATGATAGATATATTAGTTGATTTGATTTAGTAAAAATAATTCTTAACTTGAAATTTATGCTAATATAAAATACTTTTAAAATTATTAAAACTACATATATTGTATTTGAATTATTAGAGTAATAACATAAAATAATTATCATTTTATATAGAGAAATGATTGGACCTCATGAGTCACAAGAGAATAGTGTACTTTCTCTTTACATAAAAAGGAATGAGAGCTTTACATATCTATAGACTTTTGATAAAAAATAATTTGAGCTTAGATTTATAGATTATGACGATTTACTTAGTGTATAGTATACATATATATGTTGATATTTATTCATTAAATACCATTATAAGGTTATTATTGCAAGAGATTCTCTTGACTAGTCTCTTTGCTAACTTATAAGTTCGAATTTCATTACTTTAAATTGTAGACGATTCGACCAAAACAAAATTGTAGACGACATATGATCTAATATTTTTTATACGTAATTGAATCGATAAAATCTAATTTATAAATAAACTTTTAACAATAAACACAATTTTATACTGTGGAATTTAGATGGGAAAAACATAAAAATTGACATTCAAATTTGGTCTAATTTTTTGAAGATTAATTGTGAACCGATTTGTTCATGACAACTTCAAAATATTACCTTGTCAAGTGGTTATAATCTCCCATAGTTTCGTCTTTAATTTGTTGATTTTGTATTTTCTAACGTTGTAGATTTTTGTTATTTCTAAATCCTCAATCAAAAATATAATAGTAGTACAATTTTTTAAACATTTAAACCAAGATATATATACTTACACATAACTATGGTAGATAAATTTCTTATTTATATTATTCTATGGAAAAATGTATCCTTAGCCAAAAACAAAGATTCATTTAAATATTAATCCGAGCCCTTTTCTGGTGGCAAATCTATAAAGGACCAGAATCTGAGTTTCATAATTTTTATACATTGCTTTTGAATATCGCAATTTATTATTCATTTTCAAGTTGATCATAGAGATTAATTTAAATAAGTATATATATATCTTTTACATGCATTTTATAACAATTATTTCTTGCCTCCCCTGTGAGTGCATGCTGATTCAGTGTCACTAAGGTGAGTGTAACTGTATATATTTTATCAAAATCAATAAACAAATTCATCTTTCTTTATCAAAAAGGAAAAACAATTTTAACAATGATAAAAAAGCATTATACCATTGGTAGTCCTAGGACAAACTCGTACTTGAATTTTACGGGACTCCATCCAAAATTTATAAACAATAAAGTAGAAAAATAAAAACAAATCAAAATTCTATTGAAAAAAATGATATCATAAATTTTAAAAATAACAAGTTAACAACTTTGTTTCTGAAAAATAACTCTTTTTGTATTTTTCTCTTCAAAATTATTCATCAAAGTTGCATAATCAAAATTTTTAAGCATGTTTTTTCCATATATAACATAGCATTCTATTTACTCGTTCTTGTGATATAGTCGATCGTATGTAAGACTTTATCAACTTCAATAAAAAAAACTTTTTTCAGCTGAAACAACTAGAATCGGAATGGTGAACATTATCGTATATGCAACTTATACATTAGAATGACAATTCTTGAATCTCTTAAAAAATCAAATATTTTAAATGTTTTGGTAGAATTTATCTAAAAACTTTGATTTCCAGAAATAAATCATTCCCCGAATATCTGAAATTTCTTTGTGCTTAAAAAAATTTCAAGCTTAATACATGATATCCTAAAACTATCATCACTTATCGAAATTAACTTCTCTGGACTGAATAAAAATCCAAAAGTATAATCATCCTCTTGAAATTATTCTAACCTTGTAAGGAAAGAAACCAAAGCTTGATCAACGATTTTGATGAAATAATTAATTGTGAAATCTTCCGCCAAGTTTAGAACAGAGTTAGCATCATCACTTTTTTTGTGGGTCCTCATCAAAATGTATTCTTCTTTGTATAAGTCGCTTACTCTTCTTCTAAAATATAAGTTCAATATACATGGCAACAAAAACTTTCAAGACTTCACAATTTGCTTCCTCTAAAATTTTGGGGGCTCCATTCAAATATTTCATTTCTATGGACTCGGGTCCAACACTGTCCTAGGAAATAAGTTTTTCTGTTCGGTTCGGATAGATTTGATTTTGAGTGGTTACTTGTAATCAGAAGTATCATATTATGATTAAGATTATTATAATTATTAGTATAATTAATTTTGGTTACTAAAACCATTTAGTTATTTGCTAGGAATTAGAATTGAACCGGATTACCTATTTTGGTTTGGTTCGGATTGACTTTTCAAGTTCCAATTTTTATGTGTAAAGATAATTGGTATGGTAGGATTAAGATCGAGATTTTAAACATGTGAGTTAACAAAAAAAATTATGAAAGTTTTACATTTACTTCTTGGGTAATCGAGAAAGCAATGAAGAATTAAAAAAAAAAAGTCTCCGAAGAATTAAAAAAAAAGTCTCCGAAGAATTAAAAAAAAAAGTCTCCGAAGAATTAAAAAAAAAAGTCTCCAAACAATTAAGTTTTTTAAAATATTTATTTTAGATGAAAAGTTTTAGACTTGTTATAAAAGATCCGACCTGCCGGAATCGAACCAGCGACCTAAAGATTACAGCAACTACTACAGTCTTCCGCTCTACCAACTGAGCTAAGATCGGACTTATTGTCCTACTTTACAATTATTACAGATTATTTATAATAAATATTATTATGGGCCCTAATAGGCCCACGAACTAAAAATAATAGGCTCTTATGTTTGTTTAGATAGGCCCGTATTGATTTTTAACCTTAAACTTGTGAACCCTATATATAAAAGCAAATCCTAGCGATTTCTCTCCTTCAGCCTCATCTTTCTAACCACACTACTCGCCGTCGAAGACAACATGGTATCCATCTCTGTCCTTTCCTAACTAATCATCTCTTTGTTTGTTGATTCTTTCTTATCTGAATCGTTGTTTTCGTTTCGTGGTTACAGGCTCCGAAGAAGGCAGTTCCTCCGCCGTCATCAAAGCCGGCGAAATCTGGAGGTGGCAAGCAAAAGAAGAAGGTTCGTTTCCTCGATTACCCTTAGATGTACTTATAGTTAGTGTAGATTTAGAAGGAACAAAATGCTGCAATTCACTGTTTTAGATAGTTTCTGAGAAATTTTCTTAGGTTTGGTATGTATTTTGACCTGGCTTCGTCTCCTGTGAGGTTGTTCTGACCTTAATTGGGCAAATGAAGGTGTATTTTATGTATTGTCTGAGGATCTAGGTAGACTTTGGTATCTGGTTACACTGATTCATTCAAAGCTAAAACTTTAAAGCGCCGTGATTTATCTAGTATGATGTAATGTAGCTTAGGTTATGTAAGCATTGTCTTTCTTTGAGTTTAAAGTTGGATTCTGCAGTGATCTTTGTGCTTAATTGTTTCATTTTTTCAATGAAATGTATGTTAAACAAAACAGAAGTGGAGCAAGGGAAAGCAAAAAGAGAAGGTGAACAACATGGTGTTGTTTGATCAAGCTACTTATGATAAGCTTCTTACTGAAGCTCCCAAGTTCAAGCTCGTTACTCCATCAATTCTCTCCGACCGTATGAGGGTACATATTTATATCTCACTGTTACTTCAACAATTCTCTTCGGAACATATTATTGCTGTCTTCTTATGTTGCTACTACATGACTCCAAAGAATTTGCCGGTTTCAGTGCCCAGCTTATCTGATTATTACTTGTTACTTTCTGTTTAAGTGTTAGTCACTTGGACTTTTACATCTCACTGTTTCTTCAACAAAAAACTCTCTTAGGATAATGTTTTTGCTGTTTAGTACTGTTGCTGCCTTTAGTTTTACTCGTCATTTTCTTTGTTTGAATGTTTAGTCTTTGACATTATTATGTTCTCAATTGTTGAAATCAGATTAGTGGATCTCTTGCGAGGAGGGCAATAAGGGAGCTAATGGCAAAAGGGTTGATCAGGATGGTCTCTTCTCACTCAAGCCAACAGATCTACACTCGTGCAACCAACACTTAAAAAGCTTGAATTTTGTCAATGGTTTGGTTCTAGACAACTCTTGTCTCAAGTTTTTGTATTTTGATGTTACATTAATCATCAGAGCTCTTATATAGTTCTCTCTTTTTTGTGCTCAAGTACTTTAGAATGTTGTTTTGAGATATTTTTGATCTTCTTAAATCTAAGTTTCGTTCTATTGTTTTCTCTCTTAATCTGAATTGTATTGAGTTATCAGGTTTTGATTTTTTTGTTAATTTTTTTGATCAATTTGATTTCCAATTTTTTCAGTTTGGAAAGACGAATTGAAATCGTTTGTGGTAAAATTTATTTGCATATTTGTTAACTACAAATCAAGCTAATCCGATTATGTTAAACAATGTATTTGAACCCATAAATGTTCAATCTAATCTAGTTTTGTTCACAAATTAAAGAGAAAAAGTGAAAAATTTAAAACATTGATCCACTAAGAACTAATTACTGTAAACCGGTTTGGTTTAAATATTAAATTTATCAAAATCAAACTACTCAATCTATTTGGATAAGTTAGTTTGTTTCGAACAAATAGTTTGAGAGTTAGTCACTACCGAACAACAGTTTGACTTAAACTCTGACTTCACTTTAACTCTCTCTTTAAAGTCTTAATCAAATCAACAGTGATCAGTCATACCTATAAGCTTAGACTTACACTCAATGGAGACGTTAGCTATTTGTCTTGAAACAATAAAACTTCTCTGTTCTTATATCTCCCTTCTCTCCTGCTCTCTCTCTCAGTCAGTCAATCATATTTGAATTCAAGCTCTAAACCTACAAAGATATGAGTCCTCCAAAATTTGAAATTTCAAAATTGTTTCTTCTTTCTTCTCTCATCTTCTTCTTCACTTCTTATTCTCTTCATCTTCTTCTCTTATTTCATATCAAATTAATGTGACTGATTCTTTTAGAAGATATTATCTGATGTTTGGTCTTTTGATTTTGCTTTTATATTTGATGATGCTGTCTCTTTTCCTCTGCAGCAAACAGATTTCATCAGAGACTAAAGAACGCTTCTTCAACAAACATACATTTATGCATAAAAGGCATTCATACATACATGAACACATACATTGATGTCATCATACACGCTTATGTGCATACTTATTAGCTGTTGACGTCTTTATTTGCGTTTCTTTCTTCATTACTTCTCTCTGCTTCCTTCTTTTACATTTGTGTGTCTTTCTTTGTTTAACTTCCTTGGTTCTATGCGTGATTCATTCTTTGGCTCTATGTTTGAGTCTTTGTTTGGTTTTATGCGTGAATCTTTCTTTGGCTCTATTTGTGAGTCTTTGTTTGGTTTCATGCTTGATTCTTGTGTGGTTCTATGTTTGATTCTTTGTTTGGCTCTATGCTTGATTCTTTGTTTGGCTCTATTCTTGATTCTTTTATGGTTCCATGTTTGATTCATTCTTCGGCTCTATCTTTCTTTTTTTCCTTAGTTCCATGTGTGTTTGTTTGTTTCCTTTCTTCCTTGTGTGCTTTTGTTTGCTTTCTCTTGATTTACTGTTTATCTCTTTGGTTCCTTACTTATTACTATGCTTACTTTAACTCTTTGTCACTAAACCATTCATATTTCCATATATATGTTCTTATGTATGACTTCAGTTCAGAACTGTGGAAAGCTCATCTGGAGACAAGTGAAGGTGGAGATGACAGAAGGGCAAAAGCAAGTGATGGAGGAATCACTATTTGATTTATCTTCTCTTATGTGTATGTCTCTGCTTTCTCTTAATTGAAGTGAATTTGATATTCCATGTCAGAACATAGTGTTATTAAGAGGCTAAGAACAAAATATTAAGAGTGATGATTCACTTTCAAATTTTGTTGCAGAAGTTCATATTCCAATACAGACTCATCATATTCACATCTTCAATTTCTTAGTAAGTGTTTTGTTGAGGTCATGTCTCGAGTTTACTAAGAAAACTCCAATGTGATTCAGTTGCAGGTAGCATTCAATCACCTCAAGGAGGGGTATGCAGGTCCAGGCGAATAGGAGGAAACCGAGGAAAGATTACTAAGTTTACATATCTTCTTCTTGCAGGGTACAGTTTTTCATCTTCTAAGTGAGTACACTATGTAAAAAGTGTATGTAGCTAACTGATGACTATCTAATTATATCTATCAGATTGAAGAACAAGACACAAGGAGGACATAGTAACCAGCGAGCAACAACACAGATTCAACAACACAGATTTTTGTAATGGAAGGTAACAGACTAAGCACAACATCTTCTTTGACTCGTTACTTTGTTCATTATCTCTTTGCTTGAGTTCTTAATGTTTAACTTGTTCTCTTCTCTGCTTCCATTAGTTGCTTGATTGTTTGCTTCGTGATTGCTTTCATTATATGTTTTACTTTTTACTTGCTTCTTTGATTCATTTGTTTTTTGTACATTTCATTGTTTGTCTTTTTGATGATTTGTTTGCTACATTGTTTCTATGTGCTCTGTTCAGTTCTTTGTTTTATTTATTGATTGAATTATATTATTGATTGATTGATTTATTTATTTATGTATTTATTTATTTGTTACATGATCAACTTGCATTTTTAATTTAATTTTTAGTATAATTACATTCAAATTTTAGTTATTTTAGTGTGGTTAAACAACATTAACTAAATGTAGCACGAACGTTCTATGCAACATTAACTAAATCACCATTTTGTATGAGCATATTTATTTCTTTCATAGACCAATAAAATGAGACTATAATGTTTTTAATTTTCATAGACCAACTAGATATCAACATTTTCAGAATTTCGATATCACCATTACTGTTTATGTTTTTTGGACAATGCATCAACATTTTTGGTTACGGAAGCTAAAAAAAGAACGAGAGTCAAACAGTTTTTACATACAAGATATACAAATAGGTATAAACTACTATAACAATGTGTGGAAGATAGAAACTACATGCTGGGATTGAGTCGTGTTTATGGTTAATGATGTGTTTGGTATCTCAACAAAAATTGGACGTTGATGGTTATTGCGATAATTTGTGCAGAAATGGAGAAGATAGGAGCATTTCGTTTCAATTGACATGTAATTTCCCTCTTGAGTTAATCCCATACGCAAGGAGGAATTAAACTTTTTTTCTGCCAAAAAAATTAGGCAAATAAAGTGAGTCAATCCCACTTGAGTTAATCCCACCACTCGCTGATAGTAGACTTTGTGCACACCTAGTAAGCAAGAAACAATAGTTGCTCTTCGGGAACAATCAAAATTCACCGAGAATTGTTATCCTAAAGATCTCCGAGTATTGTTGTTATTAAAAGATGTCTCGAAATGATCAAATGCCAAACGTCAAAATTGTCAAGCTAGCCAACCATGGTAAAGCTAGAAGTGTTTACACCTTCGATAACTAACCCAATCTTTACGGGACACATGCTATGTTGATTAATTGTAAGTTCAAACTTTAAATGGTGGTTGTACGGGAGCACGTCAAATAAGGAAGAGTCTTTCAGCATTGCATTCGGATGTGGAAGTAGTACTTTGGGCTATAGACATGATGAAGACTGGCCGACTTTTCAGTCTTATTAGAAGGATTTTAACTGGTTGAAATTTTTTTTTCGTATTTTTTTCTCTTCATGTAATTTTGAAATTTCTAAACTAAAACACTGATGTTCTCACATGTTTTATTAGAGAGTTAGTTAATGGCTTAGTGTCGTAACTTTTTCTTATTTTTTGGTATCGCTTCTATTAATATATTTTGGTTAACAAGAAAAAAAAGTAATGTATGCAGATGAAAAAGATTATATGTATAGAAATTGTGGTCTTATGAATCCATAAACACAAACCAAAATTTGATTGGATTGTAGATTAAATTAACAAAACAATACTTACATTATAACCTTAATCCAAAACTCAATTACCCGACAATTTTATGTGTTGTTATTTGTTTGGTCTATTGAACAAATATGTGAAGACAAAGTGTGTCGAGGAATGATGGACCAAAGGATTAAACGTGTCCGTGTTGCAATCGAGCGAACCTATGGGAGAAACCAGAGCCGTTCGTTTAGTGTAACAGTCACATGATTCACATCACATCACATCCTGTTGATCTTCTCAATATTTTTGTACTTCTTTTGTGAAACTTTCATTTTATTCAATAATGTATTTTTAATTTATTTGCACGTTTTTTGTTGTCTATACCGGTAGGTAATTTGTGTAATTGGTTTACAGATTAATATTTTTAGATAATTTACATATTTTATTACATTATTGCATTTAATTTTTTATGTTTCTAAAATATATTATTTTAACATATATTTGCCGAATTTTTTTATAGTCGGGAGTAAGAATGTAATTCATCTACTAACTATGACATCAAAGTTCGATTATTATTTTAGGGTGTTCTACGGTTACTAATTATAAAGAAAATTTATGCTATAGATTAAATTTTATCAATTTAATTGTTGACACTAAAAACTGTACATGTATACATATGTAATTTTTTCATCAAATTATTTAACATAAAACAGTTTTATAAATGTTTACTTGACATGATTAATCTTTAAAATAGTATACACGGAATAATTCTGATATTGTGTTTCACAATATCTATTTTGGAATTTTAAAAGTGAGATTCGAAAGGAGAAAAAAGAAAAAAAATGTTTATTCGGGCGAAAAACATAATTTCAAGAACTTTTAACAATTTGTGAATTGACTATCGATATTATGTATGAACCTGTCTAATGAATTAGCCAGTTGTGGCCAAATGTTGACAAAAAAAAACTTTAAACAGTCGGCCGCAAAAATTATCATAACTTTTTGTATTTATTTTTAAGAACTTTAAACAATCGGTCGCAAATATATAATACATTTGGAAATATTTAAGGGTTATCGGTCTATTTTCATCCCAAAGTTTCGATATAACAACATATCAACTTATACTTAGATCATCTTTCTAATTTCATCTAAAGTATACATGCAAGGTCAACTTGCACTCAAAAATAGATAATGACTATCGAATTTCACATATAGTATACGAAATTTGTCTAATTACACAAATTGCTGGATAATTATAGTTTTGTTATAAACCAACAATTGATTATGATTTTAAGCCATTAATTAACCGAACATAAACCAATTTTAGACCCTACCAAATCTCAAATAGAAAACGTTTATCCTAATCCGCTCCAATTCGGTTGTCTATTTGAGATTTGATCGGGTTTAGATTCGATTAATTAATGATTTAAGATCGTAACCAATTGTTGGTGTACAACAAATCATAATTGTACAGTAATTTGTGTAAGTTACCGATTTTGTATATTATGTGTGGAATTTGATAATCATTATTTAATTTTGAGAGCAATCAAAACTTGTATGTATATTTTAGATGAAATTAAACAGAATGTTTAAATATATGTTGATTTGTTGTTATATTGAAACTTTGGGGTGAAAATAGTAGTTCGAACAAAGCATGATACAAGCACAACAATCAATTTAGAAATCAATTAAAACAAAAAAAAAATTGGCAAAGAAAGAGAAAAAAGTTTACTTTCTCGTGGGCGATCACAGGAAAAGACCAGAGTAATAGCTTCCTTCGTCAACTACGCACTTCACTGATTCTTCTTTAGAATTCAAACGAAGAACATTTTAAACATAATCAAAAACACAGTTCAAAATTTTCTGGTGGGTTTTATACTCTACCAATGCTTACGTTTTGTTGTTCTTATGCTTTTAGCTATCTGACTGTTTTAAATTTTGAATTTTTTACATACAAAAGTATAATTTTTTAATGATTTTCTGGAACTTTCTTATATCTTTTATGTTAATGAAAACGAAAAAGGTTTCTGTCTTTCGAAATTTCGATTTTGCTTTCTCAAGGTTTAGCTTTCAAACCAAAGTGCACTAGATGTTGTTTGGATTTAAAGATGAAAAAATTGAAACTTTATTCTACTTTCATTGTATCTTCTGGTTCATTCAAAGTTAATGATACTTTAAAAGAAGAACCTATTGATCTTCAAGTGAATTCGTTTCTCTGTTAGTTTCAAACTAGTTCAGCAAATAATAGATCTTTGGATCAAGATCATTATGATCCAAACTTCTTTCATTTACTTTGGTATTTTAATTTCATGGATTTCTTATAATGTTTCTTTCTAACCCAACAAGGATTTTTGAAATTATGGAGATTAGAGACATCTTGAAACTTTAAGAGTTTTTGTGTATCGAGAAAACTAGACTTTGAGAATTCCAGGGATCTGTGTTTGTGAATCATCTGGGTTTCTGAAAAGTTCGTAGCTTTCGAGGATTTATCTATTTAAGTATAATCTCAAGAACTGTTTTTGAATTTCTCTCTGGTCGGTTTCACTTTAACACTTTGCTTAAATGTGTACAATGGGTTTGTGATTATTTAATTACTATCTTTGATTCGTATTAATTTAAGTTTATGCAAACTGTATAGCCCTTTGTGTGTAATTCACTTTACTTGCAGCTTTTATTATTCTTCTGAGCAATTAGAGAGAGTTTCTGCTATTAACTTTTCCGAGGTTTCTGTGTTGATTGTTCTTTTGTTGCAGCTAAAAAGATGGATTCTTCTTACTACTTTGCCTTAGGGACAAACAGTTCTTTATTGGCGAAACTTAGTTTGAAGAATGTTGAGAACAGATTTTGGGGTGAGAAGATCAACAACAATGGTTTCTCTAAACCTTTTGCTTCAGATTTAAGCTCCAAGAAGTTTGGGAATCGAAAGTTTAAGCATGGTGTTGTTTATGCTGTTGCCACTTCAAATAATCCAAAAGAAGCTATGGTATGTCACTCAGATTCAGTGGACATTAAACATGTCTTTAAGAAGTGTCTCAAGGAGACTGGTTAATCGGTTCCTGCAAAAGTTTATAGAGTTTTTGATTCTGTTTGCTGTTTTTGTTATTTCAGACAGTAAAGCCTCAGATGTTTGAGAGAAGAAAGGCAGACCCGAAAAATGTGGCTGCAATCATTCTAGGAGGAGGCAATGGAGCTCAACTATTCCCTTTAACAAAGAGAGCCGCGACACCAGCTGTAAGATTTCATCTTTCTTCGTTTTCTCTTTTGGAAAATAGAGTTTTCATGGATATTTGGACCTCAAGGGTCTTATGATGTTTGTGTCTAATGAGGATTCTTATGTCTTTTTATATAATGCAGGTTCCTGTTGGTGGATGCTACAGGCTGATCGATATTCCTATGAGTAACTGTATTAACAGCTGCATAAACAAGATCTTTGTGCTTACACAGTTCAATTCGGCTTCCCTCAATCGGCATTTAGCACGTACTTACTTTGGAAATGGCATCAACTTTGGAGGTGGTTTCGTTGAGGTATAAACACTACCAACTTTCAGGTTTTTTAATCTCTTGACCAATAAAGCAGAAGTAATAATCTTATTGAATAGGTTCTTGCTGCTACACAAACACCAGGAGAAGCTGGGAAGAAGTGGTTTCAAGGAACAGCAGATGCTGTAAGAAAGTTCCTTTGGGTGTTTGAGGTATGGAATTATTAACACTTTTACTACTTTAACTGTAAAATAAAGTCTGTTCCCTAGTAAAATTTGAAGTGGTCTAAAAACTGTTGATGCCTTAAAAATAGGATGCCAAGAACAGGAACATTGAGAACATAATCATTTTGTCTGGAGATCATCTTTATAGAATGAACTACATGGACTTTGTTCAGGTATGTATCTAGATATAAAGAGATCTGTTCATGATCATCTTAAAATCTCTTTATACTTTGCACTAACAGAGATGTGTTGTAACAGTCTCATGTAGATAGTAATGCGGATATTACTCTCTCGTGTGCACCAGTCAGTGAAAGGTTACTTGCTTGACTCTTGTTTACCTCTTTTGTATGAAACATCTCTGTTCTTAAATCCAGTCTTTTGTGTTTCAGCCGTGCATCGAATTTCGGTCTAGTGAAGATTGATCGAGGTGGGCGTGTAATCGATTTCTCTGAGAAACCAACTGGAATCGATTTGAAATCAATGGTATAGTTAAGTTATGATAGTTAAACAGATGTGGTCAATTAAGTCACAAAACTTAAATATTTTCTGTTGTTTTTGACAGCAAACAGACACAACAATGCTTGGTTTATCTCATCAAGAGGCAACAGATTCACCATACATTGCATCAATGGGAGTTTATTGTTTCAAAACCGAAGCTTTGCTTAATCTTCTAACAAAACAGTATCCGAATTCCAATGACTTTGGATCTGAAATCATTCCTGCAACCATAAGAGACCATGATGTTCAAGTAAGATAATAGAAAACTTCACTTCTTGAATATTCTAATCCGTTAATTGATCTAACATTTTGTTGTTGTCAGGGATACATATTCCGAGATTACTGGGAGGATATTGGAACTATAAAGACATTCTATGAAGCTAATTTAGCTCTTGTTGAGGAGGTAAGAACTCTAAAATATATCTTTCTTATAATCTCTTAGATTCATTTCTCAACCTTTTGTTGTGTTTGCAGCGACCAAAATTTGAGTTCTATGATCCAGACACTCCATTCTATACTTCTCCTCGGTTCCTTCCACCTACTAAAACTGAGAAATGTCGCGTATGAATCAACGCATCTCATTTATTTATGCCTGCTTGCTTGGATTCTTATTACTAACTTGCTATGCTTCTTCGTGATGATTTGTTAGATGGTTGATTCGATAATCTCGCACGGATGTTTCCTGAGAGAATGCAGTGTCCAACGTTCCATTATTGGTGAACGTTCAAGGCTAGATTATGGAGTTGAGCTTCAGGTGAATGTTTGATCTAAAACAAACCGAAATGATTCTATGCTATGTTGCAATGAAACTGAGTTTGGCTTTCTTTTCTTTTCAAAGGATACATTGATGTTAGGTGCAGATTATTACCAAACTGAATCTGAGATTGCATCTCTTTTAGCAGAAGGAAAGGTTCCAATTGGTATTGGTAAAGACACAAAGATAAGGTAAGTTCTGATTTCTGAAAAAAGACAATTAACTTCTGCAAAAAGTTGAGTTGGATTTTGCCTGAAACAAAATGTGATTTTGTAGGAAATGTATCATTGACAAGAATGCCAAGATTGGTAAAAACGTGATCATCATGAACAAAGGGGTAAGCTTTATCTTAAATTACTACTCGAAACATTATGCAAATCAAACCACGAAATTAAAAATAATACTTAATATAAACTTTTATGAAAATTAATTAAGAGTTTATATAGTCATGTATATTATATTTTCAAAAATTTAATAGTAGATTTAGATTTAATATATATTATTTATCATAATTAAAAATCTGATAATGATAATGATAACTGAGAATTATATTTCATATCGTAATTTAATTTACATAATTTTAGAAATTGAGGTTCATATTGTGATGAGTTGAAATTCTTTTTTGCACAAAACCCTTAGAAATCAAATTTTACAACTTTTCCGATATTTTCAGGATGTTCAAGAAGCAGATAGGCCAGATGAAGGATTCTATATTCGATCTGGAATCACTGTGATAGTCGAAAAGGCAACAATTCAAGACGGAACTGAAATTTGAATGGAGCTTGGAAGTTGTGATCTTTTAATCTCCGGCTAAGATGAACAACAAATTAGCCGGAGATTATGAAGATGTTTGGTCGGAGATTGAAAGAGAAAAAGCTCTAACATTTTTTCTGGCAATGTATGTAATAGCTAAAATTTAGTTAATCTTTATTGAAGTTTAGAGAATAATAAGAACACAGTGAGGTCAGGCCGGAGCTCCTGCAACGGTAGACTGATTGGCTGATCTCTCTTTATTTACGTCTTTTTGTAATAATTATCTTTGATATTGCTTTGTATTATACACAAAATCAACATTATTTTTAAGTTTTATAAAAATAAATTTCTTATTAATATTATAAATTAATAAGCGCATAAACAAAATTTTAGCTATGTATCATGTGTTATTTTATTTTTTTACTGTTTTTAACTCTATAAATGTGAGATTTAATATTTTTCTGAGTTTATTATAATCAATATTTCTCAGGTTTATTTTATAACATAATATAATAGCCTTGTAACAATTAAAAATATAGCTATGATTTAAAAATATTTATATATATGAACATTAAATTTGAATAGGTGTATTGACAATGTTTTTCTTGTTTTTTTGTTGTTATTTTCGTGAATTTTTATTGTATTTTTATTTGGAAAAAAAAAGAAATAGAACAGAACAAATTATATGTGGAATATTTTAAACATAAAAGATACCCAAATTTTCCTATATTCAAATTATTTTAGATAAAAATGAATCACAAAATTAGATATCTAACTAAAACGAAACAAAATTGCGATTATGTGCTTTTAGAAAATTAGGACTAAACACTCATATTCGTTTTCGAGATTCGGCTCATGTAATCGCGATTGAGTGTGATAGAGCTTAGTTTTTGAAATATGGATTAAATTTTATTGAAAGAAAAAAGAAACATAAAATTTGGGTTTTGTTTTGACAGACTAAAATGATGGGGTGAATGTAAATTTTAAATAAATTCTAGGCTAAATCGAACCAAACATTTTATTTGTGGCGTTTTTGTAATTATATAAACATACAAAACTGATTTTTTTTCAACTTTTATTTAAAAAAGGAAAAAACAAAATTTAATCTGATATTGTCATTGAGTATCGTCCATAAGCCAGATCTGCTTCTTTTTCGCTTCGTCGAGGTCTCATTTGGGTCAGCCAACACAGAAGCTATTACGTAAGTCTTTGATTGAATCTCAGTTTCTTCAGAAGCTTCCTTATTGGACTGATCTTAGATTCCACTTGCTTCGATTGATTCTCTGATAGTTTTCTTCTCGCTGCCCTTCTCGTTCATTTTATGCTGCTATCTACGAATTTGTGATTAATTGGTCCCTTCTTAGGAACGATTCAGTTCCGGATTACAGATCTGACTTTCACGATTTGGTCGGTTTAGAAAAATCCGAGAAACCAGGTAAAGAATGATTTCATAACTTGTTTGTTTTCTAGGGTTTTTGGATTCTCTAGTGAGATTTTGTAGCTAAGAGATGACCAATGGAGTTTTCTGGATTCTCTGTGCGAAACACTTGGTGAAATGAAGCTAGGGGTCCTAGGTTATTTTTCTTCATATCTTGTTCTGGAGTTTTGGGTCTTATAGGTGAGATGTGTGACTAGATCTTCATTTCTTTGAGATATGCCCTGGATTCATATTTTGGGTCTCGTAGAGCTTATGATGTATGTGTAGAAGTTGAAGCTAGTTATGTGATAAACTAGTGTAAATACTTCAATTTTCTGGGTAGAGTTCCAAGGTTCTGGGGTAAAAATTCGGCTTATTGCTGTTATAAGCTGAGTTATTTTTTCCATTAGTGTGTAGATTAGTTGAAGAGGGTAAAGCTAGACGTCACTAAGTACATTTTATCGATTTTCTGAAGATGAAATGTGATGGTATTGTTTTTTATTACTAATCTCTAGGTTTTAAGAATCACAATGGATGTAAGTGGTGGTGACATCTCGACGCCTGTACAAAAGCGAGCACATGACGCATGGAGGGTGTACCAATATTATCTTGACAAGACTACACCACATTCAACTTATAGGTGGATTGGAACATTTGTTGTCTTTCTTATCTACTGTTTGAGGGTTTACTCTATCCAGGGTTTTTACATCATCTCCTATGGTCTTGGAATTTATCTCCTGAATCTGCTTATCGGGTTTTTGTCACCTCTGGTTGACCCTGAGCTTGAAGGCTCGGATGGAGCTACTCTGCCTACACGAGGTTCTGATGAGTTCAAGCCATTTATCCGCCGACTGCCAGAGTTTAAATTCTGGTACTCTATCATTGCTAACTATACTCATATTGGATTATAGCCAATGCTTATCTAGTTTTTGGTGTTCAGTCATATGCCATCTTTCTAACTAAGCGTGCTCGTATTGCTAGTGTTCCAGCGTCATACTCGTATGCCTTTTTTTTTGTCTTGGGCTTCTTGGCTGCCCTTATATAATCATTGGAAATGTAATGGCATGTTATATGCTCTTTGTATTTTCTATTTTAAAGCACTTTCAGAAGCCATTGCAGCTAGATGCAATTGCTAAGTTTTTTTTGTCATAAGACCTTACTGAATGATACATCTTAGCATTCTCATTGTCATAACTCCATGCAAATGACATACTAGCTTCTTCTGATTCAGTGACAATGTGATTGAATTTGTGGCAGGTATTCCATGACTAAGGCATTCTGCATAGCCTTTCTTATGACATTCTTCTCGGTCTTTGACGTTCCTGTCTTCTGGCCCATACTACTTTGCTACTGGATCGTTCTCTTTGTCCTCACCATGAGACGCCAAATCTCCCACATGATCAAGCACAAGTACATTCCTTTCAGCATCGGAAAACAGGTAATTATTTTTCACAACCTTTTTAGTTTTATCTGTTGTAATAAGTGACAAATTACTCATTGGGAGCTTTTATTTAATGAGTCTATTGAATCCTACGCACGTCTCTGCAATTTTATTTGACATAGTTACAGAGTTTGAGGTTAAAATTACCAATTTATCTCAAATGTTTATTATGTGTGACAGAAATATAGCGGCCGGAGATCTTCTGCGAGCGGTGGCGTTGGCGGCTCTCGTGCTGATTGATTTTCCACATAGTGTCCGAAGAAGAAAGACAACAAAAATGGGCTTTAGACCATTGTTTTGTAGTGATGAATTTACTTAAAATTGCTAGTATTACTATGCAGCTACAAGGAAGAAGAAGGAAAAAAACAAAAATGGATGATTAGTTTTATTTGTTTTTTTTTATGTTGCAGGAAAATTGTTCTTTATTAATTCCCTTTAATCCCAAGTACCTCTTGTGTAAATATGATTTATTTTTATTTCAAAACAAATTCATTTCATTTTATATGTTATTATAATTTCTTTCATTTCTTATTGACAATGCACTGATCGTCTACAAGTTCTACAAATCGTATTAGGTTAATATAAGAGTCTCGTGTAAGAAAATCTTTCATCGTCATTTTTCAATGTGTTTTTTTCTCTGTCATTCGGATTCACAAGGTTCCATTTATGGTCAATTATAAGAAATCTGATTTAATTATTGTTATTTTTCAATTTTACTTTTTTGTAGTAAAACTTAATTTATGTATTTGCAAAGAATTGTCATGCATAACATAAAATTAATTTGATTTTCTGTCACAAAAGGTTTTCATTTAATATATTATTTATCGTAATTTTAAAAGTTTAATAGTAATAATGGAGATTTATATGACGTATTATTTGTGATTTCATGGGATTTAAGATTAACATACATTTTTTGAAACAAAAGATAAAATTATTAAAAATGATAAATTGGAGAATTTCGTGCTGAAAATCCTTAATAATAAATAAAAATCTTTGAAAATGAGAGTTATGTCCACATGCTTATATTGAATAATTATAAACACAACAATTAAAATATCACACACAATTAATTTACAAACCACATGTATATATTTGAAAAAAACAAGAAAATACAGTAATCAATCAGTGAAAATAATAATTTTGTTTATTTAGAGTTTGATTTAGGAGGACTCTTGAAGTGAGAAGGATTTGGTCGGAGCCAGTCTTTGCCGCCGATAAACTCCTTGTTCAAGAAGACAGCAGCTTCGTCGTTTGTTAATTGTTTAGACCATTTTACTCTTTGGCTCGTGTCTGCTCCAGGACCATAACACTTGTATTCACCATAATATACAGTACTAAACAATTATGGAAAAGGAAATTTTAGTATAACATTAGTCAAACCCAAAACTAAATATACATACATATATATTAAATTCTATTTTAAATATTAATATAAAATGTTAAATTGAAAAAAATTATAAAATTATTTACACTTTTTTTAATTAATAATTGAATCGAAAAAATTAGATATCTATTCTAAGCATACCCCAAAATCCCAAATAATATCACACGAGGATTATACAATTTTCCTAAAATCGAATTCTGAAAAAATATCAAAGATTATCTTAACCACTTGAGTAAATACACTTCTACATATTTAACATATCTTAAAACATTAAATTTTAATACTTTTATTTTAGTTTCATCAAGAATTGGATCAATTAAACCCTATTTGTAATTCGAACAACAAACAATATCACACAAAATTACTGATATCCTAGCTAGAATCTAACTCTGGTGGAAATATATAATAGACATTTAAACACTAAAAAAGAAAAGAAGGTATTCCTCCAACTATAATCTTTTATCAATGCAACATGTGTCACAATTTTTATTACTAACAAAAACTAAATTTTACCAAAAAAAGCAATAAAATAAAATAAAAATAAATAGATTGACTTACGCTTCATTGGATGAATCTCTCCATTGGTTCCATCCTTGAGGTGTGACAACTTTAGAGAAGAAAGAATAAGCAAAGATAACCCTAGAATAAGGTCCCCAAGGTCTTCCTAAGAACGTTGAATTGGATCCTGTTAACTTGCATCCCAAGAATACAAACCCTGATTTCTCTGTCGCCGATGTTCTCATTTGCGCCGTTATTGATCCATTATTAGGCGACAACGAGTGTAAATGACATTTCTATTAATATAAAACCACAAAAAATAAGGGTTAAGTAGACATGTAATGAATATGATATTTGATCATTCCATTTGTAAAAATATTATTTTCTCAATAATTAAATCTATAATACCTCAGAGCTTCAACCCTAAACTATATCACGTGGAGTCAAACACTGGTAAATATATTTATTTAGATAAACATTCTACTTGATTAAAGATATTTTTCGTAAAATGTTCATGTAGATATCAAAATATAAAATGGAGTTAAATTGTGAGTGTCTAAAATCGTACAATTTTAAAAAAAATTTGTTTCCCAAACTCTAAACCTGAAATCTATATGAGATGTGTTTATACAACTATATAAGATCGAATTTCCGTAGGAAAAAAACTATAAAATTTGATATTTGAACGAAACATTTTGCGATTTTACAGGGTTTTATATAGCTAAAACATTTTAATGACATAACTCATGGTGAAACTTAATGGACCAATCTTTTCTTAATTATCCATAGAACAACTTCAAAAACTATAGATTACTTTCTAAAGCAATGGATTTATTTTTACAACATGTAACAAATACTATCTAACGAAAAAATACCTAATTAATCATATTTAAAAGAGCTTGATAATATGATTTTTTGGCAAATTAAGAGTAAACTTGTACAAAATGTCATTTGAATAATTTGTATTTTTGTCCAAAACCCTAATTTAAATAGAATAAATTATGTAAAGTGAGTTAATACTTACTTCATAAAGAGAAGAAGCACTTCCACAAATGAAATCAGTAGCTCCTTCAATATAACAGTTTTTGAAGTAATGGTTTCCATTATCATCAAGAAGAGTGTCTTGGTACGATTTTATAACGCAACCGTAAAACGCTGCTTTATCTGCCGCCACTCGCAACGCAACCGCTTGTCGTGTGGTTCCAAACTTATTCTACTTTCAACAAAACAAAACACAAAACACATCACGATTAGTCTCTTGTAATAGCTATTAATTGTTTGTCTGAGTTTAAATTACATAGAATTGTACATTTCAAGGGACATATTTAATAGGAATATGTGATGTTTAAGACAGATTTTCTGGCAGAACCTAACACTGCCATAAATTTTGGGCCAGATTAAATTTTTCTCTGAAAATTCGTCAGAAATTATCGAAAAAATATTGGAAACAAATATTTTCCTGATATATACGAAATTATTGGCATGATCTAATTTTACATAAAAATGACAATGTATTTTCAGAATTGTCTGCAAAAAAAAATCATCTAACTCATCATGTTTTAATCTCTTTCTCTAAAAATATAAATAAACCATGAAATAAAAATAATATGCAATATAACAGTATCACTATTATTAAATTTCTAAAATTATGATAAATAATATCTTCAAATTCTAAAAGAATCCATATATGCTATTATATTTTATGAAATAGTGTATGTGACTGAAAAAACTATTTAAAATTTCACAGGTTAAATGTATATTATTTTCATTTTGTAGTTTGATTTACATTTTCAGAGATGAATGATAAAGTTTCAAAAGTTGTTTTGCACAAAACGTTTGCAAAACTTAAATAGATGTTTGTTTAATGAAATTATAACAAAATTACTAAATAATGATATTTTGGTAATTCTAAATTGGAAATATTAATAATATATGTATAATTTTTTGTTAAACAATTTATATATGATGAAGAATATTAACCTGAATGGTGAGAAATCTGCAGACGAAATTGGAAGCGAAGATAGTGAGAGTTGGTGATTCCAAAATGTCTTCACCATCGTTCCATTCGAGAAATGTGTTTGAAGCTTGTGTTCCACTCAATGTTATGTAGGGTTTATTCGCAGGAATCACCACTTTTTCTCTGTTTTATAAATGTTTAATCGCTAATTAGCATTAAAACTATATGAATTTAAACAATGAATCTAATGAAGCTCAAATTAAGTATTATAAAATTCATCAATAATATTGCAAAAATGAATTCATAAATATAATATTGGGTCAAATGCTTATAACTTAGAAAATAGTATGATACCCTAGATATTAACATAAAATTTAAGAGAATAATCTAATTCATAAGCTAATTTTTGCAGATCAACCCTAAATTTCAAATTTTTTTTTATGTTAACCCGAAGGTTTAGACTGAAACTCAACTAATCCTCGCGTGTTAGTATCAACAACTAATTTTACTTCGATTTTCTAATGAAACCTAAGACATGGCTCTATTTTTATCTGACCAAATTGTAAAAACTAATTAAGTTTCCGACAAGATCACAACTCTGGGATTAATGAGTTTACTTGTTGCCCCGAGCTAACCCCTAATTGGTCTTAAGACAACCTCTAATTGGTCTTAGAATCCAAACCCTAACCATAATATTAAGCCTTAACTCTTAGGACTTAAATAATTTAAAATCTAACAAAATAGTTACATAACTCTTGAATGTATTTTCAAAATCTTTTATGACTTTTAATGATTATAAAATATTAATAATTATAATGTAGAAACTTGGCTAATAGTGGCTCATTATTGACAAAAACAAAATATTAATATATGAAAACTAAATAATACATAACTCTATTAGAGTTTTGAAAATTCAACATTAAATAACAGTAAAGTTTTAAAGATTTTATAACTTTTGTAAATCCATAGAACCAATAAGTTCTTAAATTTTTTATATTTTCAATACATATACTGTATAATATATGTATAATCTTTAACGTATAAAATGTATATAATCAAATAATACCGATAAGTTCCAGGCTTAACCCAAATGAAATAGAGTTGAGGGTTATCTAGATTGGGAGGAATAGAGTCAATTGCTTCTTGAATCTTATTGAAATCTCCTTTGCCTGATTCATCAACTCTTATCAAAATCGCAGTCGAAAAATCGATGGAATTCGAAGAAGAAGAAGCCATGGATGCAGAGTTTGTGAGTAGAGAAAGAACGAAAATATGAATGATGATGATACGATGATGATAATTAGCAATTGAATGTTTGGACTTTGTTTTATAAAGACACATTTTGGCATAACCCATGTGACGTTTTAACGTCTTGGCGATTGTGCAAATGACAAAAAATGAATATAGAAATCAAGAATTAAATGTTTTGAATTCAACTTCGTGAAGCAAAGAGTTTGAGAATTGAAATTTAGAAAACTAAAGTTTGATTTACACATAAAGATGATTTTATATATAACAATAATGAGTTGACTCAAAACCTAAATGATTTGGACAGCGGCCGAAGTCTTATGATCGAAGTTTGAGAGATTTTATTTTTAGTTGCCAAAAGATTTTTATATCTCATCATTCAAACTTTAAATTTAATTTTAGATATAATTATTTACCAATTTTAGATATAAATACTTTTAGTCTGATGGTTAGAATGATCCAACTAATGACTTGACACCAAAATTTGATTCATACCCACTGCATTATGTAACTTAAAAAAAGTTATTGGGGCTGAGTTTTAGGTTATAGATCGGATTTTGTCGATTCAAAGTTTGATAAAAAAAATTTAAGTAACTTTAAATTTAGTTTAAGTGTTTTTTTGGCGGCTTGCATGCTTTTCGCATTAGTATTAGCAAAAGAGATTTATAAAGCGTAATTTATGTGTAAATGTAAAACAAATAGCTGTATCTTTGTAAAGGCCAATATAAAACGAGATAATAATGGGCTAGGGAGAAATCTAAAGGCCCATACAAACGAAAAGATTATGCCGTGGATAAACTAACATATTACACAGCCCCAAAAAGAAAAACACATATTACAAATATAAATAAACAAATTCAGTGAAAATAATTAATTATTTGACCCAAGAAACTTCTCTCAATTTATAATATGTTATGATTTGTGAGAATATTACAAGAGAAAATGATGTTGAGATTTTGATAATTTATGGATTTATAGTGATATTAATTTATTTATATTTTATTTTATAAATTACTCCTAACATACATAAAATTATAATATTTAATCCATAAGAAGTTTAAAATATATTTTGATTCAATAATTAAAAGATTTTTTTTTTTGTTAATTACTAAATTGACTATATTCATAACTCAAACTTCAAATATAATATTATGCGGAATTATGTAATTTTCAGAAATCAAAATTAGTGAGGAATTTCAAATAATTAGAACTATGAGTCAAAATTATATGTAGTATATAGGTTTTTAATGTTTTGTTGTTTATACATTTCTTTGAATAGATGATAAAGAGTGTCAATTACTATACTTTTAAGTCTAAAAAAGTCAATTCATCATTGCTTCTCGAAAGCAACCAAACGACCCAAAAATATCAAAAATCGAATTTTTATACGCAACTTCCTTTGAATTCCAAGAAATAACACAAATCGTCCTCGATCTATTGTACCCGCGAAGACCCAGACCCAGAAATCGAAATCCCAACGAAACCCATAAACAAGAATCCCGAGATTCAGGGAAAGTTAAGGTTTTTTTAGTATTTTGTTGACAAAGATGGAGGCTTTACCGGAAGATGAAGAGTACAATTCCAGGGAAGTTGTGTTACCGTCGTTGATTCCGGTGGTTCCAGAGCCGGAATTAGAGAGAGAAAGTGGAGAAAGAAGAAGAGGCCGAGATGTAATCATAGCCGTTGATCATGGTCCTAATAGCAAACATGCCTTTGATTGGGCTCTTGTTCATTTCTGTCGTCTCGCTGATACTCTTCACCTTGTTCATGCTGTTTCAAGTTCGTTCTTCTTTAACTCACTCTCTGGTCAATGTGAATTGTGTAGATAGTTTCGATTTTTGTGTATTTAGTTTGCAATTTCAGATCTCAAATCTGAGATTATGTTTAAAGGTTTGGTTTGAATTTTTCTTTGTAGGTGTTGAGAATGAGGCTTTGTATGAGTCGAGCCAAGCCTTGATGGAGAAACTCGCTGTTGAGGCGTTTCAAGTTGCAATGGTTAGTACTTGACTATATTTGGTTTTGCCTAGTACAATGTTTTGGAGAACAAAACTGTTTCTTGATTTCTAAGTAAAGTTAGGGTCTGAAGAAATTCAATACAATCATTCAATCAGGATGGTTTATAGAAACTAAATTTTAGCGTTTATAGAATCTAAATGGTAGTTTAGTTTTGTCTAATACCGGTCCTTGTCTAAAACTTAGGATAGTCTTGTCAAGCTGATGAGGTTAACTAAACCTTAGAGTCCAGTGTAATGGCAACGCTTTTTGAGATGAGAAGGGAGTGTTACGTCGATGCTTTGTGTTTTTCCCCAGCTTAATCTGAGTTCTGAAATCACTTTAGGTTGCTGAGGATAAGAGGCGATTCGATCCTATTGTAGTCTAATTCTGTGGTGTGGTTTGAGTGCAGAGATTGTTGATGATTGGTAGACTCAACTCAGTATGAGGAACCCCAAAATGATATGTATGTATATATATGACTTAGAATGATGGACTGACTTTTGTTATGTATTATAGGTGAAGAGTGTAGCTCGTGTTGTTGAAGGCGATGCGGGTAAAGTAATCTGCAAGGAAGCAGAGAATGTGAGGCCTGCGGCTGTAATTATGGGCACACGAGGCCGGAGCTTAGTAAGAAGGTTAGTGTAAGATATACAAATATTTATAATTATATCAACAAATACTATTTCTCATCTGTGTCTTAGAGATTTTCTTGGGGCTTCTGAGTTCTGATTCGATGATTATGCTTGGATTATGCAGTGTCCTACAAGGGAGTGTCAGCGAGTATTGTTTCCACAATTGCAAATCCGCTCCTGTCATTATTGTTCCTGGAAAAGGTACAGTTCATATATATAGTTCGATTGCTTGCTATATAGATATGTTTTTTTTCGCAGTCACAATCGCTGGTTCAACAGACTAATAGTGATCAAAATTTTAAGTCGCTAGATTTTTAAACGATTCATATTTTTAAGCTGGTCGCTCTTACTGACATTGTGTTTTAAAGCAGAAGCTGGAGACGAGTCGATTGTAGAATGGAAACGATCAGAAGATCCAAAACCGTAAAAGTGTTGTAAATTTCGCACGAAGACTCTTTGTATTTGATCTCTCTCTTGCTATTGTTGGCTTGTTGCTCTCTTTGATTCTGTATTATTTGTCTACACACAAAAAAGAACATTAAATGTGTTGTTTGTTATCTTTGCTTATTCAATCGTGAATATTTTGTGTGTGTGTTTTGACTTCTGGGATTTGCAGTTTCAAGTTTGTGTATAAAAACATCTCAGGAATCAAAATTGTTGCATTCGAATTGATCTTGCAAATCTGTAGGAAGCTTCTTTTAGGCATTTGGTCGAACACTTGTGTGCCTGAGACTTTACAAACATTGAATAACAGACTTGTTACTAGAGAGGTTGGAAAGAAAGCTTCTTTTCAATCATGGCGGAGTTTGAAGAGCTTGAAGCTCAAGATGGTGTTAGAATGCCATGGAACATCATCCCTGTTGTAACGAAGAAGGAACAATCAATTGACTCTGAAGTTCCAGTTTCCGCCATTTATACACCTCTGAAACCTCTTCAATCTTCTTCCGATCACTCTCTTCTTCTCCCTTACTCTCCTCTTCGTTGTCGAACTTGTCGCTCTGTTCTAAACCCTTACGCCGTCGTAGATTTCTCCGCTTGTATTTGGGGTTGTCCCTTTTGCTTCAATCGAAATCCTTTCCCGCGAAATTACTCTTCAATCGCCGACACGCCGGAACTTTTTCCTCACTTCACAACTGTTGAGTATCTTTGTGATTCCTACTCTTCTCCTTCTCCTCTTGTTTTCCTCTTTGTAATCGATACTTGCTTGATCTCTGAAGAACTCGATTTCCTCAACTCATCTATCTTCCAAGCTCTGGATCTCCTTCCCGATACTTCCATTGTTGGTCTCATTACCTTTGATTCATTAGTCTGAGTCTACGAGCTTGGATTCCCACATTGTACCAAATGTTACTCCTTTCGCGGAAACAAAGACTGTACTAAAGATCAGCTTTTGGATCAACTGAGTTTCTTCGTTAAGAATCCTAAACCTTCTTCCGGTGTTATCGCCGGTGTTAGAGATGGTCTCTCTTCTGATGACATCGCACGGTTTCTGTTACCTGTCTCTGATTGCCAGTTTACCATTCACTCTGTGTGTAACTTCATTGGCTTTGACTTCTCTTCTCTTCATTTCAACTTTGTGTTTTCAATGCAGTTTACTCTAATTGCTCTCTTACTTTAGGTTCTGGAGGAGCTGGGAAACAACCCTTGGCCCGTTGTAGCTGATCACCGCCCTGCTAGGTGTACTGGTGTTGCCCTTCGAATAGCTGCTAGTCTCTTAGGAGCTTGCTTTCCTGGCTCTGCTGCTAGAATCATGGCTTTTATTGGAGGACCTTCCACTGAAGGCCCTGGAACTGTAGGTCTTTCTCCTTTCATCATATCTGTCTGTTGGAATTTTGGTGTTAGCTGATCTTCTTCTTGTGGTTTTCTCTAGATTGGTCCTCGGGAGCTTTCTGAACCAATTCGTTCTCATAGGGACATTGATAAAGATTCTGCTTCGTATTACCACAAAGCTGTCAAGTTCTATGAGACACTTGCGAAACAACTTGTTCATCAAGGACATGTTCTTGATGTTTTTGCATGCTCTGTTGATCAGGTGATTAGATGGAGAGATTTATTAGTATTGTCTTTTCTTCTTTCGCAGCTACCTTTTTTATTTATTACGTTCATCTCTAGGTAGGCATTGCTGAGCTGAAAGTTGCAGTTGAGCAGACTGGTGGATTTGTTGTGCTTGCTGAAAGTTTTGGCCATTCAGTATTTAAGGATTCTCTTAGGCGGGTATTCCACTCAGGTGAAAATGATCTAGGCTTGTCCTCATGGTAATGGCTTACCTTAACTTCATGTATGTTTTCTGTATCGAAAATAACCAATCTTTGATATGCTGTGTTCATCTGCAGAATGTTGTTTCTGATGGTTTGTTTCTCTCTTATAGTGGTATATTCGAAATTAACTGCTCAAAAGATATTACAGTTCAGGGAATAATTGGCCCTTGTGCATCTCTCGAAAAGGTATTGTATAAACTATGAGTTAAGGTATCTATTTTTCATTAAGCTTGTTGTCATTATAAATACGTTTTCTTTCTGTGTTGTTTGTTTGCAGAAAGGACCGTTGTGCTCTGACACTGCCGTTGGTCAGGGACACATAAGTGCGTGGAAGATGTGTGGCCTCGACAAAAAAACTTCCATATGTCTGGTTTTTGAAATTACTAAAAGGGATACAGCTGATATTGTTTTGCAGTCACAGAACAATCAGTTTTACTTTCAATTTTCAACATAGTAAGGGATTTCAAGTTTTTTCCATTTAAAGTCATTTTTGCAAGTTATGGATGTAGAGGTGGTCCACTTTATGCTTACACTCGTATGTTTCTGCAGTTACCAGCACTCAAATGGTGAAACAAGACTCCGGGTAACAACTCTTTCAAGAAGATGGGTACTAGGAACTGAAAGCTTGCAGGCAAGTTTGAGTAGTATCTTGAAATCCTAGTCTTATATGGGGAGTAAACTGGATGACATAACCTGACAAAATTATACCACCCCGTTGATATGATCGGTGGGTTTAGTATATATGAAAACTTTATGGCTTATTTCAATCATATGTTCTTACCAAAATAATCAATTGTCTATTCTAGGTGATTCAAAGCTAGGTTTGATGATTCCTCAGTGGTTTATTACATGGTTAGGCAGAGTGATCCTGTTTTTCTCTGCATGTAAATATGGTCTCTAACTATTCTTTATAAATTGGTTTGTGAAATATAGGAGCTGACTAATGGTTTTGACCAAGAAGCAGCTGCTGTAGTCATGGCACGGCTTATTTCTTTCAAAATGGAGACTCAGGTACTCGTTGATGAGAGCTAGTTAGATCCTTAAACTGAATACCTGCTAGAAGATATCGTGTTTTAGTGTTTCTTAGGTTTCTTATTTCTTCTATTAACAGCCTGAGTTTAATCCCCAAAGATGGGTCGATAAAGCTTTGATAAATCTATGTACCTGGGTTGGAGATTTGCAGATAGGCAATCCATCTTCCTTTACCTTGCCTTTTCAGTTATCACTTTTCCCGCAGTTTGTGTTTAACTTGCGTCGATCTCAGTTTGTCCAGGTACTCGTTCTCACTCCCCATAAACACATGAGAGACTTAAATTATTTTGCAACGCAAATCATATTGTTTTGGTTTCATTTAGCTATCTCTTTTGTAGGTCTTTAACAATAGTCCAGACGAGACAGCATATTTTCGAATGATATTAAACCGAGAGAATGTTTCTAATTCAATTGTGATGATTCAACCTTCACTTGTTTCATTCTCATTCAATTCACCACCAGAACCAATTCTTCTTGATGTATCATCCATTGCAGCTGACAGAATCCTACTGTTGGATTCATACTTTACTCTTGTAATATTTCACGGTTCTACAATTGCTCAATGGCGTAAAGCTGGATACCATAATCAACCTGAACACCAGGTATTCTCATCTATCATCTTAAAAAGAGAAGACAAAAGAAAAGTTTCTAAAAAGCTGATCTTCATGAAACCTTATCTTCTCTGTCAGGCATTTAAGCATCTGTTACAGTCACCTCATGACTATTCAGACACAATCATCACCCAAAGGTTTCCTTCTCCGCGTCTTGTCATATGCGATCAGTATGGTTCACAGGTACAGAATTAGTAAACTCAGCTCTCAAGCTTCTTCATCAGAACAAGTGAGAGATTTCTGACACTGATTTACTGCTTATTATTGTCGGTTTTTGTTCTATCTTCTTGTTGTTTTGCAGGCTCGTTTTCTTCTAGCTAAGTTGAATCCTTCTGATGGTGATGCTTCTTCTTCTGGAGAGAGTAATGTTTTTACAGATGATGTTAGTTTTTCTGTGTTTCTTGATCATCTTAGACGACTCATTGTTCACTAAGAGACCCTTTTTCGTACATATTGTTGTTTTTTCCATGTTTCTACACAGAAAATATTTGTATAAATAGAAAATTAAAATTCCTGGAAGTTAAGGATCAAAATGAAATTTAGAATAATGTAAAAAGGGTACGTTATACACTTTCAAAAGTTAAGGGGTCAAATTAGAAATGGAGAAAGTTTATTGAGTTTTAACGGTTGTTTTTTAAAACGCTGCGTTTGGTGACTTGTTTTCCAAGAACTTTTTGCGTGTTCCACCTGAATATATATAACACAAAACACGAGTTGGTTCTCTACTTGCAGAGAAAGCAAATTGAAGGAAGAAGAGAAAGAACGATTAGAGTTTAGCAGAATTTTTTTTTGAGATTTGGGTTTAATCTTGATAGATTTGAAGTTTGTTTTGTCTTAAGAGAGCTTCTATTAGAATCATTCATATTGACAATTACATTTTCTTCTGTGTTTTATGTTGGAACAGGAACAAATGGATTCTCAAACAAATCAAACCGAAATCCCGGCAAGTCCTCAAGTGCCTTCATCATGCAGGAAGAAGGTAAACGATGATAATGCCACTTTTTTTGCAAACTTTAAGGATCACATGGATGAATTCATCCATTCTTCAATGGCTGAACACAAGATTTGTTTCAAAGATACCATGAACAAGGTACTTCCTCAATTCTCTGTATATATAATTGTTTAATCACATCGATGGATGTAATCATTGCAAGGAGTAGAAACTTATCCTTATGTTGTTTGATTCATCTTCAAGATGCTTGCTTTATTCATGTCTCAAGTTATGTGATTGGATCTTGTAGTTATTCGGGATGCCGAAGGCAGTTTCTTTTGCAGAGAAGCAAGCTGAAGTTAAGGAAGTGGTCGAGATTCAATCTCCTGTTCAGGCAACAGTGACTAAGTAGAGACTTTCAATTTGGTAGTTTAAAGAGACATCTCAAGTGTTTTAGTTTTAGTGTTCTTGTTTTAACTTTACAAGTTTCAGAACGACTTTCTATGGTGTGCCAAAATAAGTATTTGGGTGTTATAGTATATAATCATTGAAGTTCGACTCTAAATCCACGGAATATGAAAAAGAAATTTAGATATAGATCGGAACTTGTCAATCCAATTATTAACAATCATAAATTTCTTTTCTTTTTACTTTGTGAGAGAACATTTTCAATCTTTCACCTTTTAAAGACTGATTTTTTTTTTCTCTTCTATATATGGAAAATATCCTAAACATTATAAAATTACCAAAATATTCAAAAATTATCCAACTTTTTGTTAAAATATCAGTTAATTACCTAAATATTATCCAAATTATGAGTATTAATGTATAAATCTACATAATAATCAAATCTATCAGGTAATCCCAATAGCTTTGATCTGTTTGGGAGTCAAAATTCTGTGAATGATCATTTCTCAAGTTTAGTACTTGCTAAAAACTTACACATATCTACCAGTTGGCTTTTGAATTTCGGTCTAAATATTTTACATGATGATAAGTAACCGTACCCAACAAATTCCATCATCCCAAAATTATCTAGGCCAAAGGTTTGAAATACCTAAATAACAAAAAAGAAAACTATTAAATATCTAATTGGGTATCAATTTGGTTCAAGATATTATCAAATATCCATAAGTATCACGAAAAGGAATCATGGGATTGTTTGGTTGCAATTCGAAGTATATTGTGAAGACATAGGAAGAGATACATATACGTATGTATTTATTCATTCTACATCGTACGTCACAGAAATTTGTATCCGTACAATATATATAAACCTTTGGGTATAATTAATTGCATGTGACGTTATGTACTTATAAGTTAAGTTATAAGCATCAAGTTTCCCGCCAATTATAAATACTGACAGAAAAAAAAGAAATTATTTTTTCCATTTGCGAAATTCTACTCTCTTCGATTTCGTTGGATTTTGGATGACGCAATCAGAATTGCAGATTTTTCGAGGTGAGTTCTTCTTCGTCCCGTGACATTATTAGATTCGTCTATACAGTAATCACCTATTCATCATCACTTTTTTGGTTAAAGAATCATTTCTAATTGAATAAATCTGAATGTTTTGATAAATTTTTCCCCAATTCCGAAGAACCCTAAATAGAGATTGGTTCGTTAATTTCGAGACTTCTTTTTGTCGGATTCGGATATCCTTTACATTATTGGATACTCCACTATAGTTAATTCAAATATTTAATTGCTTTCTTCTGACTTTGGATTTTTCTATTACGATAGCATCATAGATTCAGAGGTCTAGTTGAATTTGATTCGTTGATTTCGAGTATACTTTTTCGTGATTGGATTTCTTCTAATCCGTGACCGAATTATTCGTTTCTGCATTACATTATGATCAACATTTTAATTGATTCATACACTGGATTTAAGAAACCCTAAATACAGATTTGCTAAAAAACAAATACAGATTTGTTAAACAAATTTGTGGGTTTGAGGCCTTTCCCTTTTTTTTTTTTTTTGGTTTTCTTCTCCTCCTCAATAGTAGCTTGCGTCTAAGCTTTTGGGAAACATGGAAATTAGTAAGATACAAACATGAAATTCTTCAGATATTGTAAAAAAAAAATCACATCTTTCTGTGTGATTCTCTTTCATTTTATTTTTGTTGTTGTTTTGACGATCATATGTAGTTTAGGTTTTGTTGTTCTTGTTTCACTGCAGCTTCATGCTTCTCATCCTGCAAAAAGATTCATTTTGTAAATCATGTTAATAATTTGCATGTCAAACGAGTATAGAAAAAAATCATTGAACACTGTAGAAAGATCTTGTTTCGAATCTAGTTTTAGTTTGTGACTAAACTTTGTGTCTGGAAGTTTCTTGGAGAAGATTTGGGAATCAACTAATATTAGATTCCGTATTGAGAAGGAATGATTCTAGGCATAACTTTTGTGGGAGCTTTTAGTTTGGTAGTGATAAAGCCTGAAGAACACTGAGAAGAAAACACTTGGTTTATTTAGAGCCTCTCATAACTTTAACATGACAAGTCAAGAGAATCTCTGTAAAGTAATAAGCTTTATGCTGAAACAGACATGCCCCTTTTTAAGTTATTGTCATGGTATAGGAATATAACTTGTCTACAGAAGTATCTTATAGTGGACTGTTATAGATAAACAAAGTTTTTTAGTTGTAATTAGCATAAAATCTGTCTTATTAGATTGCAACAATACCTCTTTTCCTCATCACGCAGCCTGCTTCTGTTGCTACCTCCATTAATCTTGTAGTCAGGGAATGGCACGTGACCATTCTCGATGCTTTCGATGTCACGCACGAGAAGGTCATATTGTCTCTTAGCTTCTTCTGGTGTTGTACCACCAACAGCTCTAGCAACATTGTACCAACGGTCAGGAGTGTCTTGGTCATAGACTGCAAGAGCACGCTCAAAGGCTTTGTTCTGCTTAACAGTCCATGAGCCAGAGCCATAAGAAGACATTGAGCCTGATGCCATAGCGAATACTAACTTGATGTTTTTGTTAATAATATAAACTGCTTATAAGAAAGAGATATTGAGGAAATGATATGTTGCACAGATATCGCAGAGGCCTTGCTCTTTATAAAGAGATTTTAGGTGGGGTAGGCCAGTTGGCAAAGATATCTTTGCCAAAACAGAGAGAATTTTAAGTCTTTGTCTCCGTAGCTAGAAAAGAATATGAGCAAAAATTTGTGGAGAGATCAGTATCAAAGATCCAAACCAATCACCCAAAGATTGCATTTTTCATCCACATTTGGTATAAGATGCTCTGTAGTTGAGACACTTTTCTATAAATGATATAACTAAAATGTTTACTTTTGTTTCCTAATTAGTGTTATGACATTATTCTCTAGATTAAGCTAGTTGTCAAAAGAAACAGTTTAGGTAGTAAATTGTTAGGAACATCTTTACCTTTGGTATTTAGTATTGGAACAGTCTGGTCTCTAGCCACAGCACGAAGCCCACGTCTTCGTAGGACAAGGAAATTTACAAGTCTTTGTATTAAAGTTAGGGAGAAGTCTCTGTTAACAGACGATTTTCATTGACTATTCAGATTTCTTCTTATCAGAAATCTCCAGTGATTTGAAACATTGTGAGGATTAACTTGTGTCCACAAACAAAAAGTTGGAACTTTTCATGTGTTCACCATAAGCCTTAGATTCTTTTGTACAAGAAGAATTCTTAAAAAGAAGTAGGGGGGCAAAGCTTTACCTTGGGATTCTATTGCCATGAAAACCATATGCAGTTATCAAGCTGGATATATAGATCTTTCCGTACAATTATCGACATTTTTGAGTCTTTTTTGCTGTTGAAAAAAGGTCAACATTGGTTACCTACTTTTTTTTCTTTCTTGGACTGTCGGGTCCATCTCCTTGAAGTCAGGAAACTGTGTTTTTCTTGGTCATATATTGCCTAATGTGGACTCTAGGATTGAACTTTGTTAAATAATCACTTTTCTTGGTGGATATTCAATTAGTTTTTTCTTCTCTTCTTTGGTAGCCTGCATTATTGAATATGGGCAAGACCCAAAGATCTTCCACCTGTCTTAGTCTTGCAGTGATTTTCATAATTTTCACTAAGCTGTAACTTTTTTTTTGTTGTTGTTGGTGGTAGTGGTGAGGTTATATTCACTCTCTTTATGAGAGCCTATGCTTGAATATTCACATATTATAATGCTTTATTGATGTATTATCAGCACTTCTGTTTCTAATGATCAGTTAATTACCATGTTTGGTTAGAATCCATAGTTTGGATGGGCAAATAGATTATTGTCCTGTAACTAAATTAGGTTGCTAAATAGACCACCAAATAATGCACAATAGGACTATATACATACTTGGCAAAAAGACAACATTCATAATAAGCCCCACTTGTTTGAACTCAAATGAGCATTTTATTTTATAGCTATTTCATTGTTGCAAAATATTTGAAGCATTTCCTTTCTTGTAACAAACGTTATTCATTTCAATTTTCATTAATGATCCACTTGTTTGATTTTTAAACTCAATAATAAAGTTGACCCAATGATTTAAAGTCTCCTCTCTTGAAAAGACAGATGATTCAATAAGGTACTATAGAAGATGGAGGACCATACTCAAGTCTTATCATTACTTAATCAGGTTAGTTCTCAGACTTCAAATTAATAAAGTTATTGTCTGCACAATATTTAAAGTAAAGCTAATAAGAACCCCACTTTTTGGATCTTTCTTGATTATAGTGTTTATCCATTCACTAAATGGTATTAGATTTGCTAAGTAAGATAATATTCCCTGACGTGTAGATATAATGCTTTAATCTCCCTCTTTCTGGATATATGCCAATATATAAGCACTTAGAAGATATTTTCATTTTTGTGATCGAAATGATCTCATGGTCGAGATATTGTATTTCTTTCTGTCTCTGAAAAGTATGGTTTGGTATCAGGGTAAGGGCGAAACTTCCTCTCAAGAAGGAAAACTTTAAACAGAGAAAGAATCTTAATAATAATGAGGCCTTTAGAACAATATATTCTGTAGAGAATAGATTGCAAGTTGCTAAAACATTCTGCAAAGTAGACATTGCACTAAAGATATTCTCATCGTCATGACCAACTCTCTTTGCCTGGGAATTAAAATGGTAAAAAAGAAACACTTTCCTTACATTTAGGCCTGAGGTTTAGCTGCGAAAACGATAATAATCTTGAGTTGATAAGGTCAATCTGGTTGTCTTTGGTTTTACTTTATCACCATGAGTAGTTTACATTTGTAAAGGCTTGAGTAGTTACACTTTATTCCAGTAATCTGCAGGTCTTGATTCTAGTCCCAGTGATCATTGCTGAGCATTTAACCGGAGTGGCTTACCAGGAATCTGTATGAAAAGGAAGGTGGTAAAGAGTAAGCATTTCAATTTGTTACCAAATTTGCTGTCAAATATTTGGTTGCTAAGTATTCTTATTCCTCTCCTAGTGGTTGCTTGTTTTTCAACTTGGAGAAGAACCAGAACCTGAAGTAATCACTATAATGGAAGTTTCTGTAGCTCATTTAAGATATGCTATTGAAGGATTATTAGAGAATTCTGAAGCTAGTGGTGTGATTTTGTTATCACCAAAAAAATGATCCCTGTCACCAATTTGATTCGGACAAACTTTAAACAAAGGAAGGACATGGCATTTTATCAGCAGGAATCTGTAGACACAAGCCTGGTCCTAAATCAGCTACAGTAGCCTATTAGAGTGGAGTACTTTTATTTTGTCTTGTTTCTTAGAATCTTTGAATAAAGAACTTAGGAAATGGAGAATCTCCATGCGCAGGGGTTTTCATAGTCTGATGAGAGAATATACAAGGACAAAAATGTTTGTAATTTGCTTTGAAAATTTGATGTTAGTCTTCTGAGATATGGTAAGATTGAAGCAGACATTATTAGCATAGAACTGTTTTCTTGTGACGATTTTCTGTGAACAATCTGTAGCAATTCAATGCATAAAATCGTTGGTCTAAGTTTCTGTAATAACTTGAATCTGTAAATTGTTTCTCTTTTGTTGTGTTTACACTACTACTGAGTTGTCTGATGTAAACAAGATCTTAAACTCATTACTACAAGATCAGAGTTGTGGTAGCAAATTCGGAAAATAAAGAAATGAAGTATATTTATAGCTTGTACTAAGCCTGGGATTTGAATATTTTGGATTAGGTCTTAGTTGGTTTTTTTGGATTTCGGATTAACGGATTAAGGTCCCATCCATCTAGCTCATATAGGAAATTTTGTTTAAAGGATATAACTTGTGAAACATTCTATTTAAGTATTTAAATTAGTTTCTATTACTATGAAAATTAGATTTTTTTTAAAATTTAACTAATGATTCTAACATTTGGGTTTAATCCCGTCTCATTATATATAATATATTAAAAAGGGAAATATGAATATTGGGCAATAGATCATATATTATTGATCTAATTGTTGACAAAAGAAAAAAATTTGTTTGTATATAGAAGAGTAGAATACTTGTGTTTTTATATTTTAAGTCAAAAATCCAGATCTCCAATAAACTATCCTATAGCATCATTCTCCCAGAGGCGTACTTATGAATAAAAAAAACATTAGTCTCGGACCCTCTCAAATAATTTTTTTTTTCTGGACCTCAAAATTTCTTTGAAAAATCATATATTATAATGGTTTTTTGTTTATATTATAGAAACAATCATTTTTTGATCTTTGTATTTCAAGAATTAGATTATTAGTTTTACAAGGAATTAAGTTATTTCGAAAATTATGTTAAATTTAGTTTTAGCTGTCAAAAACATTTTTTAAATCTATAATGTCAATTTAATCACAATTTTTTCGTTGACCACATTACTATAGGCTTGTCGTTAACGATCTTTTTAAGCTAATCATTCTGTTCGATTTCAATATTGGAATCATAACAAAATTTATTTGAAAAAAATTCAAAACGGATTGACATCATATAATAATGTATATTGTATTTTATTTACATAATAGAAATGGATGTGGAAGAAATTATACCGCACTACAATTATATTTTCACCAATCATATAAAATTTTATCTTTTTTTTAATACTTAAAACCGCATTTCTACTACTTTTGTTATAAACTACACTAACACGAATTTGGTTTATTTGGAATATGTTTTTGGCAGCTTTTTTGATATTAGGAAATTATTTATACAAATGTTTATTGGCTACAAAATTTGGATATTATTGGTTTTTAACATACTTATATTTGTTGTAATGGATTTCATCATTTGCATCAAATGTTCATACCAAATTATTCTCAAGATCAGAGTTTGAAATTATCCACACAAAAAGACAGCCTTACTAGGGCGCACTTGGCAACTAATTTCGTGGGGCATGATATCCCAAAAATTCCAGCTTTCTTTCTTTTCAATGGAAGAAACCCTACAATCCCTGTTTTCAAACCCATAGAACACATAAATCATATCTCTGAGTGAGCTTGAACTGGTATCAGACATCGTACATCTCAATTCAGTGATCGGATGCCCCTGACTAAAGTCAAGATGTCATACATATCAAAAACAATAGCTAGATCTTCAATTTGATATTGAAGTGAAGCAACCTCTTCAATTTGATATCGAAAACAATCTTGATGTACAGAAAATTCACAAGTTCATGTTTCAGCAATCTCTTCTCGATGGTTATAAGGGGTTGCAGCGACATTAAAGATTTGACTTGGCTAGAGTTTGCTACAAATTTTGTCTTTCTATCCATTGAAAGTTTGGAAGAAGTAGAAGAAATTATAAACAAAGAGAAAGCAATCAATCTTGCACTATTACAGAAATTAGAAGTCTTATACTTGGAAAGCTAGCCTCAGCTAGAGAGTATCTACTCGAGTCCTCTTCCCTTTCCTTTTCTCATGAACCTAGCTGCATTTGATTGTCCAAAGCTGAGAAGGCTTCCCTTAGATGCTTCAAGTGCTCCACGAGCTAAGATGTTCGGAATAGAATTAAGTTCTGGAGAACCGTTATGTGACTTTGAATGGGAAGATGAAGATACCAAAGCTCGTTTCTTGCCTGATATGTTCGATATGGTAATCATTTCTCTGATATTTTTCCCCTTATGTTTGTTTTATGATTGCTCTAAGTTATAAAAGAGAGAAGAAAGATAATATATAAAACCGCTCACACTTAGTTGAGCTTTCTTTATATGAATTGTGAGACTGATGAATGTGGGATATTCCCAAGTGATAGGTTATGTCTCTATAATTTCATTGTGTTCCTGTTCCTCAAGTGCCACTGTTAACTATATACAAACGATGTGGAAATTACGTACCTTTGCCACTTGCTAATGATGACTTCAAGTATCTCCAAGCTCTACACAATCTAAGAAGAAATCAAAGGCCGGGGATGAAATCACAGATGGAAATCACTCACAATATCACAATTACTTGTTTTATTCATTCAATGGGTTAAACTCCTTTTATAGACAAAACACGAGAGAAGTTACCAATAGATAGGCTTGGTATTACGTAAGTTACAGAGAGTCTTTTCTCATAATTGTTGAGTTACTAAACCGGTTTGGTATGCTATCATATAATGAGCGCAAACCAATTATAAACCAACATCTCCCACTCGCACATGTTTGGAAGCATAACTATTACCAGAGATATCTTAGAGTTCAAGTTAGCGAATCATAGCTCACAAATCATACAACAAATGAACCGTGCAACCCTTGCGAATACACCTGCAATTGGGAGCTAAATTATGAACCTGTTAGGGATTCATATCTGCTACAACCCAAAAACTTACATGTAATAAAGGTTGTATATCAGCATGTTCCCCAAACTCAATTTACTTTTTATATCACTCTTAATATATCTTATCCCTTAAGCATATTATTAAGAGTTTTATTACATCATGTGTTCACTATATATAAACTCCAAATGAGTGATATAGTGGCTGGCCAGCAAACACATATGTCGATATATAAAAAAAAAAGTTTTCCCTTCCATTCTCATGTCCATCAGGTCTGAACTAATTGCTTTCTTAGCATGAATCATAAATGGATCAACTACCATCCTATGCGTAGATATGTACTTAAGGATCACCTCCTTTTGTGCTACTATGTCTCTCACGAAATTATGTTTGATTGTGATGTGCTTTGTGCGTCCATGATACTTGGGATCTTTCATGAAAGCAATACAAGCTTGGTTATCACAATGAATAGTCACTAGACTCGAAGCTTGTGGAGTGACTTGTAAGCTTTCTAAAAATCTTCTGAGCCATACAACTTCTTGAATTGATGCTGAACATGCAATAAAATCAGCCTCCATAGTGGATAAGGCTGTACAAGATTGTTTCTTGCTCATCCAAGTAATTGCACCACCACTCAGTAAGAACGTGTATCCAGAAGTTGATTTACGTTCATCTATATCTCCAGCTCAATCGGCATCAGTGTATCCCGTCAAACGTAAATCACTTCCTTGGTAACAGAAGGAATAATCCATTGTTCCCTTCAAGTATCTAAGAATCCTCTTCACCGCCATCTAATGTTTCTTCCTGGGGTTTGATTGGTAACGACTTACCAATCCGACGGCATAACAAATGTCAGGTCGAGTGCACATCATAGCATACATCAAGCTACCCACAACGCTAGAGTATGAGACTTTTTCCATCTTTTTTTTTCTCCACAAGGGTCTTGGGACACATGTCAAGACTTAGGCCTTCAGCTTTTGCGATTGGAGTTTCAATGAGATTACAATGAAAAATATTAAATCTTTCAAGGATTGTACGAATGTATGATTCTTGTGAAAGAGTTAATAATTTCCTTGATCGATCTCGATGTATCCTTACACCAAGTACATAATTAGCTTCTCCCACATCTTTCATCTCAAAATGAGATGATAACCAGTCCTTAGTGGTCATAAGAAACTCTAAATTATTTCCAGCTAACAAAATGTCGTCAACATACAAAGATAAAATTACAAAAGATTGTCCAATGTTCTTCACATAGACACAATGATCTTCATCCATCATCGTAAAACCATAAGATGTTATAGCTCGATGAAAATGAAAATACCATTGTCTAGAAGATTGTTTTATCCCATATATTGATCGTTTAAGTTTACAAACTTTATCTTCTTGACCTTTTACAATGAAACCAGCATGTTGTTCCATATAAATTTCCTCTTCTAGTTCCCGTTAGGAAACACAGTCTTAATGTCCATTTGATGTTATTCTAAGTCTAGTCCGGCGACAATAGCTAAAATAAGGCGAATCGAAGCAAACTTTACAACAGGGGAAAAAGTTTCTTCATAATCTATACCCTCTTGTTGAGTATATCCTTTCGCTACCAAGCGAGCCTTATATCTATCAATGGATCTGTTTACCTTACATTTGATCTTGAAAACCCATTTGTTTCCGATCGCTTTACGGCCTGGTGGAAGATCAAGCAAGTGCCAGACTTGGTTTATCTTCATTGAATCTAGTTTTTCTCCAATTGCAGGATTCCATTTATCTAAATTTGGACAAGAGAGAACTTCATGAATCGATTTAGGTTCCAAATCATCATGCGGAGCAACCATGAAATCCTCTCCCTCAATATCAAAACAACGTTGAGGAATTTTTTCACGGTTACTTCTACGAACGTTAGATGTTTGTGATTCCTCTTTATTATCATCATTAACTAATGGCTCTCTCCCACTGAGTTGAGATAACGTTTGCGATTTATATTTGTAATCATCACCAACCAATGTCTTTCTCCCACTAAGTTGAGATATTTCATGTGAACTGTCACCAACTTCCACAGATTGGTTAGCATGAGACACATCAGCTGGTTTAAGCAACTCTTGTAGATGAAATTCTTTATTTGCCTTACCTCTTTGTGGAAAATCATTTTCCAGAAATGTTACATCTCGTGATTCGATTTCTGTTATACTTCCATCTGAGTTCTCACCAATAAGAACATAACCCTTAGAATGTTCAGAGTATCTTATAGAGATACCCTTCTTTCCTTTAGGACCTAGTTTTCCACTAGGATGAGAAGTATCACAAACAAACGCTGCAGACCCCCGAGGTCTCAAGTGCACTAAATTGGGTTTTCTTCCTGTCCACAACTCATAAGGAGTAGAAGTAACAGATTTAGAGGGCACACGATTAAGTATATATGCAGCAGACAGTAAAGCATCACCCCAATATGAGATCGGAAGGTTAGCTTGTGCCATCATAGACCTAATCATTTCAAGAAGTGTTCGATTTCTTCTTTCGGCTACACCATTTTGTTGTGGTGTATATGGGGTAGTCAACTATCTAAGTATTCCTTTTCTATCACATAAGCTTTAAAATTGTTCAGATAAATATTCATGACCTCGATCCGTTCTCAAACACTTGATCGTCCTATCTAATTGATTTTCGACCAATTTGATATAACGTCTAAAACACTCAAGTGCTTCTGACTTATGAGAAATCAGGTATACAAACCTGAATCGAGTGAAGTAATCTATAAAAGTGATAAAATAGGAAGCCCTATGTCTTGCCCTCACATTCATCGGACCACAAATGTCTGAATGAATTAATTGTAATGGAAATTTAGCTCTGGTTGCTTTACCAAATGGTTTCCTTATTGCTTTTCCAACTAAACATGGTTCACATGTGTCGAGATTAACTTTAGAGAGTGAGCCTAAGAACCTTCTCTAGCTAATCTATTCATTCTATCCACACTAATGTGACCAAGTCTAGAATGCAACACATTCATTCATTTCAACATTAATAGAACTTGTGACAAAAGAAACACAACTACTATTTTCATTATTACTAGTAGAGTTAGTTGTACAATCAAGTACAATCAAATTTTCACAAACATAGCCATAACCAATAAGCATAGACCCTAGAGAAATATTTAAACACATATCATGGAAATTCAAACGAAATCCTAACTTAAGTAAAGTTAAAACAGAGACAAGATCCCGACGAATTTCTGGAGCGTACAAGACATCATGTAAGATAAGGGTTCTCCTACCACGCATGTGTAGCTGACATGTTCCAATACCTAGTACTGCAACTTTGGAGTTATTCCCTACGTACAACCATCTTGAACCTTTAGGAACTCGCCGGTACTCGATAAATACATCTCGATTCCTAGCTACGTGGTTTGTAGCTCCTGAGTCTACAATCCACGAAGGATAAGATTCTACAAGCATTGTACAGCTAGAAACATAAGCATATTTACAAGTGGGGTCTGAAAATGATACCTTCTTTCCCTCAGTGCATTCACGAGCAAAATGACCCAATAAGCCACAATTGTAGCATTTCATTTTGGTCTTATCCTTCCTTACTCCACGCTTGCCACGTTTGGCATTTTTCTTTTGTTTCTTATGATCAGTTTGATTAGGAGCCTTGTTTCCCTTGTTACCTTTCTTGCGTTTCAAGCCAGAACTTGAACTTGCAAATTTAGCTTCGTTAAAAGGTTTGGTCACCTCTAAGCGCTCATCCTCTAACTCAAGATGACGTGCAATGTCTTCAAATGTTTTCACATTGACATCGTGTGTCATTTGGACCTTCATGTGATCCCAACTTTCAGGTAATTAACGGAGAACTGCTTGCACTTGTTGTTCATCAGACATAATCTGACCAGCAGTTTTGAATTCTCTAATCATGTTTGACATGATTCTAAGATGATGCCTCATTGATTGATTTGGGTGCTTCTTATAGTCATTAAACTTTTGATTGAGTCTCCTAAGTTTGGTTGCAAATTGGTACCAAACTTTTCTTTCCAGGCCTCCCACATGCCTTTTGCACTTTCGTACTCCTCAAACTCACACATGAGATCATCTTGCATACAACTCAACAACATGATGCGAGCGAGGCTATTCTTCCTTTTCCAAACAACATATGCCTCATGATCTCTCTTGTTTTGAGCCATAGTACCTTGCTCAAGCTCTTCCATGTGGTGGAAAAGAGTCTCTTTCACCTCTTGTTCTTCGAGTACATACTGGACTTTACGATACCAAATCTCGTAATTATCACCATACAGTTTGTCTCCTCGATTGAGTTCAGCAATGACGTTTTTTACAAGCTGATGACATTCTTGCTTGAATATTTCAGAGACATTAACATCTTTACACACTCTCAACACATAAGTAATAATCTTGCAATGAACACAAACAATCTCAAAAATAACTCGATTCATAATATGGGATCGAAAGTTCACTATGTTCCCAATCATCACCCACATCATAATCTCGTTACATGAAAAACAGTTTGTCACATGCAAATTTTTAACTTTTTAATTAAACAAAGAACTCCCACTAAATCAACTTATTATAAAATAATAAACACATTTTCTTAAGTAATTATGTACTTTCAAAAAAAATTTAAAAAAATTGTTCAATACATCATCATCCATTTCAAAGACGGGATATAACGCAAGTTAATATGTATGAAGACACTTAAATTTCAATTCGTGTTTTTAGAGATTCACTGAATCGCCAATTTGATTTTTATTTGTAGACTAGTGAATCTTAATACATGAAACAGACCAAAATCGAATCCAAGTGCTCTGATACTAATGCTAATTATATACAAACGATGCGGAAATTACGTACCTTTGCCACTTGGTAATGATGACTTCAAGTATCTCCAAGTTCTACACAATCTAAGAAGGAAGCAAAGGTTGGGGATAAAATCACGGATGGAAATCACCCACAATATCACAGTTCAAGTGCTCTTCTATGTTCTCTCTAACGTCTCTTTGTTTAATAACTGTAGAACATTTACTTGTTTTATAGACAAAACACGAGAAAAGTTACCAATAGATATGATTGGTATTACGTAAGTTATGGAGAGCCTTTTCTCATAACTGTTGAGTTACTAAACCGGTTTGGTATGGTATCAAATCATGAGCGCAAACCAATTATACACCAACAGCCACTAATGTTGTTTCTTTTGTATATTTGTTTCTTCTTAAGTGTACTGAATATGTTTCCACGGATGGTGGCGACCTTGAATGAGAGAAGAACGATACCAAAGATCATATCTTGCTTCTAATCTTTAATTGTAATCATTTCTCTCATTCTCTTCGGCTTGAGTTATTTATTTTTGTCTCCTTGAATTTCTTTCATGTTTGCTCTTTGGTTAGTATGAGTTATGCATCTTTATCATCCATTTGCATCATGATACCAAGCGAATTAGAATAAGAGATGGGTGAGGTGTCCATAAATTTCGAAATAGAAATCTGTTAAAATATCTCAAATTGGAAAAATCTGTGATTCTTGGACTCTACAAGTATGTGACAATCTTTCTTACTTGAGCTACCTTTTGGGTGTGAGTTATGCTCGTACTAATATGGTATCAGAGCTCAAGTACGATTCCAATTGTAAACCATCTGTGGCTGTCCAATCCCACAAATTTCACGCTTCAAATGTCCAGTCCTGATCGTGAGCGAGGTGTGTTAAAATATCCCACATTGGAACAATATATAAGTATAAATTATGTAGCAATCTTTAACCTAATTTTTGGGTGTGAGTTAGGTCCATACTAATAAAACCTATTAAGATAAGTTAAGCTTTTTATAAGATATTTATGATAATGCATATGGGTTTATGTGATATTTCTAGAAGATAGTGTTAGAATAGAACTTGTGATCAAATGGATGGAGGAACAGAGCAAGAACAGAGTATTTGAGAGTAGTAAGCGAGAGAATAGTAAAAGAGATTACCAACAGAGTTTAACGATTTCAACTCTTGATTTGATGGCGAAAGCAATCAGCTAGAGTTTTTCTTAATATTACGTCGATTAAAATGACATTTTGAAAGTTTGTGCTTAGTTTATATCCTTGTAAGAGCTTTGCTCTGTTTTCTTCTAGTTTTCTATTAATACATATAGTAAGATCTTTTTGTGTTGAGATAACTCTAATCTAATATATAAAGTTCGTTGCAAACTTGTTTTAAGTTGAAAGTTCATGATTCGTAAATATGTTCTTAACTTGAGAAAATGTTTGTTTGGATTTGTAGGCGCGGTTTAGTTACTTCAGTTGCAGGATTTGGTCTAGTAAGAGATTTGCTCTGTTTTCTTCTAGTTTTCAATTAATAAAAGATTTCGTCTAGTTTGTATTTCTTTTTAGTTCTATTAATATAAAGATAACAAAATTGGGTCTCTTGAGATTATGTAAGTGAAAGAAGAATTAGATTGATTTGTGTGCAACTGTGATATACATATTTATATTTATCAACATATCGTTAATTATAGAAACTAATGAAATAGTTTTGAGTAATTGTCCATATTTATATGTATGAATGTATTATGAGTGTTTTAAGTATAAAACCAAATATCATTATATCAACACAGATACAGAGCGTAGATTAAGGAAGATAACTTCATACAATACAATCCAATCAACAGTCTAAAATCAGAATAACAGAATTCAAACATGTAAAAACGAACAGAAACGTGCTTTGGTAGCTTCATCCTCCCATTCAACCTCTTCTATCAATTTTCTATCTGCCTCTATGACAAGTCCGTTTCCACCATTTGAGCCGCTTTTAGAATTGACAGGAAGCTTTCTCAGCTTTGGGCAGTTGAATACTCTGAGTTCCTTAAGACATGGAAAGGACAGAGGTCTCCAATAGATGTTCTTCAGCTCTGGCAGATCTATCAAATGTAGAAATTCTAGTTTCTGAAAATGAACAATATTTGCGTCATCGTCTTCACAAGCTTTCTTTTTGTTTATTATTTCTTCCACTTGATTTCCCCCGTGAGCTATACTAAGCATTGTAAGATTTGGAGCTAATATTAGCCACGTCAAATCTTTTGGGCATTTGCAGAAGAATAGAGATATCGTAGAGAGGCTGAAGAAGAATGCATTTTTCAGATTCTGCAGAGGAGAAACCATTTCCCTTGTGATGTTTGCAGTATCCATCTTTATCTCAGAAATAGTACATTTCTCTAAAAAGAGTTCACGAAGCTTCTCCATTCTAGCTAAACGCCATATGTATGATGATTCTAATTGACAAAACTTTATTTGTAGAACTTGCGTACAACGCATCAACTTCTGGGAGCTTAAAAACTCATCCAAACCTGAATCAGAATCGATACTTATGGTTAGAATTTCTAAGTGTTCCAAGACTTTCAACTCCTCCTTTGTCTTGGAACTGTACGCCACTCCCGAAAAAAGTAATTTTAATACTCTCAAATTCAGCAGTGAAAAAATCCCAACGATACTCGACAAATCCATTGCCTCCAAATTCAAGTGAATTAGATTATTCAACTTTTGTAAACCGATAGGTAGACATTCTATAGCTGTTAGGGATATGTTGAGATATTTCAACGAAACCAACTCTGATATTCCATCTGTCAACTCTGTTAGAGCAAGATTATATGAAAGATCCAAAACAACCAGCCTCGGCATGGACTTGAAGAATTCACCAGAGATATTACCCAATAAAGATGATATATTGTTGCTCTGTAAAAACAATGTCGTGAGTTGAAGACATTCCACGCTGTCAGAGATATGATCAATTTTGTTAGCCATCAACGATAGTCTCTTCACTGCATTCCAATTCTTAAGCTTTGGCATTTCACATAAACCACCACCAGCATGCACAACAAAATTATATTTTTGCTTTCCAAAATCAGATGCGATCCACAAGGCCATTTCTCGAACAACATCATGCATGTACACTTTATCTTCTTCTTTCACCTCCATCAACAAAGATGAACGAACAAGGCAACAGATGAACTCATAACCTTGCTCGGTAGCATTTTCGATACCTTTATTGTAATCTATAATCCCTTCACATATCCAATACTCTATCAAATCACCTTTACAAATCCTTTCATCTTCTGGAAATAAAGCACAATATTGTAAACATGATTTGACTTGCTCACCCTTTAGACCATCGTAACTATACTTTAAAATTGGAAGAATTTCATCTTCCATCCCCGAAAATTCAATTGCATTTAAAGTCAAAACTCGAATTGCGTGATGCCATTCTTGAATTGACCGTTTGCATGACATGGTTTCACCAATGACATTGAGTGCTAGTGGTAGACCACGACACTTTTTAGCAACTACCTTTGCAAGCTCTGGTATTTCTGGATGGCTTCCTAATGTGTTCTCCCCAACTTTTTTTTGGAACAAATCTAATGCATCTTCAGGTGACAAACATTGGACTTCCATTGGATCATCTACTCCCATGCGCCCACACACTTCTTTAGAACGAGTTGTGAAAACTACTCTACTTCCATTTTCTCTATTTGGAAATGGGACTCCGATTTTTTTCAGATCAAACTTTTGCCCATATGTCATCTAGCAACAACACAAACTTCTTTCTCCTTAGGATATTGTGTATGTCACATGCCTTTTGGTCTTCGTTTTTATGGTTCCAATCCTCCCCATCAAGGCCTAGTTTCTTTGCAACCTCTTCTTGAATGTTTTGGACTTGTAAATCCTTAGATACCACAACCCAAATCACAATATCAAAAGCACTCCCTTGAAATTTATTGTTGATTTGCTCGAGAAGTGTAGTTTTCCCAACTCCCCCCATACCGTACAAACCCAATACACCCACTTGATCTTTAAAGAGACGGTTCCATGTCATTTCAAGGAGTATTTTCTGACCAATTATTTCATTTTGAATTGGCCTTTCTACCACCTCGGATGCGTGAGCTTGCTCAGCAACCACTTCAAAAACCCCATCAGATTTGAGATTCTCAACCTTCTCCAACATCTTGAAAACTTGCTTCCCATAACGATAACTTAACTTCAAATTCTTAGAGCAAAACCCACAAATGCACAACCTTTGAAGCTCATTTGTTCGAATACTAAGCAAACCATTAACTTGCTTTTCAATGGTCTCAACTCTAGAAAGCCATACCTGGATTTGGGCAAGCCTTTGTAGACCTCGATTTTCCTCTCTCTCCACCTTTCTCAACAGATCATCTCGCCTTGCCCTCAGATCTTCCATGGTTCTCTCCAAAGTTGCGAGATTCTTCTCAATGTTGTGAATGTAAGTCACTTGAACACATAAACATTGAGTGACTTGATTCACAACTTGATCACATGATAACGACACAGAGAAACAACCACCCATCGTTGCACACACTCACAGAAAGAAATTCCACAAAAGGAGGAAAAATGTGAAACTGTTACCTAATGAGTGACGATAATTCGGGTGAAAGAGAAATAAGATTTGAGAAGAGAGAATCATTTCAACATGTGGCACGAGCACCCACGTGTGGAAGAAGACAAGAGCAAAGAGAGAAATGGGACCCTAATGAACAATTAAGTCCAAGGCACGAGGCTTCGTTGTAGGCAAACGCCTCATTTGCTGTCATGTGGGTGCCATTCTTTTCCCCACTTTCTCGATCTCTTCAATTCATTATTTAACCGAGATTAAACCGAAACCGAGTTGTAGAACACTAATTCATAAAGTTCTTTGTGAGATTTGTTATAAATTTTGTATTTTTATGTGATGTTTATATTCTTTCCAAAGAAATATTGTTATTAAAGAAAAAGATTCTTATTTCTTAAAATAGATTTTATCATTTTTGTGTGTTAAATTAAATCATATTATAACCTTTAAAAATATATTTGTTTTTGATAAACTTAAATTTTATTGAATTAATACTGATTTAGTGTCTTGATAAATTATTTAGTACACAAAATTAGGTGGTTAACGTTATGAAAAGGGAAATTTGTTATTTATTAATTTATGAATTTGCTGAAAGAATTGAAAATACATAATTTACATAAGAATTTTAAAATTATTAAATTCTTGTTAAGTGAATGATGTAGCCTTTTGACTTCTGATTTGTCTTTAGATACTAATTGCAACGAGCAAAATATTGGTCTAAAGAACACAAAGGTCTCACTTTTTCTTGTTTCAACTAATAATCAGATTAGGAAAAGACATGTAATTTATGCTTCTTGCATTCCCTGTAATTGTAAGTCGACAAATTAAGCTAGTCTCAAAAGCTCCTCCAAGCAAAAGACCATTTTGGGGTAATACTTTGGTTTTATATTTAAGATGACTACTTAGCTGCTTACGATCAGATCGTGCAAAAACGTTATGTGTATGCTTCATTCATGAATTGGTTTTGTCCTTGATTTCATAAGCAAATGGTTAGTTATATCGGACATTTTCCCTGCAGGTAATAGTGCATCAGGTTACAATCTTTCTCATGTGAAGAGCAACATCATGAAGAAGACAAAATTAGATGTTCTGATGAGGTACACTTTAAAAAGCACAATCACAAGGGTCTTACTTATAAGGTTTCTAGCAACAATCTAATTCTTAATTCAAATTTTCCTATGGTATTGATTAGTGCTACGAGTTGGGTTAGTACAGTTCGGGTGGGGTCGATTTTTTTAGAATTCGGGTATATAGCAAATTTTAAAATTATACCAAAAATAATCGAAATGCAAAAATTCGGGTGGGGTCGGGTATTGGGTAGTTCGGGTAGTATCTAATGATGCCGAATTAACCTGAATAAGAAGTAAAAATATGAAAATATGAGTTTTTTTCTTCTTTTTTCTGCAAAAAGTGTGAAAAAATCAAAATCCAACCCGAGCTGACACAAATTGGCTCCTACTTGAGTTAGTTTTGGTTGAATTTAAATATTATGTAAATACACGATACATGTGAAAAATCTTACTACCATGTACATAAAATCCCCTAAGAAATCATGTGTTCTTTGAGGCGCTTCTCTTGGCTATAACATGTCTCTTATCTCTCCAGATGACAGAGATCAAGTTTTTTGTCGACTGTTTCGAGCTGATCAAGATGATCGAAGAGCCTCACGGATGGATCGTCTTCCTACCTTACCTAGATGACTTCTCAAGACTTTGAAGCTCTTTTAGGTCATGCTCTGTCATCCATATTTTCTGCACACTGAACCACAAAGCTGATCACCTAGTCCACACAATCAGAATATGTTTTCGGTCTCACGCTTTCGTGCATAGTGTGTCTCTTATATTATCTTTGTAATAGTAGCTATAAGTTAAGTTGAAAAAGAAAGGGACACATTATATTTTTAAGTAATGAAAAGAGAAATGATTACCTAAAATTTTGGTATTTTATTACCAAAAATGAAAAGAGAAATGATTACCTAAAAGATGAAAGGTATGAAAATATCTTTGGTATTATCTGTATTACCTAAATTATACAATCCTTATCCTACAAAACAAACAAAAAAAGAAAAGTCCTCTATCTCCACGGCAATGAGGTTGCTAAAGCATTGACTTGTGCTTGAGATATAGATGATTCTCCATTGTCACTAGCGACGATATTTTAAATGGCTTTGTTTTTTTTTGTTGTCAAACTACTTCGCATTAACTTAAGGAAAGCGTTAAGAGTTTTCAAAAGCCCCATTACACAAAAGGAAATCAGATAAAGTTTTCTTAGCCAAACAGTGGTTTCTTCGTTGAAGGATCGAGGGATACAGTCGAACTCAACCAATTCGAACAAAGAGAGAAGATAGACAATATCATGCAATATGGCAGAGATCTCTGATAATTTCACTCCAGATTTGATGGCAGTGATAAGGATGAGAGAATCGGATCGAAACACGATCCGGGAGAAACCAGATGCCAAAGCTTCGGTCATTGCTAAACGTATCGCCAAAGCTTCAGCAATTAACGGCGAAGCTACAAACTCTTGAGTCTGTGCTCCACGTTGCGGTGGATCCTTTCCTGACCTGAGGACCCAGGCTGTACCTGCAATACGCTTCGTCTCGTTCCAAGCCGCATCCGAGTAACATATCGCCTTCCCATGTACCAGGTTATCATTCCGAGCTTCTTTTTGACTTTATGGGTTGAAGACGAGACTTGATCTTCTTCCCATTCCTTCGCTGAGATAACAGCTACATTGATAATCTCTTGTAGGGATTGGGTTACCTTGTTGAAGACCCATTGATTGTGTGATTTCCAGATTGCCCATATGATCCAGGCGTTGATAGGGGTCTTCGTAATACCAACTGGTGGTAAAACCTTACTGATTCTAAGCATTCTCCATATTACAGGGAATTGATTCTCAAATAGAGAACAAGGGTCATTCGCTATAGGTGCTAATCTCCATACCTGCATTGACCAATTGCAGGTGAATAAGGCATGCTCTAGTGTTTCAACCTCACCGCATCTCTGGCATTTTGGGTCCACTCCAATTTGCCGAGCTAACAGATTGTCGTTTGTAGGTATTGCCCGATTGAGGCACTTCCATATAAAGAATTTGATTTTAGGTTGCAAATGGATGTTCCAAATCTCCTTAACCCAATCAATTTCTGGTTCTGGGGTTGATATCTGTTGTTTGAGATTTAATTCTAATGCCGCTCGATACCCGGGTTTTGCAGAGTAGATTCAAATGGCTTTTGTTGAAAACCGAGAATATGCAAAGTAGTGATGCATTTTGCCAACCTCTGATTGCTTAACATTTGCTCCAAACCTAATTCTCTAGATTGGTTATTGACAGATCTTGTAGACGCTTCAAGTGTTGCAGCTCTTTTGATAAAGTAATATCTCCATGAACTTTGATATTCCACTGATACTACAAAGTCTGTTTCTATTACTCAAATCCAGATAAATATATCTTTTTCAATTCTGAAATCTGCTCTCGAAGAATATTGAAGTCGCTATTTTTTGAAAGATCCAAAACAACTAATTTTTTTTTTTTTTTTTTTTTTGAGGAAACTAACTAATAATATTATCGATTATCTGATTAACATGCATAATATTCAGAGTGATTAATATTATGTCATTATTATTTTATCATAATATATATTTCTAGTAACAATTTCTGTTATATTAATTAATATGTAATGGCAAATGAACTAATATAAGACAATCAAACCATAATACTAACTTAGAGTAAGGAGGTTCACACATATATATCTAATGAAACATAATGTATGAACTATCAAAAGAGGTTGCAGAAAGTGCAACCTCCATTTTTCTCTTCTCAGTTTCATGAAATATATTTGATTTTGGTTTCTGTATATTGATTTGTAGTATGTCCTTTACTTGCACAATAAAATTCCATTGAGCTATTTCAATTTCTATGTTATATCTATCTTCATAACTTTGAATCTTCCTTGTTTAGAATTGCTTACACCATGTTTGAAAAATATATATTTTATATATCACTCATACAATTTTGATATTTTTCCTCTATTTTTAAATGATAAATATTTTAATATTTTCACATATATTAGAAAAAAAAATTAAAATGAATTTAAAAAAAATATTTAATATACTATAAGGAAAAGTGAAAGAAAATATATGAATGAAGACAAAACATATTATAATTAGCTAAAGATACACTAAACATAAAAAACAATAGTTGGCCAAATGTCTAATGTCCAGTTTTATAATATCCCTCTTATACAATTTTGATATATTTTCTCTATTTTTAATCAATCATTGCTCTTGTTATTTCAATATATAATTGTTGCACCATCGAGACCTGTTCTTGTAAATGTTTTGAGGACACAGAATAAGACCACTTAGATTAGAATAGCATTCACAGAAATCTTCTAACATAGAGTAGAATCGAGGTCCAGGAAGCTATTGGCTTACTCGTTGGGAGGATTTAACTAAGTTATAACATATTCTCAACATATGTTACAAGCAACACATCTTTGATTTAGATTTTAGCCAATGAGGAATAACATATTCTCAAAAGAGAAAGTAACATAAGAGGAAGATTCTGATTTTAGCCAATGAGGAATTTCGAGCCAGATGAAACGGATGCATCAACCTGAGACTAGAAAAGAAGAAGCAAAAGAAATGATTTAGTGTAATGAAATTCTGAGGCATAACATATTCTCAACATAGATTATGCATAATCTATCTGTGTTGAAATGTCACAAGCAACACATCTCTGATTTTGAAGTTAGTTTATATATTATGTGTTGCAATTCTCAATCGATTCGATCAAAGATAAATAACTCAAGCTGAAGAGAATAAGTGAAACGATTACCATTAAAGATTAAGGAGAGAACAGATCTCTAGTACCCTTTCCTCGAATTCAGGGTCGTCATCACCATTCATGGCCTCATAGAAATCGGACTACAAAACAAACAAAAAAGAAAAGAAGCAACGTTAGTGACACTTGGGCAACGCAATGAAATTGAAGAGCCTATCACTTGGGAATATCCCACGAAGTCATCAGTCTCACCATTCATATAACTTAGAGAAATCATAAAAGAAAAGACAAGTAGAGAAATGATTACCATATCCATCGTAAAAGGTAAGAAACGAGTTCTCGTATTTTCGTCTTCCCATTCAAAGTCACTTATCTGTTCTCGAGAACATAATCGTATACAGAACTCCTCAGCTTGTGGAGCACTTGAAGCATTTAAGGGAAGCTTTCTCAGCTTTGGACAATACATTATACTTAGGTCCACAAGATACGGAAAGGGAAGAGGACTCCAGTATATACTCTCCAGCTGATACAAATTTGTCAAGCATAGCTTTTCTAATTTCTGGAATGGTGTAATACCTGTAAGATTGGTTGCTTTCTCTTTGTTAAACATTTCTTCAAATTCATTCAATTCTACAATTGATAGAGAGACAAGATTTGGAGCAACCAATAGCCAAGTCAGATCTGCAATGCCACTGCACCATTTTATATCCACGTGGAAAAGGTTGCTAAAGCATGGACTTGTGCTTTCTGCATACTTCATATATGTTATATTTTCTGAGACATGACTATGTTCCAGGGTGAGACGTTGAAGATTCTCCATACCCATTATCAATGATATGTCGAATGGCTTTTCTTCAAAATGGAGAATATGCAGACCATTGATGCATTTTGCCAACCTTTGATTGCTTAAAATTTGCTCCAAACCTAATTCCGTAGATACTGTAATGTGCAGAATTTCTAGATGCTTCAGATGCTGCAGCTCCTTTGATAAAACTAGATCTCCATGAATCTTAGATTCTGATAAACTCAACCATCTTAGACTAGACAACCTTGAAATCCCTGTGATACTACAAAGGCATACTGTACAAGTCAAATCCAGATTGATTAGCTTTTTCAACTCTTGGAAACCAATAGGTAGTTGCTCTATACTTGTATACGACAAGTTAATAAACTGCAAGCAGACCAACTCTGATATCTTCTCTGGAAGAGTTTTGAAGTAGGGATTGTTTGATAGATCCAAAACAACTAACTTTTGCATAGTTTGGATGAATTCACCTGAGAGATTCTTGAAACTATTATTCCTAAGTAGCAGAGTTGTAAGTTCATAAAACTTGGAACTGCCGGTTATCTCTTCAATTTCATTTCCTATAAATGACATCCTTCTCACAGCACCACAATCCTTCAACTTTGCCACTCCATCTAATCCTTCTTCTGTTTGTACAACAAAATCAGATGCAATCCAGAGAGCCATTTCATGAACCACGTCATGCATCAAAACACGACTTCCACCCGACTTTACCATCAATAGATTGGCACGGATAAGGGTACCAAATATCTCATAACCTTTATTGATTGCTCTTTTAATATCTGGACACTCTCCCATGAACCCTTCACATATCCAGTACTCTATCAACTCACCTTTAGAAATTTGATCACGTTGAAAAAGAGCACAGTACAGGAAACACGACTTGATATGTTCATCTCCTAAGCTATCGTAGCTGTACTTGAGAATTGAAAGAATATTTTCAATGTCTGGATACTCTGCAATGGATCTAGTCAGAACATAAACTGCATGCTCCCATTCTTGAACTGTATCTTTAGGTGCCATTGTCTTACCAATGATATTGAGTGCCAGTGGCAGACCACCACATTTTTGAGCAACCTTTCTTGCTAGCTGTTCAATGACGGGATCATTTCTGAATATGTTGGCCCCAACAATGTTTTCAAACAATTTCCATGCTTCTTCTGGTTCCAAACACTTGACTTGCATAGGTTCATAATCCCTCATCCGCATGCATACATCTCGAGAACGAGTCGTGAATGCTACTTTACATCCATTTTCTCTATTCGGATATGGAATTCCGATGGCAACTAAATCCACTTCCTTCCAAATATCATCTAGCATCAAAACAAATTTTTTTCCCTTTAAAACTCTGTGAATCTCTACAGCCTTGTCACTTCCACATTTCTTATTCCATCCCTCGTCACGAATAGATAGTTTTCGTGCAATATCGTCTTGAATCTTTGAAAACGGTGCACCTTGAGACACCTCGACCCAGATTACATTGAAATCTTTGTATGCAGTGAACTTATTGTGGATTTTCTTGAAAAGTGTAGTTTTACCTACACCACCCATACCGTGTAGACCCATGATTCCGATTCCATCTTCCATAAGGCGATTCCATGCCTTATCAAGCATTTTTTCATGACCAATCATAGGCCCACTAGGCCTCTCCACCGTTTTAGATGTCTGCTCAGTAACCACTTCAAATTTAACCGAGTTGAGTTTCTTTGCATTTTCCAACAAGAAGAAAACGCTTTTCCCATACTTATAGCTCGCGCATAAACGTTTTGACCCCAAATCACACAGACACAACTTTTGAAGCTCTATGTCCATAACATCACGCAGAGTATTATATTCATTCTCTGTTTTTTCGATACGTGTAAGCCATAACTTGACACCTTCAGTCATTTGTTGTCGAGGTTGTCTCTCCTCTACTTCAACCTTGTTCTTCACGTCATCTTGAGCTGCTTTGAGATCTTCCATTTCTCCCTCCAAGTCTTTGAGGTTCTGCTTGAGGTTTTGAATATAACCTTGACCACATAAGGCACTAATCGAACGTATCATATCATCGCCAGAAAGTGAGACAGACAAACAACCTCCCATGATATTAGAAAGAGAGAATATTTTTACTAAGCAAGAAAAATATGAAGAAGGATGAGAGGATTGGTGTTCAAAGATGAGTTTGATTACCACAAAAATTGGACTGACACAATTATTATGAAAGACTTACTTTTTTGGTCAATACAAGACAGAGAAGCAACCATTCATTGTTTGCATACACTTGACAAAGAAATTCCACAATGGAATAAAAAATGTGAAGTTGTTAGAGAATGGGAGAAAGTAATTCATAAAGAGAATAGAAATATAAGAAGATATTGCTTTCCAAAATGCAGAGAGAAAAGAGCCGAAAGATGTTTTTTCCATTCATTGTTTATGTTTAACAAATAATAATAATAATAAAGCATAGCCATCTTCATTTGTTTATGTTTTTTCTTCCACTCAATGGTAAAAAAGTATAGTCTACCCACTCCTCTCTTTCTTGCATCTATCACCAAACCGGTTACATAAGACCGGATTGGTCTAAATGGTTTGGTTAACCGGATTTTGATACACATAACATTACTCGAAGTTTGTATATTCTTCAAAAGAGAAAAATACCATAAAAAACATATACTTTCTAAAACACAATGAATTAATCTTAACTTTCAAAAATGACTAAATCATATGTGCTATCAACAATATCATAAAAAATGGCGTAGTTCACATATAGAAAAATAAAAAAACTAACCTATATTATGAAAATTGTGCGAAAAAGTTTATTAAAACCAAAAAAATTATTCTATATTGTAGTAAAAAGATAATCTTTTTGTTTTGTTTATATATGTTATATTCGAACTATATTATATTTATGTTATAAAAAAATTCTATTAAAAACAAAATTTAGTTGCCTTAGGTCTCTATAACCACTAACTATACTCAAGTTGTGTGGAGAAACACAGAGTCGGTAAGGTGTGCAGAGCTAAGTGTAAGAATGGTGAAACTTATGTGACTTGCAACTATTATCCTCGTGGTAATATATATTATTGGCCTCAAGCCTTACTAAGTAATATATCTGTTTGCATTCACACAAATAAAACTTGTCTCAAGAACCGATTTTTTTATAATTTGGTGGTAAATGATTCAGCTAATAATTCATGTATCATGGTTAAAGTTTTTTCACGAAAATAGTTGTTTTTAAAGGACTTGTGTTTCTATGTTTTCAATAAATATATCATGATATGTATGGTGATTGCTTTGTGTATGCTTTTGTCTTTAATTTTGTTGTGAAGATTATTACCATTGGGATATTAGTGGATGTTTTACTAATGATATATCAGAATCGTGAACATCATATGGTTTAAATAAACTTATGTATTGCAAAATTAACAAAAAAGAACTTATATATTGAAAATTTAGTCTGAGCAGCCACCTTCTGATTCTGTTGTACTGATCCAATATTTGTCATTAGGTTTTAGTTACAAATTGGGCCTTCTTATCATTTCTTATGGGCTTTTATAGTAAGAAGGTAATAACACACGTATTATTTATTTGTTGTGAAGATGATCATCATTTACGCTTTTACTGGCCCAATATTTCCCAATTAGTTTCACATTAAACCCACAACCTTTATTAGGCCTTCTCTTATGGGGCCCATGGAATCTCTTAGACGAGATATATATATAATGCCAGGATTTAACATAGTTGTTTGGGGAAGAACATTGATTATTTAGAACACTAAAATTGATTTAACATAAACGATTCCAGATATCAAAATACCTAATCACGAATTGTTACAATCCAAACAGATAGAACCAGCAGCAGTTACAGTAGCAGAAACATGACGAAAGAGCGAAGAGAAGATTTTTCTTAATAATCCCAAATCTAAATCTTAACGGAATTACCATCCTCCTCCACCTTCACCGCCACCGTAACCACCACCTCCTTCACGTCTTCCTCCACCACCGTATCCACCACCACCACCTCCTCTTGAGGAGTATCCACCACCACCACCGCCGCTGTAACCTCCCTCACGTCTTCCTCCACCGTAACCACCACCTCCTCCGTATCCACCACCGCCGCCACCGCTACGGTATCCACCGCCACCACCACGGCCGCCACCTCCGCCACCGCTTCCGCGTGACTGAGCTTCGTTAACAGTGATGCTGCGACCGTCAAGCTCTTGTCCGTTCATTCCTTCGATGGCATCTTTCATGGATTGCTCAGTGCTGAATGTTACGAATCCAAATCCTCTTGATCTTCCCGTCTCACGATCGTTAATGATCTGTTCAAACAACAAACGAATACAAAATCAGGCAAAATATTCAACAGATTCAAAACACGAAATCAGATAATCTAACGATGAATAAAAACGATCGATCTCCGGGCTCATATAAAGCAGGACGATGAACGTACCGATTTGTGAAAAACAAGTAACAGTAACAAAGAGAGTAATCGAATCAAGTAACATAGTAATCGAATCAAGTAACAGAGAAACACAAGATCGGATCGGAACAGATCCGTCTGAGAGGATCATCAGATCACCGGAATCCCTCAAGAGTCCGATCTCTGCGTGTAACCGACCTTGGAATCAACAACTTCGCCGTAAGTAGAGAAGGCAGTCTCAAGAGATTGTTCATTAGTGGCCCAAGCTAGACCTCCAACGAAACACCGGAACTCAACATCTGCAGACGCCATTGAACTAAAAAGAGAAATCTAGGGTTACAGTGAATAAGAGAAGAGAGAGATGTGAAGAGAGAAGACGACTAAGGATCTTAATTTATAGTGGAATTGAGATATTAACTAAGGTTTAGATATTTTTGTAGTTGGTTGGATTGGTTTAAGTTATAATTGGTTTAACTATGGTTAAATGTCTGGTTTAGTTGAGACGCATCACGTGACTTTTTTTGGTTTATTGCGCTTATGGAAACGAGACAGAGATATTTTTCTAGTTCCGGCGGACAAAATATCTTTTCTAGAAAATGACATTTCTGTCCCTTAGTGCTCAAGTGGTACACTCACTCACATCGTGACTCCCTACTATTCAATTACTGGGCGGAAAGTGGGTTTTATCATTTATATAAATCTAATTGGGCCGAAATTCTTTATATTATCGTTTTTTTTCCGGCGGAAAAAATCTATTTTATGGAAATTACACACTTTTCCCTTACTTTTCAATTTTGATACTCACTAACGTTTTAATTCATTGAGTCCTTGACATATACATAAACTCATATATCCAAAATTCAAACCAAACCGACTTGAATTAAGAAAAAAAAAAAAACAAAATCAAATATAAAACATAAAGAGTACCCATATACTTTTATTAAATTTTGAATTTTTTCTTACTTTTTGACTTTTTCTATTTAATTTTTGGTATAAAATTTTAAAACCGATCTATACTCAATCTAAACTAATCCTAAAAATAAAAATATCCCGAAACCCAAAACCAATAAGTGGGCTTCAGTATTTGATCTGTGTAATTGGCCCAATACAAATTTAAGTGATGATATAAAAATATTTATTGTTGACAGTGGGATTTGAACCCACGCCCTTTCGGACCAGAACCTTAATCTGGCGTCTTAGACCAACTCGGCCATATCAACTTAATTGTTCCACAATTAAATTTAACGGTTTATAAACATTATCAAAGTTATAAAATAATAAACGGTTCTACCGAGAATTGAACTCGGGTTGCTGGATTCAGAGTCCAATGTCCTAACTTAACCATATTCTAGACGTTTGCTCTATCTCCGTTTCAGTGCTTTCTCTGTTTCTCCGAGCTACTCAAATTCGTCGTCTTCACCAATGCTTCTCCACTGCAACTTTAGCTATACCTCAACGATTTCTCTCATCTCCTCCTCTCTTCGTCGTCAAGATCAACCAAACGAATCAGAAAATACAGTAATCCGTCGTCGGCACAATGCTAAGTCACTTTCTCTATATATCCGTCATAATCCAGACCTGAAGCTTAAAAAGGACATTAACGAATCTCAGGAGACTTTTGTGCCACCTTCGCCACGAGATGTAGACCAATCGAAGCTACTCGAGCTCTCACTCGTGACTAGAAGAACTCCACAGTTTCCTGGTTCTATTTACGCTCAATCTGCTTCTGATGCTGATGTTGCTTCATCTCTGCCTTCACTTCGTAAATTTCTTGGTTCTAATGGTGATGATGATGGAGTTAGTGAGAAGGAAATGATAGTTAAGGCGCTTGAGATTAGGCGAAAAGTGACCAAAGAGATTATTAAAGAGTCTTTAGTGAGGAAAGGTAGATTTGGGATTACGTATGCTACTAATGTGACTGATCGTTTAGGTGGTTTTGTTGATCATGTGATGATTGAAGCTGCGGCGTTGAAACGGTTGCCGGAATTTTCAGAGTCGAGATTCAATCTTCGTGCTAGGACTGTTATAGAGAACTCCAATTTCGTGCCTCTTGTAAGGTCAAACTCTTAATTCCATAGCTCTTTTAACTGTGACTTGGTGAACTCTGAGGATAAAGTTGAACTTAAAATTAAGCTCCAAACTTAAAATCTATGGACCATTATGCTAAGATTGCTTATGTTTTGTGCCAAAGAGTTGATCAAGTTAATGGATTCTTTGTGTGTGACATTATCGTTGTGGTCATCATGATTCTTAACTATGCAGGTGGTTGAAGCACCATGAGTTTTCATATAATAGAATTGCTAAGATCATATGCATGTCAAAAGGAAATCTTGACTCAATAAGAATCATGATTGAGTGGCTCAAAACCATTCATGTGAAGGGTGAGTTCATTGGAGTTGCGTTTTTGAGATCTGGGGAAAACATTTTGCAACGTAGCCGTGAAGAACTGGATGAGATTGTTGAGTATTTAGAGAGTAATGGTGTCAGGAGAGATTGGATGGGATATGTTGTCGGTCGATGTCCTGAGTTGCTGTCTTTCACCATGGAAGAAGTAAAAAGCCGTGTTGAATTCTTCTTGAATATGGGTATGAATCAGAATGACTTTGGCACTATGGTCTATGACTATCCAAAGATAATTGGGTTCTTTTCATTCGAGGAGATGGAGAAAAAGGTACTGAAATCAATATGAACTTTTGTTATCCTCCAATGTTAAGGAATGTCGTTTGAGTTCATAAATGTGTTGCTTCTGTTAAACCAGATCAATTACCTGAAAGAGTTTGGCCTTAGCACAGAAGAAGTTGGGAGACTATTAGCGTTCAAGCCACACCTTATGGGATGCAGTATTGAAGAAAGATGGAAGCCTCTAGTCAAATATTTCTACTACCTTGGAATCTCCAAAGAAGGGATGAAAAGAATCCTTGTAGTAAAACCGATACTTTACTGCATTGATTTGGAGAAGACAATCGCACCAAAGGTAGTTAAACTTCGTTATATACTCTAAAATACATACAGGCAACAGATTACATTGACGCAGCTTCTCTTGTGTTTTTGAAGGTAAGATTTTTACAGGACATGGGTATTCCCAATGAAGCCATTGGAAATATGTTAGTAAAGTTTCCTTCTTTACTAACACAAAGCCTCTACAAGAAAATCCGACCTGTGGTTAGTATTATTTCTTTTATGAACCAAATATGATCGATACAATGTTATGTTGCTGCATCTGATATTTATATTTTGTGGTCTTACAGGTGATTTTTCTGTTAACTAGAGCTGGAGTAACACAAAAGGATATCGGTAAAGTTATCGCAAATGATCCAGCTCTCCTTGGATGCAGCATAGGGACAAAACTAGAACCAAACATGAGATACTATGTATCCTTGGGAATTCGATTTCATCAACTAGGCGAAATGATTGCTGATTTCCCAATGCTCCTTCGATATAACGTTGATAATCTGCGTCCAAAATATCGTTACTTGCGAAGAACAATGATTCGACCACTTCAAGATCTCATTGAGTTTCCAAGGTAACATGACATAAAAGAGACTTCCTTCATATGAAATACCTGCAAATGTAACTGAAATAACACGATTCCTTTAACAGATTCTTTAGCTACTCTCTGGAGCGTCGGATAATACCGAGACACACCATTATGGTTGAGAATAGAGTTAACTTCAAGCTCAGGTATATGTTGGCTTGTACGGATACTGAATTTGAGAGAAGAGTGAAAGAGAAAGTGGAAAGAAGAGAGAGATTTGAGGCTGGTTTTGACTCTGAAGATTATCAACCGTTGGATGAGAACGTCTCTGATAAAGAGAATGGTTTCGTAGACTCACCGGAAGAAGAGGATTTAGCAAAATGAATAGTTGGTAACATGAAAGTTGTACATAGTTATATACATTTAGCATAGCTTTAAACAGATAAATATGTGACAAACAATATTAACTTCTAAATATTAAAATGAGAATGCCTCTTTTAGCCTTAAAACCGAACCAAACTAGGAGATATCGAAGAGAAATGGATTCTTGGTCGGTTTTTTGTTATTCAAACCTATCCGAACCGATCCCAAACTAAATTTAAAATACCCGAATAAGGCTTAAACTTGAAGTTTCAAAACCGTAAAGCTCGAAAGAAACAAACCTTAGTACCTAAATGCCAAGGCTAATCTCTTCTTTAATGTCTTTAAAGAAACAAAAACAAGTTAAGATGGTTTCTAATTGAGTATTGTAGTAGTAAATGACATTGCAGGTTCTTAGATTTGTTTGTTGAACTATCGTATATCATGCAGAGAAAGCTCTGATTCTCGCAGAAAAATTGAGTCTATGAAACTGTCACCAAAACACAGTATCCAAATCCATCTCATTCGAGTCCAATGCGATATATAGGATTCCGTTTAATGAGGTCAAGATCCACCTGCAGCAAAAGACAATAACATGACGACACTATTTCATCTCAAAGAAGCTCTAGTCTAGTGTGATGAACAGTAATCTTGTACCTTGTGTCCAAACAGATCGCGGATGTTGTCAATGCCGTATAAAATCATTGTTGTTCAAGAAACAAAATCAGAAGAATCAGCAACTTATGTTCGTAATTAACTTATCTCCTTGAAGTCTATTTTGTATCTTATAGTGGACCTTTCTAGAGAGAGACTCCATGCAAAGATTTGAACATCATTTGGAAGACCCATTGGTAGCACCATTTCTGATCTGAACATACCAGAGTTTCCAATTTCTACCCATTTCCCTAATCCTTCGTGGTAGCTGGAAATGACAACAGATATAATAATATCATTGGTACCTCGTTTTTTGCAATTTATTGATTTGGAGATTTGTTTGAGTTTACCTGAAAATCTCCATGCTTGGTTCGGTGTAAGGGTTGTAAGCAGAGCTTGAACATTCCTGTAAAAGCATGAATGCATAAGCCTTTTGTTTTCTCTTATTTGACTTTGAAGCATCAATATACGTGCAAGCGGGAGAAGTAATAAAGCATTTACCTAAGCGTGAGAAGAAGTCATGTAATACACCGATGAGATCACCCAATGTAAGGCCACGGTCACAGACCAAACCTGAGCAAAAGAGAAGAAATTTTGATGACAACATTTTCTATAATTCTAACTATATTCCCCATTTGTGACAACTACTAAGCTAATAAAATTACCTTCAATCTGATGGAACTCCGCCATATGAGTTTGGTCAACAGCCTCATTTCTGAAGACACAGTCTGTGATGCCCCATTGACGACCTAATTGGCAAGACATTAGGAAAATGTTCTTGGGCCAAACCGCGGTTTCGGATAAGTATCGGAAATGAAATAGCAAAGAATGCGGTCAGGTTAAGCTGGTCACGAGAGAGGCGAGTAAGCTTGGAATGAGCGGAGGAAACTTTTAAGACTAAAATGTTAGAATTGAGGTGCTCGGGTTTGACGTGCTCGGATTAAGGTGGCCTAATGTGGGTTAGTATGAATTTTGTGGGAATCAAGACTAATCCAAAAGCTTAATACAAAACCTTAGGAGGAAGAAAGGTTTAAGCAAAACCTTTCCCTAAAGAAAGCTTAAGTGAGTCAAAGTGCCACTTGTCATGAATTTAGGGGAACCTACATTCTAGCTAGAATGATTAAGGTGGGTGGTTGGTAAGTAAATTGTAGGCTTCTCCTCTTCTATAAATAGAGAAGGGAACCAAGGAAAGAGGAGAGACATAAATGTTCAAGAGAAAACACTTACTATTTTACTTAAGAAGTCTAAGAAAGCTTGGGAAGGTAGAAAAATCAATCCGCTAAGTTGAATAAGGAAGCAATTGAGGTGAGTTGTGATATTTCGTGTGTGCAAGGAGATTGTGATTACGTATATGATTGCTAGTGGTTGTGTGATATTGATTGCGTGATTGAAAATTATTGTTCCGTGGATGTGTTAATTGAGTTCCGTGAAGTGGTATGTTAAGACAAGTGGTTTGTTAAGTGATTATTGTTAAAATGAAAGAAAGTGGCAACCATAAATGAATCGTGGAGATATGATAGTGTGTAAATCATGGTTGAGTGATGATTGTTAGAAGGACTTAACAATTGTAGTAACGTGTATTAATTAAGACCAAAGGATGGTCATAAGTGTGTAAATAGTTATTGAATGAAGGTTGTTTATATGTGTGTCGAGAGTTGTGGAAGTGGTGGTAACGTGTGGAGGACGGTTGTGAGAACCGTGTGGAATGATGTGAGAAATTGTGAGAAGGTTCGGCCGAGGGCCGCGGGCGCGGTGAGACCGTGCGGAGAATGTTTGAGGATTGTGGCCGAGGGCCGTGGGCGCGGTGGGACCGCGCGGAGTGATTTGATAGTGGTTTACGATTCGGCAATGTAGAAGGTTTACATTGTGGTCCGAATCGTAGAGGGTCTTGTATGTTAACCTTATACGATGAGATTTGTTGTTGTTACCGTGACTTCACGAACTTGCTGAGCTGTTATGCTCACGTCTCACTCTCCTCCTTGCAGGGCAACCATAGTAAGACCATTAGGGAGCGGAAGGAAAGCAAGCAATAAGCCGGTGTAGTTTTATACCTTTTGCAAATGTAAGAACGATTTTGTAAAATGAACAAGTCTATTTCATATATATGTCAAGGTTTTGAATCGGCCGAAAAGTATATTGTAAGTTCAAAACATTTTACAAACGCATAAGTATTATGTGGTTAGAAGGGAAAAGGTATTGTGTGTGCTTGGCCTTAGTCCGGGGCAAGATTAACGGTTTGATGTGCTTGGGCCGCAAGGCTTAAGTGCCTCAAAACGGGGTGTGCTTTCTAGTTCCAATTAAGGCCCAATAGTGAGATTGGAACCTTAGTGTGGAGCTCGGACGCGCACTAGTGACGCTCTCGTTCCTAGGGTGGTTCGGGGGTGTTACACAGTCTATAGAAAAGTACTTCTTAGGAGTGAAAGGTTTCTAAGGCGAAAGATAAAATAAATTATAGTAACGAAACAATTTGCACAGCTTTTGAGAATTGGAAGACTAACTTCAATTTTAGTCAGACCATTGCGAGTGCATAAAGCATCCTAGATGAGACTGCCGTTGTGTGTGTACAAAGGAGATTTTTGTTTGCTTCCTCTCTTTTCCAATCGTAATTATACACGTGCAACCATGATGAGAGATTACAAATTTGTTGACTTCTATCGAAGGTAGTAAGCATCAAAAACAAGTTCGTACCCTCTTGATCCATATCCACCAGACTCATGAGTTTGTTTCATCCTCTCAACATAATCTTCAGGCAATTCCCTTGTAGTTGAAGGAGCTACAATCAAATATTCACATCTTAAAATATTAAGAGTTAGATTGTCATCAAAATGTCATCAAGCAGTTCGGAAGAACTGTCCCAGAGTTAACTCAGAGACTATTTAAACATTTAACCTTTTAGAAAGAAGGTGTCATGAGAGTCACGAGCAGGATACTGCTGGGGCTGGAACAGTGCATCAAAATTCCAGAAGCTACATAAAAAATATTACGATCAACCAATGAACGGAGAAGAGGATTCCCTTTCTCTTCATAAAAGCGGAAGGTAGATACATGAATCATGGACAACTAAATAGATTGAGAAAAAGGTTGATAGATTTGCATATTATTAAAAGAGAATTACACTTCTAATTGAAACGTTACCTGCTTTCCACGAAGTTTTTGTTGACATTTCTTTAAATCTGTGACCACGTAAGGTAGAATATCAATTACTCCCCCTTGCATAAATTTGGAGAGATGCTAAGAACATGGTTAACATTCTCACCCCATCTGACGAAATATGTCTTTCAACTGCTTCCTTACCTGAAACACAAGAATTCTTAAAAATTAATAGGCTATGGATAGCAGTTTCTACCCAAATTTCTACAGCAGAAAGGATAATTATCAGGTAATACATATTTCAGTGTAATTTATATGACGACATGCTGGCTTGATATAAAGGCATTCAACAAATTGTTTTACATATGAGTACCTTGAGAAGGGGGTGGAGATGCCCAGCATCAAGAGGCTGTCCTTTAGCATTGAAGTTATGGTCCTTAAATTCTAGCTCTGTCTAGCTGCAGGTGAATTCCATTTTCCTCTCTTATATACACTTTATGGCCAATATCATTAATAAATTGAAAAAGCAAGATGTAGTACACACTTTTGTAGATTTTCTCGAGTCAAGTCGGTCGCAAAACACTTTCTTTTGGGAGCATAACTAGGACCTTTTTTATGGAATACCCCTTCCATATCCTAAGAAAGTAGGATATAGGCTTTAAAAAATGGCTTTTAAAAGAAACAATTACAAATGAAAAGCGCATGCATTTACTGTGGTGCTATGAGTTTTCTGGCTTTGAGAGAATTGAGACTTTCTTTGTCAAGTTCCTGAAGGGAGAGAAAGGTCAAGTTAGTCACATGACTTATATATAGCTGCATAAGAATTCTACAAAACTCTCTTGCAATAAGATGATGATACAAACCATGCCTTCCTGTGTTTTTAAAAGCAAGCTCCTAACTTTATCTTCAACATGTTGAACCTACAACAAAATGGTTCTTAGCTAATGATGCAGAGAGTAAATGAATGAAGAAAACCTGCATGTATTACAAGTTTAACTAATTCAAACACGCCATTCCAAAGCAGGGAGGTAAGAAACAGAAGAAAAAACGTATGACAGTCCATAAGAAAAAATTCCTTGGTGGATGAAAGAAAAGCCATGCCATTCCATTCCAATACCATAACGAACAGGAAGGCAATTCACGGTAAACTAAACATGAACAGTGATACCTTTTATTACCTTCCTAGAGACTTGCTTTCCCATTTCCACCCACTTGTTTTTTTCCAGCTTGTGAACAGCCAATCTTGAATACAGAAGCTAAAACAACAAGATTTTAACACTACATCAAATCCATGATGTTACCCGTCTTGATAAACAAATTAAAAAGTTCACGAATCGCAAGATATGTGAGGTTCAGATACATCTATCCATAATAATCACCTGGGTTCATCTTTGAATATGCAACCTTCCGCAGGAACAGCCAAGAAAAGCTGTACCTCTGGCGATCCTTCCAAAAATATTTCTTCCCTTCATCAGTCAGAACCCATCATTCCCGTTTAATGTCCTGCAAAATTATTGAAATAGCGCATCACATTGCAATGATTATGCATCCATCAAACATTTTAAAACCTTGCTTATGTGGCTAACGTGAAAAAACCAGAGATTTAATCAAGTGATAATTGTGCATAGCTAATTCACTATGATCAACATAAGGATCCTGATTCTACTTCTCCGCGAACCAAATTCAACCTGAATTGTAGTTAAATTGAACAGAAGTTTAGTTGAATAGAATGTAGAAGTGTTGGTACCTGAGCATCGATGTAACGAAAAGCATGGAAGCTTTTGATCACATTGACGACTTCGTTGTGGTCAAGCTTTCGTTCGGCAGCAAATTGACCGGAATCTGTAATATCATCATTGTTTTGAAGGAAACCAAGAATCGCCTCCTCCGCCATTTTTCCTCTTCAGGTGATCGAATTTCGTACAATCCGCCGTATATTTCTTCTAATAGCGATGAGTTTCAGATTAGCCCTACTCCACTCGAACGAAACCGGAAAAAAAATGTTTTTGAAAAAAAAATTCAATTAAATTTCAAAAATTAAAAAAAAATAACATGTTATATTCGGCCCATTAACTACTAATGTTTAGGCCCATCTTTTTCGATCCACTATCGTTATAAAGATAAGTACGTATTTAATGTTTTCTCAATTTTAGCCTATTTGCATGGGAATGCCACGTGGCACGTTAAGAAGTTGTCAGTGAACGAGTTTTTTACTCAACGTCACCGAAACTGAATGCAAATAAGAAAAAACAGCAAACAAAAAAAAAATCGGAAAGCAAAAGAAGAAGACGATGAAGAAGATAATGAAGCATTTATCCTCCATTGCGAACGACGTCGTTCTTAAATGCTCACAGTATTTATCCTCTCCCTTGAATACATTGATATTTTGCAGATCTATATATGTTTTAATTGATTGAAGGTGTAACTAAAATCATTGTTAATACTAAAATTTTAAGTAAATCAAAACTAAAATCGTGAATTGGATTGAAATTAATGTTTAGCATCATATATATAACGAAAATTGTGTAAGTGAGTGCAGTTTTATGGGAGATTATTTGTTGGTTTAGCCAAACCGGTTTAAATTGATTTCAGTCGGTATAGCTCAGTTTGTGATAATTGATGTTGCAGGGAATTAGAGACAGATATTGATACGTTAGTGGAAGAGTTTGAGTTTCAATGGAAACCAGGAAATAGTGAAGGGACTTACTCGAAGAAATTTGTGGAATTTTGCAATTCAAAAGTGACGAATCGGGTTTGTGAAAACATAATTGAGAGAATCAAAGATGGTTCTTTTACACGTCTTACCTTCGATATGATGCTTGCTTGGCAACAACCTGATGCAGATAACAATCATGATCAATCTAATATGGTAACGTAATTTGAAACTCGATCGATCGTTGATTACTTGGATATCAAGTCAATTTATACATGTTGTTACTTGTGTTCTAAGGAAGTATTAGGTAAAGAGAGTGAAGACAAGAGGATTCAGACAACTTTATCCTTAGAAGAAGATGATGTCTCTCTTTTTTATTCAGACAAGATGCCACTTCTCGTAAGTAAACTAATTATGTTGTTTGAAGTTGTGACTAAGAAATGAGCCTAAATTCGACAGAAATCGGTTTCCAAAGTCGTTTAGAGGGTAAATAAACTATGTAAGAGCCGTTGGAAAACCCTCAAAAATATTTAAAAAAATCCGATGGATTCAGACAATTTCTCACCTTTTTTTAGAAACGTGTCGAAATTATTTGTTGGTTTTGATCTTTTTTTTGTAGTGAATTATTTGATCAACTTAAGTCTATGTATCTTGGTCAAGTTTAGTATTTTCATATGAATTAAATTAGGTTGATCATGAACCAAGTGTGGGAGAAGATGCATTTGTCTATTTGGGATCAATATTTCCTCTTCCGGTGGATGTCATCAATGGAAGATACACATTTGAGACTCTAACCGCTCCTACCGGCCACCGACTTCACTTTCCGGCTTACGATATGTTCGTTAGAGAAATACACAAGTAACATTTATAGTTAAATTTTCATTACGCTCTTATATATTTAGTTCATGAATACTTTTCTTTCTAATTGATGTAATTTTCTTAGATGTATGAAGCATTTGCAAAAGCAAGCAAAGCCTAAAGGGATCGAATTAGCGGCCGATGAAATTATATTGCATGTTGAAGGAACAATGGCTTCACAGAGAGTGGTTCGACACATTAAAGAAACTAGCTGGCCAGGTTTGGTTTCAACGTAACATCCTTATAAGCTTCTAACAAGTTTGATCGATTCAAAGTTATGGCCTGCTAATATATATATCTTGAACGTATTGTAGGTAGGCTGACTTTGACAAACTATGCACTATATTTCGAAGCCGCGGGAATCATAAACTATGAAGATGCTATTAAGATCGATCTTTCCAAGGACGGTGGAAACTCTACAAAGCCTATTTCCACCGGTCCTTTAGGTGCACCTCTTTTTGACAAAGCCATCGTATATGAGTCTCCAGATATGTAAGAATCTATTTAAAAACTATAACATGTATACTTCACTGTTTCAATGTTACCTCATTATAAGACTTATAACATGTATGTTTTAGCGAGGATGGAGTTGTCTTGGAGTTTCCAGAGATGACGAGCTCAACGAGACGTGATCATTGGCTTATGCTTGTTAAGGAAATAACATTAATGCACCAATTCTTGAGGAAATTTAAAGTTGAATCTCCCTTGCAAGTATGGGAGATCCATTCAAGAACAATCTTGGGAATCATACGGTTACACGCAGCCCGCGAAATGCTGAGAATTTCTCCTCCGGATCCGAAGAACTTCTTAATATTTAGCTTATTTGAAGAAGTTCCAAAAGGAGACTTTGTACTAGAAGAACTTGCACAGATTAGTCCAAAAGTGGACATTACCAAAAACCCTTATAGTGCTAGCTCCATAATGAAGAATATGAACATGAATCAGCTTGGTAACATATTAAAAGAAAAGGGAGAAGAAGAAACGTGTAATGAGAAAGTGGAAGTCACTGATAAAGACCAAGATATGTTTGTATCTCTTGAAAGTGCAGTAAATCAATCAAGAGAAGAAGGTAAAGTTATTGAAAAGGCTAAAGCCACAACATCGGAGCTCGAAGAAGAAGGCATTAGTGAAAGTGTAGCAGTTCTTTTGGTAACAAGTTCATTTCGATTCTTGCTTGGTTACAACAAATAAGTGATATATTGGTTGTTTAGTTTGTGGTACATTGATTGAACTGACAATAATGAGGTCTTTTGCAGGAGTTGATGAGGCCATTACAAGATGTATTACCATGGTTCCAACAACTGCTTTACTGGGAAAGACCATCTCGGACACTATTCTTTCTAGCCATTACTGTTTTCATCATCTACAAGTGAGTTTAAAGAAACATATTTCTACAAGAAAACAATTGATTTGCGACTATAGCAACAGTCAATTTGCGATTATAACAAGAGTTGTTAGTTGCAAATCCCATACAAAATTAAAAGGATTAGAAAACATCTTTACTACCTCTATTTGAATATGTAAACGATATTCTTTTTTATTTTATAAGGCGTTTTGCATATTTCTATGCAAATTTGATGTTAACACTATTAATCAAGAAACTAAACTTAATGTTACAGGGAGTGGATTGGCAAGGGTATAGCAGCTTGCTTAATATGGATGGTGATTAAAATGGCTCAAGCTAGACAAAAGATGGTTCACACAAAAAGTGATAATGAAGTGACAGTGAGCACCGAATCAGACCAAACAGTGACCGAGAGTATTGTATCGGCTCAATATGGATTAATAAAAGTTCACCAAGTTATGCAGCAAGTCAATGTCACCATTATGAAGTTGAGGTCCATATATACTTCCAAAGCTAGCAAGGTAACTATACATTGTTTATATCATCACTTCGTGCACTTAGGAGCCACTTAAAATTTTAACTGGCTCTCGTAGGCCGTTTGGTTTTGGGTACGAATCTATAGGTTCCCAGAAATTTTCGGATAAAGATTTTTTTACCTATAGGTACCAAAACGATTTTGATTTGGTTCCAATTGGTTTCTGGCCGGGTCGGCTAATAATTTTGACCGAATGCTCAAAAGATTTGAATACCTGAAAATTTTCCAAACATCATTCGAAAATATCTTAAAATTTCTAAAATACCAAAATATTATCCAAAATATACTCAAAAATACTTGAAATACATATATGTATATATATATATATATATATCTACATGTATTTTTCGACTATCTGTTGGGTTCTGGGTATTACTCGATATAGATATAAACGGAAACAAATCATCGAACATTTTGGAAATATTCGAAACTGAACTGATACCATTATTTTGAGCCAATTTTTTGTTTTGTTTTGTTGGTCGTATAGCATGCAAGCATGGTGATGGCATCAATGCTAGTATTGGCAAGCTTCTTTGCGGTGGTACCAATCAAGCTAGTTCTCATATTTGGTACAATATATTGCTTTGTGATGACTTCAAGTGTCGGAAAACTCATGAGCAACGATCAGAATCGGAGTAATCGGAGAATGAAAGAGTGGTGGGATTCAATACCTATTGCTCCTGTTCGTGTACTTAACTCATCTTCAAAGTAGTTCACTTAATATATATGAGATATTTTGCCAAACGGACTATTATTTAGTTTTACTTTTTTGCTTTTGTTAAGAGGCTAATAAATAGTTTTATAGTGAGAAAGAATGTTTAAAATAAAGCTGTTTTGTAAAATATTTACGACCATATGTCTTTACAAATTTTATAATAAAGAAAATAATGTGTTTAAAATAAAGCTATATCTTTTTGATGTTATGATTCTAGATAAAAATGTATAAATATTTTTGGTTGAATGGAATATTTAATTATGTTGAGCCAAAAATAAAAAAAGCAATGTGTGGTTTTTGTCAAATTTTGATGTTTCTGCGGATCTAAAACCTCAAACTTAACCAGAGAATTCAATTTACGACTATCGAAAAAGGTGATTTCATAAAGTTATTTATGATTTTTCTCTTCTTTTTTTTTCGGAATAATCAAATTGATGAGACCTAATCTATATTTCAAAAACTTCAAACACGATTCATAAAAAGTGGAACTCAATTGGAGAAAATATTAAAGATGGATATTTAATAATTTAACCAAAGATAGTTCTCTATAATTATTTGAACAAATCAGTTACTCTCAATTTAAACCAAAAAAAATAATTAATATATCGGTTTTAGGGATATGGTGCATTATTTTGAGGGAGACAATATAACAAAAATGAAAAAAATGAAAAAAGGAAGAAATTCAGTATAAATAATATTTTCTCAAATTTTAGGAACACTATTCACAAATTACAATATTCATTTTAATATGAACAAACTTATATATCTAACATTTGATTTTTTCTGTTTGTAAACAATTGGATCGACAAAACATGATATATAGCTAAAAGTTATTTTCTAAAATTTCTATTTAATTTACGAGCGGTAGAAGGGAAGAATTGAATGTTTGAGTCATTAGGTTGATCATCCTAACCACTACATTGCAAAATTGACATCTACATTTGATATTTAATCTCTATACTATTATATTTTGAGAAATAAAATTTAACATTTATATTTATTATTTTGATAAATTTTACTTATCTTTTTCATTTATTTAATTTTACATGTATATTTAATTTATATGAAATCATAATTTAATAAAATAAGTAGTGTTTGTAAATTCGAAAAGATATATGGTAGTTTAAGTATTAATAAAATGAAAAAATAGTATACATTTGCAATATTAATTTTTGAGGAAACAAATTGAAAATAACCACTAACGTAAAAATTTTCTCGAAATGCTCTAAGATACATTGTATTAAGACTTAATACAAAGTTTTTATAGGAAAGAAATCTTCTTAATTTTTTTTATTATTAATTATAAAGTATTGAAATTTTTTTTGACTCATTATAAAACGTATATGAGGAGAGTTCAAGTGCTTTAAATATATCAAATCCCAAACTGAAAAGAAAAAGTATATAAAAAAAAAACGTTGAATATCTACGGAAAATGAGAAGCATGAAATCTTCAAATGCTTATGGAACATTGGTTCTTCTGATATCAACCATTTTATTGCTTTCAGTCTCACGTAAGTCATTTGGGTTAATACAATTTAATTATAAAGACGTAAGTCACGTAAGTCTCACGTAACATACGTATTATTTTTTAATTCTTTAGAACTTACTTGTATTTGAAAATACTTTTGGAAAGAATGGTTGCAAAGACGGATTGTTTGCCATGGTAATCTTTGAATCTAACCAATATAATTCTTATAAGTGGGGAAGAAATTTTTGTGATTAAATGTTCACATATCACATATGCTAGTTTTTTCACTGGTTCAAATCTAAAATACTGCGTTACTTGTGCCATATAATACTGTTAGAGATTTGGGATATATTTCAGGTCTTGTCGATCCAATAATTCATAGATAAACTTTTATATGTACTTAAAATCATAGTTGCATACATTAGATTTTAAAATTTTTTAAGTGTAGATATGAATTTCTCATCAGGAAAATTTCGATTTGATAAATAATTTATCATAATCTTTAAATTTTGATAATAGTAACGATGTGTTATATTTATATATTTAGATATGGAAGATATAATTGTACAAAATGGCAAATTGTAACTATTTTTTTTGTTGCTGAAATCCATATATGGTTACACTTTTATTTTATTTTTATCAATTACAGGACAAGCAAGTTCGTACCAAACACTACTATGTCTGAAGCAAAACAAATCATGTGCTGATTGCCAAGACAAATGCGACGAGTTAAGTTATGCTTTGTTTGTGGCAACCAGAGAGACCGAGTGGATAGCCTTTAAAGCAATATGTGAAAATAAAGGTTCCAAAGGTGAACATTGTTGTTGCAAACAAAGTGCTCTGCAACCATATCATGCTCCCATTGAAGCTCCTTCTTCATAATCATATGTTTGAATATGTTCCTTTTTAATTATAATCTCATGTTGGATTCATCAACATTTCAAAATTTAAATAAAGCAACAAAAAAAAAATTATTTCATCATTTGCAAGCAGTAGTTATCTAGAGGCAATTTGGGGAAAAGTGTAATCCTGTAGATTTTAAATTCGATTTTCACTAAAAAACACAAGAATATAAGATCATGTCGTGAGCCTCATTAGAAAATCCGCAACTATGATTATCGTTGGTGTTGTTCCTTTGAAGGATTAGTTGGACTTCCACCCATATACTCCCGGTTAACTTAGTGACAAAAAACAAATTGAACAATAACTAAGCAGTGGTAGTCGGGCAAAGCATAAAGCATTCGGGTTTAAGTTCAATTTCCACTAAAAACTAAATTGTTGTTGTTTAGCCAAATGAAAATGAGATCATGTCTTAGACATCATTTGAAAATCTAGTTATGATAGCCGTTTGTGAAGTATCTTTGAAAAATTAGTTGGGTTTTCAATTCAGATTCCCCGGTTAAAACACCAAACAAATTATATTACTTCATGTTGATTATGTCAATTACATAGTGATATTCTTAACATTAGTCAAATATTATTTAACACTATCATTTCTGTTACAGTCAATACGTTGATTCAAAAACTAATCTTACTTTGTGTTAGCTTTAATATCTTCTATATAAAAAAGGTTTGTTTCCTTGTCACTCTCTTTTCTTTCTCCATATTCTTCTAGATGAGTACCATTCATTCCATGGTTTTAACTTTTAACGATGTCAAATAATGAGTGATTTGATTGGATTTACAAATGATAGAATCAATAAAAGATGATTTTAAATAGGATTCACAGGTAATAAAACCAATAACATATGGTTTTGATTCTTTTTGTCAACAATAATTGGATTGACAAGATTTGATCCATAACCAAAATTCTCCAACTGAAAGTGGATTAAAATTCGAACTCACTATATGGTACCAAACTAGATCCGAGACAAACTAGTTGGTCCACCTATTTTTTGGCAACATATAATTTTGATTAGGATTTTAATTACAAAACACATAGTTTCACAGTTTCTATAACTATTAGAATTTTTAATGACATATCCAATAAAATCTCTCTTAGTCACTAGTCAAACATTAAGTTTTGGAGGCAAATGAGATTTTTATTATATTTCCAAAACAGAAAAGAAAAAACTTCATTATATAATATGTGAGAGCCAAGAAAGAGTCATATTATTTACAAATATATAACTTTGAGCTAACCCTCTAGCAAAACGGGTTAAATAATTAACGTTATAATTTAAATTACGAAGAATAAGAGATAAAAGAATTCACAATGAACAAACTCTTGAGTCAATGGAAGTCTTCTAGACACAGATAAAACACTGGCCAGTTTTGAGAAGCAACGTGACTAAAATCTAAAGGAGCATTAAGTCAATGGAGTTTACTAGATGTCCAACTTTAACGTTAAAATTATGTTCCTTGTCATGTTGGATTTCATCAACATTTCTCGATTCTAGATTCTCATTTAAGAGTTCTATTCGGTTTTAATATTTTGAATAAAAAATTTCTTTAGTTATATATAGTAAATAAGACAAGAAAATAACTCAAAACTCACTTCTTAAATTTTTTTTCTAATTTCCTACTCTTAATAGGTATAAATTGAATTCTTAATATCCAAACCATTAGTTGAGTGATCTAATAAACTACTGAAAAGAATTCGACTAATTTATATAAGTTATTAATAAATCGAATATTAACTTAAAGAATTTATTGTATTTTTTTTGTCAACAAGTAACTATTGAATAAATAATTATTCGATATATAGCCTAAGTTCTCCAACTAGAATTAGGTGGGATTCGAATTCACTACCTGATATATAGATAAATCAAAAGCAAGCTAACTGAATCACCTATTTTTTAGTGGTTTATTGTATATTTTTAAATTTGCATCATATGATTTTTCCATTTTGTCGGTCACTTCTACAAAAGACCATGTGGAAGGAAAATAAAATCATATATAACAAATCGTTTCCCTAGCTTCTATTGTTTATTTTAATATTTTTTCACAAAGTCTTCGTTTCTATATTTAAAAGATGAATTTGTGTAAGATATATAGATCATTTTGTTTACTTCTCTTATTTCATTTTTTCTTTTCTTCATTTGATAATCAAATGAGTTTAAGTTTCGATCTCAATGACATATCAAAAGGGAATCTAAAGGTTCTTGATGATTTAACATCGAATGTGAAACAAATACAAGACGACGTATTGAAGGAAATTCTCAAACTCAACGCAGACACAGAGTATTTACAACGTTTTCTCCATGGAAGTTCTGATAAAGAGCTGTTCAAATCGAAACTACCAGTTGTGTCTTATGGAGATGTCAAGTCTTTTATACATCGTGTTGGGAATGGAGAGCCTTCGAATATTCTTTCGGCTTTACCAATTTCTGGATTTCTTCTAAGGTTTACTTACATTCACCATTTTTTTTTTGTTAGATTACAATTAGAAGCTTATGTATTTGATTGTCTAATTTTGATGGATTTGTGTAGTTCAGGAAGTTCAGGAGGAGGACAAAAGATATTGCCTCTAAATGACAAGTATTTGGAGAACATGAGATTCATTTGTGATCTATTCTCACTTGTGATATCCAAGTAATTTTTACATTCTTTCTTCTTTAAAAGTTTAAACTGCCAAAAAAAAAAAAAAAACTGAACTTAGGGAAATAGTGGGAAAAAACTCTGAATTTTTGAGTAATTATATTCAAAAACAAGTGATGGGGTTTCACAACAACGCACCTCAATTTAGATTCGCACGTAGGCATAATGTGGCTCTAAGCATTGAATGTGAAACAATAACAGAAGTAAATCTTCTAAAAGCAGTGACTAATGCAAAAAAAGTTCTAGAATCTTCAGATTTGATGTTGATGGACTTCACAAGTTATGCTGATATCTCCACTACTCCAGGTCATTATGTTCTGTATTGGGAACTCAAAACCAAAAACTCCAACAACAATACAACTAAACTCGATGAAAAGATTTTGGTCGAATGTTGTCATGTGGTGGAGGAATCATTGGACGCTATTTATAAGTTGCTGAGAACTAAGGAGAGATCAATTGGAGCAATAGAGATAAGAGTTGTACAAAATGGAACATTCGATACGTTTATGGATTTTTTCGTGGCTGGAGGTGGTTCTTTAACTCAATACAAGACACCCAGTTTTGCAATCTTGTGAAAAAAAAACAGAATTAGGTCGCATTTTAAAAACAATAAAAAAGTATAATAATCTAATTCATCCACATACAACACAAATTATTCATATAAAAGAAATATATAGGAGACTCTGAACTCAACTACTTCACGGTTTTACAAAAAGATACAGAAACACAAAAACATAAACAAGAAACAACAACTAAACTTCCAAACGAATAGGTTGCTTGATTTTCTTCTAAGAAATTCTTCGGCCTGAGTTTATGAAGGTTATACAAAAAGAGAAAAATGAAAGTGCGTTAAATTGATGAATTCTTATATTATAATATATATATATAAATTTAAATTCTAAATATATTACCTCTCTATGAGTTATGGTGTTTGTGCTTCAACGTCCGTTTGGTCCAAAATTCTTACTAAACAACTTTGGTTTGTGGGAAAGCAATATGTATCCCACCGTGAATCCAAAGGCAATACCAGGTATGATTCCAATTGCAGCTGCTCTCCAACTTATCACCTCTTCTTCATCTTCTCCTTCCTCTCGCATTTCAGATCGTTGTGATGTTTTTTTGTGCATATCTGCACAAACTCTTTCAAGTATAGGGCCAAAAAGTCCAAGGTTTTCCTCAAATGAAGAACAAGGCTGAGTTTGAAACTGAGTACCCCCTGGTACTAGACCTACGAGCTGGTTATGAGAGAAATCCATGTACGAAAGATACGAGAGCTTCCCTAACTCTTTTGGAATTTCTCTAGAAAGCTTGTTTTGGGAAACATCTAGTGATTCAAGCTCTCTTAGGTCTGCCATTGTTGATGAGATGTTGCCAGTGAAAGCATTGTTTGATAAATTAAGTACATGAAGCTCTTTCAATAAACCAATAGAGATTGGAACCAGCTTCATTACTATGCCTTTATTCATCAAAACCATTGAATCAGTGTAATAGCATGTACCCATGTACTCCCTCTTAAATTTATCTTCAGTTATTCCAAGTGAGAACATTGATGTCCAATTAACAAAGCAATCTAATGGCAGATTTCCATTGAAATGAATACCAGATATGTCGAATACGCAACTTAGAAAACCCAACTTTCTGTATTGTAATTCTTGGAGAGGACTCAACCAAAAAGGAAAATGCTTTTCACATTGAGAACTTTAAGAGAAGAGATATGGACCAATGATCTTGGAAGCTTTCCCACAAGTTGGTTATGACCAATGTCTAGAGATACTAGACTTTCGGATATATTTTTTGGGAGACTTCCACTAAGACGATTTTTTCTTAGATTTAGATCTCCAAGAATTGTACTGAAGTTTCCCAAACAAAAAGGAATTGAACCATTGAATTTGTTGTTTGACAAATCTAGAATGAATTGATTGCTGGAAAGATCCACATAATTCAAATTTGGTAGCGACCATAACCAGCCAGGCGCTCGACCTTTAATTTCATTATTGGATATGTCGAGACTCCTAATTTTGTATTGTGTTCTTAAGAACTCTGGGAACTTGGTGAGGTCACATTGGGTTAAGTTAACTTCAGTTAACAATGGATGATTTGAAACTGAACTCTTGATATCGAGTGAAACATGGTTGCCTGAGAGATCCAATTCTTGTAAAGACTTGAAGCATGAAAATATTTCATCCAAGTCAAAGGTCGTGGTGGTGTTTAAGTGGGAGAGATAAAGAGATATGAGTGACTTGAAGATGCTAAAGTCAACTGAGCCTTGGGTGTTGAGATAGGACAGATCAAGGCTCTCTGAATTTGTTTCTCCCAAGGTGTAAGGTTTCTAATGGTGAAGATGAATTCCCAAAAGCAAGAGTCCCGTTGAGTTGGTTGTCACTCACGTAAATATAAGTTAATGAAGGAATGGCAAAGAGATTTCCTGTGAAAGCGTTGTTATTTACAACAAAGTCCTCCAAGTTTGAGAGTGAACTCATGTTTGGAGGAAGCGTGCCTGTTAACTGATTGCTGTAGAGTAATAATGTTGAAACCTTTGTTAGATTTAGTACTGAAAAGGGAAAGTTGCCATTAAGCTTGTTGATACCAAGATCCAAGTAAACCAACTTGTTCAATCTGCCAAAATCTGATGGGATTTGACCACTGAAAGTATTAGAAGTGAGTATGAGAGTGATTAGTTTAGAAAGGTTTCCAAGTGAAGATGGGATTTGACCAATGAAATTGTTAAGATATAGGTCAAGAAAGGTGAGTTCAAAAAGGTTTGCTACTGAAGATGAGAATTGACCATTGAAATTATTATCAGAGAGGCCAAGAGTGGTGAGTTTGGAAAAGTAAGTAGAATCGCCATTGTTGTATAAGAGGAGAGTAACTCCATTGTTGTACCTGTATCAAAACACAAGAGAAGCTAGTGAATTCCGGAATCCGAAGAGAGATGTACCCAAATTGATTGGGGAACTCTATAAATCTTTGTGTACTTACCGAAACAAACAGTGCGATCAATCTTCTCTTCTTTCCAATCTTCTTGAACTCGATTTCAATTCCGCGAACTGAGTTCATCGAGATTGAGCTGCGATCATCAACAATATAGATGTTCTGTTTCTGAAATAGTATGGTTTGGTATCAGGGTAAGGGCGAAACTACTCTCAAGAAGGAAAACTTTAAACAGAGAAAGAATCTTAATAATAATGAGGCCTTTAGAACAATATATTCTATAGAGAATAGATTGCAAGTTGCTAAAACATTCTGCAAAGTAGACATTGCACTAAAGATATTCTCATCGTCATTACCAACTCTCTTTGCCTGGGAATTAAAATGGTAAAAAAGAAACACTTTCCTTACATTTAGGCCTGAGGTAAATTTAGCTGCGAAAACGATAATAATCTTGAGTTGATAAGGTCAATCTGGTTGTTTATGATTTTACTTTATCACCATGAGTAGTTTACATTTGTAATTGCTTGAGTAGTTACATTTTATTCCAGTAATCTGCAGGTCTTGATTCTACTCCCAGTGATCATTGCTGAGAATTTAACCGGAGTGGCTTACCAGGAATATGTATGAAAAGGAAGGTGGTAAAGAGTAAGCATTTCAATTTGTTACCAAATTTGCTTTCAAATATTTGGAATCCTTATCTCCAATATAGCAAAAAAAAACAAGAACTAAGTATTCTTATTCCTCTCCTAGTGGTTGCTTCTTTTGCAACTTGGAGAAGAACCAGAACCTGAAGTAATCACTATAATGGAGTTTCTGTAGCTCATTTAAGATATGTTATCGAGGGATTATTAGAGAATTCTGAAGCTAGTGGTGTGACTTTGTTATCACCAAAAGAATGATACCTTTCACCAATTTGATTCGGACAAACTTTAAACAAAGGAAGGACATGGCATTTTTTATCACCAGGAATCTGTAGACACAAGCCTGGTCCTAAATCAGCTACAGTAGCTTATTAGAGTGGAGTACTTTTATTTTGTCTTGTTTCTTAGAATCTTTGAATAAAGAACTTAGGAAATGGAGAATCTGTTAATCGTTTGATAAAACAGAGTATGAAGAAAAAACAGAGACTTTATTGAATATCAAACTTGTGTTCTTACATCGCGACATCGTTATGTTTATAAATGAAAACAACAGACATTAAACCAAGAGATACAACTCTTCTACTTAGACATAACCGTCACACTAACAAGACACGACTCTTAACACACACACCCTTTTGACTCTAACATATGTAACTGTTTGTATAATTAATAAACGAGACTCAATTATTCGACCAACACTCCTCCTTAATTGAGTTTCGGTCTTACGCCAAGCTTGCTCCTTAGTTCTTCAAACCTTCTGTTGCTAAGTGCTTTGGTAAGCAAATCAGCAAGTTGACTTTCACCTTCGCAATACTTGAGTTTGATAAGACCTTTGTGTTCAGCTTCTCGAACAAAATGATATTTAATCTTAATATGCTTTGTTCTTCGATGTTGCACCAGATTCTTCCCAATAGCAATTGCTGATTTGTTGTCGCAATAGATTGGAACTCCTTCTTGAGAATCAAAGCCTATATCTTCCATAAGTCTTTGTAACCAAATTGCTTGATTTGTTGCTGAACATACTGCGATATACTCCGCTTCCGCCGTTGATTGTGCCACTGTTTGTTGTTTGCTAGATTGCCAACAAAACACAGAAGATCCTAGAGAGAAAACATACCCGGATGTACTTTTCTTGTCTTCATTTGATTCTCCCCAATCGCTGTCTGAGTATCCATGCAGTTTTGGATTCTCCACATTTGAAAACTGAACTCCAAAGTGAGACGTGCCATTGACATACCTTAGAACCCTTTTGGCTTCTTGATAGTGCTTGTTTAGCGGCTTTGACATGTAACGTGAGAGATACGAACTTGCAAACATTAAGTCTGGCCTTGATGCACAAAGATATAACAGCCCATCAACAATGCTTCTGAATTTTGTTGGTTCACCATATTCTTCATTATCTTCAATCTTCTTGCCGTTAGGTGTAAGTGGGGTGCTTACACTCTTGCATCCTTTCATTCCAAACTTTTCAACAATTTTATTGGCATATTTTTCTTGTGACAGAAAGACTCCATTATCATCTTGAATTATCTCCATTCCCAGGAAATAATTTAGCAACCCCAAATCGGTCATCTCAAACTCCATCTTCATATCTTCTTTGAATTTTTCAATGAGTTGAGAATTGTTACCTGTGATGATGATATCGTCTACGTAAAGACTCACGATCAAGATCTCTTTTCCTTTCTTCATCACATATAGAGCCACATCATTCATACTCCTTTGAAATCCATGTTGGAGAAAGTATGAATCGATCCTTCCATACCAAGCCATAGGGGTTTGTTTCAAACCATATAAAGCTTTTCGTAGCCTTAGAACTTTTCCTTCTTCACCTTCTACTATGAATCCAGGAGGTTGTGAGATGTAAATCTCTTCTTCAAGTTCTCCATTTAGAAATGCCCTACTTCACATCCATTTGATAAAGCTTCCACTTCATTTGCGCCGCGAGAGCAAGGATGGCTCGGATTGTGTCATGTCTGAAACCGGAGCAAACGTTTCAAGATAATCAGCACCATACTCTTGAGAAAATCCTCTTGCAACTAACCTTGCTTTATACTTTGTTGGATTACCATTCGCATCCGTCTTGATACGATATATCCACTTTACACCAATGATGTTCTTCTCCTTAGGTTTGTCTACAAGTAACCATGTTTTGTTCTTCTCTATCATCTTTATTTCCTCATTCATGGCATCTCTCCATTCCTTGATCTCAGAAGCTTCATAGTAAGATTGTGGTTCTTCCGACACGATAAGACACGCTTCATGTATTTGAGCCAAATCTTCATATTCCACCCTTGGTGCTGTTTGCAAAATCTCACTCATAGACTTGAATTTTTTCGGTGTTTCAGACTTATCACCGTCTTCTTCTTCACGGTCTTCATAATCACCAAGTTGAAATTTAATTGGACTCAAAATTCTTCGATTTTTCTCTTCTTGTGGAGAATGATTATCGATTGGTAAAGCAAAGTTCTTTTTGACTTCTTCTTGCTTTTTCCAATCCCACTTCTTTCCCTCTTCAAAGGACACGTCTCTTGATACTTCCACTTTCTCATTATTTAAAATGAGAACTCTGTAGCCTTTTGATTGGCTACTATAACCAATAAAAATTTCATGCTTGGCCTTCACATCTAATTTTCTTCTCTTCACATCAGGTACATGTACGTAACATATACTTCCAAAAATCTTCAAATGGCTCACCGTCGGTTTAGACCCACTCCACTTTTCAATAGGTGTAATATCATCTTCTATTGCTTTCGTTGGTAAACGATTTTGCAAATAAGAAGATGTATTCACAGCCTCTGCCCATAAATTTTGTGGAAGATCTTGGTCAGTGATCATAGTTCGTGCCATCTCCATCAATGATCGATTTTTACGTTCCGCAACACCGTTTTGTTGAGGGGAGTACGACATCATCACTTGTCTTTCAATGTCATTCTCTTGACAAAAGATTTTGAATTCACTTGAAGTAAATTCACCACCGCCATTTGAACGTAACTTCTTTATACGACATCCCGATTGAGTCTCCACGGATGCTTTGAATATTTTAAACATCGTGAAAACTTCAGACTTATTCGTGATAAAATATACCCAACTCATGTGTGTATAATCATCCACGAAGAGTAAGAAGTATCGGCTTCCATTTAGTGATGCGGTGTGCATTGGTCCACAAACGTCGGTGTGAATAATCTCTAATCTTTCCTTTGTTCGTGTTTGAGACTCCTTTGGAAATGCATCTCTTGCTTGCTTCCCAAGTTTACATGATCCACACGTCTCTTTATTCACTTGGAACTTTGGTAATCCCTTTACCATCATTTTGTGTTGCATTTGTTGTAGCCTTGAATTTCCCACGTGACCAAGTCTTCTATGCCACAAATCTGACACTTCTTCATGAGTAACCATATCCTTTTCTTCACTATAGTTCCACTTCATTGGAAAACTCTTATGAACCATATCTATCTCCGTAATCTTTTCCCCCATAGGATTTAAGATTATGCATCGCTTATTTTCGAATAAAACGCGATATCCACGAGATATGATTTGTGGAACACTAAGCAAATTCTTCTCCAATCCAGGCACCAAGAAAACATCTTTGACTACTTTCCTTCCTTTGTTTGTCATGACAGGGATATCTCCTTTACCGGAAGTCATGACGACTTCTCCGTTTCCCACTTTTATTGGAACATTGTAACTTTTATCAAGTCTTGTGAAGTATTTTTCTTCTTTTGTCATGTGATTAGTACAACCACTATCCACCAACCACACATCTTCTTTTATGGGTGTTGGAGTTTGTTCTCTTGCACTAAACAACATGTGTTCTTCGATGTCTTCATCTTCAAGGCTCAAATGTGCCCTTTCATATTCTTTCGAACGACACTCTCTTGAAAAATGACCAATTTTGCCACAATTGTAGCATTCCTTCTTGTTCTTTTGATTTTTGTCTTTATCTTCCTTCTTTTATTTCTTCCAACAATCGGACTCCATGTGATTGTCTTTCTTACAAAAGCCACACCATTTTTTGCTTTTGTTTTGACGTTCATCACCTTTTACATATCCAGATTTGAAACTTGATTTTCCTCCTTTTGGTCGAACATGAAACGCACCTTCGGTCATGTTCTCGCAACGAGACGACACACGCTTCTCATGTGCCTTTAGAGTTCCTATTAACTCTGTTACCGGCAACGAAGTCAGATCCTTCGTTTGCTCCATCACAGCCACGATGCTGTCAAATCTTGCGGGTAGCGATATGAGAATTTTTTGGACGATTTGGTAGTCCGTTTTCTCTTCTCCATGAACCCTTAATTGATTACTCAAATCAATAAACTTTTCTGTGAAAACTTTGATGTTGTCTCCTTCGCTCATCTTTAAGTTTTCATATTCCCTTCTTAACGATTGCAAATTTATCAATCGTACTTGCGAAGAACCTTGAAATTCTGACTTCAAGGCATCCCATGCTTCCTTCGAAGTAACTGCCGGTGCTATGCGAGAGAAAATCTGATCTGAAACTGCAGTTTGAAGAATTTGCAGTGCCAACAAATCCTTTGAAGATGCTTCCTCCCTTAGGTTTTTCAATTGGATCACTTCGGGTGTCTCCTCCGTGTAGGTTGGTATGTTTGGAACTCCTTCTTCGACTACGGTCCATAGTTTTCTGGTTTTTAAGATGGTTGTCATCTTAATACACCAAAAATTGTATTTATCCCCATCGAATATGGGAATCACCTGTTGCGATGTTCCCTCCATCGTCTCCGTTTTTGTTCTTGATCACTTGTGTGATTTGTTCTCTTTTTGCCCCTTAGAATCTAGGGCTCTGATACCATGTTAATCGTTTGATAAAACAGAGTATGAAGAAAAAACAGAGACTTTATTGAATATCAAACTTGTGTTCTTACATCACGACATCGTTATGTTTATAAATGAAAACAACAGACATTAAACCAAGAGATACAACTCTTCTACTTAGACATAACCGTCACACTAACAAGACACGACTCTTAACACACACACCCTTTTGACTCTAACATATGTAACTGTTTGTATAATTAATAAACGAGACTCAATTATTCGACCAACAGAATCTCCATGCGCAGGGGTTTTCATAGTCTGATGAGAGAATATACAAGGACAAAAATGTTTGTAATTTTCTTTGAAAATTTGATGTTAGTCTTCTGAAATATGGTAAGATTGAAGCAGACATTATTAGCATAGAACTGCGTTCTTGTGACGATTTTCTGTGTGTACAATTTGTAGCAATTCAATGCATAAAAATTGTTGGTCTTAGTTTCTGTATTAACTTGTTTATGTTGCTCAACTATCAATGCCTTCTCTGAAATAGCCTGTTTCTGATTTTCTGTGTACAATCTGTAGCAATTCAATGCATAAAATCGTTGGTCTAAGTTTCTGTAATAACTTGAATCTGTAACTTGTTTCTTTTTTGTTGTGTTTACATACTATTGAGTTGTCTGATGTAAACAAGATCTTAAACTCATTACTACAAGATCAGAGTTGTGGTTGCAAATTCGGAAAATAAAGAAATGAAGTATGTTTATAGCATGTATTAGGCCTGGGATTTGAATATTTTGGATTAGATCTTGGTCGGTTTTTTCGGATTTCGGGTCTAACAGATTAAGGTCCCATTCATATATTCTTAATTATTGCTTCGGATTCCATCTAGCTCATATAGGAAATTTTGTTAAAAGGATATAACTTGTGAAACATTCTATTTAAGTATTTAAATTAGTTTCTAGTACTATGACAATTAGGTTTTTTTAAAAAAAAATTTCAACTAATGATTCTAACATGTGGGGTTCAATCCCGTCTCATAAAATGTAATATATTAAAAAAGGAAATATGAACATTAGACTATGGATCAGATATTATTGATTTAATTGTTAACAAATAAAAAATTAAAAAATTGTTTGAATATAGAAGAGTAGAAGACTTGTGTTTTTATATTTTAAGTCAACGATCCATATCTCCTATAAACTATCTTATAGCATCATCCTCCCAGAGGCGTGCCTATAAATAAATAAAACATTCGCCTCATACCCTTTCGAATAACTTTTTTTTTTGGGCCTCAAAATATCTTTAAAAAATCATATATTATAATGGTTTTTTTTTGTCAACATTGGGCCACAACAGGCAGGCCCATTAGCCAAGTTCCTACGTAATGTAGGCGGTGGGACTCAATCCTTGGTTGTGCAAGTGCGCTGTCTTATGTGGACTTACCGCCTGCCACTAGACTAAAGGCCACTTGCAATGGTTTTTTGGTTTATAATATAGAAACAATCAATTTTTGATCTTTGTAAATATTTATTTCAAAAATTAGATTATTAATTTTACAAGAATTAAGTTATTTCGAAAATTATGTTAAATCTAGTTCCAACTGTCTATGCTAAAAATATTTTTTTAAATCTAGAATGTCAATTTAATCACCGTCTTTTCGTTGACCACGTTACTATAGGCTATTCGTTGACAATCTTTAAGCTAATCATTTTGTTCGATTTAAATATTGGAATCATAACAAACTTTAGTTCAAAAAAATTCAAAACAGATTGACATCGTATACTAATGTATATTGTATTTTATTTATATAATAAAATGGATGAGGGAGAAATTATACCGCACCACTATTATATTTCCACCAATCATATAATTTTTTGTCCATTTTTTACTTAAAACCGTATTTCTACTGCTTTTGTTATAAACCGCACCAACACAAATTTGGTTTATTTAGAATATGTTTTTGGCAGCTTTTTTGATATTAAGAAATTATTTATACAGATGTTTATTGGTTACAAAATTTGGATATTATTGGTTTTTAACAGATTTATATTTGTTTTAATGGATTTAATCATTTGCATCAAATGTTCATACCAAATTATTCTCACGATCAGAGTTTGAAATTAGACTTTGTATGAAATTTTTCTGTTTGGAATAACAACGATGTTAACGGTGTTAACTCTGTAACGATACACTTAACGACGGACCCGTAATAGCATGGTCGACAAAAAGACTATGATTAAAATGATATTTTAAAAGTTTGTGCTTAGTTTGTCGCATTTTTGAAAGTATAGGTTTTTTATGGCATTTTTTCCATTCTTCAAACGATGAGTCTTCTTAGACTCTTTTTTCGAAAAATGTGCCATCAGTGAATCGTTTATTCGAAAAAATGGAATGTCTTGATTAAAAGTAATTCTATTAACTTTTTCAATAATTAAATCGATAAAGTCTGATACATATCATCTTAAACACTACTAATCATCATTTAAAAGTCTCTAAACGTTAAGTAAACAAAGAAATACATTCTTATTATTATCAAAGTACATTTGGGGAAGAGGCCACATACAGTTTTCTTTTGAAATGCCAATCATTTGCGACCAAGCTTTTGTTAGTAGGTGATTTTTTTCTTGTCAACAGCAGATAATATGATGGACCACAATTGGCCGGCCCGTTGTGGCCGGCCCATTAGCCAAATTCCTGCATAATGCAGGCAGTGTTAGTAGGTGATTAAACTGAATATACTAAAGTTTCCACAAAACTAAAAAAAATAGGTAAACTTTTTTTTGTAAATTAGTTCTCTCACAATTTAAGACTAACATAATATTAATCAATGTTTAGTGACATAACAAACCCTGTTAATTGCTTCTAATTACTAAATTAATAAGATATTACTTAAGTTCAACATTATTATTAATAGAATAATTAATCTGATCTATATGATTGATTAGCGGTGTAACATTAGTAAAATCGGATAATGTATAAGTTAAAAATCATTTAATAATATATATGATTGATAATAAAAATATTAACGTAGATTAAGGAAGAATTAGATTGATTTGTGTGCAACTGTGATATACATATTATATTAATCAATGTATCGTTAATTATAAAAACTAATGAAATAGTTTTGAGTAATTGTCCATATTTATATTTATGAATGTATTATGTTTGTTTTAAGTATAAAACCAAATATCATTATATCAACACAGATACAGAGCGTAGATTAAGGAAGATAACTTAATACAATACAATCCAATCAAAAGTCTAAACTCAGAATAACAGAATTCAAACTTATAAAAACGAACATAAAGGAATTGAGCTTTCATGATTTACCAAAAGACATTATCCCATTCAACCTAACAAACTGGATGAAGCTAAGAAATGGGCTTTGGTAGCTTCATCCTCCCATTCAACCTCTTCTAACCATTCTCTTTGTGCATGTATGACAAGTCCTTTTCCACCATTTGAGCCGCTTTTAGAATTGAGTGGAATCTTTGTCAGCTTTGGGCAGTAGTATACTCTGAGTTTCTTAAGACATGGAAAGGGCAGAGGTCTCCTATAGATGTTCTTCAGCTCTGGGAGATCTATCAGTAGAAATTCTAGTTTTTGAAAAGGAACAATACCTGACTCTTCACCTTCATAAGCTTTTTCTTTGTTTACTATTTCTTCCACATCTTTATTCCTCATCAGTGTAAGACTTGTCAGATTTTGAGCGAACATTAACCACGTCAATTCTTTTGGGCATTTGCACTCCTGTAGAGATATCCTAGAGAGGCTGAAGAAGAATGCATTTTTCAGATTCTGCAGAGGAGAAACCATTTCCCTTGTGATGCTTGCAGTGTCCATCTTTATCTCAGAAATAGTACATTTCTCTAAAAAGAGGTCACGAAGCTTCTCCATTCTAGCTAAAGGCCATATGTCTGATGATTCTAATTGACAACCATAGATTTGTAGAACTTGCGTACAACGCATCAACTTCTGAGAGCTTAAAAACTCATCCAAACCTGAATCAGAATTGATATTTATGGTCAGAATTTCTAAATGTTCTAAGACTTTCAACTCCTCTTTTGTCTTGGAACTGTACACAACATCCGAAAGAAATAATTTTAATACTCTCAAATTCAGCAGTGCAGAAATCCCAACGATACTCGACAGAAACATTCTCTCCAAATCCAAGTGAATTAGATTATTCAACTTTTGTAAACCGACAGGTAGACATTCTATACATGTGCTTGATATGTTGAGATATTTCAACGAAACCAACTCTGATATTCCATCTGTCAACTCTTTTAGAGCAGGATTAAATGAAAGATCCAAAACAACTAGCCTCGGCATGGACTTGAAGAATTCACCAGAGATATTACGCAATGAAAACCCGTTTCTCTGTAAAAACAATGTTGTGAGTTGAAGACATTCCTCGCTGCCAGAGATAAGATCAATATCGTTATCCATCAACGATAGTCTCTTCACTGCATTCCAATTCTTAAGCTTTGGCATTTCATATAAACCACCACCAGCATGCACAACAAAATTATTTTTTTTCTTTCCAAAATCAGATGCGATCCACAAGGCCATTTCTCGAACAACATCGTGCATGTATACTATATTTTCGTCCTCCATCAACAAAGATGAACGAACAAGGCAACAGATGAACTCATAACCTTGCTCCGTAGCATTTTCGATACCTTCATTGTCATCTATAATCCCTTCACATATCCAATACTCTATCAAACCACCTTTAGAAATCCTTCCATCTTCTGGAAATAAAGCACAATATTGTAAACATGATTTGACTTGCTCACCCTTTAGATCATCGTAACTATATTTTAAAATTGGAAGAATTTCATCATCCATCCCTGAAAAATCAGCTGCATTTGAGTTCAAAACTCGAATCACGTGATGCCATTCTTGAATTGACCGTTTGCATGACATGGTTTCACCAATGACATTGAGTGCTAGTGGTAGACCACGACACTTTTTAGCAACTACCTTTGCAAGCTCTGGTATGTCTGGATGGCTTCCTAAAGTGATTTCTCCAACTTTTTTACGGAACAAGTCCAATGCATCTTCAGGCGCCAAACATTGGACTTCCATCTGAACATCAGTTCCCATACGACCACACACTTCTTTAGAACGAGTTGTGAAAACTACTTTACTTCCATTTTCTTTATTTGGGAAAGGAACTCCGATCTTTGTTAGATCAACTTTTGCCCATATGTCATCTAGCAGCAACACAAACTTCTTTTTCTTTAAGACATTATTTATTTTACATGCCTTTTCCTCTTCATCTTTGTGGTTCCAATCCTCGCCATTAAAGCCTAATTTCTTTGCAACTTCTTCTTGAATCTTTTGGATCTGTAAATCCTTAGAGACCACGATCCAAATCACAACATCAAAATCATTCCCTTTAATTTTATTATTGATTTGTTTAAGAAGTGTAGTCTTCCCAACTCCCCCCATACCGTGCAGACCCAATAGTCCCACATCATTTTCAATGAAATGGTTCCATGCTGTTTCAAGCACTAATTCCTGGCCGACAATTTTCTGTTGAATAGGCCTTTCTACCACCTCAGATGCTTGAGCTTGCTCAGCAACCACTTCAAGACTCCTATTAGATTTGAGATTCTCAACCTCCTCCAACATCATGAAAACTTGCTTCCCATAACGATAACTCAACTTCAAATTCTTAGAGCAAAACCCACAAATGCACAACCTTTGAAGCTCCTTTTTTTTAACACTTAACAAACCATTAACTTTACTTTCGATGGTTTCAACTCTAGAAAGCCATACCTGGATTTCGGCAAGCCTTTGTAGACCTCGATTTTCCTCTCTCTCCACCTTTCTCCGCAGATCATCTCGCCTTGCCGTCAGATCTTCCATGGTTTTCTGCAAAGCTGTGAGATTTTTCTCAATGTTGTGAATGTAACTCACTTGAACACTTAAACATTGAGTGACTTGATTGACAACTTGATCACATGCGACAGAGAAAGCACCACCCATCGTTGCACACACTCACAGAAAGAAATTCCACAAAAGGAGAAAAAATGTGAAGCTGTTACCTAAAGAGTGACGATTGTTCGGATGGAAGAGAAGATAAGATTTGAGAAGAGAGAATCATTTCAACTGAGTTATTAGATGGGTCCATCTCAATTATTCAATCATGTTTTTTGTTTTAGTCTCAAGTGCGGTATTGACAGGTTATAATATTGAAAAACGCACTTTAATGAGCTGCGGATTTGGACCGCATAGTGTAAAAATATTAATTTAAACAACTAATCAATATAACATGCAACAAAAGTTATTGAATACATATCTCTGTGTGATCTGTATAGCTTTCAATTAATATTTTCCCCTTAATTCATGGTTTATTTATTTTATTAACTATAATACAATTTTAATTATTTTATTTTAAAATTATCTTAAAATTTATTATATTAGCTATATTTTAATATTATCTAAAAACCGTACCGCTATTATATTTTCACCAATCAGATAACTTTTTATCTTGCTTTTTTACTCAAAACCGCACTTGTACCGTATTTGTCGCAATGTATTTTTTTCAACTAAATGCATAACCTATATGTTGAAATGTGACAAGCAACACTTAAACTGAACAAGTTCGGTTCATGTTGGTACAAAGAGTTAATCGATCATTGGTTAATGGTTGTAATTTGGTTAATTCTAACTCATAGCCGGATCACGATCTATCTATAAGAACAAAAAAAAGAGTAAAAAATGATCATATTAGAGTTAATATCAAATCTTTGATCATATTCTTGGATCTACACCTGCATAAAGAGATTCTTGCAATCGATGTAATACTAAGAAAACCTATTGGATTGTTTGTGCTCTCAAGGCTAGACATTGTTGGAATTTCAACATTTGACATAAAGGTTTCGGTCAAATTTTTGGTGTAATTTTAACATAACGTTCGACATTGAAATGATCGGATTTTGGAATCTTAAGATTCTTAGTAATGAGCTCATAAAATTTAACACTACAGAATGGTGTAATTACTTATAAAATTTGAAGTCAATTTGAATAAGAAATATAGAGCAAAAGAGTTCAGCTTGGAAAAATACAAAACGTACGTATACGAAATATCTCGTATGTAATTGGGCTAAGAGTTATTGTTAAACTTTTATATAATTTACAAATTCATGAGGCCCATTACTCATTTATTTTGTAATTAACAAAAGTAACGGAGAAAATCTCCACTAAATGAGAAAATCTTTCTCATTGATTTTGTATTATAATTACAAGATCATACGTTTGTTATGACTATATAACGTGACTCTATCAAAAGTTTGAGATACTCAATTTCTTTTCCTCTCCCTCACAAAGTTTGTTTTATAATATAGAGTAGTGTTTTTGGTTAGAAGATTCTGTAAAAAAGTGACGCTTTTGTAGTCTAATCGTGATTGAATTTTGGATTTCATTGTGGAAGCTTTTTTGGATTCAAGAAAATGAGTTACAATTTGCCTTCACGTAGTTGTTTCATAAATTCTTTAGATTTCAATAGTTATTTTTCCCATAATTGTAATGTGCATAGATCAATTAATTGATCCTATATGTGAGCCAAACAGTCTGAATCTAAAAATCTGAGAATCAGATCAATCAATCTTTTTATTTCCGATTTTAAAATGGAAAAACGCAACCCAGAATTTTATTCTTTGTTTTCTTGACTTTTGGTCTATTTTTGTAATCCGAAGCTAAATTTTTTTGTGGTTAAGTTTGGTTCAAATGAAGTGAACCGGATCATCCTTGTCTAAATCGATTTCCTCTGGTTTTAATTGATTTATTTGTTTTGGATAACCAATCAACAACATTTCAATTAGAAATATTTGTGTGGGATGTCCTCTTTTTGATGGAAATTATGTCAAATGTCCCCTTGTAAATTTCTTTTGTATTAGCTCTCTTTTTGCAGATAAAAAGACAGTTTTGTCCCTGCAGCTGGGTCAAAGTAATGACGGACATATGGGATAAGACGTTCATACTGGACAACATATGAATTGACGTCCATACTAGGGACACCATATGGATTATGATACCTTGCTTTGTTCTTCTTCGCCATTTCTTTTACCACTATCGATTTCTATCCTCTATGAAAATTATATTATCTCGCATTGTTTGTCCACTACTAGACATCTAAGTCATATTATACCTTGCTTTGTTCTTTTTCCATTATTTCTCTTGCCACTATCGACTCCTATCCTCTATGCAAAATATATTTTCCCACATACCTTGTCCACTACAGATGTCTAATCCATAGGTCTTAACATCATACACACATTTGGCCACGTGCCATCCATGCATACGCTTTGTGTAATTCTAATCCCCATGAGAAAGTCATCATAATCCATCTTTATGTCATATTATTATACAATCAATCTTCATCACAAACTACATCAATACCTGGAATACATCTCATATATTGTCCATACTAGATGTTCCCATATCATTTTTGTCTTCATTACTAAACACAAAAAAAAACGTACATAATATTACAACTACTGTTTACCCTTACATACGAAACAATAAAAGGAATCACCCACACAACAAAGCGAACAACCTACAACTTAAAACATTTCATATTTTCGGCCATAACTCAGCACTACTTAACCAACACTTACATCTTATGAGTCAAACATTTCTAGAAGCTGAATTGATCTCCACCAAATGAAGCACTCACTCTCACATTGGTGGCATGTGGCATAATTTCAAGATTAAAGATAGCATTATACATTTTGTGTAATTCCAATCCCCATGAGAAAGTCATCATAATCCATCTTTCTATCATATATGTTGTCCACTTTGGACGTCTTACACCATATGTTCGTTGTTGCTTTGACCCAGCTCCTGGGGCAAGACCATCTTTTCAGATGGAAAAGGGGCACTCCACCCAAAAAATTTACAAGGGGACACTCCACACAATTTCCAATTAAAAGGAGCATAGGACAAAAAATTCCCAATCTATTATATCTTTACGTGCAACACAATCAAATATTTCAAAACTAATTCAATTGTTTTCTTTTCTTTTTACATGACTTCTTATCTTCACACGATTATTATTGTCTTATACGTTCGTCTTCACGTATTATTACCACGTTTTCTTGCCTTATCACTCACGCTTTCATAACGTTTTGTATTAACGTTTTTAATCGCATTATTTTCTTCAGTTATATTCAATATGTCTCATCCCATAAATATGATATCGATCACCTATATTCCTATTATGGTCGATTACGACACAACACCTTTGCACCCAAACAAATGAATGACTTGACACCTTCAGTAGTGCTCCATAATTAATTGTGCAAAAGCCCATTTTTCCAAATTTCATATAGAGGTGGATTTATGTGCAGTCGTAATGGAGACTCACATGGCTAAAAAAAATCCAATAGAGTGGTGGTATGACACAGGTGCTACAACGCACATATGTGTCAACCAGGATATGTTTTGTACTTACAAGAAGTACAAAACCGACGAACACTTTTTGATGGGTAACGTCTCCCACTCCAAAATCGAAGGCATTGACAAGTGGTCTTAAAGATGACATCGGGCATAGAGGTTACTCTCTCCAATGTGAAACATGTATCCGACATTAGGAAAAACTTGATCTCATGATCATTGATTAGCAAACATGAATTTGACATCACTTTTTCATCAGATCAATTAATCATTAGAAAGAATGAGGTGTTTATTGGGTAAGGTTTTGTCTCTAAGAGGATTAGTCAAAATGAGTATAATGACAATCCACAAAAATGATGGGCTTCAAGCTCCACACATGTTGTAACCGTTTCCAATAATAATAAGCATTATTTTGCTTATGTGGCTGAGTCATACAAAAATTGGCATATGCGCTTAGGACATGTAAATTTTAAATCAATTGAAAGATTGATGAATTTAAATTTAAATCCTAAATGTCCAATAAACAAAGAAAAATGTGAAATATGCGTTCAAGCAAAACTCACTAAAACACTGTCACCTCAAGTAGAAAGAAATACCGAACTTCTCGGACTAATCCACACTAATTTGTGTGATCTCAAATTAGTTCCTACTCGAGGCAGAAAGAAAGATTTTGTAACGTTCATAGACGACTACCCAAAGTATTACTATGTATATCATAAGGTATGGAAAAGGCAGAGGTCTCCAATAGATGTTCTTCAGCTCTGGCAGATCTATCAATTGTAGAAATTCAAGTTTCTGAAAATGAACAATATTTGCGTCATCGCCTTCACCAGCTTTCTCTTTTTTTATTATTTCTTCCACTTGATTTCCCCCGTGAACTATACTAAGCATTGTAAGGTTTGGAGCTCATATTAGCCACGTCAAATCTTTTGGGCATTTGCAGCCTGTAGAGATATCTTAGAGAGGCTGAAGAAGAATGCATTTTTCAGATTATGCCGAGGAGAAACCATTTCCCTTGTGATGCTTGCAATATCCATCTTTATCTCAGAAGTAGTACAATCTCATAACAAGAGTTCACGAAGTTTTTCCATACTAGCTAAACGTTATATGTATGATGATTCTAATTGACAAAATATGATTTGTAGAACTTGCGTACAACGCATCAACTTCTGAGAGCTTAAAAACTCATCCAAACCTGAATCAGAACTTATACTTATGGTGATACTTATGGTCAGAATTTCTAAATGTTCCAAGACTTTCAACTCCTCATTTGTCTTGGAACTGTACGCAACTCCTGAACGAAATAATTTTAATACTCTCAAATTCAGCAGTGAAGAAATCCCAACAATACTAGACAGTTGCTTCATTGTCTCCAAATCCAAGTGAATTAGATTATTCAACTTTTGTAAACCGAGAGGTAGACATTCTATAGATGTGCTTGATATGTTGAGATATTTCAACGAAACCAACTCCGTTATTCCATTTGACAACTCATCAAAGAGAAGTGTATCACGAAATTTCTCTCCACTCCGGAGAAAGCATCTCAAAGCTCGAAATTGTTAAAATAAAGAGCTCTTCTGTTTGTTCGACCGACCTATATGGTTTTTACATTAATGCTCCTACAGACTTACCTTAGTAGTAAGATTTTGTGCACCACGACCACCAGTTTCACGACCACAATGGAAGCATATCTACAAAACCAAGAGAGCGCAAAACCATAATCCATGTAACCCATATAGAACGAGAGGCAAAATTATACAATCGAATAGACGTATTGAAATTGACAAAAAACCTAAACAATAAACAAACCTTGTTGGCAGAACTTGATTTGAGTTTCCTGAAAGAATACTTTGATCGGTAAACCTGTAAGATCAGAAAAGCAAAACGAATTGAAACCTAAAAAATAAAAGAACCTAAGATGCAGCCAGGAAGAGCAATAGGAAATCGAATCGGATCTTACATGTTACGCATAGGCACTCGCGATAGAAGAGCTCTGAGAAGAGCACAACTCCGACGACAATCTTTTAGGCAATCGTTTAGATTATTTTAAGAGAATTTTGGCTCACTAACAAATTTTTTTATGGTTATTCATTGTATAACATGAGAGAAAAACTTGGGCACTGTAGTAAAATCTTGACGCTTCTATATATACCCCTGTATTACATATATATGAATCATTGTTAAAAATATTATTGCGTGGTTTTTATTTTCGTTGTATGTTTATCGTCAAGTTAGATGATGCCCATGAAATATGTTTTTATGAAAAATTAATATGTATTTGTAGTTATTTTTATTTATATGTAATTTTTATATGTGATATTTGTTTTCTTTTGTTTATTTTATGGTTTGCTTTTCATTTTTGTTTATTTCATATATATATATATATATGATTTACTAAAAATCTATTTATAATGATATGTGTTGTACACGAAATATATTTTTCGATCTTTATTGATTTAGGTTTTGATGCATTATAATTTTCGTTTAGAAATATTTTTGACTCGTATCATTTAAGATTTTAGATCTATATTCATTTGGGTGTTTAGACCCGCATTCATTTGATAGAATTTTCCTATTAGGATTAGGATATTACAAGAAAACATTACGAATTCCGACGCAAATTTTGAACTGAAAAAATGGTCAAAAAATTTCGACCAGAAAACTGACAAAAATTGACCGGAAAGTGTGTATCGTCGGAAGCAGTCGGAAATTTCCGACCGTCAATCTGCCATCAGAAACGGTCGACAAATTGCTACTATTTCCAACGGGAAATTTTTTTTTAATTTAAATTTTATATAACTAAATAATATTTACGTTTCTCGTCGGAAAGTGTTGGAATTTTCTGACGGTTTTCGACGAGAAATAGTTCATTAATTTAAATATTATATAATTAAATAATAATTATTTTCCCGTTGAAAATAATTATAATTAAAAAATTTCTTTTTCTCAACCGAGTTCTTATCTTCTTCTCTTGTTCACTTGTTCTCTTCTTCACCGTTGCTGAGGTTTTTTCGGCGAATATCGACCTTTCTCAGTGGTTCCTCTTCTTCCTTCCATCTCTCAATCTTTTACCATGTAGGTTTCCTAATTTTGCTCAATTTCTTGTTTCCGACGATGATGGCGTCTAACAGGAATATTTCTAACGGTTTCTGACGGGAGCTGTCCTACCGTTTTTGATGGGTGTTGCGGTTAGAATGTATATGTCGAAAACCGCTGCAATTTTCTAACGATTTCTGATGGGAATTGCTTTTCCGACAATGTCATAGCAATCAAAAAGCAGTTGGAATAAGCCTTTTCTTACCAGTTTTCGATGGGTTTGGCCGTCAGAATCCGATATATTTTTTTGTAGTGGGAGTAAAAATTTTAAATAGATATTGATTAGGAATATATTCTAAATATTATGAATATAGTTGAATATAAAGTATTATGTTTAAAGCTAATAATAATAATCTCAAATTATTCCTACGTAAACTCATCCATAATTTATGTCATAATATGTTTTACCCAAAAAAAAATGGCGTTTAGCTTTCATTTTTTTTTTAATTTTTATATCTTATATATTTAAATAAACATAAATCTTTATATATACACATTAAAATAAACTAATAATATTATGTAAATGAAGATAATAATAATAATTAGTTAAATAGTGTTATCAAATCTTATCAAAAAATAAATAAAAATTAATTATAATAAAAGATATGATTTTATTATATAGAAAGATTTATTTTGATATATTTATATTATCGTCGTAAATCTTCGATTATTTCTATAAATCTAACATATTAATTAACCTCCCTATTATTCTTTCTAATTCTCCCAATTACTTATATATATATATTCAAGTTGTTATTGTTTATATATAAAATTTTATAGTAAAAAGATTTACAGCCAATATATAAAAAATAGCTGTTACAAATCAGGCACAAAAATTTTGTTTCAGTTAAAGTTTACTCACTCATATGGCAACACCTAATCAATTGCAATATAGAAAGAAATCACCCAACATAAAAACTTCAAAAAGAAAAAAAAAAGATTTCTATGACTTGTTTAACTCGCATCCACCAATTTAAAGTTCATCAAAAATATCTCCAAATTAATGATTTAACATACTGTACATAGTAAACATGATTATTTTCTCCACCAATTTAATTGTGAATTACCATTTGAACCTTCCACTCTTTATATCCTCCACTATATTATCAATTCAGACGTAACACAGAACCAAACAAAACCAAATCGATCAAAGAAACAAAAATATTATGACAGATCAAAACAAAGCTTTTGGTTGGGCTGCTAATAACGACTCTGGCGTTTTCTATCCATTTCATTTCTCAAGAAGGTTCATTTCTTTTCCTTTTACTATCACTTTGCTTGGTCTTAATAAACAAAAAAATAAGTCTGCAACCCCGTGTGATAAAAAAGTTAGGATTATGGACGGAATTTGGACAATCTTATCTAATCATTGAAAAAAGCATATTATTTTTCATTGAATTTCTTAAGGAAAGTAAAGTTTGTCGATAATTTTAAACCGGAAAATCTTTCTTTTATTAAGGAAATTTTGATGGCAAAACAACGTCAAGATACCATTGGTTTTTTTTAAATATTTGGATCGTCAAAACTCGATTTATAGCATAAATCCCCCACTAAATTCTTCAAACAACACTATGTGGAGCAATGCGATTGTATAATTCGCTGTGACTGAAATTAATGAATGATGTAAAACATTTAAAAAAATGTTTTTGTGTTATATATATAATTGCAGAGAAAATGGTGAGAATGATGTTACAGTGAAGATCTTGTTCTGTGGAGTTTGTCACTCTGATCTTCATACAATCAAAACCATTGGGGAATTACTCGTTACCCAATTGTTCCAGGGTATGCATTTTCATTACTTTACCAAATCTTATTCATCATATATGGTACCAAATATTTTTGTTCCTTTGTAGGAGATTACTGTTTCCTTTGTTTGAGATTATGATGAATTGCGAGTAAAGAAAAATATCTTGGAGATTTTATTACATTTTGAAAAAAGGAAAACATATTTAATACAAAAACTGTCTATGTTTATGGTATAGATTTTTCAAACTATCCTATTATATATTTTATAATTTAAAAAATAAATATATATATATATATATAGATTTTTGCTATCATATTTTAGTATTTGCATTAAATTATAAAGAAGAATAATACAAAAAATATTGGTCAATTGCGTATAAAGAAAAGTATGTGTGCAGTTTTTATTACATTTATAGAATAAAGAAAAATTTCAATATATGTTTTTTTTGTCAACAATAATTGGGCCGCCAAATTAGATAAAAGCACAAGTCAATTAGGTCACATGTTTCTTGCCAATGTCTATATATGTTTAGTGTCTAAACTATTTTATTTTTAAACATTTTAATTTTACATTAATTCCTTTCTTTTATAAAAAGACAATAATACAAAAAAAAAGTTCTGTCAGTTTTGATTAGGACGTACTATACTGGGACTAATACTATTGCTGTCTATTTTTTATGAATAACAACTAGTTTCTTTCATTGTTTTTGTTAATTTGCTAGTCATGAAATCGTTGGAATCGCAACAAAAGTTGGTAAGAATGTGACAAAGTTCAAAGAAGGAGACAGAGTAGGTGTAATAATCGGTTCATGTCAATCATGTGAATCATGTAACCAAGACTTAGAAAACTACTGTCCTAAACTCATGTTCACATACAACTCTCGTTCCATTGATGGAACCAGAAATCAAGGTGGTTATTCGGACATAATCGTTGTTGATAATCGATTTGTCTTAAGGTTTCCAGATGGTTTACCAAGTGATGCAGGAGCTCCATTGCTTTGTGCTGGAATCACTGTGTATAGTCCAATGAAGTATTATGGTATGACTGAAGACTCATCAGGGAAACATTTAGGTCAGTACCGTGCTCCGAGTCATAAGGGCCTTAAGATATTTTAAATATATATTTACAATATAAATTTTTTAAAAACATGAATATAATATATAGTTTTAAAAAGGGTAAACGATCTAAAACCTCCCCCCCAGAAACTTTCATCTCGACCTAAATCCCCCTATCGTAACATATCAACCTAAATCCCCCCATCTAAACTTTTTCGATCTATTTTTCCCCTGAATTTTCACCTCTGTCTAAATCTCCTCCATCGTAACTTCTCAACCAAAATCCCCCTCATCTAAACTTTTTCAATCTATTTCCCTCTAGTAGAAAATTGTGGTTCAAATCAAGTAGATCCTTACCAAACCGCTTGAACCAAACCAAATCAAGTAGATCCTTACCGATCTATTTCCCCTAGAAACTTTCATACACCAAATCCACCCTAAACTTTCACATCTGTCTAAATCCCTCCCAAACTTTCATATAAAATTTTTCAATCTATTTCTCCTGGCTAGAAAATTGTGGTGACGTTCTTCTTCTTCTCCGGTGAGTCTTATCCACCTCCCTCTTCTTGAAACACTCGTTTTCTCCTTTTATAAGTTATAAATACATACCTTCAATTCCTTAAAAAAAAAACCACAAACCAACAACAATAACAAGTTACAAAATAAAACATCATAAATAATGGAGATGAAGAACGTCAACAACATCATTGTGGCCCTCTTTATCTCGGCCGTGTTAGTGAGCTCAGTCATGGCAACTTCAATGGAGTCTCCAGCACCATCACCAGGTGAAGCTAGTGCTTTTTCAGCTGCCATCGTAGCTTTTCCAATGGTTGGATCCATCATTGATGCATCACTCCCGCCTTTTTGGCTCTTCTATTGCAGTAAAAACACCAAAGAGTCTTCGGACATAGAGATAACAGAAACAAGAATTCAAGTTCTTCTTCAAAAGACATAGAGAAACCAGTAAAGACCCAAGAGATGTCATTGATTAGCACATTAACACTGCTACGCGAGTATCAGAAAAAGAGTCCTAAAAGTGAGCAGCCAAAAAAAAGCACCAGCTTCGCCTGGTGATGGTGCTGGAGACTCCATTGAAGCTGCCATGACTGAGCTCACTAACACGGCCGAGATAAAGAGGGCCACAATGATGTTGTTGACGTTCTTCATCTCCATTATTTATGATGTTTTATTTTGTAACTTGTTATTGTTGTTGGTTTGTGGTTTTTTTTTTAAGGAATTGAAGGTATGTATTTATAACTTATAAAAGGAGAAAACGAGTGTTTCAAGAAGAGGGAGGTGGAGAAGACTCACCGGAGAAGAAGAAGAACGTCACCACAATTTTCTAGCCAGGGGAAATAGATTGAAAAATTTTATATGAAAGTTTGGGGGGGATTTATGATGGGGGATTTAGACAGAGGTGAAAGTTTGAGGTGGATTTGATAAACGATCTATTTTCCCCTCATCTTGGTTTGGTTCAAGCGGTTTGGTAAGAATTTACTTGATTTGAACCACAATTTTCTACCGGGGGAAAATAGATTGAAAAAGTTTAGATGAGGGGGATTTTGGTTGAGAAGTTACGATGGGGGAGATTTAGACAGAGGTGAAAGTTCAGGGGGGATTTGGTGCTACATGAAAGTTTCTGGTGGAAAATAGATCGAAAAAGTTTAGATGGTGAGATTTAGGTTGATAAGTTACGATGGAGGGATTTAGGTCGAGATAAAAGTTTCTGGGGGAGGGTTTAGATCGTTTACCCTTTTAAAATGCATATATTATTAACTAAAAAGTTTGTTTTTATTAAATATAATATTTTTCTTTCGGTTTTGATAAAAAGTTTCACAATTTTTTATAGTGTAGGTTCCTAACTAATTTTCTTTCTAAAGATAATATAACTAACTAAACCAATTTTATAGTTAATCGTAAATAAGATTTATTAAATCTTAGATTTGAAAAAACTTTTTTTAGAAAAGAGACAGCTGAAATTAGATCCAACATAATTTTCGAAATAACTTAATTTTTGCAGAAAAAATAATCTAATTCTTGAAAAATATATTTACAAAGATCCAAAATTACTTTTTCTATATCATTTAAACCAGAAAAATCATTATCCCAAAATATTTATCTGAGGAGGGCCCGAGACAAATGTTTTTTTTTTACTCATAGACATGTCTCAAAATTTTAGGTGTTAATGGACTTGGTGGACTTGGTCATATTGCTGTGAAGATTGGTAAAGCTTTTGGTTTAAGAGTTACTGTGATTAGTAGATCATTGGCTAAAGAGAAAGAAGCAATTGATCGTCTTGGTGCTGATTCGTTTCTGGTTACAACGAATTCTTCAAAGATGAAGGAGGCAATTGGGACTATGGATTATGTTATTGATACTGTTTCAGCAGAACATTATCTATTGCCATTGTTGAGTTTGCTTAAAGTGAATGGAAAGCTTGTGACTGTTGGCTTACCGGAGAAACCACTTGAGCTACCAATTTTCCCTCTAGTTCTCGGTAAGACAAACAAAAAACTTTACTTATGTTTGCGTGTGGTGAAAGTAACTGTTAGGGTCTTTGGTGTATTGTTTTTTTTGGTTATTCGGGGATAAAGCCTAACTAAACTCTAGAAAGTTAGTACCAATGAATTCCGGATTTCTAATAAGGCCTAAAACAGCAAATGGCTTTTAGTCTAGTGGCAGGCGGTTATTCCACATAAGACATGCACATTTGCACAACCAGGGATCCAGTCACACTACCTACATTATGTAGGAACTTGGTTAATGGGTTATCATGAGGCCCAATGTTGACAAAAAAAAATGAGGCCTAAAACATGATATTATCATTGTCTCGTTCAACATCATCAACTTTAAAAACCTCTTAAAAATTACCATTGTGGGCCGATGGTTTAAACGTAGAGATTGATTTTGGTGTGTTTCTAGCTAGTTCAATCTATGGTGGGTTGGATATTTTATGCATGCCTTTATTCTGGTATTAGTAAAGGGTGGTTTTGGACATATGGGTGATTAAGGTCGAGAGTGTAAACCTCCCGGTTAAAAAGAACTTTTGTCTTTGGCGAATCTGTGTTTTTCTTTTTGTAAAGGTTGAAGCCCAATTAACTCTAGAAAGTTGGTAACGACGACTAGTATAATTCCAGATTTTCTAATGAGATCTAAGACATATATCTGGTTAAATAGTATCAATTTAAACAAAGTCTTTAAAAATCATTTGTACCACCGATGTGGTGAGCTAGTGATTTAAGAGGGCAGATATTGGATTTTGTGTACTCTAGTATAATTTTTTCTTTTTGTCAATATTAGTTTACAACAGGTCGGTTCATTAGTCAAATTCCTACATAATGTAGGCGGTAAGACTTATCCCTGAATGTACAAGTGCACATGTCTTTAGTAGACTTACACATCTGCCATTAGATTAAAGGCCACTTGACTTCTAGTTTAATCTTTGATGGGAGAGATATAGTACTTTACGTCATTATGGTATAACCCCCGGTTAACAAAAAGAAAAAACCTTTGTATACGTTTTGCGTGGTGTGGACATAACTGTTAGGGTTTTTTGGTGTATTTGTTACAGGAAGGAAAATGGTAGGAGGAAGTCAGATTGGAGGAATGAAAGAGACACAAGAGATGCTTGATTTCTGTGCTAAGCATAATATTGTTGCGGATATTGAGCTCATAAAGATGAGTGATATCAATAATGCAATGGACCGGTTGGCTAAATCTGATGTCCGGTACCGATTCGTGATTGATGTAGCCAACTCCTTGGCTTCTACTCAAGTCGACAATGGAGTCTCGGTTATTTCTAAAGTCTGAAATTTTCTTGAGGATGGTTCTAAAAGCCAGAATTCTTTGTCTTATTGGAAACATTAACTGTCTTTTCGTTCATGTTTTGTTTTCTAGTTTTATCTTGTTAGTTGTTTAAAAGCAATGAAACTAAGATTTTTAACTTGTTTCACAAGTTACTTATATTGATTATTGTGTTATGAGAGTTATTAGGCTTTTGGATGATTTAAGAGTAGTTAAAAGGCGAATTAGAGGGATGAATGTGAAAGGATTAACGGTAATTAGTTTTTACTTTAATGTTAATTATGAAACTTTTAATCATACTTAGTGGAAACGTATTTAACAGTGGCTTGTTTAGTGAGTAACTGTCCTAATAGAGACGAAATCTTTATCGTCGTGGATTACAAATTTGCACCATTAAACTTTATGCTTTTTTATATTTTGTCTAACCATTTTTTAACTTAATTATATTTAATCTTTTGAGCCAAAAAATAGAGACATTAAGTTTACAAAAATATAATTTTTTGAAAATCTCAAGTACTACGTGTTAACCAATCTGCCATACAATTGAAAATACGATTAATAAAATGAAAAGAAAAAACCGTACAAAACTCCATAAAACTTTGTGCTATATGTTTTTAAAAAACTCATTGTCCTTAACATTGTTACTTTTTTTATTAAACCATGACCTCAATATGTATCGCAATAGTTGCTAGGAACTTACGAGGGAAACTTTCCGAGGGAGTTTGGCGATTTTTTCTTGCAACATTTGTGAGGAAATTGCGGAAAAAAATTAATTTTTAAGTAGTGATTTGTGAGGTTTTGAATTTCTTCGCAACTCCACCGCAAATAGGTTTTCGCTAGAGAGTTACAGTAGTTTTTTCCTTTGTCAATCGTCTGTTTCCTTGTAGTAGTTTATATATATATAAAACATCTTAAGTTTAAAAAATGTTATGTAAAAGAACGTGGGGTTTGTTCTGATAATGGTTTTAAGGTAATTCCAATTTGATGGATCTTTGTCCTTGTCATTAATACGAAATATTAATCCTAAACACTTTTATTCCAAACTCCAAACCAGTGAATAGATATTTTCTCATCATATATCACAATAAGAAAGACAAAATATCAAAACCATAATTAATATCTGCGAGGAACACATATATCAAACTTAATTAGCTGGTGAAGGAGCTGGAGAAGATTGACAAAAACCACGAAGAACATTAGTTTCTTCAGAAGTAAAGCCAAGTGAAGTAAGCATCGCTGCCCAACAATCAGTAGTAATAACATCAACGGCGTTGCAACAACCAGAACCAAGTTTAGTCTCTCCATTAAGAAAGAAGAGAACAATCTCATTAGTGCAAGATTTCAATTGGTACAATGCATCCCAACATTGCATTAGTCCTCCTCTGGTGAGCCTAGCCGCAATATTGGTAGAATCCACCGTCGCAGCCGCAGCCGGCGGGAATGTTTTGAGGTTAAGGACGAGGAGGAGAGTGAGGGCAAGAAATAGGAAACTTGTGTTTGAAGCCATTGAGGGTTTTTGTGTTCTTTTTAGGTTTGTGTTGTGAATGATGATTATAGTGTTTGGCTTTGAGCTGCTATTTATAATGTTTTTGGGGTTTAATTGTGTGACGTAAATGTAATTTTTAGTGGGAGGGATGAGAATTAATAATTTTAGTTAATGTTGAATCATTGATTAGTGAAGCGTATAGGAGAGTAACTGTTTTAACGGAAAGATCACAAAGGAGAGGAAAGGATTAAAGATGTTCAAACTAGATATCAATAAATCGAGTTCCACTTGGGATAATGGTGTTTACTCCACGTAATATTTTTAAGGGTTTGAGAGAAAGTTTAACTAAGAATCAAACATTATTGATCTAATTGTTGACAATATATATAATTGGATTTGATTCGAACTGAACCAAAATTTGATATGTTTTAATGGGTTTATTTTTTCTGATTTTGGAAAACCAAATCTAAATTCAATCCGAACCAAAACACATAATAAAACTGATCTATAACATGTATTCTTTTCAACTATATCATCTAACCATGTAGTTTTTTTGTAAATTTAGTGATATAATTCGATTCCGAACCACAAATGAAAATGAACCAAACCATATAGATACTTGTTTGGGAACTATTATTCATAAACTAAAACTTATAAAATCCCAAAACCCAACAGAATTTGCATTGAACTTTAGGAGGGATGCAATGTCTATTAAATATATTACAATAAGTTGAGAACCAAGCACCACAAAAGTGGCTGTAGTTTAGTGGTAAGAATTCCACGTTGTGGCCGTGGAGACCTGGGCTCGAATCCCAGCAGCCACACTTACTTTTTGAATTTTCTGTATTTTTTTCTCAACTCACACTTCGAATCAATGGTCTCTCTAAACCAGTTAATTTTAGTTAACTATCTAGGGTTTGCATATGATGAATACAAGACTGTCTCGATTCTCGAACGTAAGAAAACTATGTCAAGTTATATAGTCTTTCATGTTGAAAAATCGTAAATTTGAATTTTCCTTTTTAATGGAGTTTTAACGATGTAAATTAAGTCATATATGGTGATGATAAGGATGATGGTGATGTGTGATCTTTTGGTGGTACGTATCGTGTTGACAAAAGCAGCTTCGTGATCTTTTACTTGTTACGTTTTCTTTTAAAACTTTTTCTTCATTTATACTTTAATTTTTATATATTAAATAAACAATTTTGTTCCAAAAATTTGAGTAATTCTTGCAAGTTAATTTCTCCAGTAATTGTGATGTATTTTAGTCTATTTTTGTTGCAACATTTTGTAGTCTAATGGTTGATATACTAAAGCTAGAGCTTGATTTCTAAATTATGCATTTTTTTGCTGATAATTTTGTAAACAACATATTATATTAACAAAGATTTTGAAACCAAACGATAAATATAGAGTCACAAGAAAACCGATCTGGTAAACTAGTGATTTAAACGCATAGATTGATTTTGGTATGCCCTTAATTCGAGTATTGGAAAATAATTTTTATGTATATGGTATTAGTAAAGGTTGATCCCATATTTAGAGGGATTAGTAATTAAAGTCCGAACCTCCATCATGCATATTGCACTAAGTGACTTTTGGTTTAGTGGAATTTAAGTTCATTTTGGAATAATAATTTATGTCAAACGTAGTAGTATTAGCGATTAACTCTAGATTACAAGTAAAAGATTCGGAACTCCTATGGAGAAAACTATGCACATTGCCCTAATAAATATTTTCAGTTCAGTATGTAAAGATGTTAAGCTTATTTCTAAAGTTTCTTTTTTCGTTAAAGTTCTTTCTTTCTAAGTTTTGCTCTATATAAAATGTAAAGTTATATAAAATTAAAATATTTGAGTGAAATCTCTTCTATCCATCGTAATTTTATGTCCTTTATGGATCAAACTGTCTAGTTTCTTGTTGTTATATGTCGTAAAAGTGTTGTTTGCATAATATTTGATCGTGATGATATACATATTTGCATGGTACGACATTCCACTTGTCTAACGAATCATCATCTTTGGTGATTTGCAAAGAGCATCTAAACGAATAGGAAATAGACACGTGGACTAAAGAAACTTAAGTGACAATCTCATGGCTTACGTGGAACCCAACAAAACCGTGTAATAAAAGTCAAATGCATCCATTTCTGTGTAAACTAGAAGTAAACCTCATTGAAGAAGTGATCTATTAATAGCCGTTCGATCAACTAGACAAAAACTTTATATAGAAACTAAATCTTTCAACGGCTCAGATTCTATATATAAAATTAAAAGACTAAAGAAAATTGCTAACAGAAAAAAAACTAAAAAGAATTCATCAATCTCACCACTTTGTACAAATACATATTATTCTTAAAAAATAATATAAAATTTACCATCACTATAATCAAAGTTTTTAAATTATACTCCCCGTTTCAAAATGTAAAGGATTTTTAAAAATTATTTACATTTAATTTATAAAGTGTTTTGCATAATTCTAGGCAAAATTTAATGAATTTTATATTTTTTGACCTTTAATATTCTATAAACTATAATGATTGGTTAGATTATATTTAAATTAAATATTAAATTAATTTTGAACGATAATTATTTTTTGTATCTGTTTTGCCATAAGTTTTTTTTCTAAATTATGAATGAAAAGATTGGTTTAAAACATATATATATATATATATATATATATAGTATGAGAAATTGCAAAAAATATAATTTGAAAGTTTTTTTATAGTGGAAGACATAGGAGATTGTATAATAGCCACTGGATTAAGAAGACAAAACATCATACAAAAACTAGAATTTACGACCAATCAGATTATATACTTACGGTAGACACAGTTGCACATGATTATTCACTCTCTTTAAATAAAACTGAGAAGACACGTTCTTCTTCTTCTTACGAAACCGACTTCGTATAGTTTCTTCGTATTTCCCTTTTCTTTTCATAAAACATAAAAACGACAACACAAATACCAAAAATATCAAAAATTTTAAAATAAAAAAGAAATATCGAGTCTCGTTTAATTAAGGATCCAATGGAAGAAACAAAATTATCGAAAGAATCAACGGAGGAGATTGGATTCTCAGAGACGGAGATGGCGGCGGCGGAATTACTTATGCAGCTAAGTGAAGAAGAAACGATGAGTTGTAGTAGCAGTACCGGTGGAGATTACGGCGGAGGAAGAGGAGGAGGAGATAATCAGAAAACAAGACATGAAGATGTTAGTTCGAGAATTGAGAACGAGCAAAACGATGACGTATTGGTGGATTGTGTTGAGAAGACAAGGAAGAGGAAGATTAAGGATATGAAGGAGAAGAAGTTTCGATCTATTGAGAGTATTTACAGAGAGACGAAGAAGATTTAGCGATCGAAAATGGTTTGATTATCGTTTTGTTAATTACTTTTGTTAATCGTTGTTAATTTAGTAACTTGTGAATTTTTAATTTGAAGGTTGAGAATCTGTGTGAGATAATAGTTCTTGAAAGATCTTTTAGAAATTTGTGAATATTTTTGGTTCTCTTCTCATATCCATATGAGAGTCGATGCTGTTTTTTGTTTTGGTTAAACATTTTGCAGTTTTATGTTTGTCAATTGTCAATAATTTAATCGACAAAATCAGATCAATAATCTATATTATTCAAACTTCATATAATATTGCACTGAACTATAAGATTTTTTGTCAACTAGAATAACAAGATCTGATCAGCTGGTCATCTCTAATATCTCATAATAATTTGTAGTAGAATTCACATGTAGTATAATAGAACTGAACTCTAAATGCATGAACTATTAGTTAGACATATAACCACCAGACTAAAAAAACTTGATAACTATACGATATTTTAAAAGTTAAGAGTTAAACTCCAATGTAAAAGATATATATATATATATTATATATATATATATATATATCTAACCAATTAACCAAAAACATTTCTCATACAACTTTTGAAATTATCTCTAAATAATATAAAAAGATATAAAATATAATTTTACATGTATTTTTAATAATTGTTACGATTATATATGTTATCTTTGTTCATATGAAAATAAATTATACTATGTATTATTCTTAATTTCGTAGAAACAATTAAAATAAAAACTGATTTGGAAATGTTTTTTCTTCACTAGAAAATGGACCAACAATTTTACTTTGGTTTTGAAGGAATGAAGTTGTTGATGAGTGTTTTTGGATTTGATAGTACATCAATTTTCTCTTGAAATTTTTATTTTTTACGTGAAAGTGATTTCGTTTTGAATTTTAAAAATTTGAGTTCTTTGATGTGCCAACAGAGATCATTACTCCTTTTACCTTTTCAATAGTTTTTAAAAATGTTCTTACTTCTACAACAAACCAAACACACCATACAATCATACATATATGTCTTCAAGTTTTTGTGCATCAAATTTAAGATTATGCATTATCATATGCAATAAACATTCGAGCATGAGATTCCTCACAAAATCAACTTTAATTTGATGGCAAATATAGCTCAAAACTTATAGTTTATGCACATTTGGTGCTATTCCAAAGTCTCGCTCACTATGTTACAAACATGTATAACAACTTTTTAAGAAAAGCATGAAGCTTAACAAGAGTTCTCACACACACTTTTATAAAGCTTGAAGAGGATTCCACCTAACAGATCCATACTAATATATATACTACAAGAAAATACTAAAATGTAATTATATTTTCTTATAGAAATGAGTATGTCAAAAAAATTCTATTAAATATCGAATTAGATAATTGTCGAAAATATAAAGAAAAATTCAACAAGAATATTAATATCGCGTCGAATATTTGTTAAAAGTTGAATCTCTTTTTTATAGAAGTTACACCGAACAGAACCGACTCTAACCTAAAACTGGTAAAACTTTTGTTTTAGGCGCCAAAAACATATAACGATTTATAAGGACATCAAAGTTGCATAATTCTTTTTGTAGTACAACGGTTGTTGACATTTTAATTTGTATTCAAGGCTTCAAGTCCTACCAATTGGATGCCATGTTCTTTTTTTCTTTTAACAGATTTTTATGGTATGGACTTTACACTTTGATTTTGTTTTAGGCAGAGTGTGTGTATTGGACCGGATTTGCATCAAGATTATATTTATGATAGAACACGAGCCAATCGAATCGGGTTTGCTGCTTGCATGAAACACTAGACTGATTTTCACTTATTTTCTTTATCCTTTCTGATAGTTTAAACCTATTCGCGTTCGTCCAATGATAAAACAGTGTTATGTGGACCTCTAGTTAGATCGAATTGATTAGTTGGAATTTCACAGTCACTCCGAACCCTAGAAAAATTATAGGTGATCGGGTCTGTCCAAAAGCTAATCAGGGCTCTCTCGGGAACTTTCTAGTTAATGAAAAAAATGTTAATAGTTAATTACCTAATACTGAAACACGAAACAATAGAACCACAATAAGCATTATTCAATTGTACTTTGTTTTCAATTAGTTTGAGGCTGTCTTTTAAAGTTGATTAGACTGACTTTTAAACCCGATACTCAACATAGAAACCAGTTTTCTTTTGCACGAATGTTTAAATTTAAATATGAAATTATATATTTACATCTACATTTTGGTCAAAGATTTTAAAATATCTAAACAAGAAAAATATGAAAAAATTCATTGCTTCATCAATATTTAATATCTCAATTAAAACGACTTGGACCCCATTTGAAGAAGACAGTTAAGAAACCTTGATGGGCCGGGCCCACATTCAACCATAATAAAATTTGAAGTATTTTACCCGCCACTTTGAAACAAAGCCCAATGGCTTCTCTAAGACGCTGGCGGGAAAATCCAAAATCTTCCCGGGAAAGCCAATGAAAATTTCGGCCATTAAAGGACAAATTCACGAGACAGTGAAAACCCTAAAGATTTTGAAACCGAAACCCTCAAAACCCTTTTGACGCTCCTCCTTATCTATATATAAAAACCATTTCTTTCTGTACCTCTGTTTCTTATCATCAGACGCCTATCATCTGTTCGAGAGAATTCCTCTGAAAGATTTATTTCTTTTGTACCCTCTCTGACAAAGAAATATGTATGTGGTGAAGCGTGACGGAAGACAGGAAACTGTTCACTTCGATAAGATTACTGCGCGGCTTAAGAAACTTAGTTATGGCCTTAGTATTGAACATTGTGACCCTGTCCTCGTTTCCCAGAAAGTCTGTGCCGGTGTCTATAAGGGAGTCACCACAAGTCAGCTCGATGAATTGGCTGCGGAAACTGCTGCTTCCATGACGTGTAACCATCCTGATTATGCCTCTGTGAGTACTAATCTTTGTTTCCTTTTCTGGGTATTCTTTAATTTTGGTTAGTCGTTCCTGGATAGTTCAATTCTCTGATGGGGTTGATGTTTCATTTGATTGAATTCTGATGTTTGCTTTAAATACTGATCTGAATTTGATAAAATGATAACATGATCTGTATAATTTACATACTTTCTGTGTTTATATTACAGCTTGCTGCTAGGATTGCAGTCTCAAATCTCCACAAGAACACGAAGAAATCATTTTCTGAGACGTGAGTGTTATCTGGATTCTTTCTTAGTGGGGTATTATATGATGGATTTGAGTTTAAGTTTCATATGAGTTGACTTTGATGGGTTGTATGCTATTTTGCAGTGTTAAGGACATGTACAATCATGTCAGTGAGAGATCTGGACTTAAGGCTCCTCTGATAGCGGATGATGTTTTTGAGATCATTATGAAGGTAAGAAAAAAGCTTATTTTTTTAAGTTCTTAATCTCTTAGATGGAAAAGTTCCTCACGTGTATGTTGTATGTCACTGATATGTGTTTTCTTTTGGTTTATACAGAACGCTGCTCGTCTTGACAGTGAAATAATATATGACCGTGATTTTGAATACGATTTTTTTGGATTTAAAACTCTTGAGAGATCGTACCTCTTAAAACTCCAAGGGAAAGTTGTTGAAAGGCCTCAACACATGCTGATGAGGGTTGCTGTTGGCATCCATAAGGATGATATTGAATCAGTAATCCAAACTTACCATTTGATGTCTCAGAGATGGTTCACTCATGCATCTCCTACTCTCTTTAACGCTGGCACTCCAAGGCCTCAAGTAAGTACATATATTTTGGTATTTATTTTTATCTATATGAGGAGTTATACTCTGAAATGTGTTTTCTTTTTGTTGATCTGATATTGAAAATTATTGAATTGGCACTTGGCAGTTAAGCAGCTGCTTTTTGGTCTGCATGAAAGAGGACAGCATTGAGGGAATATATGAAACACTCAAAGAATGTGCTGTTATAAGCAAATCTGCTGGTGGTATTGGTGTCTCAGTTCATAATATTCGTGCTACTGGAAGTTACATTCGTGGCACAAATGGAACCTCTAATGGTATTGTTCCAATGCTGCGTGTATTCAATGATACTGCGCGATATGTTGACCAAGGAGGAGGCAAGAGAAAGGGTAAATCTAAGCTTTAATAATTTTACCATAATCACTTATGAAGTATATGGCCTTAAGTATATCTGATGTTTATTTTGTAATTGGTGAAGGAGCCTTTGCTGTCTACCTGGAGCCATGGCATGCTGATATCTTTGCGTTTTTGGATCTGAAGAAGAACCATGGAACGGTACAGTTTTACTTAGATAATTCATTACGTGTTCTCTCCTAACAAAATTCTGAATTAGCGTGATACAACATCTAAATACACTTTATTTCATTTCAGGAAGAACACAGGGCTAGAGACTTGTTTTATGCTCTCTGGGTTCCAGATCTTTTTATGGAGAGGGTCCAGAGTGGTGGGCAGTGGTCACTGTTTTGTCCTAATGAAGCTCCGGGTTTAGCAGATTGCTGGGGCGCTGAATTTGAGGCACTATACACGAAATATGAAAGAGAGGTAAATCCATATTTAATCCATGTATATGGTACTTCATCCACGGATTCTTGTTATCTCAATATTAGTTATGCTTGTTGATATCTTTAGGGCAAGGCCAAAAAGGTTGTTCAGGCGCAGCAGCTTTGGTATGAAATATTAACATCCCAGATAGAAACAGGAACACCATACATGCTTTTTAAGGTTAGTACCATTGATAATTCTATAGCTATACGTTTTTATAGCCCTATAACCACCTGTTTTTTACTGTTTGGTCTTAATACTCTGCATTGTAGGATTCATGTAACAGAAAAAGTAATCAACAAAACTTGGGTACAATAAAGTCATCCAATTTATGCACTGAAATCATTCAGTACACTAGTCCTGCTGAAACTGCTGTGTGCAATCTTGCATCTATTGCTTTACCCAGATTTGTAAGGGAGAAGGTGAGTATGAAACTGGTTTGCTGGTTCACTTGCTTTTGTATTTGTCACTCAAGCAATAGCTCTAACATTTACTCTTTTCGCAACAGGGTGTCCCATTGGATTCTCATCCATCTAAGCTTGCTGGTAGTCTGGACTCAAAGAATCGTTACTTTGATTTTGACAAGTTAGCAGAGGTCAGATACTAAGTTTAAATCTCAACATAATTTTCTCTGGAGAATTCCCTGTCTCTGATATTGATGTTGACTTTATATTTTCATGTATGGCCAGGTGACTGCTACTGTTACTGTTAATCTCAATAAGATAATAGATGTGAATTACTACCCTGTGGAGACTGCAAAAACTTCAAACATGCGTCATAGACCTATTGGTATTGGTGTGCAAGGTCTAGCAGATGCATTTATTCTCCTTGGAATGCCATTTGATTCTCCAGAGGTAGACTTGCTTTTTGTGATGATCAATTGGGTCGTAGATTTGTTCTCTGTTCTAAGAAGTTTGATTTGTTACTCAGGCCCAACAGCTGAATAAGGATATATTTGAAACCATTTACTACCATTCACTAAAAGCATCTTCAGAGCTTGCAGCTAGAGATGGTACCTATGAGACATACAATGGAAGTCCTGTCAGTAAGGTATGCATTTTAACCAAACTTCATAAGGTCAATTTGTAGATATTTTGGTTGAATTTTCTCGGACAATTTTCTAGGGAATCCTCCAACCTGACATGTGGAATGTAACTCCATCTAACCGCTGGGACTGGACTGCTCTTAGAGATATGATATCAAAGAATGGAGTGAGGAACTCTCTTTTAGTTGCACCTATGCCAACTGCTTCAACCAGTCAGATTCTTGGAAACAATGAATGTTTTGAACCATATACATCAAACATCTACAGCCGCAGAGTCTTAAGGTATGTGACTAAATCATCTGACAAAGTATATCTCTGGTTAACTCCACTTGCTTACTCATTGGTTCTTCTTGGTTTCTTCAGTGGTGAATTCGTTGTGGTGAATAAGCATCTTCTCCATGACTTAACTGATATCGGACTTTGGACTCCAACGTTGAAAAACAAGTTAATTAGTGAGAATGGTTCTATAGTAAATGTCACAGAGATACCTGATGACTTGAAGGCAATTTACAGGTATAGTCTCCCACTTGTTTTGTGTTCTCATTCATTACTATGTCTCAAGATTCCATGATCTGACTTGTTTCCTCTGTAAAACAACACAGAACTGTCTGGGAGATAAAACAAAGAACAGTGGTTGACATGGCTGTTGATCGTGGATGCTACATAGATCAAAGCCAAAGTTTAAACATACACATGGATAATTCAAACTTTGCAAAACTCACTTCCTTACATTTCTATGCTTGGAAGAAGGTACAAAAGCTTACCTTAACTATAGTCTTTAGTCTTGTGAATGATCTGTTCTCACTTATGTTATTGTGATTCTACCTAAGGGTTTAAAAACTGGGATGTACTATCTGCGAACGCGTGCTGCATCTGATGCGATTAAGTTCACAGTTGACACAGCTATGCTCAAGGTAAGAAAATGAATGCAACACTATTTAGTCTTTACACTTATCCTTTTTGTAAATCCAGACAGACAATTAACCTGTGAACTGTTAATGGCCAATGTAGGAGAAACCAAGTGTTGCAGGAGGCAAAGAAGTAGAAGCAGAGGATAATGAAACTAAGTTGGCTCAAATGGTTTGTTCCTTGACAAATCCTGATGATTGTCTTGCCTGCGGAAGTTAAAACTATCAGTTGTCGAATGTTTGGTCACGTTAGAAAGTAAAAGCTTGTCTCTTGGACTTTAATGTCATTTTCTTCTTCTTCTTTGCTTGTTGATTTGTATAGTATCTAAATGCTTTATTAATATTACTACTTCCTTCGAGCTTTGTGTAATCCAAGTTACAATAAGGACATTCTCCAATAAGAGCACCTCATTTTGAGGTGCGGAACTCCAACAATGATCTTAAAAAAAAAAATTAAAACTATTTAAAATTATTAATAAGTTGCATTAAAATTCTTAATTTAAGATAATGATAATATTTCATGATTAAACATAAAACATACATTAAAAATATTACACACAATATTACGTAAAAATATAAAGTTTCATAATAATTAAAACTTACATTTATAATAATAAAACACATAAACTAAAATTATAGTTACATTTTATTCTTTCATTTTGTAATTTATCTTAAAATTTATTGTAGTTTGTATAAAAAAATTATGTACTATTTTTGTTTGTAAAACATTTCTTTTTGATATTATGTAATATTTATTCAAACTTATAAAGTTTGATTTTATATTAGTGTGCTTATTTGATCTAAAACAAAATTTAATAGCAAAATTAAAATTATACAAATCAAATGACTAAATAATAAATATCAAATAGTTTTAAGGGTTTAAATAGTGAAACCTCAAATTTGATGGTGCGCTATTCAAAACCTCAAATTTTGAGTAGGTTTGCTGGATTTGTAAGAACTTCAAGAGGGTCTCTTAAGATGCCCTAAGGGACTTTAACGAGATTATAAAAAAATTTAATTATATATTTCTGATTTTGGTACTAATAGAGCGTAGTTTGTAATTTGTTTGGTTAAGCTTTGGTACTTTAACGGAAAATTAGGCCGAGTTAACCGTTTCTGGAAAATTGGGCCTTGAGCCCAAAATCCAAATTTGGGCCAGATAAGGAATAAAGTAAACTGAGTAGTCGAAGAGTATTCAACACTCTTTCACTTCTTCTTCACTGATTCATTATCGACAGTCCCGCTTCATTACCGTATTCAAAATTCCGATCAATCTTTCTCTCAATGAGCTATCTTATTCTGATCTCCGACGAGGAGGATGAGATTACTCCACCGTCGAAGAGGCCTCGAGTTAATCCTAGCCCTACGATTTTGAACTTGGATACTGATTCGACAAGGGGAAATCAACAGCCGGGTTCTGCTTTTACTCCATTGTTGGTCGACGACGCACCACTTTCTCGCTCTGCCGATGCCACTGTTGTCAAGTGTCCTTTTGGTTCCGGAATTAGAGTTTCTTCACGTCGTGACAACAAGTTTTCTGGTATGTTGGTGTTCCTGATCGAGCAGTTTCTCAATCTGTCTTTGTTGTTTCAAAAGGTTCAGTTATTCTCCGATTGTTACACTGAAGTGGTTTAAACTTATAGAGAAAATTATACCTAAGGACCCTGTATTCTGGCCTTTTGTCAATTTTTGTGATTCCTGATTAGGTCTTTTAGTTCATTGTTAGGGTTTACTGTATATTGTACGGTTTCGCTGAATTTGTTTTTGGAAATCTCATTTGGTAAACGAGTAATATCTCTTGAGTCGGATTCTGAAGACAGTCCTCGACCTGGAACTTCGAACAAGTATGCTGATTCTTTGAAGCAACCTTGTTTTTTGGAATCTGGACCCAGTGATGCAGATTCTGGTGAGGCTAACTATAACCTGTATATAAGAGTATCTAAGCCAATTATTTCAGACAGTATGCTTGGTTTTAAACTTTTAAAATTTTGCGTGGTGAACTTTTATTGCACAGGGTAGTCTTTCTCCACTTATAGATGCTGTTGGTTGTTTTCTTTTTCTCAGACAATTCCACTGATTGGTTGCACGGACCCAGTTTTCTATATTCGCGGTCTAAAGATGCTATTAAGGTATTCATCTCCAGAGCATTCTGCACTCATACCTTATTTCGTTATGGGTACATGACTAAGGAACTTTTTGGCTCTCTTCGTTTTTGTGATTTCTAAAGGTTTCTTATATAGAGGATGGGTAGAATTTGGGATTGTGTTGTTTAATTGTTTGTTGCGGTTTTGCTGGTTATATCTTTCTTTTGTTTGGTGCATATTGCTTTGATCTTGATACTAAATCGTACAAGCTGTCTAATGTGGATTGAATACCTTGCTTCTTCTGCTATTATGATTTACTTGCAAAAAATAAGGTAGATTCTGAGCAAGAGAAAGAAGTTACAAGCGTTGAGAAAATGGGTCGACAAAAGCAGAACATAAGTTCCAGTACTGCATCTCTTTCTGTTGATGCATTGCCAAAAAAGCAGATGTCAAAGGACAAAAAAATCCGCGCCACAGAGGAAAAGAAGTTAAGGAAAGAAGTGAGCTTCTTTTATGTGACTTTTTCCATTTTTTTTTCCCTGGATCAATAGTTAATTAGCTTCCATCATTTAGCAAGAGAAATTACAAAAAGCTGCCTCAAAAGCAGAAGATGCTGAGCAAAGAAGATTGGAGAGGGAAAAGAAGAAATGGGAAAAGGAAAAAGCTCTTAAGGCTATTGTCGCCAAAATTGACGTTAAATTGGCTGAAGCTAAAATTGGAGGTAAGGATTTCTCCTTTCTTCATAATATTCGTCAAGATTAGCTAGTTTACCACTAAAGTATAGAGATGAGTGCATTTGATGTATCATTAATATAGGACAACTGATTTCGGGGTTCATTGAGAAAGGCATTACTTACAATATAATTTCTAACCCTATCGAGAGATCCATTGTGTGGACTATGACACTTCCAGAGGATATTGCTCAGGTACGGTAATGTCTGAGCCAATCTGTAGTATGGATATTTTTAGTTAATTTACTTGCATCTTGAATCTCACATCTAAAAGGTCTTCGAGGACAGGTTATTCTTAGAACCCAGGACTTGCAACTTTTTATCAATGTGCCAATATGGTCTGAATCCTTGCCCTTGTGAGAAGAAGCTTGTTTGTTTGGTGAACATATATGTTGCTCCCTGACTTGTGTATTGTACTCTTATGTAATACGTATTTCATTTCATCATACTCTTACTGATGGTAGTCAAGCTATAAGTCTTGTCTCGTTATTGTTTTTGAATGAGACTAGGTTTGAAATAACTGTTTAATGTTGATTGTGCTCTGTTCTACGTGTTTGAGATCCATACATATGGGCATTGTTTGTCAAATTCTTTTTCTTCTGTGTTTCAATTATAATATTTTTCTTTCGAACTCCATCATGAAGAATGATATAATTGCTTATTAAAAAGTTATTGATCAAAGACTACTTCATTATATCTCTGACATAACATCGGGTTTCAGATTATGGAATAACAAATGAAGTAAAGAAATGAATCCATTGTGCATTGGGTTGAAAGGCCTTGGAAGACCGGTATATATCCAGTATCTTCTCAAACTCTTTTTATCTTCTTTTATCTGTGCAGACTTTGCCCCTAGGGTCCACGATTCCATATGTTTTACTTGTGTTTGAGGCTGAAGACTTTTGTAATCTTGTTGCTGCTAAAGAACTTCTAGAAAACGTCTCTAGAGTCCGTGACATGTATCCCTCTTATAAAGTGTGCTACCTCACCAATAAGTTAATGTCCTATGTAAACAAAAAGTACGTTTGAGGAGGTAAAGTTTTGTTGCATACTTGCATTAATGTTTTCCATCCTGAAGCTGAAAAAATTTATCTTGGGAAAGGGTTGAGTACAAGGACCCTGGTAATCACAGTGGTTGGAGAACGTCTCCTATTGAAGAGGTACTACAGTATCTAATAAGAATGTGTTTTGAGGAAAACTCCTTAATGCTCCTATTATGTCCTTAAGAAAGATCTGATGTGTTTCAGGCACTTGCAAAGTTAACTACTCACTATATCGGAGTGCATTCTAGGCATTGTATAGACGAGGCTGAGGTAGCTGAACATGTTGTTGGTTTAACAAGTAATCTTGCCTATTGCCAAGTCAGGTACTACTATCTATGCTACTGTTTTCAAGTTGTGGTTCGATTTAAAAGTTTCAAATTGTTTTCTCAAGTCAATTAGAGTGTTTGCAGAGGATCCTATCTAACAATTCCAACCAAAAAGCTTTTGGTAGAAATCCATGGAATCCAACTCAAATATATCTTCATTAAGTTAACAATTTAGTGAAAGAAAGATCACACATGTAAAGCTCATCGTGAATAAATGGCACTAGTATTCGTAGTGAATGAATTCAATAAAGCCTGGTTTTTTTATACTCTTAAATTATAACATTTCCTTTGATCTAGAAGCTCAACATGATTTTGAAATGAACTGATGCGCAGGAAGAAGTTAACTCGGCTATCAGTCAATGCTGATGGAACATTGATGTCCAAGAGTGCAGCTGATAAGCACTTAATTAGAGATAGCATATGGTAAAGTAATCTCAACACATTTATCAATCTAGATTTTAATCTTTTTAAAACCACCTGCTTTGTTTAATCTGTAAATATGCATTGGGTCAATAGGTTGAAAGTGTTGGTAACAATACCAAAGGTACAGCCACGAGAAGCTGTAGCAGTATCGAAGAAATACCCAACCTTGAAGTCTCTTCTTAAGGTCTATATGGATCCTAACATATCGGTAAGTAAACACAAACTATGGATATGACTTGCTCAGTTTGTTTCTCTAAACGGTTTCTGAAGCGAATTGTGATTGTTGTTGGTCTATATAAATCTCTGGAACAGGATCAGGAGAAGGAGTTACTGCTGAAAAACTTGAAATTGGAAAATATAGGAGACAGAAGGTTAGGTGAGGCCTGTTCGAAACGGATCTACAGAGTTTTCATGTCTACAAGTGGAACCATGAAGACGGATGACGTTGAAAATGGTGCTGCTTCCTTCACAATTCCACTATGACTTAAACTAGATAAGCTAGGACCCTAGGAGTCTGGTAACTATCCCTCTCAGACAAAACCAGAGAACGATTATGTTTTGACATTTTTCTCTTTCTTTAATGTTGTTCTTTCCTTCTCTGACAAAACCAGAGAATGATTGTGTCTTGAGTATTTCAGTCTATCAAAAGGAATTGTTATATCCTAAGTATCGTAAATACCAAAGAAAGAAAAACTAAGAAAATGCTTTGTCAAGTGGTTAAATGCCACATTTGGGCCTTTCTTACTCAGACTCTAGTCGTGTTGGCTTGTGTACAATTGTTTGGAGTTTTGGGAAAGGGTATCCTGGCTATGGAATGAGTCTTGTTGATCCAACTATTTTGACAGAAAAAATTGAAAAAGGGAAGTAGAACTGGCAAATCTCAGTTAGGTGATAATCAGAAAAGAATATGTTTGGTCATTGGTCAGATTCGACGTTCGAGTATTTGGATACTCATTTGGTAAGCTGATTGGAACCGATATTCGAAGTTGATCTAATTGAATATTTTAGAGGATTCGAAACCAATTTGTACTGTGCTTTTCGGTTTGGTTTTGGTTCGGATCCAGGTGTTATGCTAGATACATACTTCAGTAGGGATAAATAAACATTGTGAGTTGTGCAACAAGGAAAATTCCAGGTTCAGTCTCTTTCTATTATGTGAATTATCCAAAGGTAACCTTTTTCTTGGGACGTTTACATACAAGGCAAAAGCTTATAACTTGTACGTTTACTATTTGTAAACCTACTTCTCCTCAATTTGGACTATAGACAAGAAAAGTATATCAAACATCAGTTGCTAGGAACCGTGTCTGGTTCCTCAATGATACTGATTGTTGAATGAAGTCTAGAATCTTGTGGAATCCCTAATGGTGCATTTTCACAAGAACAATTATCAACAGCAAAGAGTTCCCACTCTTTAATCCCACATTTCTCTAATGCTAACTTCAATCTCTCCTTCACTTTCTCTGCAGGATACGAACCATCAGGTGTTACAAGTACAGCTCCAGTATAAGACTGTCCTGCAACACGAGCTGCTCCATTGTAATGAAACAATCCCCAACTTAGATCATCAGACACATCTACAATAGTCCAAAACTCATTTGATACTACACCATTGTCCAAAACACTGAAACGAAATGTCGCTGGAACTTTTCCTCTTTTCACTGAGTATCTTCTTCTTCTCCATACTAACTTCTCTTCAAGTGTCCTCACTTGAAAGACTGGTTCATACCAAAACGCTGACTTTCCTTTTCCTCTGTAGAAAAGTTGGTACTGACAAGGAAACTGATCATAAGCTGGGTTTTGTCCAGCTACAACTCGCCAACTCCAATCCAATTCTCCTAACCATCCAACAAATAAGTCTTCTGCTGTCTCATGACATAGATTTTTTCCTCGAAAACTCGTCATGGGAGGCACATAAGGCTTCTCAGGAATCTTTGCATCCAATTCAAGACAATTGTGTTTCTGTAATACACAAAGAGAGAATGCTTCAAAGTATGGACTCTCATAAGAAGCAATGCATCTGTAACTACACACTTGATCCACAGGACTACATTGACAGGACTACATTGGTTCAAACACTGAAGAGCTTTTCGACAATTAGGATCCAAAAGACAGTTCAAAATCTGAGTTCCACAGTTTTTCACCATACAACTAAGTGTAGAAAACCCTTTTGACCTCAAGTTTTGCAAAACAGGAACTGGTCTTATGTAAGCATTGATGATCACAAGCAAACAAAATCTTATATCATCAGAGTTACGACGTTCCCAAGCATCTTCTACAGTCTTCACAACCTCTGTTACTTCTTTGTCACTCTTACTGCTTCCAATATCAGACCCTCCAAGCCTGTTCACTAAATCTAGAGATGACTCAAAACAAATAATGTTTTTGACATTTTTGCTGTTTGTCCGAATCCACTTCACAGATTCTGGATTGCTAACAGCAACCACAACCAATATATCAGTCTGATTCAGTTCCTGCTTCAAATTCAAAGCTCTCTCATCACCTGACTGCAAAATTTCATCATCAAAGACAACCATTTCATATCCTTCATCAACCCATTTCAATCTTCTTGCCTGTTAATAAGAAAAAAAGATTTTTCTATTGTAATCAGAAAATGCAACACAGATCTGGAATTCCGATACAAATTTTTTTATTTATTTGACGCGGATAATGCAGGCAAAACCGATTAATCCCACTCGTCGGACATTATTATATCATGTTAAAAATCTATACTTGAAAGAACCGAAATTTCCAACATCATATTAGTTGGGAGTCTTGGGACTCCGTGTCATCCAAACAATTCTAGAATCAGCTAAACCAGAAACAGTGTTCCAAGTTCCGAAGGAGAATCACTCTGAACATAAGGGTATAAGATAGACCACAAGCCTCTCAGTAAAATTTGTATAAGATAGAAAATAAAAATGACTTACAGTGTGAAGCATAACTTCTTCCCAAGAGGTGGATTTGAGTGGACTTACTTCTCCTTTACCAACGAGAGCAGTCAATTTCACCGGAGGCTCAGAATTCTCAATCTTTGCCGTCTCCGAGACTGACCGGACAATGGTTCGCGCACTTGGTCTGGAGAGTGATACATCAGCTAAAAAAGGATGAGACTTTTGAAGGAAACAAACCGGTGAGAGAACCGGTCGATGAGTGACGAAGAATTGGTTAAGGAAGAGAGAACAATCTCTTGTTCTAGGAAGAGAAGGAGCTTTGAAAGAAATTGCCATGGCGAAAAGTGTTTTTAGAGTAACGTTTGCTTCGACACAGGATTTATAATTTAGTTGTTCAGAAGTAAGCCACGTGTTGAGTTATGATTGATTTAAAAGCTTACTTTTTTGGTCTTTTAATGGAAAAGTGAAGGTATGTCCATAGAGTTGGTACATTGTTTACAAAAGTTATGATTCCTAGAAAAATCTCTAACATTGTAAAATAGGAAGTCGATTTTGGCCCTGTTCGTTTCGTGGTCGCTAGCGACCGCGACCAACGACTGCGATCAGCGACCGCGATCAGAATTTTGGTTTGTTGTTCGTTTGTCAGTCGCTGCGACTAGTCGCTGTGTTGTTCGTTTCACAGTCGCAGCGACCAGCGACTACTTTTAAAATTTATTTTATAAAATTTATTACAAAATTTATATATATTCATAAAATATTAAAAAATATACATATATTAAATAATAAAATACTATTATTTATTTATAATAAAATTCGAAATTTTATAAAAAATAAAATAAAAAATATTATCACATTTATTATGTATTAGAAATATATATTTATATAAAATTAAAATTTAACTTTTTTCAATATTTATAATTTATTTTATTCTATATGAATATATGAATTTCAATCATTATACTTATATATTTTTATTTTTATTAGGTTAATTTAAATTTTGTAAATTTTTTTTTTTTTAATTAATTATTTTTTTGGTCGCTGGTGTTGTTCGTTTCGTGGTCGCTGGTCGCTGCGACTGATCGCAGCGACCGGTCGCTAAATTTTTTAGCGACTTAAAATTTGAGTCGCTGGTCGCTAGCGACTGGTCGCTGCGACCGGTCGCTGAACCAGCGACCACGAAACGAACAACTTTTGGTCGCGGTCGCTGGTCGCAGTCGCTGGCGACTGCCAAACGAACAGGGCCTTTATGAAAAAAAACACGCGGGATAGAAAGAGGGAGAAACTTAAACAGCCTATGTTTTTTGAGTCGGCCCTAATGTTCCCAACTCTACTTGCAAACAATTTTAGTGATCAATCTCTTACTTTTATGTGATCTTCTAGTTCACCATCACCAGAAAGGGGTCCCGCTTCATATGATTTTTCCGTCAATTGGTCACTAACGCATTTGGGTCATCTTCACGGCAATCTGATACTTTTTTTGATCTCCACCATGGGATTCACCGCCGAGCTCTCCGTGATCTCCGTGATTTTGGTTTCTTAACCGGTCTCTTCTCTTTTTTACTGTATGTGACATTTAGTTTAGTTGATGCTCTTGTATATTCAGAGATTGAATTTCACTGTCTATATTATGTAAGAACTTGGTTATTGGACCGGTCAGTTATTGTCCAGTATTAATAAAAAGAAAATTCCCTAATATACTTAAAAGAATGTCTAAGAGACCAAGACACTTCAAATATAAAATCAAATATAACTTTTTATAGTCAACATTAAATCAGCAATGCATAACCTAAATTCTCCAATTAAACAATCTCACCTACAAATCAAATATAACTTTAATTGTCCAAGTGAATAAAGATACATACAATTATTTTTTATTTTTTTGTGGTGGACGATACAATTATGTCTTCGGTTTGCGACTTTGCGGATTCGGTTTGCTCGCACCATTTCTGATTTCACTAAACATAAACTTTTATTTAACCATCTCAAATATCAATTATCACCATTATCAAAAACATGAAACCATGTCTTGTGTCTAAGAATTCTCAAAGCGTAATATAACCACAGAGAAAAGTTAGACTCAATTCAGGTGAGACCTTATTGAATGCCAAACCAAAACAGCAAAAGGAACAATGATTCTTTCTCTTTTAAAGACAATAAGGTGAGAGATCTTTTTCTTCTGCCTTTTTCTTACAACAAATCAAATGTTTCTAAGGATCTCAAACCTTAGATGAAGTTACGGATGTCCAAAGACTTCACATCTGGCATTGGTTCATCCTTGAATTCCTCCCTAAAGATTCACAAGTTACAATTATGTTACTATAACATTGATAGAGATCAAAAAGAATTGATTGATGAGATCAAAACAAAGGAAAGGAAAGAAAAGTAAAAGTTTTACTTCTTTTTCTGAGACTCCATTGCTTCAACAGCATCACTCTTCAGTTCATCCAATTGTGCTTTGGCCATGCTGAGCTCCAAGTTTTCCTCGTATTTTGGAAGATCTTCTTTTCTGATTCCAAGCCTGTTTAGATTAATGAGATGAAAATATGTTGTTTCATTAGTTATGACATGTAATAGAGATTATAAGAAGCAATTGTTGGAATCGTTTGTTCTTGTTTTTGCTTATAGAAGGTTGAAGAGTGATGACGCACTTTTTGTTGCCTTTTTCAAATTCTGCAACTAAAAGATCCATTCCTTTCTTGTCGCTTCTCAGGAGAGGCTTCTTAATTTCCTTTTCGACTTTCTCCAAAGCCTCGAACATCATGGCCTCAGCACCAAGCTCATCAGTTAGCCCCCTCCTGCAAGATACATCACAAGCAGAATAAATGCATTCAACAATCCAACATTTTTCAAACGATAACTGGACAGAGAGGCAAATAAAGAAGATAGATAAGATAATGCAGTTTACAAATAATTGCTTTACAATCACATTCAAGATATTACAGGGTGCTTTTTCCAATCCAATAAAGTAGAATTTCTACTGTCAAGCATTGAATTTATTAATATAAAAAAGAACAGTTTGACTAGTGAGGTAAACTACCCAAAAGGATAACTGAAACTAATTCAAAGTCTACCACTCACCTCACACGGATTTCCTGCAACTTCAACAAGTAGGCACGAGCATCTGGAATCTCTTGGGTCTCAGTCTCAATGTCATGTTTAATACGTTGAGATTCTGAGAACATATCTGCCCTGCATACCCAAAAGAGCGCATTAAAAACAGTCAAATTAACAAGGTAGAATAGTAGCCTGGCCCATATGTGAAATTAGCTCCTGGGAAATCGAAAAGAAAAACTAAAAGAATTACAACAAAACGAAATAGAGAGAATAACATACAACCAAGATAAATAGCAAACATCTAAAGAAGAGCAGCAAGAGTCCTACTTTTGCCTGATGGTCTTCATGACATTTGCATACTGTTTTACAGCAGCTGGGTCCTCTGGATCAAGGGTGATCTTTTCCTTGCGGAGAATATCAACTGCGGCCTGAAATTTGTTCTTGATATCAAAAAAGACACCCTTCAACATCTCTGATAAAAAAGTGTAAAACTTGAGTCAATAAGAGTAAATGGCAATGCTCTCAGTTCACTCTAAATACACACACAGATTCAGAAGTACATTAAACATATCTGATCATAAACTGGATACATAAAAAGTCAACAGAAGAAGTAAAGAGATAAACAAATTCTTCACAAAATAAATTGCAGAAAAACAGTCCCAGTGATCGTGGCCTGGTTTCTCACGATATCATGACATTTACCAATAGAATTTCTCTACAAATTCAACATCGAGGAAGTGACATGACATTTTTCTCAACTAGACACCGTTATAATTCAACAGCATGAACAACTAAACAAAGGAAAGCATTGTTCTTAGGAAAATAGAGCAACCAGAAGCACCGAAATCAACTACGCGTGTTATTGAAATCACATGTATAAACTATGTAAGATATAATTTTATAAGCAAAAGTACAAATCAAAGATATCAATTTTGTTCACAAACCATCTCCTTTTAATGTTGGACGAGCAGCTTCCTTTGCAAAGGCGCGGACTGGAATAGCTTGGTACTGCTGGAAAATGACCAGACTCCCCTGTAGCTGCATAATGAGAGTAAGATTAACGAAACCAGAAACGTATTGGTCATTAACAGGTTCATACTTCTCGCAAACCATCTTATCATCGTTGAAAACACTTCATTTCGAAATGTATTAGCAATCAACGAGGAATACTATAGGATACATATAAGCCAGGAAATGCCCATCAATTTGATCATCAACATACTTCAAGACAAATACTTCCACCATTAAAATCGATTGAACAAACTCTCCGATCGAGATTATAAAAGGTAACAAAAACTCGACGACAACAACGAAATGGCACACCATATGATGTGATTCAATGACAGATACCGTGAAATCCATCATCTCAATCCAATCATCGCATAGAAACACATAAAATCCAGAAATCGGAGAAGAAAAAAATCGTGGAATCAAACAGACCAAAGAAGAGAAAATCAAAAGGAAGGAGCTTTCGGATTGAGGAGAATCAAGCGAGAGAAAATACCTGCTTAGATCTGGAGAGGAAACGAGAAGCGTAAGCCATTGTTCAATTCGAATCTCACTGAGCTTGACGAAATTAGGGTTTGGGGTGCGTTGAGATGAGATCCCTATCTGGGAGACGGAGCAGAAGTAATACGCAGTGAAACAAGTCGTACTTTTACGGAGTCCAGTTTAATTGTACATCGTTGATTGGCGATCAACGGCCGAGATTCATTCTGATATCATGATAATACTGTTTTTTTTTCGTTTGTTTTCTGTAATAATATTGTTTTTTTCATCACTTGCAAAAATAATTTCTGTCCGATTTTATTTTTATAACTAAAATCAACATTTTAACGAATGTTTTAAAAACAAAATATAATCATCCAAAATACATAGATGAAAAAATATTTTCAAAAAACCACTTATTTCCACCCTAAGTCAACTTCAAAAAATCTTGTTTACTCAAAATGGTAATGGTAAATGTTTAAAAGGGAATTTGGCCATGAATTAGATTTTTTCTATCCAATTGTTCAAAAAAAACTAAAATTTCAAATTCAAGAAAAAGTTCCATTTAGGACCCAACCTCAAATCTTTAACAATATAAAATTAATCTTACATAATGTTGTGTATATAGTGCACCACACACGAGTGGTCAAGAGACCTTAAGAATTTCTTAAATCATTATGTAATGCTTGAAGTTTTAAAGATTTTTAGTATTTTATCTTAACACAAACGGTATTGAAAATCACTTTCCGGTAGATTCATTATAAAATTTTCTGCACTTAATTGCAGAGATTTTTCAGAATATCTAACCGAAAAAATAAGTGTATTTTGATGACATAGATAATTAAATCAATTCTTTTAATCTCACATTACGATAGATATATAAGCTGGTCTCTTGTTATGTGGCTCTTACCCTTATGCGAAACACAAACATTATACACTTCATTAACCCAACAAGTGATCCAGTGATTACAATTTAAAAGTTTTACACAATCTAAATAAAATTCAAATAATTTGCTATACATGAAGCAAATTGCATTAAGAACATTGCCTATATCAATTGTTTGTTTCGTTAATAAACCTCTATAAATTGATATTAAAGAAAGAAATATAAATGTTATCAAGGATTGTTTAAATAAAAGAAAAATAAAAGAACTGGACTCGATATAATTAATCAGATAGGTGAAATATGAATCAGCAAGCACAACCTCTTGGTTCTGGATCAATAATATCTGTAACAGAGTCATATAAACCTCTAGGATATCTGCAAATTCAAAACCACAAACAAAAATCAAACATTGAGAAGAATTTGAACTACAAAAAACACTTATATTTGATTGAGAAATCTGTCAAAACAAAATATTTTCAATGGATTTATGACAATTTTTCTATTTACATCAAAGGAAGTTGGGATTCTAATATAATATATGGTTTATTTTTTGTTATTTGGTTTTTGAATTAAAAGCTCATAATTCCGTATATAGTATCAAAACTTAAGTTTACAACCGACATATGTTACTCTTGTTTTATATATTTGAGGATGATTGATTTTGATCATTTCTCACCCGCTTTTCGAGGGACATAATAGAAGTTGAGATCATTCAGATTTATAGACGACTCATGATTCTTAAGTAAAATACTCATGATTCTTAAGACTACATAACTAGGAAGTGGCCATCTTTTTAGTGATATATTAGTAATTTGATCTATCTATCAATCAAAAATTGTTATAGAAATGAACTCACATTTCACTGCTTTGTTTACGTTCATTGGAGAGGGCATTGTGTGCAACACCCAAAAAAGCTTCATCGACATTGATATCTTCCTTGGCAGAGGTTTCATAGTAGGGTATGTTCCCCTTTGAACCACACCATTCAATAGCTTTCTTTTCTGCAACCTGCATAAGTATATTAATTAGAATTGCATAAATTATGGTTTTTCTTATAACCCAGGTGAGTTCGAATTCAGGTAGCTTGTTATCACTGCCCTAAGTTCGGCTACACCTAAAAGTTAGGGAAACAAGATAAAATCTCTCAAATGTTGCACACACTGTTGTGAGAGAGGTTCAAACTGAAATAGCTAGCATACTACCACTATCCAAAGTTCTTTGTACTTTACACACTACACCACATCGTGTTGGAAAATTAGGGCTTTTGATGAATGGAAAGGGGAGATCAGAATGAGTATATTGACTTACAACTCGGCTGCTTCCACCATCTATATCGATCTTGTTCCCGATCACAACAAAGGGGAATGACTCAGGTTCCATAGGATTTGCCTAAAGATATTATAAAATGTTTGAATTGTGAAAAGGAATGCAATGTAACTGTAACTTCTTGCGCAAAAAAGAAAAAAGTTAGGGCACAAAACCTGTTTAAGAAACTCATGGTGCCAATTATTGAGAGTTTTAAAGGATTTGTGATTATTCACATCGTACATAAGTACACAACAATCAGCACCTCTATAGAATGCAGCTCCTAGACTCTGAAATCTCTCTTGTCCTGCAGTATCCCAAATCTGAGAAAGAGAGTTTCATAAGATCTCAGCATTGAAACAAATTTTAATATTCATTTAGGGTTTCATTAGTTTACTTGTAAAGTGACTAGTTTATCTTCTATGTGAAGCTCCTTGGTGACGAAATCTGCTCCGATTGTAGCCTTATATTGCTTGTTAAATTTCTTGTACACATATCTTGAGTCACAAGTTAAGGTTACAATAGAAACACATATCTAATATAGATAAGAACCTGGTTTTGTAAGGAGTTATTAGTTGAATTTCACTCACATGAGAAGGTTTAGATAGCTCTACATATTTATATATTGTCGGAAAATCACAAATCTAACTAATGTGAGACATTCTAATAGAATTCTCAACAAATATTATCCGTCTGAAATATATCATCGGAAATTTTTAGAAAGAATTAAGACTAATAGAACAATAACTTTGTATTTTCAATATGAAATTCGTACTAATAAATCCGTCGGAAATCTTTAAATTAAGATTTTTTGACGGATTGATTAGTATGAACCTAATTCACTTTCCATAAAAAAAAAATTATCAGATACTTATATATTATCCAATAATCATAAACCTATCTGATGTAGGATCTTCTCAACCAATATCAACCATCCCGCGCGAACATATCGTCGGAAATTGAGATAATGACTTAAGACTAATTGAGAAATAATATGGTATATTCAGTGCAAAAGTTTTGTAAAATAAAATGATATAGTTTCAACATGAAATAAAGTAGTAAAATTGAGAGTTATATTTGTATTCTTTCTAATAATAACTCTTTTACCAAACTCTTATAATTAATTGATTAACCAATCCTCTATCTATAGATATAACCAAATCCAATCAGATTCCACAGACCTTAACATTACACTAATAGAGAAAGCCTCAAATTAAAACCCTTCAAGCACGACTAAATTCAGAGTTAAACTTAAAAATAAATTGAAATTTCAAATCAATCATAAGTTTTTTTTTGGAGTTTTGGAGTAAATAGGGTACTATTCTATTATCAATTTATAAGTTTGATTATATGTATATATATATATATATATATATATAAAATAAAAATTATAAGTTTATCAATGAAGAAGATACTGGTTCATCAATGAAGTTTTGCCTACCCTGCATATATAAAGATTTATATTTTAAAAAAAAGATTCAAGAAAATTAAACAAAACCCATCGATTTGATTCATAAAAAGAAATATAAGAAAATAATTACCCGCTATCTCCAAGAACAATGACCTTAAGCAATGTTCTATTCTTCATAGACTCCATCATTAAGAAGCTCACAAGAATCTACAAAACTGGTCTCTGTTTTTTTTTGGTCTGAAAAGTTTCTTTCTGGGTTTTAGACAAAGACAAAATAAAAGTCTATTAGATCGGTTTTGATGATAATCTTTCTTCTTTGTGTGAAGAAAAAAATAAATTAAAAAGGACAAAAAAGAAGAGAAGAAATCACGTGTATTGATTTATTGGTTTTGATGTGAAGAGAGAACCATGTGAATCGTTTGCCAACTAAAAGCAAAATTGGATAGTCCAAAGACAGCGAATTCGAATCCGAATCTATAATTTTAAAAGTTCAATTTTTTAATTAGATTGTTATTGACAAAAAATAAAAGAATTCAATCTTTTTTTTTGTTTGTATTCAATCATTTAAGTTTACAGGAGATTTGAGTTGTCGTTTGCTTTTCTGTACAATTGTCAATTATGTTGTGTCTATATTTGGTCGCTGATGGGTAAGAAAAAACTTTTCTAATATTTGTTTGAAAAGAAACCTTTTTAGATAGTCAATGAATGAATACGTGTAGATATTACGCTTATATAGTAGATTAAATACTCACCAATAAAATTCATTGTCTAATTAGTGATGTTTTCTAGAATATTATTGTTCAAAGCTCTTAAAAAAATGATTTGATAAAAACTCAAGGAAAATGATATCAAATCATTTAAGGAGATCTTCTTTGTTATTTTCATTTTTTTATGATGACTAACAAGTAGACTTTTTCATTAACGTTTCTTACGATGAATTGGTCTTTTTCTAACAAGTCTGAAAAATACCTTTCTAAAACGGTGATTTAACGACGATTTCTGTTTCTCTTATCTGTCGTTGATCTTGGCGTTGGACCCTTCCATCGGAGTTCATAGGCCCGCCCTTCCTCATGGGGTAGAAATCAAAGCAAAGAAGCAGTCCCCAAACCGTTCGCAAACTAACACCTCTCCGGTCAATACCTTACTCTCTTCTTTGTCTGACCTCCCTCTCTCATCGGCGGTTCCTCAGGATGGTCAGCTTTCTCTCGCCGCCGAGGTTTCGCCTTTACCGGACCCAGATCTGAGCTCTGGTTAAATAGAATCTTTGCCCCAGAGTCTCCTAGTGCCTGAATCGACACTAATTGATGCTATGCCTGGAGTTGAACATGTTCAAGCTTCAACCAGCCCAGCCAAAGCTCCATTGAACCCTTCCCTGGCTTCAACTACGGATGTGCCTTCTTCCTCTACGGAACCAGCCACCTCCAAGTCGCCTTGGGAAAATCTGTTCAAGCCAAGTTCGAAACCTCTTCCAAAGGCTAGCGAATCATTCACATTACCTTCTGGAGAAGCTTGTAAGAAAATCCCTACTCACTCATCGAAAAGCATCGTAAATCTTGGGATGCTTTTGTGTTGGGTCAATTCTACTCGGATTTGCCTTCTCAAGGCACCACCATTCACTCGATAGTGAACGGTATTTCGAGTAAAACTCATAGAGACATCTCGGTCTCCCAAATGGAGGGAAATGCTTTCCTTTTCAGAATTCCCAATGTCACCACAAGGCGTAGAGTTGTTGCTCAAGGTCTGTGGAGCATAAAAGGTCAAACAATGTTCGTGAACAGGTGGGAGCCTGGTCTAGAACTAGAGAAACCTGAATTAACCTCGGCTCCAATCTTGCGTAAGGTCCCTTTTCAGCTGTACAATGACGACGGACTTGGCCAAATTGCGAGCCTCGTTGGTGAACCTTTATACCTCCACCCTGCCACCGCCAATAGAACAAATCTTCACGTGGCAAAAGTATTTACCATCATTGATCCACGCAAGCCGCTCCCTGAGGCAGTAAATGTGCAGTTTTCTTCTGGTGTAGTCAAAAGGGTCGAGGTATCTAGCCGTTGGATGCCTCCAATTTTCACAGGATGTAAAGGTATTGGGCATTCCGCGCATCGATGTCCTATAGCAAAGGTTTCTTGCTCTGGTTGTAATTCAGTAAAGCATGATTTCGATCACTGTCCACGTACTAAGAAGCACTCAAAATCTCTGGCATTGAGGAAGCGCTCTATCTCCTCTAACCCTCCAAGAGTTGCGGATGCTAAACCTCTATTCTTTTATACTCAGCGCATCAGATACGATTCTATCTTAAGTAGATTCTATCTGATATTTCTTTTTTGCTCTTCCTTATCCAAGAAACAAGAAAGGATCTTTACGATATAACTTTCCATGGGCATTTAGAATGTTTAAACGATTTATTGTTTATGACCCAATCCAAGCTTACAATTCGATGTAAATATACCCAATATTTTATAGGTTTCAATTAATATGATTTTTACCTTAACTAATTATTACCCTTATCTATAAGTTCAACCTCAAGAAGGGAATTGTTGGGTGAATTCCATGAAGTATTGAAATCAAAGAACTGAACCGAATTATTATATAATTTTGGGCTTGGATGGATTCGGATTCCGTTCAGTTTTCAGATTTCAATGGTTTTTTTTTTACTTTCAATGACAATTTAATAACATTTCTAATGGAAACATTAACCGTAGCGGATTTAAGAATTTAACTTTCCGACGAATATGAATATGTTGAAAAACTGTACGAAATTATTTTATTAGGATAAAATCAAATATATTAGAAAAACAACTATATTTACCAATTCATTAGTATATGAGGTAAAAAGGTCTTTATATATATGCATAATAATTAGTTAATTAATATGAAAAAGTTACTATTAAACACTATTCTATTACACCTCCAACGATTCCAGTTTTTAGTGCTGATAATCCTAAAATGATGTGGTTCATTAGATATCCGTCATCATATAAGTTTTTTGGACCGAAAATCTTTTGATTCGAGACCTAGAAGTCAACTAACTTTTTAAATATGTGTAAGTTTTCAGCCACGTGTCAAATTTAGACTAGTAACTTGTGGTCAAGTAACAGGGGAAGACCCTAGGATTTTAAAATTTTTTGGTTCGATTATATATTAAAGTAAAATACATTTTCCTAATTATCCTACACGGATATAAGTTCATGCTTTCGATTCATTCGTGTTATGCACTTCCACCAAGAAAATAATCAACACCCCTTCTCCAGTTACAAAGTTTTATCTTACGAGCTTCCAACCACTACACCTGAAGAGTTATTGGTTTTGGGTTATAATAATTGAATTAATATAGTTCACCAAAAAAAAATTAAGTAATATATATACAGAAGTAACTATCAAACCCTCATATACAAAATGGTTTCTATTACATCTTCAATAAATTACAAAACAGACCCAACAAGTTACATCTGGATACAGCTTATAATCACAATATACAAGAAATCAATGGATTTCCGACAAAGCTATCCGTTTGAAACTCTGTCAAAAAATCATGATGGTTATATATACACACTATAATACATATATTTATACACACACATAAAATCTTGTAAGTAAAATCAATATGGAGCAGAACGAGAAAAACTATAAGTATTTGTCTGAAAACACCAATTATTGTGAGATTTAAGATCAAACTCATCTGAATCACAATAAACCACAGAAGGACTTTGATGGTTATGTATTCCTTCATAAGTTGTTAACACATACTCTGGATTATCGATGTCTCTCTCGATCTTCTTCTTCACAACACAATCTGGATTCGAACACTTATGATAATGCCTGTTGCAAATAATTAAACAATATAGTTAAATTAATATAGACTCTAAACGATCTGATCAAATATGTAAGCTGCTACTTGTTTGATTATAATATGTATAAAGTGTGGTCCAATAATCATAGTTTCAAATGATAATACTTTATTAGTTATTGTCCTTTGTGTCAACTTGAAATAGTACATACAAACAAAGAACTTAATTATGTTATTCTCTCAAGTGTTTTTTCGTTATAAGCTTTATATCACAACTTGTATAAGTGGATATATAGAAACATATGTATTATATATATATATATATATATATATATATATAAACATATAACTTTTTGAAAGAAGTTAAAAATTTCGACCGACTTGGTTCTTTACAATTATTTAGTTTCTAGTCAATAGATAGATGTTATGTTCTTATACTTATTATTTAGGCAGGACACATGGTCCATATGTAAAACCAAGCAATAATTTCACTAACAAACACCAAGACATAGAGTATTTATATTGCATGTTGAGACATATATTTGGACAAGCAACATCTCCTCTAAGGAGGGAACACTAACCATATATTATAATATATAAAACACCACCTACATATTTAAAGTATATTAGTTAAGAGTTTTCATATACAAATTTATATATAAGTTATTATTTAAAGCTGAACAAGGACTTCATATATATATAATTATAATTATTATAGTGATCATGATAATTCCATATCCTTTGTCAAGCAATTGGATTGACTAACAGTGTTTTGATAGAGTGATTATACCATAGTTTGATTATAAAAATTACATTATCCTATGTGATATTATTTGAGATTTGGAGTTTCAGGTTATAGATTGAATTTTGTTGATGTTAATTGTTGACAAAAATTTAGGTTATAAAATTTCGATCAATATACCAAACTGTTATATCATGTAGAAATATGCGACTCTTTGAAATCGAATTATGGTGGGAAATTAAGATTTCATAGATGGACATTAACCACATGTAGACACTCCTACTAGTTCTGAAATCGAATCTGTTGAAGTGATTTTTGCAATGAATAACTATGTATTTCATGTACTACATGTTATATCTTATTTCTTAGTAATCCTATGAACAAGGTATTGTCTCTCTTTTGCAAACAGATAAGCTTAATACAGAAAAAAGAGAGTAACTAATTAAGAGTTAAAATTCTGAGAGCTTCTACTAGGTTAATTAGTTCTCTCAAGTTGTCTAATTTATACTTAAGTATTTGATACCTTTGAAGAGATATTTTCATTGTTTCTTAATTTTATCAAGTGGATACATTCATTGCAATACTCAAATCATCATAAAGTACTATATCATATATATGCAACTTTTAGCTATAATCCAAGCTCTTGAATCAACTATTATAAGTCTTATACGAAGTGAGATAATTTACCTTGGAAATGGACTTCCTCTTATCGGTTTCTTGCCGTATTTCCTCCATTTATATCCATCGTCTAAAGCATGGCTCTCAATGGATCTTGTCTTAAATTGATGAATTATGAGATCATTTTTGTTTCTCTTCCTCTTCTTCTCATCTTTGTCCTCTCTATATCAAAATTATCAGTTTTGAAACATAAACTGTTAGAATAACATGCATTCATCAACAAGAAAGGATATATATATATATATATATATATATATATCTTTTTATCAAATATATATCATAGTTTTAGAGGTTTATATTATATATTTATATATTATGATACGAAAATAGACTCACAATTCAGAACTCATAGGTGAGTTAGCTAAGCTTGTTTGAGCTGAACTTGTGACTTCTGGAGCCACAATTTTTTCTGATGAAGTCCAACTCAATTCCGGTGACGAAGAATGGTCCTCACGGCCGATCTCTTCCATGATCTTCTGAAAATCGAACTCAATTTCATCGAATCTAAAAAGTTCTTCATACTCTATGGAACTAGGGTTAGGGTTTGAAGGGCAATTCATTTTCAAGAAGATTGTTTAAGTGTTTTCGTCTGTTGAAGCTAAGAGGCGAGGAGATATCTTGTTAGGCGAAGACTGTTTATATAGAATACAAAAATCTGACGAAGAAACAAAGCAAATAAATTTAACAATAAAATAAAAATCTATTTGTATTTAAATAAGAAATAAAGAACTTTCATACGTAGATTCAATCAGGCAACTTCAATGAAATTTTGGTAAAACGACAAGTGATTTTTAAGAGATTATTATATTTTTTAGGTTAAAAAACAAAGTACCCATAAAGTGGGAAATTTACCTTTTCATATTTCTAAGGGTTTATAGTTGCCAAAAGTTAAAATTATTATCCAATCATATTTCTCAAGTAAAAAAGAATGCATGTAACATCATGGGTCCCTTAACAAAAAATGTGACACTTAGTAATTACTTTTATACTTAAAGCAAGATTTTGAGTGGATTTAGCTAGCAATAGTAGCAAAGGAGTCAATAGATTGTAAAGGAGGTCTAAAACCTAGATAGCTCTCATCGACATGGCTATTAGAGTATGTATTTTTATGAATATATGAGAAATTCCATGATTAATTAAGATACTAGACTTGATCATTCCAAGACTTCTATCAAACCGTCAATTAGTTAAATGTTCCCGATTTTGCCGATTCTGAAAGGTTTTTGGTATTTGTTTTCTTGTCGAAATAGATAAAAAAATATGTTTCATTCGTTATAGAATATTTCATCATCCGACTATTTTTTGTAGTGATTCCAATCTTGGGGGGATTATGGGTAACAAAATTTATACCATATTTTATTTTGATGTTTTCACTATATCTTTAAATAATAAATTTAGTTAAATTGCACTTATTTTTTCGGTCAAAAATTATGAGAGAATCATATATTTTTAAGCATGCATGTTTGAGTTAAAAAAACTTAAAAATGAATAATCTATTGGGAAGTGATTTTTATTACCATGTGAATGAAAATAAAACATTAAAAAAAATTATGTGCTGATTAGTAAGATCGGTAAACAAGTTTTTAAAGTTTCTATAAGTAACATATTTACTATCGAGAAAAACTGGATTCGAGAGAGAACATGATATATCCACTACAAGTGACGGTCGGGATATTATAGTAAACTTGTCTTTTTTTCTCCATACTAGAAAATGAAACTTTAAGTTTTGAGTCTCGAATTTCCCATTCTAGAATATAAACTATTCATTTTTTTTCTTTTTTGGAATAGCACATCTCAAACTAGTTGTTCCCAACCTACACCCACATTTTTTTTTCTTTTTCATTTCCTGGCATGGACAGGCCTAGATGACAATTTGCTTAGAATCATGTTTTGTGGACCAAGATTGAAAATCAACATAGTCCTAAACCATAGTCACTTTGGGACCACGACTCATAGTTTCTTAAACTGTGGCCTAACCAAAATTGTGACAAATATTATATAACAATTTGTAAAGATATCTTTTAAGGTCAGATCTTTTACGGATCTTGTACTAATTGGACAATGAGTTCCATTACTATTTTTAATTGTAATACTATGCCTTATAGGACAAGTAGTTGAAAACTTTTATTTAATGGTCAAAAGATTCAAGTAGCAGCCTTTGCATGCATCACCCAAATAAATATATTACATGTAACTGTATCAAAATAAATATTTTTTCAGTATCCAGATAAATATATATAAATAAGTTATATTATTTAAAATATAAACTATGATATAAAAATATTTTAGATAAATTTCATGTTTTTAATTAGTGTGTATTTATCCGGATAAATATAGAAACGTGATGTTTTACTATATATATATAAATAAAAAATGTGTAATATTTTCAACATAAAAAATAATTCATATTTTATTGCTTACATATATATATATATATTTATATATTAATTATAATATATAAGTTTTTAAAATAATTTTGCACGTTTTTTCTTAATTCTTGTGCAACAACATAAGTTTTCTCTTAATACAGAAGGAAAGAGACTATCTTAGACAACTACTTCAATTTATTTTGCTAAAGAACTAGTTCAAATTTTGACACAAAGATAAAAGACAATGCACGACTTTGCAGTTAATAAAAGCAATTTAAATAAAACAACTGCATTAAACTTCTCAAAATCAGATTAGCTTTATGAAATTATATTCGAGAATATGTTGATTAAAGCTATCATGTAAAGTTAGACTTTAAGAAAAACCAACGATTTGACAAAAAAAAAAGAAAAACCAACGCACCTTTTGTTACAAAATATATATAAAATTTATGTTTACAAACTTTAGATTAAAAAATATAGCAGCCAATAGACATAAGAGTTACAAAATTAAGTGTTAATATTTTATTACATGTTGAGATCTTAAATGTGTCTTATTGGTAGATACTTTATAACTTGATATTTTTCTAAGGTCGGAGGCAATTGACGTCAGAGAAAAGACGTCAGAATGCTTATGTACATGACAATTGCTAAAAGCTTAGCATACTGTTTCAAATTTTTGACATCTTTATCCCTACTTCTAGACTTAAGTTTGTCGACTGGGTTTTTGATTGTTTTTTAAAATGAATGATTATTAAAGAAAACAAAATCCATATCTAATTTTTTAATTTGGGTGTGCTTATGAAAATAAGATGAAATTGTTTCGAAAAGAATCTACGTAAATAAATCTTTCGTCGGTGATGAGAAAACATATGCATTTGTCACGATTTCGCAACGAAACATTTGTCGCTGTGGGTGAAGCATGAGATTGATCAACTATTATTAATAATAGAACTTTTTTGTTCACCGGTGCCGGTTTAGCTAAAATAGGTAAACTTTTTTTTTTTGTCAAATATTCATCGGTTTTGAAAGTGTTTTTTAACATATTTTAATTTGTGGATTTAATTTTGTATATGGTTACGTTGATGGTTTTTTTTCTGTAGAAAACCTAATTATTAAATATATTTTATATGTTTTTTTTAAAACTGATTTTGTATATTTCAAAATTTATTTATAACAGTCAAGAGTTCGTCCATTCTTTCATTCCTTAACATTTGCTCGAATGTGGCGAAGAATTACCGTGATCGATAATTTGGTAAATGACCTTTAATCTAGTGGCAGACGGTAAGTTCGCTATGACATGCGCACTTGCACAAACCAGTGATTGAGTCCTACCGCCTATATTATGTAAGAACTTGGCTAATGGGCCGGCCAATTGTAATCCAGTGTTAGACAGAAAAAAAATTATTTATTTGATCTTCAAAAATAAAATGTTTTTGACACCTCCACATAATTTATAGAAGAAAACAAAAATAGTATCCGACAGAAAATATATGTATACATATAGTATATTTTATATAACAGTACAATTCTAATATAAATAAGTATACAAACAAAAATATATGTATAAATTATGTATATGTAATATTCAGTTTGAATGAAAATAGTAATTTGTAACTTTCGCAATTTTTTGTCCACCAAAATATATATTTCATTATAAATTTAGCTATAAACAAGTAAAACCATCTATCTATTAAGAACAAATCTAAAACATGAATTGGAAATTGGAAATTGAAAACTGAAAAATATATATTTAATTATAAGGTTGTATAGTAGTATTTTCCACCAAATGTACAAATGTTTATCTGTAGATTTTTTTAATCGAAGATTTCCAAATAATCGTATAATTCAATGTGACAAAATTATATATCGAATTTTGTCCCTACAAAATCATAACTAAAATTCATCATAAAAAAATCAAAATTTTCTTAATTAGAGTGACGTGAATTTACGTGTAAGTTAATACTTAATTCTGATACGTAACGTATCATCTGATATGACCACTAAGTCAGTAACTATTAAACAATATTAATAATTATTATATGTTTTAGTCATTTTCTGCCTATATATGAATAAAATCTTAATTTCATACCTCTAGTTTGAGCATAAATATGCACTTATCATATAAGTATGTAGTGGATCAAAAACATCATATGACTATATTTTTCCATTGTATATAAATAAACAAATAAAAAATAATATTTATACATAGAGAATATAGTCACTCTTTTCATATTTGACTTAGTCATGTACTCATGTTGACTCATTCTCACTAAATTGTGTCCATTAATCTAATAACCAAAGATATAACTCGGTTTTTATGGTTGACAGTTTACTTTTTAGACTCTGTTTGACTAATTATTTTCTGATGTGATATTGGATATACTTGAAAAATCACTGCTACATATTTCAACTCAATTAGATGTGACTTTAATTTTGTTCTTAATAGTTTACTTATGCAGAAGTGGAAACACAAAAATTTTAGTCCAATGTCCACGAGTTTTGACTTCTTTGGCTTGGTTTGAAATTGTATATATTTGTGGATCCAATCCTTTTAATGCTTCCTATATTAAGGAGATTTATATTATTTTTTCGGTATTTTGTGAATCGATCCTTTTTTAATTTCTTTTATAAACCGTAACAATTCTAGATCTTTAAAAATAACGTACCAGTCATCGTGAAAAAGATAACATACAATTTTAGATATTTAAAAATAATGTTCCAATATTTTGCGAATTGGTCATTTCTACTTAAAATCGTAATAATTCTAGATCTTTAAAAATCGTTTTATAGTCTCGAAAAATAACGTACCAGTTTTCTAGTTTATAATAGTTATTTTTCATTCTTTAAATTGTAACCTCTAAACCACTAAACTAGTTTCTGTTTATATTATAATAAATAACTAATGTTAACAACACAAATTAAGATAATGTACACAAGTGAAAAACCACAATCTAATATAAGAAATCCCATAGAATTGGTATAAACTATTTTTGAAATTTAGAAGATGGTGTATGTCGTTGAGTTGTTTTCAGTCTGTTGATTATGATGATTTACTTAATGATTTGGCAGCAGAGTTCGAGTTATACCCGCTATATTATTGTAACTTACAAAAAAGATTTTAGGGGTGAGTTTTAAGTTATAGATCATATCTTATCGATCCAATCGTTGAAAAAAAAAAATGGTGTATTTCTTGGAGGATTGACCACTGTTCGCATTTTACTTGGAAGAGTTCAAGAGTTCGAGAATTTGTTTACCGTTTTCTATCTTCATTTAATTTCTCGTATTCTTAATTATAAACTTGATTGGCTAGGCACATAGAATTCAAGGTCTTCTTCGAAAAATTATACTTTTATAAACTATATATCTAATCTTAGTTCAAGTGATTAATATAAGTTACAATGTTTGAAAACAAAACGCCTATAGTTATTGTTACTCAACTTACACACAAGTAATTATTTTCACAAGGTCAAATCTATTTGTATAGCGAAATTATATTATGAAAAATTTAGATTTGGAAATTACTACTTTATATGTAATTCAAGTGTTTAATTTTTTTTACACATATTAAAAATAATTTTAAAAAAATTTATCCTTTATTTTTTATATATATACTATATAATTTTTATTGGGTAATACATTAAATAGTACAAATTAAGGTGAATATCAATATTATAAAATTTTGCATTAAAAATATAAAACAGCATTACCGTTTAACTAATAGAGAAATTCTAAAGTAATACTACTTAATATGAAACGTTGGAAGTATTATTACTGAATTTCTCTTGGAACCAATGATACCAAATTTCCTATATAATAGCCACTAAGTAAAGTTCCAGAGGAACAACCCAGTTTGACTAAATTCTGAGAATTATAATTGGCTAATTACATAAGAGTTGTTCGACTTTATATTACTAATAGTAAATTAAACAATATATATTTTGTTACAAATTTGGTCATCAAGTTTATAAACTTGATTATCATGTCTTGTTTTGTTTTTGTTACATATTACAGTAAAAATGAGTATTAACTATTAACCATGGCCAAACTTATTTTTGGTGTTTTTATATATTTTTGTTTCAAATTTTATATTATATTATAATAAAAAATCGATAAGCTAACGTCATCCATGATTCATGGATTCACTATTAAATTCTCAAAAAAATAAAAGTGAGTAGGCTAATAAAATATACGAGTCAATTAGAAATGGCATGAGCATGTCCTTGACCTTAAAGTTTGAGGGGTCAATCGACTTGTTCCATAAGGCCCATAATTAACCAATTAATTGACGGCATCCACTATTATCCTATATCATTTTTTAAATTCAAGTTATATAGGATGAGGCGAGTTAAAAAAATAAAATAAACACATACAATTTGGAAATGAATACTATTTTTTATCACTAGCCAAATTGACAAAAGTTAATCATTTTTTTTTGAAAAAAATAGCAAAGTCTCTCGTAAATACAAATAAGAAATATAACAACTATGACATTCAACCACTTAAATAAAAACAATTTTAATAAAGAAATACTATATATATAATAATATTATTAAGCATATAAATAACTATAATTTTTTTTTAAGAATTAAGACTGATTTGGTTTTCTCTATTTTTCATTCAACTTTATCACAAATACATAATACCTTTTTTCCTGTCATTTAGTAATTATTATTAAAAAAAGTCCAAGAAACAAATTTGAATGCCTATATTATGTAGGAAATTGGCTAATAAGTCGGTCTGTTGTGGTCCAATGTTGACAAAAAAAAAGTTTGAATACAATAACGTTTAAGAAACAAAAGAAATATACGTTATTATGATGAAATATTATATATTATATATTTTGTTATTTTTAAAGTTTGTTTTCAGTTGGATCATGTATTTAACTACCCAGAAAAACATATGGTTAACACACATTATAATCATAGCATATGTTTGACACATTGTAATATTGCAATGGCTGGAAAAATCCAATGATTTTAAACAAAGATCGGATTCAGTTTGTTATACTTTTGAAAGAAATCAATTTATTTAATAATTAATTCAAAGACAATCTTTTTGTTAAATTATAATATTCAGAACTTCTTATAGAGAATGTATACAAATCAGTAAAATTATTATAAGTATATGCAACATTTAAAATGTTAAATATAAATTAAGGTGTAACAATTTGTATATACGGTGGTAACTTAGTAGTATTAGAACCAGTAACCTAGTAGTATTAGAACCAGAACCTAAGATGTAAATTGATAGAGATTCCAGGTTGGAAGTTCTCTGGAAAATTTTAAGTACTTTTTGGCCGAGCATTGAGTTTAGGTCTAATAGTTTTAAATTGTCCAGTAGCTATTCCAAGTTAATAAATCTGGGATTAGTCGGTGGTATAAACCAGAATCAACAAAAATGATATTGATTGACCATGATTGTGTTTCTTCAATTGGATCTAAGATTTTTATTTTTTTGTGTGAACAAATTATGTTACTTTAAACGGTTTTGAAAACCCAAATGAGAGAAAATAAATTTTTGATTACTTTAAACGGCAAAAAAATCTTTATTTCTAAAAGCATCTCGAACCTACTTTTATTTTTGACTCTAAATGCTATTTCAGAATAATTTTACTCCAACACCTCTCTTTTTAAGTCTAAAATAAAAGAATATTATTTTTTCTTCTATATTTAGGGGAATATTATTTTTTTCTCTATTTTAGAGGTGACATTTTTAGAGTAAAAATAAAATATAATTAGAATATTCTTTTTTAAAGTATGAAATAAAGTAATACATTGGAGTAAAACACATCTATGCTATTGAATTCTTCTATTTTAGAGTAAAAAAATAGAAGAATACATTAGAAATGGTCTAAGAGTCGTGAGAAAGTAGTTTAAAATATGGTCCGGAATGAATGTATCAATGAATAGAGGCTGTGAAATTTATGGTTCATGCGACCCCATCATTTATAAGATGGCTCTAGCCATGACTCCATCACGTTAACGTTTGACAGATATGAACTATGTACATGAACGTGGGTATAAGTAAGATCTAATTCACCATGAATACAACATTTGACTTCGTTAATAAAATTTATACTACCTCTCTCCTGTTGCCCATATAGATATGTTTTTTTGCTGACGTAGATGTTTTGGGTTCTAGGAGATTGTTGGTTCTGACTAATAGGAACCCCATATTATCTTCCACAAAGAATTGGGATTTCTGATTAATGGTCGATGTATCATCCCTTTTCACTATAATCTTTTTGGGTGACGGAAAATTCTGTGTGAATGCTTATGACCAAGTGGACATGATAATCGTCTTGTGCTTGAAAAACTATAAGGATAAACTTTTTATAGTGACACCACAAACAGCCCATTTCCGACTTGGACCTATGAGTTAGTATATACCACTTGCCCTAGCGTATGAAGGATTTTTTAATTTGGAGAGGTCCGCAGTAGTGACAGAGGACTTGAACTCATAACCTCAGGAACTCAAAGAAGGAATTAGAAGGATACATCAACTTCTCATAGTTGCCCATATTTGTCTAGTGGATCTATGAAGTTTCTTTGCTATAAATATAGCCAAAATCTTTCAAAGTTTCCAACAACAAAAAAAACCTTCTCTGCTAATGGCTTACATAGGCTTACTTGAAGTCTTCATAGCTTTCTTTGTCTTTATCTTCTTACATTTCGTGACCCACAAGAAACACCATCAACTTTTACCTAGAAACTGGCCAGTTCTTGGGATGCTTCCTGCTGCGCTCATCAATCTTCATAGGATTAATGAGTATGTCGCAGAGGCTCTAGAGATCTCCAACTTGACCTTTTTATTCAAAGGTCCATGGTTCTCTGGAATGAACATGTTGATCACTGCAGATCCTGCAAACATTCGATACGTTTTCAGTTCCAACTTCTCCAACTACGACAAAGGACCAGAGTTCAAAGAGATGTTCGATTTTCTAGGAGAAGGAATCTTCACTGCTGACTCGAAACTCTGGAAAGATATGAGAAAATCCGCGTTGGTCATGTTTAGCCATCAAAGGTTTCAAAGCTTCTCAATAAAGATCATCACACGTACAATCAAGAACGGCCTTGTCCCGGTCCTTGATCATTTTGCAGAGGTGGATTCGGTTTTCGATTTACAAGGTGTATTCCAGAGGTTAGCATTCGATGTTACCCTTACTTTGGTAACAGGTTACAACTCGAATACTCTTTCCATTGAGTGGCCAAAGAACGAGTATGCTCAAGCTATGGATGATGCTGAAGAAGTTGTTGTATATAGACATGTTAAGCCTATGTTCTTTTGGAAACTAGAAAGATGGTTTGGACTCGGAGAAGAGAAGAAGATGACAGAAGCTAATGCTGCTTTCGACAGATCTTGTGCAGAGTATATATCTGCAAAGAAAGAGGAGCTGATAAGTCATCAGTCCAATATCGAAAACGAAGCTCAAGATGAAGATATATTAAGCTTCTACATGAAACTAGATACTTCAGAGTATGAGCTTTTGAACCCAAAAGACGACAACTTCCTTAAAGACATCATCAAGAGTTTCATGCTTGCTGGAAGAGACGCCATTGCAACAACTCTCACTTGGTTGTTCTGGCTTCTTGCCAAAAATCCGGAAGCTGTGACCAAAATCCGTGAAGAGATCAACACATATCTACCAGAATCTATCCAGAGTTTAGATTTGGACAAGTTAAACAAGATGGTATATTTACATGGTGCATTGTGTGAAACTTTACGCCTCTACGCTCCAATTCCATTCGAGAGAAAGTCTCCTCTTAAACAAGATGTGCTTCCAAGTGGTCACAAAGTGGATGCAAATATGAAGATTTTGTTCTCTGTCTATGCATTGGGGAGGATGAAGGCGGTGTGGGGAGAGGACGCGACTGAATTCAAACCAGAGAGATGGATCTCTGATAGAAATGGAGGCTTGAATTCAAAGAATGAACCTTCTTTTAAGTTCTTTGTGTTTAATTCAGGTCCGAGGAATTGTTTGGGGAAAAATCTGTCTTTCTTGCAGATGAAGGTAGTGGCTATAGAGATCCTACGAAACTATGACATCAAGGTCGTAGAAGGGTACAAGATCGAGCCAGCTTCTTCCATAATCCTTCACATGAAACGTGGCGTCAAAGTCAAAGTTAAAAAGAGATGCTCGCTTTCATAAAGTTGTAAAGATATCACTCATAAAGTACCACAAGAATAGTATTACCAAAATTGTAAGATATCATTAAAATGAATGAAACTACATATATTTCGAGAAATCAAGAAAGGTTCGAGATAGTGGCCTCAAGGATAGATGGATAATAATCTAGGTTTCAATGCATAAATTCGCAGAAACTTGGGTTACATGTTATAAATTCAATAGTTGTGAACTAGTTAAAAAAAGATATGCAAGTTCAAGTAGGAACAAAGACGGATTAACTTGGGTTACATGAGTTTTAGAGAAACTAATTAGTTTCAGAGAAAAGTTTACAACTTTTCGACGGATTATCTTGCATCGAATTTTTGTTTTCAACATACATTAGCTCCATTGAAAATCCAGTCTGGATCGTCAAATAGTGTTCATATAGCATTAAAGATCTGAATGTATAAGGAACAACGTTTGTATATATCACATTTGGGAATAAATTTCCATATGGCAAGTTGATAGAGAAGAAGATGATAGCTCACCTCTATTTTGAAGCTGAAATCAATGAAAAGAAGAAATGCTTCTAGGACCACATGCAAGCCTTTGAATGCGAGGATGTGAATTTGAGGAGGAATCATTCAAAGACTTGATCAAAGTACAATTTCACGAAATCTCTGTTCGGATATATACTTTATATATAAAAATTCTAACGGATTTGTGATGAATTGTAATTTCTAACAACTTAGTTTTGACAGAAGTTCTAGGTCTGGGCATTTGAGATTTTGGGTCGGGTTCAATTCAGATCATTTTGGGTTCGGATTTTCGGATCGAAAGATTTATGACTCATTCGAGTATTTTCTATTTTTGGGTTCAGTTCAATTCGGATATCTCTGGGTTCAAGTCGGTTTGGGTACATATATATATATAAAAATCCAAAAATTTATGGATTTGGTTTGGATCCGGTTCGAGTCATGATATTTCTATATAATTCATTTTAAAAAATTTAAAATTAATAAGTATGTAATAGGAAAAGACTTAAAATCAAAATTAACTAAGATTTTTGATTTTTTTTTGATTTTTTGGTTAATTTGATCTTAAATTACTAATATAGTAAGATTTATAATTATAAATTTAAATATTTAAAATTATTAAAAATTTATATATATAAATAATATTTTTTAAAAATAAAATTATATTTACGGTATTCGGTACCAATTCGGTTTTCGGTTCGGTTCGGATTTGGGTTCAGAATTTTAGGTTTAAGGAGCTAGGACCCAGTAGGGTATTTATGCCGGGTCAGGTTCAGCTATAGATCATATATTTTTGATCGGGTTTGGTTTAGGTCTTCGGATTCGGGTAAAATACCCAGGCCTAGACATAACAAATTATTAAGGAATTAAAAGTGTTAGATTGTGACGTATGCCACATTAGAAGTTGAGATCATTTTAAATTGATATATATAATTTAATGACTAATTTATTTATTGTCAATTATTTTTAAGTTAGAAAATTAGAATCTGTAATTTAGCCAAGAGAACTTCTATTACATACGGTTTTTGCGATGGATTTTTCTGTCGGGAGTAGTATTTACTCTATGTTTAAGTGGATTGTAAATTTGTTAGCTGTAAAACCATATTAGGTTTTATTTAATTTGTTTACGTTTGAACTACTACTCGATTGGCTACTATATTTTCCAAAATTTGAGACAGAAAGAATTTTTTGATGCATTTAATTTTGGGATAAAAGGTTTTAAGTCCTAAATGTTCCAACTTGCCGAGAAGTATTGCGACATATTGTAGAGAATATTACTAAAAGTGTGCAATTTATTTATTTTTTTTCTGTCATCTGGAATTTAATTAACAAAACCCAAATAAAATACAAAGTTTAATTACATAATAAGTCGACGGACAATAGATAAATCTCAGAACACTAACCTAAAAGAAACCATATAATTTAAGCATAAAAAACTAATGAAAATAACCTAAGAAAAGACTCATAAAAAAACCATTTCAAATCTGAAAACCAAAGTTTCCTCTAGAAGCAATCGAGCCAGCATGGACATCAAATCTTCCTATAACGAATATGATATACCTCACAACAAATGAACAAAATTTCTACACCGATAGAAGGATTTCATAATACATATCGGAAAGAACAATGTCGAAAATTATTTAAAATTATCAGTTTTTTTCAATATGTCTACAATAGCATTTTTCTGTTGTATTAATGCCAATTATAACCTTTATGCTATTTGAAAACTGCACTGATTTTCTCGTTCGTGATGTTGTGACTCGTAACGTGTAATTTGTCTTGTCCCTATATGTATGTGTAAACTCGTTAATTCTTAAGTTCGTGTCTTTTAGTCCTTTTTCTCTCAGTTCTATTATTGTCCATCTAGTCATTTGTCCCTAAATCATAAACTTGTTTGCATATTTTCCTCCAGTTTAGTCCCTCAGTTTTATATCGTATATGTCCTAATATGTTTCTCTTGTCCTTGCTCTCGTAAACTCGACCATTCAAAAGTCATATCGACCATTTAAAGGTGTCATTCCTTTCAAATTATGGTTCAGTTTTATAACTCGATAATAGACTAAATTATGGTATCACATCTCGGAATATTTTCCATATGGCCAGTTGCAAGAGAAGAAGATGATAGTTCACCTTCATTTTGAGGATGAAATCAATTAATGAGAAGAGAAATGATTCTAGGACCACATGCATACCTTTGAATGTGCGAATGAGATTTTGAGGACTGAGTGTGATTTATCAAATAAGATTTCACGAAATCTGTTAGATGGTGACATATCTACATTGAAATTAAATTTGGGTTACTGTAACATAATATATATAATCTAAGAGTCAATCAATTCATTATCAATTGGTTTTTAGTTGGAAGCCTATAATCTATCAAAATCACTATTGAGATATATTTTATGTATTGAAAATTCAAAGCACTCTGTAACAGATTTCAACAGTAAAAATCAATAAGAAATCTGTAGAAAACATCTATTACATATGATTTTCTATACTTTCATCAAGACTAAATGATGCAGTGTAGATCTAGGATAATTATCTTTTATTTGTACTTTATATATTTTAATAAGTTTTATATTTTAATTAGGATCAGATTGTTCAAGATTTTAATTTCACGGAGTTGTTATTGAAATATTTTAATAAATAACTTTTCTATAAGCACATGAGAAACTGAGAATAGTATTCTCAATCTTTGATTTTTAATACTATGTATTTAAGACCTACATGTGGAAGTGTATAAAGACATGTTATATATTATCTAAAAATATATATAATTTTAGGGAAAACGGTCAATTTAATGATGAACTGGCACATTTTTGCCATTTTAAACCCGAATTCCTTCTCTCTCCAGAAAAAACACAAACTTTGAGTTGACCACGCCATTTTAGGCTTACCGTTAGTCAAAATTAACACCCGTTAATCATTGTCAGTTTGATTAAACGAGTTGTTAATTCAATTAACGACATGCCCAAAACGCGGTCGTTTTGCCTCCATCCGAAAACTCAAATCCCTAAAATTCAATTTTGCCCCAAATTGAATTTTGTTTCTTTCTCTTTCTCCTCTAATATTTCGAAATCGCTTGGATTTAGAACTAAAATCGATTTCTCTTTTCTCATCTTCTCAACTGTTTATCAAATCAATTTTTGGGGCTAAAATCGATTTCTCTGTTCAAAATCGTAATTTTTGGCCTTCTATCTATCACTCAAGTCCACTTTTTCGACGGGCTAAGATCGACGCGTCTAGTGTTCCAGCAACCAGAACATACGTTGCACCACAGCAACCAGCGTACAACCAAGACAAGACACCAGAATTCATTATCAAGATTCTGCAGTTCCTTGTTCTAATCATGATCTTGGGACTGGCTCTTGTTGTCCGTAACTATACCAAGAAAGAGTAGAAGCCAGAGGCGTGTGTTTGCTTGCTCATGGAATACGTCATCTGATCTCTTATCGTTTCTCTTGCAAAAAAAAGATACCGTTACTGTTGTTTGGCACAAGACTGCATATGTCCTTACTTGATTCTTGTTGTAGCTACGAACCAATAATCATTGTGTTTCTAGTTTCGTTCATGGTTTCTTAGTTTCTTTTTGTGTTGATTTTATGATGACATGTTTTCTACTTTGATGATATGATAAATGAGTACTTCTTTTGCCAAAAGCAAAGCTGCTTATAAATACTGAAAGTTACAGTTTGAATGTTTAGGTACACAAATGAAGAAACGAGAAACTCAATTTCTGCATATAAAATATATATGATTCATGATACAATTGTGGAAATGACAGACTCATCCCTTACATTTCAAGAGGAATAGTGTTGTGTTGTCTGTGACTCTGTGTGATGATGAAACAAAAAGAATGAAGGAAATCGGTAAGAACCAAATTGTAACAGACCTTAAACCTTGACAAAACCCAGCCAGACGAGTGCAAGGGCTTTTGTGTAGTGGAAATACTTCATTTCTGGCTTTGAGGTATTAGACTTCATCAAATGCTCTGAGACTGAGAAAGAGTTTCAATTTTGTCGTGGAGTGTCACGACAAGATGATGCGCATCATCTAAAAGCTTCCAGACATCAAGCTGACCAGCCATGCTATTACACTCTTCCACAATCTCGTCCATACTACTGTATCTGACCAGCCATGAAGAAAATCGATTTCAACAGACAAGTGTTGAAAGAGAGAACCCAATTTGGGATTTCGATTTCAAATTCCCGAATAAAATTAGGGATTTCGATTTCAATTTAGGGCAAAATTGAATTTTAGGGATTTGAGTTTTCGGATGGGGGCAAAACGACCGCGTTTTGGGCGTGTCGTTAATTGAATTAACGACCCGTTTAATCAAACTGACGATGATTAACGGGTGTTAATTTGGACTAACGGTAAGCCTAAAATGGCGTGGTCAACTCAAAGTTTGTGTTTTTTCTGGAGAGAGAAGGAATTCGGGTTTAAAATGGCAAAAATGCGCCAGTTCATCATTAAATTGACCGTTTTCCCTATAATTTTATAAAACAATTACTATTTATATTTTCAAACATTCTGACATTGTTGTCATATCTGCATTCATTATAGTTTTGATCAAATCATTAATGTAGTAAGAGGTTTCCTCAGAGCTACGGCCAGTCTTCTTATGCATTTTTATTAAAGTATAATAGAAGTGAAAAATATCTATAAAACATAGGACAATGAGATAAACAGAATTAATATATGACATATCTTCTTCTTTGCTCTTTGTTGGACATGTGTATAGTGCTATATAAGGGAAAAATAATATCGGTAAATTTAGTTTATGGATATGAATAATTTTAAATGATATTTTAAACGATAAATTATTTAAAATTATATAGCTACTATCGAATAGTTACTAATATTTTTTTGTGGCTACTGCTATAGATTCATTGTTCGCATGATTTTAGCATACTGAGGCGTACAATATTCTCAGAAGAAGAAAAGGATGGAGGTTTCGTTTATTGAGATAGAAAATTATGATAACAGTGTATTTGAGTGCAAAGAGTGTCGAACAGAGGTTCATCGTGTTGTATGTGTATTGCTTGCCGAAAGAGTTGTGCGGTACAAGTGGATCGCAAACTTGTTGGAAGAGTCATGTTGCATGCGTCAAGGCAATAAGATTTCAAGCTCCAAAAATAAGAGATGCCTTAATATATATAGCTGAAACTAGTGATGATCTAGAAGCGCAAAGTAATGTTGAGTGTCTTGCTACAAATGAAACACATGGGATTGGAAGTTATGATTTTTTTGTTGTCCAAGGTTATTTGGTACAATCTTTTAGTTACTGTTAACTCTGTAAGCAAATATTTACAGTCTGAAAACATGGATATTGATTGTGCTATTGCTTAGCTAAAAAGGCTTGTTTTTTACTTCCAAAAATACAGAAATACAGGTTTTGAGGAAGCAAAATTTGAAGCTAGACAAATAGCTAAATCTATGGAGATTGAACCTATATTCATGAAAAAGGCTAAGCGGGTCATAAGAAGAAAAAAACATTTTGATGAAGATTCAGAAAAAACTGATGAGACAATAGATTTGTCACCAGAAGAAAGCTTTAGAACTTCTTACTTCATCCAAGTTATAGATCAAGCTCTGTGTTCTCTTCAGCCGAGATTTGAACAGTTTCAAAAGTATGAAAAGACATTTGGTTTTCTATTTGATTTGAGAAAATTGCAGGGGGTAAGTGATGATATTTTGATGGCATCTTGCACCAATCTTGAAATTTCTCTAAAACATGGAAGTCATTTAGACGTTAACGGACCGATTTGTTCTATGAACTGAAAGTTCTAAGAGAAGTTTTACCAAGAGATTACAAGAGACCTATTGAAGTGCTGACTTTTTTGAAAACGGCTGAAGGATGTTATCCAAACTCTTGGATTGCTTACCGTATATTGTTGAAAATTCATGACTCTGCAGAAAGAAACTTTTCAAAGTTTAAATTGATAAAGTCTTATCTTCGATCAATTATATCACAAGATAGGTTGAATGGTTTGGCTATAATATCAATTGAGAAAGAACTAGTAAGAGAGCTGGATTATATAAGTATGGTGAATGATTTCAGAGAGGAAGAAAAATTATGCTTTAAAATGTCTCTATTTTTTGTTTTTGTTGACACTATTATGTATGGTTTAAAAGACATTTATTATAATTTTTGTTTTTTTTACATAAAAAGGCCACATTTTTTAAGCTTGCCTTGAGCTTCATTATACCTAAGCACGGCACTGGAGATCATCATAGCCCTCCAATCTCTTTCCCTGCAGTTTGATTGGCGTGTATAGCGGAAGCTCTGGCCATCAGAAACACAATGGAGGAAATTGTTCATCTGAAGTACAGACGTATAAAGATCTGTTCTGATTCCCTACAACTTATCCAAATATGAACAGCAGATCACCGCCGTCTAATATGCACGTCATCATAGACATTGAAACCATGGCGGGATGCTTTTCATCTCGTGTCCTTTTCCTTTATTTCGCGTTTGGATAACAAAATCTCAGACAATTTAGCCAAGGAGGATATTAGTTTGTACGCCACCAAACACATTTATTGCTAATTAATGAATTTTTGGTTGACAACTGTAGTGATATATATATATATATATACATTCTTAAATAGATGTTCTGAAAAAAAATGTTTTAATAGATATTTGATTTAACATTTTATTTGTAATAGTTGTATTGTGACTAAAAATATTAGTATTAATTGTGATATTTTATATACAATTTTGTTACAAATTTAAATAAATCATTTTGATTATGTTTTGTTCCATAACCATTTGTAACAAAATTGTTATTAGAATTATTCGTCACAAGTATATTGTAACACATTTGTTATCAATATGCATTTATGATAGTTGTATTGTAACCATTTATAAATCATCACAAATTTGTAATAATATCTGATGTAATATTACGTCTCAATACAAACTTTTAATTTGTTGTAGTTCTTGTTTTGCATTTTCTTATTTTTTTATCTCTCTTCTAGTTTACTTTTTTCTATTACTTCTAGAATAATAAACAATGTTAAAATGACATTTTATATAAAAAAATTATATGTGTGGAAAATTCATCTATTAATATGAAAGTGTATATATAAGTGGATTTTCATTTTGTTAGCAATAAAATCATAAAGGAGTTGTTGAATCTGCTCACGTTTGAACTTCTAATCGACTGTCTACTATATTTATTAAGAAGTTAGGACATAAAGAATTTGAATTTATTTTCAATGGGTATTTAAGACCTACATCTACATATTCCAACATGAGGATGTATATAACGACATATTAGATATTATCTAAAAAATATAATTTTATAAAGAAATTGTTGTTTGTAATTTATTTGGAAAAAGATCAAACGGAATGGGGAAGTTTGATATGCCAAGTGGTTGATGTCATAAAAGTATTTCTTACCATAATTAGATTCCATATACATATACAATCTTTTGTGATATGATTTAAAATTTGAGTTATAGATCAAGACTAATCGGTTAAATAGGAATTTGTGTTATTCTCGTATCATCAGAAAATCAAAGACGGACAGTGGCATAAGCCACCTAACCTATAATTTAGGGTTCACATATTTTAAGGTCTAAAATTTCTAAGAGTTTATAGAATTTGGTAGTATTTAGAGTCCAAATTTTTTGAAATTTTGTAAAATTTTATAGTAATTAGGGTCAAAACTTTTAGAGTTTATAAATTTTTTTAGTAATTATGGCTAAAATTTTTAGAGTATTGATATTTTAATAAATAGAGCCAAAAATCTCCTTTTACGTTATTATCTCTATGAGCTTTTGAAAATTTTAGAATAGGATTTTTTATAACGTCGGATCGGCTCAGACAAAAATATTCTTCTTCACTCCATGTTTTACATGACAAAGTACAAAGGCATGGTGTAGATTGATCTCAGTAGTCACACGAACTTATCTTCTAACGAAAGAGTAAAAGAAAATGAAAAATAGCTGAAATGGCTTGAGTAGTTTTGCCTTCTCTTTAAATTGAAATTAAATATGTAATAAAAGTTAATTAAAAGGGTTGGGAATGTGACTAGTGTTATATAGGGTTATAATATTCTAGGCAAATTACACATATAACTTCTTGGACCATTCCTGTTTCACAGCATCCTCTAGATCCCATAAATCAATTCTAGAATTAGCAATTGCAGCAAACAAGACAACAAGCTTTCTCTTGTAGTTTGTAAGTCTTAGACTCGAGCGACGCAAGCACAAAATCACGAATATAATATAAATTCTCTATATTCACGAGAACCGAATATAATTTATAGACATGAAATTTTTTATAGTTAGTTAAATCGCAGTTACAAAAGAAAAGCTATGAAAAATCATCAAACATGCACGAAAAAATGAATAAATAACCACAAAAAAGTATCAAACAGACACTATAATCACAAAATATCTAGCAACGAATGTATAGATACGAACATAGAGAGGGTTTTCGTGTTGAAGTTTCCTTGTTTGCACTTTCTTTCTTCAGCCTTGGCAGCAAATCGTTTCCTTGTTCCCATTTTCCCCATGCAATCCACCTCCTTAAATGGATTTAAACCATTGGGTTTGAGATGTTAATGAGCCTTTCCTTGTCGAGGCCCAATAGAAACAATAGCCCAAGAAGTGGTAAAGATTTTTCCCAAAATGATCGATTTTAGGCAATGTAATATGGCTCGTCTAGTGCTAGGGTTATATACCCTGAACAGAAGGAAGAAATTTGTGAAATAAGATTGGGTACTATTTGTAAAATAAATCAGTAACTATATACATCGAAAGTTTTTTTTTGTTAATTGGTAAATTCAGAAGTTTTTGGACAAAAGAATATAACATTCCTTTAATAAAAAAAAATAAAGATTTAACATTTCAAACCAAACCAAAAAATAAAGAAATAATATAACATTCAAACGCATGTTAAATTAATAAATAAATAAAAGCATGACATTATAACATGTAAGCAACGAGAATTGTGTGGTATGTAAAATTTGTAAGAAAAAAAGAAAAAATGAGATAATTGTGTAGTAAAAGAAATCAAATTTGAAAAATAAAAATATTATCATAATTTGTGGTGTTGTGGTCGTGTGTGGCACCACATTCTCAATGTGATATGAGTTAGGTAAGCAAATTGAGTGTTGTTCATTTTGGCAGATTCATTCTCGTCCATATATATAAAAGTTCTTATAAAAAGAAGCCAAATTTCAGAAATAAGAAATATGTTATTTTCTTACATTTTCTACACTTGTTAAATCTGATTATTCAATATGCGCACATATATAATATTGGTTCGAAGTTCGAAGAGTATAATTAGCATCATTCTTATTCTTTTAGCATAGTAATTGTTATTGATTCATTCTTGCAAAAAATTTGGTTTTGTAAATAACATTTTTTGTTGATCAATAAATTTAAAATTTCAACAAAAAAAATTATTTTATGATTTCGGTGTAACTTTTGATATACATAATTATTTTTTTAACTTCCAATCAAGCTGTTTATTTATGTGAAAAAATCACTGGTTGTATAGAAAAAGGGTAAAATAATATTTTAAAATTATTTTTTAATTTGTATGAGGCATGCACTAGTAGAAAAACAGCAAATAGCCGCAAAAATTCGGTGGGTAAAAAGTTTTGTGGTTTTTTGGAGGTTGAGGTTCCCGCGAAAAGCCACGAAATTTTTCGTGGCTACATAACCAGCGAAGACCAACGAAAATTTTGTGGCTTCTTGGTAGATAGTAAAGCCACGAAAACCCACAAAAATTTCGTGGGTTATACGAAAAACCTACGAAACGCCACGAATACTTCGTGGTTTTTACCTGCGTAATACCCTCGCCCCTTTTCGTGGGTTAATTGATTTACCCACTCTATGCCACAAAAAAATTCGTGGGTAGCTACCCACCAAAACCCACAATGCTTTTCGTGGGTAATGCATTAACTTTTTTTTTTCTAATTAGTTCTATAATTGAGATCTAATTTTTTTTAATTATAAAAATTTAAATAATATAATAAAAATTTAAATTGTTTTACAATGATTCACTCCAAACTAAAGTAGTCTGAAATTTAATTAAAAAGACCCAAAATATTACATGCTACGGGTCCGGGTCAAAATTAAGCTGGATTGAGAGCATCGGGGTCGTGACTTCGTCTTCTTGTTGAGTCTTGGATGACGTCGCTGGACATCTGGGAAGTCTCTCCATCAATATATCAATCTTCGCATGGATGGTTTCCATCCTGGTTCTAATTTCGTCGATCTCCCCTCGATGATGGTCTTGAGTGCCACTTGGAAACTCGACGATGGGCTGATAGAATTGTGTCTGTGCACTGCCGATACCATACAAATGTTTGTATCGTGGCCTAGCCTGCTGCATCAAAAATGTTTAATAAGTAATATGTAAATTTATTACTAATTGTCAATTACAATTAAAATGAAAAACGCACCTCAACATATAATTGGTTAATGACAGACCGAGATGGACTAGAAGTGGAACCAACTGAGCCTGGTGAATCTTGAATGTGAGTAGCTGCAGCTTCAACCTCTTTCACGAGCTCCTCACAGTGTTTATCCACGTATGTACCATTCTCGCCTGTATATGTGGTCTTCACCAAATCCACAATCGACGGTGGCTCTGAACCCTGAGCCTTTTGCCTTTACAAAAAATTAAATTATTATGTAATACATATAAGAAATAGAAATATATAAATCAATTGATAACTTTGTATTTGGAATTATAAAATAACACTAACCAATTCATACTTAATTTTTGCGAAAGAGTTAGGCCCGGCAGTGTGTTTGTGCATTCCTTTGCAGTCTTTATTTGTTTTACGCCTAGTTGTTGCAGCTTGACTCTTACGAATGGCAGCCTCTGTCTGCCACTCCTCCATGAAGAACGCCCAGTCATCCTCGCTTATGTAGGTGGGTCTCTTGTTTGCTCTTTTCTTTCGACTAATATTTTCCCCAATTCCTTTCTTCGTCTTTTTCTTCCAGTGGAAAAAACAATGTCCTCCTATTTCGGGTCCCAGTTGTAGTTTTGCTTAATTTAGTTAAAAAATAAATTTAACTACTAATGTTTAAAATACCATAATTTTTTTTTAAATAATTAATTTTAGAACTTACCACAAATGTTCCCCACCAAGATTGAATTTTATCTGGTGCTGCGTTTTTTACATCGGTCCAGTTCTTCCAAGGACCCCAAAAGTTCCCCTGCCAAGTTTGCTTAATAAAGTTTGTGACCGAATCATCGACCCCAAACCTTATTAATTTACATGAAAAATTTAGTGTTTATTTGGTAAAAACGTAACCATTAAAACTATTATAAGTTTACTGTTTTACCATAACGACCCGTTTGCCTTATCTGGATGTAAAAGGGATTGTGAAACCCTAGTAGGAGCTTCGTATACCGCCTGTAAACGGTAGCGATACTCTCAAGACGCCCCGCGAGATGATATCAGTAGGTCGAAATGAGTGCCATATGACCGAGTATAATCAGTATGAGAAGAAGACATAACTACCAAAACATATATTAGGCTTGGTGAATAATTCATAAGTAACAAAAAATTGGAATATATTGTTTATATAATTTAAGCTTAAATACTTAATGGATTTATAATATAGAGTTAGTAATTATAAGTAAATATTTTTATGTCCTTATTAAAAGTTATAATTTTAGTTACAAACAAAAACCCGAAATTTACTATTTTATAATTCTTTAAAAATTAGTTAGCATTTTGCTATATATTGTTTTATATATGTTTAATTTTATGGATTGCTCATTTGTGTAGTTTATTTTCAACACTTAACATAATTATTTAGTAGACAAAAATTCTAAATTACAATCAAAAATATTTCATTAAGATTATATAATTTTGTAAACATCAAAAAATCCAAAAATTATAGAAAAATTATAGAAAACTTTCTATAATTTTCCGATAATTTCTATTGAATTCCAAACACCACATCTAACTGTATGTATCTAGGAAAAAAAATTTCCATCAAAAAAAAAAAATCAGAAAAAATTTTCGGAAAAAAACCAAACTCAAATTTTTTTTTTGGCAAATCCTCAATACTACCATATGCTAACGATTATCTTACCAAATTAGACCAATAACAAGTAATGATAGTGTTACTAAGGGTGTGGAACAATCCTAACCATGATTTCTACAAAAATTTTGAATTTTTCTACAAACCCTAGAAATTGGGGATTTTTTGAAAATAAGGAAATTAGGTGACTTACCTTAGTTAGGAAGTGAATCGGTGGGTGGTGGAGGTCCGGCGAGTGTCCGGGCGGAGTTATCGTCCTCTGAATCGCGTTTGTAGGCGGAGAGACTCAAAAATGGTGGAAATGACCGAAGAACTTTGCGATGGTGAAGATAAAGAGGTACCCACGAATACCGCAAAAAATTTCGTGGGTATTTCATGGGTTTTTAAAATTACCCACGAAAATCCACGAAACTTTTCACGGGTTTTCGTGGGTCCAAAAAATATATGCAAATTTTGGATTCGAACACACAACCTCACACATCATATTTTTGGGAAGACATAACCAATTGAGCTAAGGACATTTACTGATAATTATTTACTAACATTAGTATATCAACCCTTATGGATGTTCCAAAGTTATGGTAAAAATCTTAAAATTTAATTTAATGGAAAAAGTATACATTTAATATATATTTAAGAAATATTTTGGTAAAGATAAATTGTTATTTCTGCATTTAGATTATGTATATAATTTTGTTAAACCTATTAACTGATAAATACAATTTTATCACAAATAAATTAAAAGATTGGTCGAGTTTATTTTAGTCTGGAAGTTAGTATGATTAAGCTAATGATTTTGACATCATGGTTTGCCATATTCCCACTATAATTAATAGATTATAAAGAAACTTTAGATTATAAGTAAAGTTTTGTCGATCTAGTCGTTCACAAAATTTATTTTAAAATTTGCATGATAGGACTAAGGCGAAAAGAAAGACAGGTGAGAAACAAAAAAGTGTCACATACCTAAATTGGAGACCCAAAAATCCACCACCAACTTTCATAGTCTAAAGATATGTTGAGGTAAAGATAGTTTTGTACCCACCAACCTCTTATAATTCTTATAAATTAATTTTTACTAAGTTTTCTTTGCCAAAAAATTCTTTTTTATATGCTTGTTTGTGACATTTTATGTTAAACATATTTATTTTATTTTAAAATCGTGTTGCAACTACATAGTGTACATAAAATCTAAAATTTTGTCAGTCATGCAACATTAAGAAAAAAAATACAACAATAAAAATTAAACATATAATCCTAAAGTTTTTTTTAAAAATCCGATATTTTATATGAATTTATAGTTTGTGGAAATATGTTTCAAATGTATTATAAAACTTATTTACTATAAATTTTTAAAAAAAATTTGTGAACAATCGAATCGACTGTTTATACTTTTTAAACAATCTACCATATGAAATTTACAATTTTCTTATGGATTTTCTTAAATTTTTTGTTTTGGATTTACATTTTTTTCTTATAGTTTTGGGCTTAATATATAAAACAATTAAAAATGGATTAAAAATAAAAATAATTAAGAAGTGTTTATTCTCAAAAAAAAAAAAAAAAAAAACCTACTTACACGCTTACAGGCCATCTTCACTGTTTAAGCTTCACCAACCCCCTTGATTTGGCTGCAATTAATTAATACTTATCAGACCAACCAAATGAATTGGTTCCTTATTTAACAAAAATAAAAACCCTTAAATCTGTGAACTACAAAATAGAAAAAGTTGAGATTAAAATTAAAATAAAAAAAAGCAGTCGCCTAATTTGCCGGCGGGAGAAAATTTTCAGGTGAAACCCTTTTGTTTCCTTTGAATCTCTGTAGAAGTTGTTATTCCTGCTTGATTCTTCAGGTTGGAAATTAGCTTTCTTTAATGGAGTTTCTTAGCTCTAAATTAGTTTAGATTTTTATATGTTTTTTCTTTCTCGTGAAAGTGTCAATTTTTAAAATTACTTCCCCAGTCTGATTTAGATATTCATAATTATTTTCTGAGAAGTTCTGAACTTTCTGTTTAGAATCTGGGAGATATACTTTCATTGAATAATCATTTATCAGTGATTTTTCATTACATTTTGAAAAAAAGTGAAACTTTATTGAAAGTCTCGAGTTTTGATCTCAGTTGTTCTAGGGTTTGGTTTGGTTGATAAGGGTTTTATCGTCGATGTAGAGAATGATCTTGCTAGAGTTTTGTAATATTCTTGCAATAGCTTTTATATTCGTAATTCTTGTCAAATTCTCTTCTTTTTGTGAAATTGATATCAATTATTATATGCAATGAAGGTTCAATCTTTTATCAAAAAAAACGAAAGTTTAATCTGATTGAATTTGCATTTGCAAGGATTTTCAAATTTGTGCGTTGAAGATTATTTTAGTGGTTTCATATGGAAGCAGCTCTGTCTCAGAGGTTTCAATACCTATCAGGGGTTGATTGTATAAAGGTTGAGGGAAAGCTTCATGGTTCTTTGCGGTATTCTCAGCGAGTTAAGGAAGATAAAAGGTTCAGAGGTCTTGCTTTGGCTCATCTACAACCTGAAAAAAGATATAATCGAAGAAGAGTGGTTTCTTCAGAGGTTTCATGTTCTGATAACAACTCTTCAGGTTGTTTTGATCATCATTTGAATGCTTTGGTGTCTATTGATATAACTCAGTCTGAAATTTATAGCTTTGATTGTCTCATTCGATCTTTATCTTTGTAGTATTGTTGGAAGCTGGAAGTGTTTATCCATTTGATGAAGATCTAATTCTCAAGGCAAGTTATAATTCTCTTTTATACCATCATGTCTAGTGAAATGTGTGAGATTTGTTTTTCGTTTCTTGTTTCTTCTATGAAAAAAAACTTACTGGATACATGAGGTTTGCAGAGAAAAGCAGAAGAGGTTGAACCGTATTTGAATGGACGATCTATGTACCTAGTTGGTCAGTTTCTTTATCTCTTGATCTGTATGCATACAGTTAATTCTTAGTGCTTGTAGTTTGATGATTTGGTGGTGAATACAGGAATGATGGGTTCTGGGAAAACAACAGTGGGAAAGTTAATGTCCAAAGTGCTCGGTTATTCATTCTTTGATTGGTATGTATATGCTACTGAAGAAAAGCCTTTTATATGTTTTAAAAGCCACAATGGAAAATTTGCTCTCTGATTTGGATTGAATTATGAAAATAGTTTATACATTCTGGCTGTAACCTTCTGTAAGTTTTGTGGATGTGTCAGCGACACTTTGATTGAACAGGGGATGAATGGAACTTCTGTAGCAGAGATATTTGAGCATCATGGAGAAAGTTTCTTTAGAGGAAAGGAGGTTAGTTTTTGTGTTGTGTTTCAAGCTCTTCTTCTTTGTCTATTTTTTGTTTAGTGCTAACTGCTAAGTAATATGAGCTAAATTTCTTTCTTTTCTTCTAGACTGATGCACTAAAGCAGCTCTCGTCGATGTATGGAGTTGTTGTTTCCACTGGTGGAGGTGCAGTTATAAGACCCATTAACTGGTTTGTTTCCTTCATCCTCTCCCAAATGAAAACATATGAATTCTTAGGTTAGACTTCAGTTGGTAATCTGATGATACTATCAGGAAGTATATGCATAAAGGAATCAGCATTTGGCTAGATGTGCCTTTAGAAGCCTTGGCCCATAGAATTGCTGCTGTTGGAACTAATTCACGACCATTGTTACACGATGAATCTGGAGATGCATACACAGTGGTACTGACTGTTGTACAATCATAAGCTTTGAATACTTAAATCAAAGAATTCAATTTTTCAGGTTTGTGATCATGACTAAATTACATATAGGCTTTCAAGCGTCTTTCGAATATTTGGGATGAGCGCGGTGAAGCATACACAAATGCAAATGCCAGAGTCTCCTTGGAAAGTATGTCTTCTTCATCCATCTGCTATAGCCTTAGTTCAATCTGTGTGTAACTTCTGCTGGTAAATTGGCTTTTCTCCCTTGTACTCCAATCATTAGATATTGCAGCCAAACGTGGCTATAAAGATGTCTCAAATCTCACACCAGCTGAAATTGCCATCGAGGTAAGTCAGGTCCTTTCTCTGTTGCTTCATCATTATTCTGTTCAATCAACTCAACAAAGTAACCCACTCATCACCAGGCATTTGAGCAAGTTAAGAGCTTTCTAGAGAAAGAAGAAACTAAGGAGATCCTCAACGGCGACATGTAGCTTCCCAGCCTCGAGTTCTCTGTCTCTTTATTTATCTGTTCAATCAAGCAACCACTCATCACTAGGCCATTGAGCAAGTTCAGAGCCTTTCCAAACAAAGAAGACCTCTAGTTACTGGTTCTGTGTCATCAGAGCTTACTCAAGCAGAATTTTAACTGAAACAATGTATATAACATTATAAATTAATAAACACTCTTTTGTTGCAGTATCATTCTTCTTCTCTTTTCCTTATTCGTTTTGTTAAGATGAGCAAGGAATAGGCAATGCGTATGGACAAATTTTACTGGTGTTATTCAATCTGAATCTCATGGAATACAACAAATAAAAAATTGACACGAATATGCAGAAGCAAGTCTATAAAACTCGTTATACTACAGAGTTGTTTCATCTTGGCTCAAGCCTCAAGGCAAGCAACAACTCTATGTCAATCCACCAGTTCTGGCAAAGCAGTCAAAATCACTATACTCATTACAATTACAGATACTCACAGACAAACATAACAGAACCCATCGGTTTGAATCAGAAACAGACATGTGTGTGGACGATGATAATTCAGAGACTTTAAACACGTATGTATTATATCATCAAACTGTAGCTGCCAAGCAATTCACAATGGCAGAATCATTAGGAACTGTAAGAACAGTATCAAACCACTCGATCTTTCCCCAAATCTCTCCTTCTCCGCGCCTTTCAACATCAATCTCCGCACACCAAATCTCCATCTTCTTCGACCCGCCACTACCAGATTTTCCTTCCCACAAAACCACAAGCTTTCCACCACGATTAGCCATTGTAGCTCCACAAAGAAACCTTGGAAGTGTTTCCACACCTTTAACCTCTCTCCAAATCCTATCTTTTGGATCATACCCTCTTATCTTCCCCAAATAATCATAACAATACAATATGTTCTCAATCACACAAGCTCTTCCCCTCCATCCCAAATCAAGCCTCTTCTCTGGCATATACCATTTCTTTTCTTTCGGCTCATAAACCACACCATTTCGATCAGCCATTGCATAAACTTTGCCATCCATTACTGCACTAGCGTGCATCCATTTCTCACGTACCTCCACACCTGGACTAGCCACTGGCTCCCAAGTTTTAGTCTTTATATCAAACATCTCTGCCCAATTAATCGAACGAGCCAAATTATCAACCACACATCCTCCAATTACATAAATCTTCCCATCAATTACACCAGCTGCTGCAAATTCACGACCTACTCTCATGTTTGAGACTCGTCGCCAAGTATGAAATCTGCAATCGAGAACCCACACACTCGAAGAAGGAACGTCTTTTATAGATCCACCAATTACGTAAATTTCTGAATCCACCACAACGTAAGCGGATCCGAGAAGAGATGGTGAAGGACAAGATGGGATAGGAACAAGCACCTTCGAAGAATTCGATAACTTTCGATGGAGAAGAGTGAACCAACACGCACCAGATTCAGGAGGTAAACGGATTGCTACATAGAGAATATTTTCAGTGGCTCCAACAAGAGATCTCGTGGCATAGAGCAAAGGCGATGTAGGGAGAGATCGAAAAGTTTTGGAGACGAGAGAGAGAAACGGATGGTGACATCTAGAGATTCGAGCAAGAAAATTCAGAGCAACGTCATCTGGTAATAACGGAATCAATTGCGCCACCGTTTTCGTTTCCGGTGACTCGTCGCCGGAGTTCGAAGCCGCCATTAATTTGATCAGTGACTCAACAACATTTTGTCCATCACTATAAAAGAACTCTTCGTTATTCTGTTCGATTACTTAACCGGTTGATTCGATTAGATTAATTCTGAACCGAGACAATTGATCTAAAATCTTACTAAACCAGAAAGCTAAACCGATAAACTTGCTGTTATCTATAATTTGCTGACGTGGCACGAAACATGATCGGTGGTCTGAAAGAAGCCACGCGCTTTCTCGTCTTCCCTTCGTCCGACGTTTCCAATTGAGAGATGAAGAAGAAGAAGATGATGAAGCATCATTATCTAATTCTGGGTTTGTAAATTTCAAATGCAAAGAAGCGATTAACAATTTAAGTCTCAGGAAAAATCATGATTTCATTAGCTGTTTCTTGGGTAATACTCCAATAGCTTCATTTCACCGGAATTTTAGATTTCGGTTACATTCACGAAGCCCTCTGATTCAAGCAGCAGTTACACCTTCGTCTTCTTCTTCTCCATCTACTTCTTCTCAGTTTGATTTCAGTACACTCGAATCCGCCATTAACAAGGTCTCATTTTTTTAACTACCAAAAGCTTTAATTTTTATTGCGATGATCTCTGGTTAAAGTGTTAAGCTGAATGCGATGTGTGGATGCAGAAAGATAGTAATGGTGTTAAGGAAGCTCTTGATAAATTGAGTGAAGAAGGTTGGGCTAAGAAATGGAGTTCTCAGCCTTATCTTTCGCGCCGTACGGTGTATATCGATCTCTCTATCTAAACTTAAACTAATCATTTGTTTTGTTAGATGCATGAGTGAATGAGTAAGAATGAGATTGAAGAATTGATGTGTCTCTTTGTTGTATTAGACATCACTTCGAGAGCTGACAACTTTGGGAATCAAGAATGCAGAGACTCTTGCCATTCCTAGTGTCAGGAACGATGTAAGGTTCTGTCTTTTGTTAAGAAAGAATCGAACTTTGAGAGTTCGGGATGTTGAAGTTTATGTTAATGGAGGTTCTTCTAAAATGTTATTTATGTTTTGAGTAATGCAGGCGGCTTTTCTTGTCACAGTAGTTGGATCAACCGGGTTCATAGCTGTACTTGCTGGCCAACTTCCTGGGGTAAACTTTCAACAACTCATATTTTTCTCAGTCCATGAGAAAATATATCTTTGGTCTTCATAGCTAACCATGAAACCATGTGGACAGAATCTGTTTTGCATTACTGTGTCTTGTCTGGTCTCATTGATTTCTAAACCCCTGTCTCGTTTCTTCTGAACAATTGTGTAATCCATACCATGAAACTACATCCCTTAGATCGTATCTAGCATGTCATTAACCATGTAAACATCTAGGTTATTGTCGATTGTGTTAGGATTCATGTGTCTTAGACAAATGAACTAACTGTTGAATCTGGACAGGACTGGGGATTCTTTGTGCCTTACCTAGTTGGGAGCATTTCGTTGGTTGTTTTGGCCGTGGGAAGTGTTTCACCAGGGTAAGAACAGAACTTAAACACTGCATATTTTTGTTATGTTTAATTACCATTACTGTCTTCATTGATACCTTTTGGTATGTTGTTCGTAGGCTTCTTCAAGCTGCGATTTCCGGGTTTTCAACATTCTTCCCTGATTATCAAGAACGAATTGCTGCACATGAAGCAGCTCATTTCTTAGGTATACTATAAAATTTTAAACTTTTGGGTTCTTAAAGTGCAATGTTCTGATTATGTTTAAACCTGCAACATTCAGTGGCTTATCTAATCGGCCTTCCAATCCTCGGGTACTCATTAGACATTGGTAAAGAACATGTCAATCTCATTGATGAGAGACTAGCAAAACTAATATACAGCGGCCAGCTTGACTCAAAGGAGCTCGACAGGTAGAGTTGATTTAATGTCCTAAAAGAGAAAGAAGAAACGAAATCTCAACCCATTGAATCTTCTTCAGGTTGTCTGCTGTTGCAATGGCTGGACTTGCTGCCGAGGGTCTAAAGTATGACAAAGTTATCGGTCAATCTGCGGATCTTTTCTCTCTTCAGGTCCTTCATATCAACTATTCACTTCAAACAACACTGTTCACAAGTTCACAACCAATAAGTTCTTCTTCTTAATCTCCTGCAGCGATTCATAAACAGAAGTCAACCCAAAATCAGCAACGAGCAGCAGCAAAATCTAACAAGATGGGCCGTAAGTTTCTCTGTCGTATCTCAGACATGTTTCTTTGTAAACTTTTCATGAATCTCATGTTTGTGTTTATGCAGGTTCTCTACTCTGCTTCACTTCTGAAGAACAACAAAACCATCCATGAATCTCTAATGGCTGCAATGGCCAAGAATGCTACTGTTCTTGAATGTATTCAGGCCATTGAGACAGCTTCCTAGAGAAAACTCCAAGCTCTGATGTCTCCAATTACAATGAACAATCTTTATTGTCTCTTTTGATAAATCCATTTCAACGACCACTCAATTCATTCACAGAAATTCTCAATAACCTTCTTTATTTTATATAGACAGATACACACAGAAAGTTACAGACTTTCAATGTCATCTTCATACACCATGAAGAAGATTCACAACTATATACTATACTATCAATTACACATTTGGAGTGGTATATATTATTCATGAATCTAAAGATCGTCAGACCAATCACTAGGCTTAGTATCATAGAACAATCCGTCGACGATCTGATCAACCAACGAGTCAATAAATGAGTTGCAACTCACTGTAAAGATTCTTCCAACTCGGTTTCGTGAAATCGTTAACCAAGCAAATATAGCTGCACATCCCATAGCTCCAAGACCAGCTCCAATGGCTTCACTTAATCCTTCAACATCAAGTTTTTTGAACAATGAGTTTCCTGTAACAATCTCCTCCGTCACCGTCACCGCAAACACAATCTGAAAGTAAATTACGAATCAGATTAACTAAAATCGTAATCAAAGTTTCAAATTTTAGGGTTTTTGTTTGTTTTTACCATAGCGAGTCTACCGGAAATGGTTTCAAAATCCTGACTTTTCTTCGAACTCTCAATATAATCAGTAAGCGTCTCGAAAAACGGCGATGCTAATTCGGTCTCCGATCCTCCTCCTCCACCATCTCCACCGTTTTTTCGAGTAACCACCATCTCAGTTCCATAAGATCTCAACGTACAAAGCCGTGGTTGAAGCACAATCTTCCCATTCTCAGCTAAATCACCACCTCTCGGTGGTTTCTGGATCTGAATCTGCTTAATCGATTCCGATGATTCACATCTAGGAACCAGAGATCTCGGAAACGGTAACTGACATCGAATCGCTCCAGTAGCCATAGCCATTTCTTTTTGGATGATCCGAGGAATCTAATTGAAATTTGACTGACAAACAAAAACAAAGGAATCTTTACTGGTGACTAAAGTGTACACGTCGTGTCGTTTTTTGTGAGGTGGCAAGGAATTGTTCGACGTGGCTCCGTTTTGGGTCAGTAACATTGTTTTCGATTGAAAAATTTAACGTTTGGACTACGTGTCGTTTTGCTTTTATCCACTTCAAAGTGACTGAACCAGATTCAGTTTGGAGCCAAACTGCTTTACATGTGAATACTTTGATTAATTTACTTTTTATCGATGTTTACGTCAGATAAAAACAATGCATGCCGACAGGACCGGATATAGTATACGCAACCTAATTAGGTATTAAACTCAAAACCAATTAGTTCTAAGTAGAGTCACTCTATAGTCAAGTCATATGCGTGGTTAGGGGTCACCAAAATTTCAGTAAATAACAACAAAATTTCAGAAAAAAGTAACTATTAAACACGATTTAACCAGCAACAATTGTATAGACAACCTAGCTACAATACACTATTGCTAAAATGTGAGTGGAAATTAGTTTGTATCTATCATCTTAAAAATAACATAACTAAACATATTATTTATACATACCACATAAGTGAAAAACCGTTTCTGTGAAAAAAAAAAGTTTTTTGTGTTAACTTTGGACTAGCACCTTATTGAAAATTATGAAATTTTAACTCAAAATCAATTCATTAGAAATAGAATTACTCATAAACTTTATATATTACTCGATAAATCTTTACCTTCTTTATAATTTGAGAATTATAATAGATTTCCTCGAAAATATGACAACTAGACATGTCATTTATAGACGCAACGATCCTATAGTGAGAATCTAGCCACAAATCTTTATTGTAGGTACCCTATTGCTCAAATGTGAATGGAAAACGGTATCAGTCTATCATCTCAAAAATGACATAACTAGATATATTATCTGTACTGACTGCATAGGGAATTTTTTTTGTGAAAAAAAAAAAGTCTTTTAAACTAACTTTGAACTCTATACCATAATGTGAATTATGAACTTCCACTTCAAAAGTAATTAGTTTGGAATAGAATGAGTCATGAACTTTATATATATTATTCGACAAATTTTCACCTTTCTAATATGAGAATTATAATAGATTTCCTCGAAATGTGAGTTGAAATTATACGGCTAAAAATCATCATCTCTAAAATACGAACTAGACATGTCACTTCTGGCCACATCATATATATATTTAATCGACAAACTGAGATCAATCAAGAATACATTAATCCTTCGTCCAATATGTATATTACATTATATCAAACTCTTACAAAGAAGATACTAAGTTCAGGTCCATTGTTTCCTTCAGGACTCAACATATAAAAAGTCTCTGAATCCTTAGACCCAACGACTCGTTCAAAGTAAGCTCTCATGTAAGCCATCTCTGAGTCGGGTCCTTCAATCTCCGAATTCCCTGGCAAAACTCCAGCCCCCATTGAAACAGGTCTTAATAACTCCATAACATTAAGATCTTCTTCTGTTGCTTCACGTTTAATACCATATCCTGATTTCTTACCATTACAAAACATTGTCCATAATGGTTCATCCATTATCTTAGTCTTCTCTTTATCAGCTCGCTTTTCGGTTTCTAAAGCAATCCTAACCATTCCTCCACTAAGTTCTTTTTGAAACACCATTGTTTGCATTGCAAGTTCTACAACAAGAGATGGTAAACATCTAGGGCTTTCTTGTATTGAAAGACTTACACGACCTTTACGGTAACCAAATAGGGTTCCGGTTACTTTGGAACCGTTTGAACCGGTTCTATGTGGGTCGGGTAAGCCACCGCCCGGGAGGACCGGGATTTTGCAAGCCGCGGGTGTAATAATCGGAAAAGAACGGAAAACTGACCGTAAAACTCTAAAGACTTTTTGGCTTTTTTTCTTTGTTTGATGAGATGGTTCAACTAATGTAACGTGTTGACGTGGCGGTGCCGGAGTTTGAGACGGTGGTGATGGTGAAGGAGACGGCGAAGGGATTGAAATTGAGTCGGTGGAGGAGGATGCACCGCTTACCCTTGGCCTTGACTCCCCCATGAACGACAGAGACGTCGACGAGAATACGACGACGTTTGTGTATATCGTCTCCCTATATGTTAAAAGAGATTTTAGTTAATGTAACACTTTTTTTTCTTTTTGTTTCGGATTTATTTGTCTTCCACACACCTTTGAGTTTTTAGGATTTCTAATTTAGTTTTTTGGTAAAAATTGGAATGGTTTTTTACGAAAAGAAATCTAAATTTTTGGGTATAGTTTATATATAGTTGTCGTTTCTTTTATTTCGAAGTGATTAGCCAACTCTAGAAATCTATTTTTAAGAGTAGAAAACAGAACTGTTTTTGAATTACAAAACATGTTAAAGCAAATCAAACCTGGTTTCTAAAAGTAGACAAATGAATATGCATATAAAGTTGTAATCGTTTGTATTGGTCAGGTCAATGCACAAGTGTAACTGGGTGTAATCTCTATGTTTGATTGATCTTGTTAGCTTGTAACTATAATTTAACTCATATACAACTTCTTTCTTTTTCCGGATTAATAAAACTCAATCCACAAATTAAATTCTTTTTTTGTAAACTATTAAATTTTTATATCATTTTCAGTTTTTGATAGAAATTACGGATATATAAATCGAAACAGAAATTAATCAAAATCATATTAAATCATTTAAATTATAAATATATAATAAATTAAAAAAAATTTAGTACATAATTAATGTTTTGTAACATCTCAACGTGGTTGAGAAACCAAGTTCTCTATAGATGAGAAGTTCTGAAACATGTTTAAGAATTGTACAATTTCATCCCGCATATCTCGCATCTCGTCTTCTATTTCTCGCTGTTTACACCTCAACTCAACCAATTCCTCATGTTCTTGCGAAGATAATTTTTTCTAGCGGGTCGAACCTGCACTCCATCGGATGTAACGAGATTCCTGAGATTGTACAGACGACCTTTAGGATGAGGAGTTGACTGGCAAAATAAGGTGTAACAGTTTTTTAATATAGTTAAACAGTAGATAACAAAATTCAATATATTACTATAATACCTTAATGACGAGCTGGTTGATTTCTTCTTGGGTGAGTTGAGCGGATCCACTAGCGCCATCTTGACTACGATGCGTTAGTAGTTCATCCATGTCTCGAGGACCGCATGTGCCTTCATGTCCTCCACTTTCTCCGTTTTTTTGAGTGTGTGTGTGATTTTGAACAAGGTGATGAAATCAGGTTTCACACACAACTGAGCTATCTATAAAATTTTAAAAAAAAATTAATTACAACAACCAAATAAAATATGTTTACAGGAAAAAAAATCGCACTAGCCATAATCCGGGAACGGTTGTCAAATGACTGAGCATTGGTGTGCGTTGCGATGCCTATCTCATCCCAGTCGTTGTTCTTATTGTCAGAGTTTCTTTTCACCCAATACTTGCAAAACACCTTGAATCGATATGGATTGCACTTCTCCGGAACTTTCTTGTTGTTGACCCAAAATGTCTTCCAATAGTGATGGTGTGTCTGTAAGAATTTCGACACTGGTTGTCGAATTGCTGTCTGACCCACGGAATCCTCTCAACAGACCAAGTGAAATCTTGGTGAAAAAATTAAAAATTAAAAAAATAAAACAAAATTTATAATCGTATAATTAAAAATGAACATAAAATACTAAAACAGAACCGTGAAAGACTTGAACCACAACTCTTTCCGCTATGGCAGCATATCATTGTAAGTCGGATACGCGAACAAAAGTTGGTATCAAATCATCATCAAAATACATTTCCTAATCCTATTATCAAATTCTAACCTAAAAAAATAAATTATTATAAATTTTGTTAAATTATAATTAAAATTATTAAACGCGTTTATAATACTTACCAGGCAGTTTGTCATTACGTACCAGAAGGTCTCCTCGTCCTGGCTAAATTAGTAGCGGCTCTATCGTGAGATTCGCAACCAAGTTCGGTGGTTGTGAATCTGGAACATATCGAAGGCTCGAACTCTGATTCGAAAACTGTGTCTGAGAATCACTACTCGGTGAACGAGGTTTTTGACTCTGGAAATCACGGTAACTAAATCTGCAGTATAATAAATAATTATCATATTAATGTATAATCGAAAATAAAATTTCTCATGAATACACAAAATCGCATAATCATTTATAATCATCGATTAAAATCAATAAATACAATCAACAATTTTAACCAATATCAAATACAGATTTACATGTAATAGAATACACTTTCGATAATAAAAAAAGAGACAGGAATACACTTTCGATAACACACTTTATATGTAATGTAATACAGAATTTGATTAAAATTATGCAAGTGATTTACCAACGAAAACCAAGATATGGAAATCAAAACCAAGGAAAAATTGAAGAAAACTACTAAACAAATTAGGAAACATCTTCTCTCTGGCACTGTAATCGATACTCTTTCGCTTCTCATCTTCTTCGACGCTCGCTGTGGCTTTGTTCGCTTCCTCTCTATTTCCTTTTGTTTTACTCTTTTCTTCTTAGCTCTTTCTTCCTTCTCTCGGCGAGTTACTCTCCACCTTGAGCTTTCAAAGATTACTTTGAGCAGACTCATTATGACCCTAACTCTTCCTGCAGCGTCAAGCAGTCGAGATTGACCAATCCATCTTCCACTCTTCCGTGACTCTCGAAACCTTCTGATCAGGATAAAGATGAGGATTTTTTCTCCGATGATTTTTGGACTAGTTATGCCGCTCCATCTCTTTCCCCTCAGCGTCAAGGGACTACAGATCTTCTCAATATGTTGCTCTTCATTGTTGTTAGGCTTCACAGATCTAGCTTCTTTCTGGTTTGTGGCTTTGCTCAAGTTAAATCTAGAATTCCGGCAACTTAGTTCGTACATGGCATTGTTGAGGACCATTGTCGTCGACCTGTTTCTGCCGTTACACCTAGCTTATGCCGAGCCACTAGCCGTAGGTTATCCGAGCGATTAATCAGAAGCTTTCACCGAGATCAAGTTGCCATGAACAGCCTTCACCGTCAAGCTATCTCCAGAAATAGTCCCGCACGCCGTCGTCCGTCAATCCCTTGCTAGCGGATTGAGTTTCTCTCTTCTGTTAAGGCTGACGTGGTGTGGTATTCATTTTGGGCCTTATCTTTGGACCGAAACTAACTCAAGTTATTTCAAGATCTTGTCTCTTTATGAACTTGTACTAAGTCTAATTTTTTGACTAGTTTTAGGACTGATAGGCCTAAAGATGAATATTTTGGACTTTAGTTTATTTAAAACCTTTGGATCTTTTCTTTTGGGTAGACATCTAGGGTTAGCATTTTTAGGGGATGATGAGTCCAATCCCATTAACGATCTCCTTCATGGAGAATCATGTCCTCCAATGTTTCAGTTATAAAGTGGTTAATCTTCAAAGCTCGAAACCTAGAGTTTCAAGAGCGATCGTTCATGTTCTACCGCCTTTCATGGCATTTGAACTTAAGTGGTTTTTCCTATCCTTACCGATTCGAGAATGTATACCTATCCTTATCCTTCAGCTTTTATGCATGAGATTATTCTGCTACTTTGTTTGCTTTTATTATTTTCATGTTGCTTTAGGATTAAGATTGGCTTTGTAATGTTTGGCAATGATCTAGCTCTTGCCTTTGTACTTCATCTAATATAATACAAAGCATGTCTCTGACAAAAAAAATGGAAATCAAAACCAACAACAAACACCAATTCGAAAGCTATGACCCAAAATCAACGAACGACAATTTAACCAAAATAAACGACCCAGAATCGATGTATTGAAAACGAAATCCAAAATCAAAACAACCCAAACCAACGAGTTTCAACACAAATCAAACAAAATCCAAAATCAACACAACCCAAACCATGAAAATTAATCAACGTAATCAAACTAAGATGAAATGATTCTACAAATTTCGAACTAGATAAAACGAAATCCGAATTATTCAAGCCTAAATTCGACCATTCTAACCCTAAAATCATCGGAGAAAAGAGTTGTTAGGCTTCACGGATCTAGCTACAATTTTATATCAAACTTATTAAACTATTAATATTAATTCTACTAATTTTATCAAGTTTGGTATTTAAGAAAAAAAGAACACAACATATGATATGCCCGACTCTAAAGTATGGCAAGTAGGGCAATAGCATAGAGACCAAACAAATCTAGACGTCCATATTATATTCTCATGTACATATTAGATACTATTCTTTTTTTAGAAAAAAATAGTTAAGATCTATATTTTATATTGTTTATAACCCATATCGATTCGACATATTTCACCCAAACATATAAGTACATAAAATAATTTTAATGAATTTAAATTAAAATTTAACTGAAATGAACATTAAAAAAAAGAAAGTTTACATAAGAATAATTTCTAAAAACAACTTCTAACATTGTCCGTCAACAAATCAGTTTTAAATTTAAATAACAAAGTAAAAATTATTTTTGATTAAGTGATTAAATATATTTCTGTAGTTTTTTTACCCGAATTTAATTCTAGAAAATTTTATTGTCCCGCTTAATTAATATTGTTTAACTTCACGAAATCACTTTCTTTATCCAAGTTGAACTCCAAAATATTATATTGTCCCGTTGAATCGAGTTTATATTGATTCAACTGTTGACAAAAAAACTATTTAATAACGAAGAGTTAAAAGAGAAAAATTACTGAAAAACTTGAATTTTGATAAATCTTCCAGATTCGATGAGAAAGCTAGTAATCACCAGAATTGGACACCATCTTAAGATTCATTGTTCATATTTCTTCAACTTTTTTTTCCTTATACATTGACTTTTAGAAGAAAAAAAAGTTAGATAGAAAAAAAACAAAAGGATTATGGACACAACACGTTAAAACCAATGGTTTTTTCTTTAATATACTCATGATGTGATAAACTTTGTCAATATTCTTAGCATTCCATCATCTTTTATATCAAACTAAATTAATTGGTAAATAGTAACTATCAATGAATTTGGTAATGAGGATAATAAAAGTCAATTGCATGAAGACAAAAGCTATAAATTTAAAACCAATTGAAGTTAGAAGTTGTAACGTTAGTTTCTAGTTCCAATTAATTAAGTAAAATATCTAAATCAATATTTATATAATTAACAAAAGAAGACAAAATATAAGGCAGAGAGAATAATAAATGAACATTTACATTTATTTGTTTTTGTCATAAGACTAGATTCTCTTTCTCTATTGCAAATGGAACAGTGGTCTAAAGAGGTGAAGAGAAAGACATAAATAAAGATCCATAACACAAAATTATGAACAACAAAGAAACAAAGATGAATGTGTTTGACAACACATCTTATTCCCATCAACCAAACCAACTTATGTAAAGTTATAATTTAATATAAAACTATCGTATTATTTTTGGAATTTAAATGTCTAGATAATCCAATTTTTTTCTTTCAATTTTGCTATATGGATTTTTTGTGTAATAGATAAATGTTGATATTTTTTAGACCAAAAAAAGAAGATAAATGTTGATATTTTTTGTTGGATTTGATTTGATTGTTTTTTAGCCTATAATACAAATTAATCAAATTAACTAAGAAAATAATTGATTTTTGTTTAAGTTAGTTCAAAGTTTTTCTTATAACCGCGGAATTCAAGCCAAAATCTACACTAATTCTCAAACCCATAAAAATCATTTTTTCTTGTCATTGAAAACATTTGAGTGGCCTAATATTTGATTTAGTTTGAGCCATCTTAAAAGAAATATACCAAGTTGACTCGAACATTAATCTTCATTGTCATTTTGGTTGAAGATGGAATATATTGTCTAGAATAGTTAATCCAAACTTTTAATTCAATTTTGTTATATGGATTTTTGGAATAAAAGATAAAAATTGACTATTTTTGTTTGATTTGATGTGATATTTTTTAGCTTAATACATTAATCAAATTAACTAAAAATGATTGATTTTTTTTTTGTCGACAATTAGATCGACAATACAATTTAATTAATTGATTTGGCACCGTAGTTGTTAAAGTATATGAAATAAAATAAAAATGTAGAAAACTATGTATATAAAATTTTATATATTTTTAAAGAAAGGGTTATTAAATGCAAGGTAGGGTGTGTGTAAGAATTACAGAGAAGCAAGTGAGGTCAAATGAGACACAATACTAAATGCTTTGAGCAGAAGAAGAAGAAAAATCATTAAGACAATCAAAAATGGAAATTAATGGAGAAGAAGAGAGGAAAAATAGAGAAGATGAAGAAGTCAAAGAAATTCACTACTCTATTCTCAAGTACTCTCCATGTTTAGCTTTTCAGAAACTTGTTCAATTCTTATTGAAGTTTCTTGGTTTTGAATCATCATCATCATCGTCATCATCATCATCTTCATCATCATCACCTTCAACAGAAGAACAAAACCCTAAAATTGAAACTGAAACTGTAAGCTTCTTTATCTTCACAATCTTGTAAGCTCTCAATCAAGAAATGAGTAAACTTTAGGGTTTAGTAAAACCTAAATTGAATTTGATGTTAAGATCTTAACTATAATTAATGGCCATTTTTTTAAAAAACCATATTTATGGATTTTTTTGGTTTTAAAACCAAATTTATGTTTTCTTTTCTGGTTTTAAAATCACATTTATGTTTTTTTTTCTTGATTTTCAGCTCGAATTGAGTAAATTTTAGGGTTTAATAATCCCTAAATTGAATTTAATGGCCATATTTATGTGTTTAAAACCATATTTAAGGTTTGTTTTTGGTTTTAAAACCATATTTATGTTTCCTATATAAAAAATCATATAAATGTTTTTAAACAATATTTATGATTTATATGGGTTTTAAAATCACATAGATATTTTTGTTAAACTATATTTATGTTTTGTTTTGATTAGATTTCAAACAATATTTATGTTGTTATTATATAGGTTGAAGAAAAAGGATTTATGGCGAGGATTAGTGCAAGATTAAGGAGACGACCAAGACCTCCTTATAGCTCAGGAAGACCTGGTCAAAACAACTGATTCACTCGTTTGTCTTATTCACGAATTATCTGCTGTTTAATATATCTGTAATTTCAATAAACTTTAATTTAGGTAGAAAATAATGTTATTTAAAAACTGAACCAGATTAATAGTTATTGTATAGTAGTATTTTAATTAATTGATTAAATATTTGTCTTTATTATATTGTTATCAAAAGTTAATGGCATAATACTCACGACAAAATGAATTATAAATTACATTTTGTTGATCACCGATGATAAAAAAACTTATTTTCCAAAATATATATACAAATACAATTTTCTTGGTATCATATATTAGAATGGAAACTAAAATATTTGATCTAAAATCGAACCATATCTTAAAAACTTAATCCAAATCTAAATCAAACCAAAAAATAATCAATTTAAACTCAAGGTTTCTTTGTTAATTAAAGATGCATTTGCTTAAAATCCAAATTTGAACACAACCAAATCATATTATATGTATGATTCGCTTTTAAAATAACTTATACTCAACAAAAAATCTTACCAATTAAAACTTAAGATTTCACTTGATTAAACATTCAGATGTTATCTTGATATAATAAAAAAAAAGACAAAAATACACGCTTTGTGTTAATTAATATTATTATTCTTCGAACTATATTTTAATCATAAATCAAATATCTAAAATTTTATATAAGTTAAACTAAATTAAATATACACTATTATTATAAAATTAGTACATCTTAAAAATCAGTTTATTTTTGTCAAGAACTTTAGAAGTCTTTAACTCAAAACTTTTCATATACTGTTCTATGGACATGGTTTGCGTTTATAAACCTTAAGTAACTCGATGTTTTCTATGAAGTGAAGAAGATTTATGTTGTCTGTAAAAAATAAAAAAATTCTAGTTGTAACACTCGTATACCACTCATGAAGAAGAAATTTTCGATTGTGTTTTGCATTTTCTTTCTGGTCCTTAAAAGCTTTTTGTTGCATAAAGCCCATGAAATAGGCCCAAATAAGGGAATTAGCCAAAGCCCATTAAAGAAAAAAGTGATCCAAGTCAAGTTCAGGTTCTTAAGTCTTTACCCTAGCGAACATTTCCTCTCTCTTTCACATTCACTCAGTTATGGCGTCTCGGAGAGTCTTATCATCGCTTCTCCGTTCATCTTCCGGTAGATCTGTTGCTAAATTAGGCAACCGAAACCATAGGCTTCCTTCTCCTTCACCCGCTCGTCACGCCGCTCCATGTAGTTACCTACTCGGCCGTGTCGCCGAGTATGCGACTTCTTCACCCGCAAGCTCAACTGCGCCATCGTCTGCTCCTGCTAAGGATGAGGCGAAGAAAACCTATGATTACGGTGGTAAAGGTGCGATCGGGCGTGTTTGCCAGGTCATTGGTGCCATTGTTGATGTGAGATTCGAAGATCAGGAGGGATTGCCTCCGATCATGACATCTCTCGAGGTACAGGACCATCCCACGAGATTGGTGCTTGAGGTTTCTCATCATTTGGGTCAAAATGTCGTCAGAACCATTGCTATGGATGGTACTGAGGGTCTCGTCCGTGGAAGGAAGGTTCTCAACACTGGTGCTCCAATCACTGTAAGTAGTTTCTATGTCAAGATCTTACCTTTATGGATCGCTAATCCGTTAAATCAGCCATTGGGAGGCCTAGATCTGTGAATTCGTTGATTGGATTTTGTCTAGTCTCGCCAGTCTCTGTTCGTGTTTTCCTTATGATCTTTGTTGACTTTGCTCATTTACAGCTTTTTGTTTCTTCGAAAGTCTCATTTTGAAAGAATTCTATGTGCAGATGATTTCGTGATTTTGGTTGACTAATCATTTATTTGGTGCGATTACAAAAATGACTTTTTGGCTTGTTCTGACTATTCAAGGTACCCGTTGGAAGAGCTACCCTTGGACGTATCATGAATGTTCTTGGAGAACCCATTGACGAGAGAGGCGAAATTAGTAAGAAGTCTAAACCAACCTTAATCAATGTCTCACTTTCTGCAAACCTGTCGTGACAGTATGTTCTTGCTCTTGCTCAGAGACCGACCATTACTTACCTATTCACAGAGATGCTCCAGCTTTGGTTGATCTAGCCACTGGACAAGAGATTCTGGCCACTGGTATCAAGGTAGATTCTGCGCCATAGTTTCGCTCTGTTTTCCAGTCATATGTGTTGTCTTTCGTGTTTCTAGCTGCTGATCTTCTTTCCCTCTTTTCAGGTTGTTGATCTCCTTGCTCCTTACCAAAGAGGAGGAAAGATTGGTCTATTTGGCGGTGCTGGTGTTGGGAAAACTGTGCTTATCATGGAGCTGATCAACAATGTTGCGAAAGCTCATGGTCTGTTTAGAACAAGTAGTTCATTTTGTGTTAGTCCTGTTTCATTTTAGTAATTGGTGCTTCTTCCAATGGGTAGGTGGTTTCTCTGTGTTTGCTGGTGTGGGAGAACGAACTCGTGAAGGCAATGATTTGTACAGAGAAATGATTGAGAGTGGTGTCATCAAGCTAGGCGAGAAGCAGGTTTTCAGCTAATTTGATTAATATTCATCTTTGATTTTCTCTGGACATGGCATTTGCTTGAATGTTGTTGCTCAATTTTTTCTGTTTTCCTGTCTTATCAGTCTGAGAGTAAATGTGCTCTTGTGTACGGACAAATGAATGAGCCCCCGGGTGCTCGTGCCCGTGTTGGACTTACTGGTCTGACTGTTGCTGAGTATTTCCGTGATGCAGAAGGCCAAGATGTCTTGCTTTTCATTGACAACATTTTCCGTTTCACTCAGGTGAGTCTTTTTTTGTCTCTATCTCATCACCTGTGTGCCATAAGCATGAGCTAAAATTCTCTTTTGTATAGGCCAACTCTGAAGTGTCTGCTTTGCTCGGTCGTATCCCATCTGCTGTGGGTTACCAGCCAACTCTGGCTTCTGATCTTGGTGCTCTTCAAGAGCGAATCACAACCACCAAGAAAGGGTCCATCACCTCAGTCCAAGCCATCTATGTCCCTGCTGACGATTTGACAGATCCTGCCCCTGCTACAACTTTTGCTCATTTGGACGCAACAACTGTGCTTTCAAGACAGGTGTGAACTTTTTTCCTTATTCGTTAGAACATTTCACTTGTGATGCTCGTAAAGCTGATATATTTATACTGTTTCTTTTCTCATGTGAAGATTTCTGAGCTTGGTATCTATCCTGCTGTGGATCCTTTAGATTCAACATCCCGTATGCTCTCACCTCACATTCTGGGTGAGGAGCACTACAACACTGCTCGTGGTGTGCAGAAGGTGCTACAGAACTACAAGAACTTGCAAGATATTATCGCCATTTTGGGTATGGATGAGCTAAGTGAAGATGACAAGTTGACTGTTGCCCGTGCCCGTAAGATCCAGAGATTCTTGAGTCAGCCATTCCACGTTGCTGAAATCTTCACTGGTGCCCCTGGAAAATACGTTGATCTTAAGGAAAACATTAACAGTTTCCAGGTACATATATATGCACATACATAACCTTATTAGTCTAATATGTCTTTCTTCATTGATCCATGATTGTTTGCTATGTGTGAGCTTATACGAACTGTAAATTGTTCCAGGGTTTGCTCGACGGTAAGTATGATGATCTTCCTGAACAGTCGTTTTACATGGTTGGAGGAATCGACGAGGTGGTTGCTAAAGCAGAGAAGATCTCAAAAGAATCAGCAGCTTAAGGGTTTTATTTATTCATATGCTTAAATACTGCTCTTCTTTTTATTGACAATAACGAAAAGAAACAAAAGCAATGCATTAGGTTGTTCTGCTGATGCATTGCGATCATTGTGAGTGTGAGATAGCTCGGAGAAAAACAGATTCATTCGCTGGAGTTTTTGACTAGAAATAAAGGAGACAAGTGTTGATTTTTGCAATCTCCACATTTGTATTGAAATTTTCGCTTTTATGGAAAGTGTTTTTACAAGATTCAATGTTTTGCCACCCGAATTAAGACTCATTTGACAAGAAATGTTAGAAAGCCAGTGCTGAGTTTGCATGATACAACAGCCACTGTAAAGTAAAGCGAAGCGAAGGCTGGTGAGGAAACCTCCCTGGATTTGGACTTTGCTTTTATTCATCTTCTATATAAATTGTTTCAAATTTACAAATGCAGTACTACCTTAAGGTTCTTTCTGTAGAGTTGATTCCTATGTACAATCTTCTCACTTGTAAAGAGTTTCAGTAAAAACAAGACATACTAGGAGTCTTCAATAATGTTCGAGAACTGGAGCTGTATGATTGATACCAAGAACCAGAAAGTAAATCCTTTTCATTTCATTCTCATATATACAAGAAAAAAGAGGCCTAAAGACCACAAGACCAGGTCCTACAAAATTATCAGACCTTTGTGTTTTTCTTTTTGTTTCTTATTTAATTTATCCTATAATCTATAATCCTTTTTACTTAGCTCCCACTAAAGATCTTCCCTTCTGTGTCTATAATCCTTCTTACTTTCCTGCAGCCGCAACTAAACCCAAGCTTCAGGTGCTTCGTTTGTGTTTATCATTGTCATCTTCATCTTCATCATCTCTTATAACGTCTATAACCGTAGCATTGCAGAAGAAACATCTTTGACAATTGAGAAGATGTCTAGTTATGCAGCCATAACATGATCGATGTGAACATGGAACAATCATGGCATTAGCCTCTCCTGCATAGCAGATACAGCAAGTGTTGTCTTCTATATCTGTTATGTCTTTCTTCAACAATTCTTCTTCTCTTTTGGGTTCTTGCAATGAAGCCTGGTTTATAAGATGGCTTAAGAAGTTCTCAAGTTGTGTAAGTTTCTTTACGTATGCATCATCCCCGCTTACACAACCGTCCTGGAAAAGCTGTGTCAGTAACAGAAGCAATGAGCAAAAGCTAGATATTAGGAGCTTACGTACCCAATTATATTCCAAGAGATATTGAAACCCACAATAGACTGTATCAGGACAGTCCATGCTCGCGAAAAGACCAATTACATCATGTTGTTGCTTTGGTTTTGAGTCTTCACTAGCCTCTAATAGATTCAAGATTATACCAACCAAAGGAGCTAACAAGATCCCTCGGGTAATTTTCTCTGAAGGTTGTCCTTGCCGTCTTAGTGACCTGACAGAGCTCAAAACCAGAAGAAAACATATCAATGAAAAATGACTGATGTTTCAAAACCCTTTTAGAGCTGTTTGGGATAATTTTAATGAACTTACAGATCAAAGAACTCGTCATCTACAGCTGAGGTCATGTGATTCAAGATGAAAACAATCAACTCAGTGAGCCTACGTAGATTTGTGTCGGTCCCAGAGAGAAATGCTTGTGGTATTGCATGAGTACAGAACTCTAAGACCCTTGCAAGATTGCTTGAAAGCTCAAATATCACACAACATTTCCTTTGCTGAAACTCCATTACCTGCATACAGACAAGAATCCAAACCCGTCAACGAAAGAAACATAGAAGACTACAAACACTCACAAAGGTATTTTCGATTATGCAACACAATCATTCAGAGAGAACAGATTAATTACTGCAAAACTTCATGGATTAAAAGGATCCAAGCCTATAATCTGACCTGATACTTTTCTTGCATTTCTCGCACCGAGACAGAAAATTCAGTGATTGACCAGCTCAGCGTGTTGAATAGCCGATTAAGAAAAGTAGAGAGTAATTCACCATCATTGATACAAGCATCGCGTAAGAGAGCCTAGACATTAAAAAAAGAAAATCAAAACCAAATAAGTATACTAGGGATCATATAGGAAATAGGTTAAATCAATTAGACCCACCTGGAAAACAGTAGATGAAAATGAAGACTCCCCGTTCTTTAAAGAACTAAACCCAGAGCCTTTGCAAAGACGAAGAAATATATTGGTGACAGGAATCCAGGATCTATTGTCAAACGCTGAAAGTAGAGCTGTAGGCATGTGCAGAGTAGCTGCCTCGTTACTCTCAAAGGCTTCCAAGTACTCTTTGTACTGTACCAGAACTGATATTGACTGGAGAAGTAGATCTCTAAGATCAGTGTTCGATATCCTCGAATCGTTGAAGTGGGTAACTACGAAAGTGATCTGAAAACCCAAGAATTTGCAATAAGTATATTAAAGGCATGGTGTAACTGACCTAAAGCTAATTGGCTGAACTCTGCTACAAGACAAAAGACAAGAAAAGAAAATTGTGATAAGAGATTTAGGCATACAAATGATGAAAGTCCTTGTCTGATAAATATTGTTGATGGGACAAACGGAGGATCACTCTTGCGCAGCACATGGAAACAGTCGACCTGAGGAATATGTCTAGGAGATTGTAAACTAAAGAATTTCATTTAAAAACAACGATAACGCAACAGGACGAGTTCTTGGAACATCTCATAAAACGGAAGCCTCAACCAAAAAGAAATTGATATAGTTATATTCTTATCAAGAACCAGAAATGGGCTAAGGAAAATTACCAATGATTCAAGGTAGAACTCTGGAATATAAACAAAAACAGAATCCATTTTGCTGAGAATCAGAAGTAACTGTACAACCCACATGCACAATGCATACATTCCTCTTTGCTTCCACCGAGAAAACAATGAAATTCGGAACCTGTAAGAAATGATCCAGAATGAGGGAAAACAAAAGAATAGGGATATAAACATTGTAACATGGCCTCACATGAATCATTATTGAGCCCTCTTTACTACACCCCCTTCTTTGGGAGTTACCACAATGCAAGAGTTAAGTGAACTTACCATGATGTATGTCTAACACACTCCATCACTTCTTCCTTGTAGTTGTTGCGAGTTTCCTTCAAGCGCTTTAATTGGTCACTTGAAGTCCGCTCTCTTATCTGTTTATCGGTTTCTTCAAGAAGTGATATTGATTGCGATTGGTGAGACATATAATATGATGCCTAAACAAAATGACAACCTATCAGCCTACCAAGCTTATTTGGGTTGCAAATGACAGAATAGAATCTAAACAAAACGGAAAAACCTAAACTTACCTGTTTAAAATTAGGAGCGACAGCAATATGGTATAATAGCAATAGAGAATCCAACAGTTCTTCCTCACTTAATATAGCAGATGATATTCTACTTTCTTGTAGGGCAGTCCTCGTAAATCTTACTGGACGATAACCAAAGTCAGGGTCAGACTGATCACTTGTGCTAGGTTTATCTTCTATTTCTTCACTAAAATTTCCAGCGCTACAATCTGCAGTAACATGTGAGGATCTCTCAGGAATGGAGCTGCATTGACCACGAGAACTTTTAGTAGTACTTTTTCCTCGATCCTTCAAGGATTTAGATAGATCAGTATAAAAGGGTAAGCAACAGCATGGCTTCTGCTCAGTCCCATGTGTTACTCTATTCTGTTCATCATCCATACAACCTTCTTCCCACCGCATTATTTCTTCGTCTTGATCATCTGTCGGGTAAGACTTCACGATATGACTAAACAGCCCACCAAGCCTAGTGATATCAGCTCGATGTGGATCATTTTTAAGAAACAAACTCAATGGAAATTTCTGTTGACCACCTCTGTGAAGAAAACCAACATTGTGATGGACCGCTTCACTACTCTTCCGTAGTGCGAAACCTTCTGACAGAAAATGGAGTATAACAGAGAACAGAGATACAAGAACTGAATTACGTGTAACTCCAGAAAGGGCCAGATTCCTATCTGAGCCTCTGTTTTTCAATAAAAGATTCTGTAGGAATCCCCTGAACACTGAACCAGGAAGCTGGGGTGGTGACACAGGTGGTATGAATTGTATGACCATAAGACAGATGTTCCTCTGCTTCTCTTCGATCTGAAATCCAAGAGAAAAAAATTATACATGCAATTCTTTATAGCAAAGGAAATCAATCAAAAAATATCCTATCATACCTTGTTAATGGCTTCAGAAAGAGCAGAGATGGTAAATCCCATACTACTCTCGTAAGATATATTTTCAGAGGATCCATGCCACCAAACAACAGGCATTAGTTGCTGTAAGTCATGCTTGTTGGAACTCCGGCATGACAAGAAACCTTCAAACAAAAACTCGAAATGCAAAGATCTCCACCACTGTACCATCAATTCTTCCCGTTTTAACAAATAACATGCCAGTGCAAGATAGGGATAAGGTCCTGAGTACGGACATTCAGTTACAATCAGCGTCGCTGTTTTGCAGCCAAAAGCAAGAGCGCTTACTACATGTTCAAAGATCAAATGAGACTGTGGGACCTCAAGAAGCACATCAAGTACTCTGTCTAAACTTCTACAATCATGTGGTGCTTGAGTTCTGAAAATCTCCAAGAGGAATGACAGAAATGCCCCACGTCCTAAGTACTCGAGCAACAAAGGGTTTTGCTCAAGTATGTAAAAGAACTCATCACATATGGCATGGGAAACAGGGAAAAAGAGTTCTTCAACTGAAGAAAGCCTCCTCAATCTACTTAATGTATCAGCCAACGAGCGATCTGGCCTATCCAACAGTCTTGAGAAGCAATGTAGTAGCTCTGTTGCAAAAGAATTTTGAGGTGGGACTTCTTGAAGAGGTTGGAAACCTTTTACAGGGTACTTAAATGGGTGAGCACCAAAATTTAACTCACACCTCTCACCTTGAGAGAGAGAAATAGCAGGATAATACCCGAATCCAGGTCCAAGTTTTCTGATACCAGTAAATGCAGCTCCAAGGGAGATACCATTCCTGTAGAAGGAGATCTCATCACAGTTCAAATCTATACAGCAACCGATGACATCCCCAGCTACCCATGATTGCCCATAAGGCTCAGCTTCCTTGTTCCATTTGCTTACCCTTCGACCATCGAAAGCATATGAATCATCAGCATCACCCACACCTTTCTGGTCTGTGAAAGGACAAGCAATTGTTGCCCATCCAAGTTGTTGAATTCCAGAGGTTTCTAAAGCAACTTCATACATCCATTTTCCTTTCCAAATACAAGCATTGGCCCTGGCACTGCTGAAGAGTGCTAAGCTCTCCAATACAAGAGGCGGCTTCACAATCCTAATATCACCACATATGCTATACTCTTCAAGACCAACAGCAGGAGGTCCAACACCATGACGAACTACACTTATTCCTTCTCTCTGACTAACTGAAGCAGCTAGTTCACCATGAAGCTTGGAGAACTGATTTCTAATTACACTCCTAATCAAACTACTATCTACTTGTCCATCCAGTGGACCAACCGACTTTTCTGCTAAACCAAAGATATACTCGATAGTCCGTTCTAAAGGCCGGTGACCAGAATAGTCAAAATGTGGAACAATACGAGCTTTCGACGAATTTTCCTTGGCATCTTCACCATTTAGTAAAACAGCCAAACCAGAGGCAAAAGTACCAACCCGTAGGCTGTCTTCAGCCATATGGCATTGATTGTCAATCACACAAGCAAGCCAACTCAAACACTATTCACAACTAATTACACAATAATTCAGAATCTTCAACAAGAACTCATCAGACACAATGAATGTTCCAGAAGAGCTGTAGATAGAAGAAACAAAGTAGCAGTAACATAAGTTTCCAAAATAAAAGTTTCCATGAAATGAATGAAAGATTTCAAATTTTTGTTACCATAAATGGTAGTAGATGGACAACGAATTATAAAAAACAGAAAAGGCTTCTTTTCTAAACTCAATTCTCAGTTAATTTGAAGAACACCGTTGCTTCGACAAAATCTGAACCAAAAATTTCAAACTCACCGGAGAAATTGACATACAAAGCGAATCCCAAACGATTAAATACAGCCGCCAAAATCAATTTCCAGATTCTTCAATAAGATCCAAAACAAAGTCGGCGGAGTCGTCTCTTAGGGTTTTTCAAAATTGAAAAAGAAAAGGAGAAGACTTTTTTGCTTCCTTGAACGGAGAGAGAAGAGAGAAGAGAGATTCTGCGCCCAATATTTTTGGGAATAGAGAAGAAGAAGAGAGAGAAATCAGACCGGTGGCTAACACCCAACGAGCCAATGGAGCGTGTGGCGTGTGGGACATAAACTGACACGTGTCGGTTTATATGACGTAGTTGATGACGTAAGCAAATCGACGATCCGAATGACTACTACTCTCAAATCGTTAGAAAATTTCTAATAGTTTTTTTTAATAAAAATGTGAATCTTTCGTATAATGAAAAATGTAAGGATTTACAAAGGAGAGCTTTTAAACTTGGTTCGATGCCAAAAAAAATAAAAAACATGGAATTAATACAATATCCAGTCCATTAAAATCAATGAAGTGGTAAAGATTTTTGTGAATTCCAATTGGAGACATCGAATTGGTTTTTCGCAATCAAAGACATTTGGGTAACCTTGATTCCATCTAAACAAAGGCAGGTGGAAGCATTTCAACATTGGCTCGTAGACATAGCCATCAACAGTGACACCAAAAGAATGTGCCAAGTACTGTCTCTGGTGGCTGTCACTCTATGCACATACCATGAGTTAGCTCAAAACGAAATCAGACACACCAAAAAAGCTTCAATGAGGCTTACTAAATTGAGCCACACAATCAATCCACTGGCCTTACTACATCCTCCACACACTTAAGCTTGAATTGAAGAGTCTAGACCTCAGTTTAACCCGCAATACCTAACGAGTCAACAAGGAAAATGATTCAAAATGAGCTGAGCTCCAACTGAAAAAGGCAAACACTAGAAAACGAAGAAGCTCTAGTCGCTAAACACAGAGAAGCATGATCAATGGAGAGAACTCCAACAACACACTCCCACTGAACACGGAAGAGAAGAAACCTAGCAACTTGTACACTCCAAACACACGGACGAAGGATCTAGAATGAACTAGACCCTCACCACCTAACTCAAACCATGCAAGAGGAAGCGCTAGCTTAGTAAGAATTCCAAACTGGTTACCTCAACCCTAAGGCGGAAGCAAGAACTCTGAAGACTCACTGAGGAGGTCCCATTAGCTGCGTCCACTGGAAAAAGCGCCTCCATTGACAACATAGCAAAGCAGATCTGGATCTACTTTCAAGCGAGAAGCAGAGACGAGGGAGAAGAGACGAAGATGCGCTTGGGATTCAAAGCTGTCTTCGGCTAGAAATCCGTAGTGAACGCGACCGCAACCCATCTGGACCACCGATGCTTGACTTGAAACCGATGCATAAAGAGAGATGAAACGAAGAGAAGCACTCACTCGAGAATCACTGGGAACTAAGCAATTAAACAAAAAAGAAATTGATCCTCTCACAGTGCCGGTGCGAAGCAGACACCGAAGGGGAGAGCGTGATTGACTGAGGCAGAGGCTTATTTGGCGATGTGTTACGTCTAATAGTTGATGTAACATTATCAATTTATCATAATCATATTAGATGATGTCTCGTGCTATGCACGAGATGTGTTTGTGTGAAAAATTAATATGCATTTGTAGTTATTTTTATTTATTTATAATATATATATGTGATTTTTGTTTATTTCAATATATGTAAATTTATTAATTTTATATATATTTGAGATGATAAAAATTAATTTATAATAATGACTGTTGTACATGAAATATATATTTTAATTTCTATTGATTTAGGTTTTGATATATTAAATGTTTCGTATATAAATTTTTTTGACTCGTATCATTAAGGTTTTTAAACCCATGTTCGTTTAGGTTTTTGGACTTGTATTTATTTAAACTCATGTTCATTTACATTTTTAATTTTTAGATTTATGTTTATTTAGATTTGTAGACATATGTTTATTTAAGCAAACATGGGTCATGTGTTCATTTAGACATTTTAACTTGTGTTTAAAACTTACTATAATTTATTAATATTTATTATATTTTTAAATTAAAATATTTTAAATATATACATTTATAATTTAATGTTAGTAACGTAAGAGTAAAATTATTTTTTTAACTTTTACGAAAGAGTATGAGTCGGGACTATTATTTAATGAATCTTAAAACTAATCATGGATGTGTCATCTATTTAAACTGAAGAATAGAATTTAAGCTATTAGGATAAGATGTAAAATTTTAAGATAGAATTGATTAACGGTATTTTTAATGATAAACTAAATATTAGGAATTAGTTATGATGACCTTAAACTATAGTTGATCCATGATATGATTTATGTATGTGTTATATCTTATATAAAATTATTAATTAAATGTATAGGTTAGATTTAACGACATAAAATATTATATAAATTATATAAATATTATGGTGTTATATCATATGTCTAAAATGATTAAATAATCATATATAGATGATCAAAATTTTACAGTGACATCATCATACAATAAGGTAAGACATTCATGAAGAATTAAATTCATTCTGATAATAACAAAATTTAAAAATTCAAAACTAACTAATATTAAGTTTATTGAGTATTAACTGAATTTTTTACATAATAACATATTAGAGATTAGAGATGTATATGACACGAATTAAGACAATATACATTCATACTAATTATTATTATTTTCAAAATATAAAAGTGAAAAAATAACTAACGATATCCTCTATAATTATCGATTATATTGTTATCTAACTAATTAATTAACATATATAGAAGTCATTTGAATAATTTTCTTATTAGGATCAGGAGTAAAATTTTAAAATAGATATTGATTAGGAATATATTTTGTATGATATATTTTAAATATTAGGAATTAGTTATTATAACCTTTTATATTTATTTTAAATATAGTTTAATATAAAATATTATGTTTAAAGTTAATATTAATTTCTTATAAAATTATTTTTGTATAAATTCATCCACAATTTATGTCATAATAAACTTTACCTCAAAAAGTTTTTTTTTATGTTTATCTAACGTTTTTTTATATAGTATATTTTTTATTATATTTAATTGTTATATTTTTATATATTTTAGTTAAAATAAATTTTTATATATTTAAAGTTTTTAAAAATATTATATAGATAAAAACAATAGTAATAACTAGTTAAATTTTTTTTATCAAATCTTATCCAGAGATAAACAAATTTTTTTTAATTATTATAAAATATATGAATATGTTAATGCAATAATTTTATTATATATAAAAATATGAAGAAGTAAATACTTTAATGATAATTTTTTTGTTTTGTTTTTGTCTTCTATTTACACGTGACACTTTGTCTTGTTAATGATTAATCAAAATTCAAAAGAGGTAGTGAAGATAAAAGAATTTTAATATCCGATTTTAAGTTGCTTAGAGAAACAAAACTTAATCATCAATGTCTAGAAAGTAACATCTATATGTGTGTAAAATATTAAAAAATATATGTATATATTAATTCTTAACCCAATAGTACCTAAACATATAAATAAAAGCATAATTCTTCTGTTTCGCATCCCGTTAAACATCTTTTTATAGGTTCACGCAGTTTTGATTTCTGCATTCATGTTTACCAATATGCTATCTCGATATTTATTTATGCGATACACATATTCGTCATAAGAGGTTCTATTAACAGCTTATTTAACGAGTTTTTTTCTAGTGGTTTTGATTTTCGTATCTTGAGTAGTAGATTATTAATTAGTGTCATTTTTTATATATTCTTAGTCTAACCTCCTTGAAGTTTTTATATTAACTTCTCTTGTTTAAGCGTAGTTTCTGAAAAAATCTCATTTTTTCACCGGCTTTTGTATTAAAATTTATTGTTATTTTCTTGAATTTTAATATATGAATTATTCAGACGACCAAAAAAAAATCATCCCTAAAACTTAAAATATTGTTTATGAATTAGTCGGGTTCTTAATTTATTTTGAACATACAAAGTTTTTATTGGTATAGTGCAAACATTCAAGTTTCTATATTTTATCTGATAATTTTTAGTGTTTATGGAATTAGTCAGATTCATCTGGATTACTCTATAACATTTAGATCTCATTGTCTTTTATTTTTCTATTTTTATTTGAGTTGTCATTTTCATTTTGAGGTTTTTGTGTTACAATTTTTAATAAATTTTTATGTTTTTCTTTCTTTAGCCTTATTAATTTTATTATATTAGAAAAAAAATTGGTAACTAAAAATCTGAAAATTGAACGTATATATAAACTTTTTCTTTGTCAGTTAATTAATCATCAAACAGTTCACAACGCATATAATACGATTAGAGTCAAAACTATGTCAATTTAGTTAAAATATTTGGTTGATCAAGACCCAGAACGACGTCATTTTAGGGTCTTAGAGATTATTTTTTTTAAAAGAAAGCAAATCACGAATAGCCCTCGACATAATAACCGGAACCGAAAAACTGAATCGAAACGAACAAAACCAAACCAAACCGTTATAAAAGGAACTGAACCGAAGTGGAACCGGCTAAATAACCGAACGGTTCCAAAATTCAAAAACCAAAAGAACCGAAACCGAACCAGGAACCAAATAATTACCTGAAAGAACTAAAATACAATTGTATATTTAAAAATAATTATTTATATAGAATTGTATAATCTAAATATCCAAAATTTTAATTCTAAATCTAAATTACTAAGAAAACCAAAAATATTCAATTTTTTATAATTAATTTATGGTTTTTAATGATTTTTTTATTTAAAAAAAATTAAATAGAATATCCAAACCTGAACCGAACCGGAATCGAAGCGAAACAGAACCGAATATTAATAGGTACTCATATGTTACCAAATTTCAAGAAAGAAAAGAACCGGAACCAGATTGAACCGAACCGAATTTTTGTGGGTATCCATTAGTTACCACTTTTTCGGAACTGAAACAACCGACCCGAACCGAACCGAAGAACCGAATGTCCAACCCTAATCACAATATTCTTCTTAACCGTTTCTTCTACTTTTGAAATTGGGGAATAAGGGTTTCTGGGTCTGTGAAACAAAATGAGTAATTCTTCAATCTCTAGCCGAATTGTGCACCGCGTATCTTGAAATGGTATTTCGAAGTTGTGTTGGTGTGGTGAGAGGATCTTGACATTCACATCGAGGACGGTTGAGAATCCATGTCGGAGGTTCTATAGGTGTTCGGTTGCATTGAAGGTAAATCTTGAGATGTAATCATCTATGTCCATTAATTCGAGCTTGAATCCTTAAAACTTTGATATGTTTGTGTGATAGAGAGAAGGAAAAACACTTGTTTAAGTGGGTTGATGATGCTATTGTACGAAAATAAGGAGAAACGAAGTCCTCCACATCCTTACCAGCATCTAAGATTGCTCCATAGGCATGTTCACAAGGAATCCCTGTGATCTGCCACTTCATGCACGAGCATTCCATTCTCTCGGGTGTCAAGTTTACGTAATTAGAGTTTCCAGCAAATGTGACTTCGTACTGTCCGTGTGTACCTGCAAACACAGTTGAACTAGTGAACAAATAAAAGAAAGTTGAGTTTCCAGCAAGTGTCACTGTGTACCTTTTGTGAAGAACATTACCCCAAGCCCTAACTTATCATATGTTCCAAACCTAATCTTCCTATCTCTAGCAACAACCGGATCCTCATTATCCTCATCACTCTCTGGTATAGTTTTCCTACCAATCTTAAACTCATCAACCCAAATAGATACAGATTCCTCTACCTCAAACTCAAACCTCTCCAAGATGTCTTCTTCATCCTCCTTAATCTCGGGTTCATTTCTCTATTTTTCTTCTCTTTCTTCTACTTCCTCAGCGTCTTCGCTAACCCCACCTTCATTTTTCGTCATCGCCATAAAAAACATGTCCATCATCTTTGAAATCGAACTCCAAATCTGCTTCATCTTCCTAGCGAACAACGAAATCTGGGTCTTTGGAATCGCTAGCTTCTGCACTCACCATGTTATTCTCAACGTTCTTCATACTCGCATGACTCGATGAGCAACCGAAACCCCAATTCCACGAGCCAGACATTGAAATCGTTGCTTGTGCTCAAGAACCTTAATTTCAAAGAAATCTCCAATTTGATTTTGTTTAAGTTTGAATGAGAAGTGAGAGAGCGAACAACATCGCTTAAGTTATATTTTTTTTTGGGTTTCATAGCCTAAAACTCTTCGTAATGAAGTGTTTCTCATCAGATTGTATAACATAAAACGACTGTGTTTTACACTAATCGCACAATTAAAATGCTATAGTAAACGCTGTTTTAGGCTCAATTAGAAGCGTATTAATGTAACTAATCACGTTTGTTTGGGTAGTAAAACAATATATATATAAAATCTAGGATACGAAATAATAAGTAAAAAATATATGTTTTTCGAATGAGAAGAAAATAAGTATTAGGGAAATACTGGGGCAATAACTATTCAAGTAAATGTAAAGTCAAAACGACGAGACTTAGCAGCTGTATTTGACAAGTCATCGGAGCTTTCACAAATTTCCGATCAACCACACGACAATGTCAACCTGAAATTAAGACAAAATTCCTACTCGCTCTCAAAAACAACACGTCGCAAGCTATGAGGCCATCTATTGTCGCCTAGTGGCTAATAAAAAGATATCGTCCACGAGTTTCACGTGAATCAACAGCCACTTCACTTGCTGCTGTCTCTGTTGTTAAGAAAGCTACTCAAAACGATATCATTTAATAGTCAAATAATTCAAAACGCTGCGTTTTTGTTTGATGACAAGCCGAAGAGCAAAACTGTAACAAGTCCAAACAAAGCATAAGATAGAAATTTTTTCTCTGTCTATTGATACGAAGACTCATAAAGCCATATATATATATATATTCTAGGAGTATGCAAATAAAAAATGCCTAATTTGTCTAAAGAAGAACCAAATTCTTTAGTCTGAAGGAATATTATCCCACTTCGAAAATTTGAAATGATCATAACTAGTATAATAAGATATAGGCCTTTTTACTTATTGTCAATTGATTTTGAATTGGAAGCCCATATTCTAATATGGTATCAGAGCCCATGATCCTCGCTATCCAACCTAAAGTTGGTCCAATTATCGACAACCCAATCTCAAAATTGGTGTCGTTAATCCATCCCTGAACATATCGAGATCAACGGCTAAAAACCATCATCTCAAAGAGATGTATTAAGAAATATTATCCTACATCGGTAGTTAGAAGAATCCTAATTACTATACATAAAATATGAGACTGTCCACTTATTACCAATTGGTTTTGAGTTGGAAACTCATATTCTAATATCTGACACTCAAACTTTTTGTGAAGATGTCTGCTAACTGCACTTTGGTGGAGACTTGTTTTTTCTATAGTGATGGTGATCTTGACAATTTTTGAATACCTTAACGGATACAAATTTTTTTTGTCAAACATATTCATCTATTATGTGAAACACATCTAGATTTGAAATTTATGAATCTCCGACTCGTACTAGTTGGAGACTCGATCTGCATCATCGAAACAAAACTAGAGTCGACTAGCTTGGCAAACATGATTCCAAACTAAATCTTCTGCGAGTTTATTGTCATCCATCTACTCAGTTTGATTCACTACTAAATTGAATATTGACCACCATAATGATCTAAATAAAGGGCATGTAGAGACTACAGCCTTTTTCCATTTAATTGTAGAGAGAAACAAATGCTTTATCAGTGACTTTAAGTACCATTTTTTGGGCGTTAGGGTTCGATCCAATAATTTACTATCTAATAGCTTTCCATAAACTAATACATTTTGGATTAGTTGGGTGGTAAAAATCTGGATCACCAAAATTATATATATAAAAAAATGCTTTATCATGAAGAAGAGAATAAAGAAGCAATTTGAAGCAAGAATCCGATTAAAAAGATAAAAGAGTGTTCCAACACACAAATAATACAATCATAAATTGTTCATACATAATTCAGCTTCTTTAAATAGATTCTGATAAATGACTTAATCACGGAGTGCACAAGACACAATGGGCCTTTGATGACCTGCGTACACCATCACTTCATGTCCTGTATGCATCGACCACAATCTAGCCGTCATATCCGATGATGCTGTGCAATGAATATTACAAAATCAAAACCAGATTAGATTATTTCCAACAGATTCTTATTCCGGACTACCTAAAACATATAAATTATTATCCGGCGGAAATGTCCTATTTTGACAAATTTCTGTCGGAGATTCGGATGAATTTTCGTCGGAAAATGAGTTGAATTTTTTGTATATTTACATCTACAAACATTTATTCTTTAGTATATACACATATATACCAATTATGAAACATACTATATAAGGTAAAATGGTTTATCAATACATCCGAATTCTAGTTCTTTTAATCGAAACCGATCTATCAAAATGTCATTTTTATATTAAAATTTATAAATTTACATATTTTAATATGAACTTGAACACTTTATCCGCCCTATAAGAATTCGGGTTTATTAATTTGGTCACAATTATTCAAATGGATAGAGAGACTAAACAGTACCTGTTAAAAGGAATTCTCCATCCACTGAGAAGTTACAGCCCCAAACCCATCTTTGATGTCCTGTCAAATTATAAGTATTGATGAGTGTCTATATATATATATAAGAGTTTGTAATATAGATCATATATACCTCTTAAAACTTTCTCTAGTTTGAAGCCATCAACAACATTCCATAATTTTACTGTTTTATCAGATGATGCAGTGGCTAGATATCTGTAAATTAACAGCCATTAATTAAAGAAAACAGTTTCAAGAGAAAGAATATACACTTAAGAAACACATTAATCAATTAATTACTTTTTTTGAGGAGATAGAAGACATTTAAGGATGCATCCAGTATGAGCTTGTATCTTTTGAAGTGGCTCAAACTCAGTCTGAAAATCATCAAAAGTAGATCAAATTTAAAAATGATATATCTACAAGAAAATATACTGTAAAACTATGAACGATATCCTACGTTGAAAGTTGAGATCATTCTAATCTAATATATAATATATGGACTACTCTACTAATTGCCAACTGATTTTGAATTGAAAACTCATAATTTATTGTAATCGGATAGAAATACGACAACATTACATCCGTAAGACTTTTTCGAACTTTTTTCTTCTGCCGATCGATGGTTTCCAGACAGGTTTTTCAAGAGATGAATATATGGATAATTAGAGTATATATGGTTCAAGAGATTTGGATATGAATGTGAGAAGAGTACGTACTTGTGTTCCACGTATATAGTTCCATACAAAACATGTTCCATTGTTGTTAGCAGCAACCATCATTGCCTCATCTGGCATAACTGATAAAGAACTTATAGGTGTACCAATTTCTGGAACCTAGAGTTAATTATACACCAAGAGTGGGTGATTGATTATATCAACAAAAGGATACTCACAAAAATGTAACTTTGGATAAAGAAGAATATTTATACGTACCAGTTCATATCTACACAAATTTACTCTCATATCCCATAAGCGTACACTCCCGTTTTGGTCTCCAGATAACAATTCAGTCTAAACGAAAAAAAAAACCGAAAAAAAAATAGAGTTAGCTTCTACAAGAAAACAGCAATCATGGAGAAACCATGGATAAGTCAATAATTTTTTCATGGCTAAGTTGAAAAGTCACAAAGAGAATACAAAAAAACCACAAAAGATATTTAAGTAGCCACGAAAAATGCCTAAATAACTATCGAAAACCGTAAAAATCCGTAAAATATATATTGTTTAAACAAAAAACGATGAAGATATATCAATTCAGTCTGAAGAAAAAACCAAAAGAAATAGCTAGCTATTACAAGAATACAGTGTTATTTCCAATCATGGAACCATGAAATTTTCCGTGGCTAAATTGAAAAGTTACGAAAAATACGATAAAATCACAGGAAAAACCATCAAGAAACTACAAAAAATGTCTAAATAGCCACGAAAAAACCTAAATAACCATGGAAGACCAAAAATAAAATATCAATCGTCTTCAAAATATATAACAGCAATCTACAATAATCGTTGAACAAAAAGATGAAGATATATGGCTTAGCTAGTTGATCGATTTACCTGATTTGGATGTAAAACAAGTGTGTTAACCGCAGAACCACTCATATACGCCTTTTGGCAACTTGATTCATTCTGATCATTCATTTGGGAACCCAAACCAATTTTAAACTTGTTTTTGGAATCAGAAACATTTCCGTACACCTTTTGACATTCAGGAGCCCTGCATTTCAATTAACATAACAACAATTTTGTTGCTAAGATCATCCAAATCACTCTGAGCTAACTAAAAGAAACAAACAAACATGAATGTGTATATATATATATATACAACCTCAAGTCCCAGATCTTAATTTTGCCATCTTCTGATCCTGAATACATCATGTTTCCATCATTATTGAATCCTACTGCCATAACATTGTTGCTCTTCCATGAATGTGCCCTAAAAGTCCTCTCCTAATACACACATAAAAAATCCATCAAGAGCATTCATTCAAGAAATTCACAACAAGAGTTGTAAAAATGTGATGAGATATTCGTAGTGGAAATGAAGTCCGTCAAGAATTTTGGACATGTAAACTTTACTGTCGGTATTCCGTAGAACTACCGATAGTGAAGTTTATTCATAGATTATTTATTCAATTATGAAAATTGTAAAAATCTGATGAGATTCCCGATAGAAGTGAGGTCTGTCAGGAATTTTCGACAGGTAAACCTCACAATCAGTTCGAAAGTTCTGACGAACTACGACCAAAATTTATAGAAGAAAACCAAACACCAATAAAAAAAAGGACTTTGATTTACAGGTGTATGAGGGTAGTTGGAATGGAGATCAAAGAGTTGAATATTAGGATTGCAAGCTGCTGCGACTTTACACTTATCTGGAGTTATCTCAATCTTATTCACATGCTGAATTCAATAAAATGAAATTAGTTAAAAACAATAAAAAGACATGAATATCAATTCACAGACAATGACAAGTATTGAGAAACACAGACACAGACCAAATCAGGATAGGGAATGGTTTTGTAACATTGACCGGTTTGAGGTTCCCATAATCGAATTGTATTATCATAGCTTGCTGTTGCGAGAATTATGGAACGACGACTCATTTCTTCTCTTTTCGTAAGGATCAACAGAAGCTTATGATACTTATAAGAATCTTAAATCTAGGGTTTGGGAAATGAAGACAAAAGCAGATAACACATGTACAAGATCTTATCTTGTCCCTAGATCTTTTTGACTTAATTATCGTAAATTTCAGACAACAAAAAGTCTATGTCAAATCAATATATATATATATATATATATATTTTGTCAACATTAATCATTCAGTGTAGATCAACAAAGTCTCATTCATAGCCTAAATGCTTCAACTAAAACTGGTGGAATTCAAACTTCTCACCTCGTGGCTAGCTAGATCAAGGGCAAGCCAACTAGACCACCTATTTTTTGGCTATATATTTATTATATAATGCTTTCAATTTTTATATATTTTTTTACTTTCTTATAATTCATGATTTCCAGATATGCTCCCATTAAAAATGAAGAGGAAAAAAGAGAAATTTTAAATTCGAAAGTGGAAAAAAATCTGTGGAACAAAGAAAGGAATTTCTTAATCTAAAACAAGTAAAATATTCTGAATTATAATCACACACACACACACATATATATATATATATATATATATATATATATATATATAATGTTGGCCATAATGGGCCTTAGCTATTTGGTATTAGGAAATATGTAAATTAGGTTAAATAAGGTTGACTATTTATTTTGTGTATAGAAAGCTTTACCCTCCATCAATACAAATAAAATTCATATTACCCACCTAAATCAACATACAAATATATATATATAACTCATATTATTATGTTAATGAAATTTGTTTTTTTTTCTATTAAAAATATGATATTTGGTTCTCTCCTAACAATAATAACTTAAACCATACGATATAATTCAAGAGCTTTTCTAGTTGTTTTTAGGCTTTTTCTTATGTCCTTTAATTACAAAGCTAATCTTGTTGCCAACAGTATACTAGAATACTTTCGCGAGATTTATCATTTGTATATTCATCGTCACCTAATTACTTTTCTTCTCTAATACTATAATGTAAAACATAAAGTTGACAAAAAAAAAACCATAATACGATATGATTCCTCCTTAGATGTTTTATTAGAGATTCGTAAAGAATTATTTCTGCTCATTATCATGATTATATCATAATGAATCAGGGTGTTCGATCCATTTATTAATTCAGCTTTATTTCGGTTGGATTTTTCTGCTTTTGAGTGGAAGAATTTGTTAGCACATGCCCAGAAAAGGTACACTTATTAAAGGACTCTATAGAGAGGCAAAGTGATGATAGATTGGGTGTGTGTATGTGGTAAAATGTGTGCTCAATATTGGTTTATGTGGGGTGGATTAAACTGGTTTAATAAAAAGCTCAATGCAAAACACGATTGGAACACAAATTCGATGCCAAATTTACTAGTCCCTCTATCCCATTTTATTAGATTTTTAGGTATTATTTTTGTAAAATTTAATATGTTTTTACCTTGGGACTATTAAAATTCTTGCAACTTTTTTATGATTGATCAAAATATATTAAATTAAAATATTAAATACTACCTCGTTTCAGAAAGTTTGATTTTCTAGAGTTTTTCTTTGTTTCTAAAAGATTGATTTTATGTATTATAAATAATGTATTAATTAATGTCAAAAGTGTGTATTAAGTAATACATGTATCTTGAATTTTACAAAACTAATTAACTAAAAGAGTATAACTAGTGATATTATTGGGTGGTATACTCATTTTTATGTAATTAATTAAAGAAGAGGGATAAATGATTAAGCATTTATTGTTTTCTTAATCTTTGTAAAATATTCAGAAAATCAAACTTTTTGGATGTAATAACTATTAAAAATATTATTGAATTTTTTCAATAAGCGTGCATTCAACTAAAACATCTAATAAAATATGTGTAATATAAGAAATCGGCAAGAATGAACCATAAGAAATGAACATTTAATTTACAACCAATAAGAAACCTCCGAGAGATTACCGAATGAAAGATATCTAATAGATCGTGTTGAACAGGCGTAGACTGATCGTGTTGGAGAAATGATTTGTTGCCACAATCCAAATGAAAGTATTCATGTGCATTGTTTAGTGTTTTCTCATTGATCGATTCATATGATTTTATTTTATACTCTTTGATATCTTATTCCCAATTTGAATTTTCGAGCATGTATAATATGTCTAATGTTTTCTTATAACAAGAGTAATCCTGGCGAACCAGACTAATTTGATGGATGTGTAAGTTCGTCAGACACTTGTATATAATGTGAGACATAAAGATCAAAATCTCTGATTTGTGACCCACATGATCCAAATCAAAATCTCTCAATAACATGTCTAAGATTGTGGAGGCAATATATGTCAAAATTTCTCTTAGTCTAATGAAATATTTTAGTGTCTATTAAATTTGGTAGTCTTCATAGAAATTCTCTTAATTCACTATTTAATAGTTTCATTCCGCTGAAAAGCATAACTATTTATCAGGCTTCAGTTGCCTAATATATCAACTGAATAGTACAATAATAGAACAGTCAAGTAATCGAAAATTAGAAAGAAATGAACTTAATTACGTTTTCATGGAATAATCAGAAAATGTTAAAATGCTAGTTTTAGTAAATTAACAAGATTTTTTTTTCTTTTTTAAATGCACATTTGTTGAAATATCAAAACGTTTTTTTAATATATATATATTCGAAAAAAAAACTATGAATAGTAAAAATTAATGAACATTTTTTTGTCAAAGAAAAATAATGAAAGTCAAAAAGTGAAAAGTAATATCTTTTTTCAACAAATGGATTGGACAAACTCGTAACAATATCACATGGAGTATATTATTTATCATCGTATCAATTAGGTTTCGTGGCATCAGATTATTTGGTTTCCTCTTGTTGTTCCAAGGTTTGCTTTCGTATCATGGCTTGCTTTAAGAAACAAGTTATCAACTGGTGCTAGAATGAGAGACGTTGGGGTTGTATCCAAGTTTGTATATTCTGTGGTGAAAGAGAAGAATCTCATGATTATCTATTCTTTGTTTGTCCATATAGCTTTTCCGTTTGGACAGATCTTTCTGGCTCACTTCTTGGGGACTCCATCTCTCCGAATTGGTCTGATACCATCTCCTCTATTGTGGCTACCAGAAATTGTATTGATTCTGTCTTGCTTCGCTTACTCTTTCAAACTTCCATATACTACATATGGTGTGAGAGGAACTCCCGCATTCATGGTCGTGGCTATGCTGATATTCGATCTATTTGTAAGACCATTGATAGGGTAATTAGAAATAGAATAAGTTCTCTTTATTATCAATTTCCTCATAGACTTGAAAGTATTCTTAGACGATGATTTGAGGTTCATTAATGATTTTCATTCTTTGAAAAGTTTATTATTTAGTATTATGTTTCTATTCATTCGTATGTAATCTTCTTTGGCTGAAAGAAATAAAGTTCACATTTAAACAAAAAAAAACTTATTAATTCGTCACTTTTTGCAATTTTAACCTTCAACTCTACAAAATCAAATCAATCCACCAAATCAACAATAATGTGTAATATAACTTATATAACTTTTTAAAATTTCTTTATGATCACATATATTATATTTCTAAAATTTTATGTGTAGATATAGATCCCTTATTTGGAGAGTTTCGATTTTATAACTTACCACAATTTTAAAAGTTTGATATTAGAGACGGATCATTTGAATTTATTTAAATTTCTTAGAGACAGAGGTTAAAATTACAAAGAGTGATGGGGTTGATTTTTTTTAACGTAAAATTCTATTAATTATCCTGTTATAAATTAATTAGGGCTCCTTCTTTTTTCTCTTCTTCTCCAACAAAAAAAAATGTCTGATCCAGCCGCTTCGAACATAGAAGGCCAGCAAGAAGATATTGGTGGAGTATTCCGTCTTTATTGTCAATAGTAAGAAAACCCTTAACTCGTTTACTAATTAGTTTTCGTCTCTTCTTATCTAAATTCATAAGACGAGCTTTAAGCTTCATCGTCAGAAACCTAATAAGCCACATGAGATTATGTCTTCTTTATTGTTTTTGTAGCTACCAAACGATGTCATCTTGAACTACTTAGCTCGCGTCCCGAGACAAAAATACCTTATCATCTCTCATGTTTCAAGCTTCCGATCATTTGTGCTTTCTCCTGAGCTTCGAAAGATGCGATCATTAATCAGCAAAGATTATCCACTCTTTTATATCTGTTTTGACGAGGATTATTTTATTAAGACTGATGCCATTGCCAAGAAATATCCCTGGTTCAGATTTGACCCTAATGAGAAGAAAACAAATGATTTCCAACCAATTCCAGCACTTTCTCAAGAGAACATCCACTATGGCCCGAGTGTCTGATAGGCTCCAAGATTTATTTTGTTGGAGGATACCCACCTAATTATTCTCAGAACCTATGGATCTTCAATTCCATGTCTGGTTAGTTATGTAAAGGTCCTAACATGAAGGTAGGTCGCATGTTACTGGGTGTGGCAGTATTGGATGGGAAACTATATGTAATGGGAAAGTCTCGCAAACAACATATCCAAATGGAAGTTTTCGACACAAGGTTTGGATATCCAAAAGATAAGTTGTGGAGAATGGTTCAAGGTTTGGATATGCTTATAAATGCACTTCCTAAGAAGGTGGTAATGGTGGAGTGCAAAGGAAAACTTGGATTTTTATGGCAAGAGCGTGAAATAACCAATATGAGGATTTGGTGTGCGATGATTGGGTTGTATAGGAGTGGAGTAGAGATCCATGGAACAATCGAGTGGTCTGTTCTCGTTGGATATTTTCCACATTCATATCTTTGTCGTCATTGGCGTTATCCCACCCAGTTTCAGTTGGAACAGTTAGGTTATGGATCATGTCTTGTCGATCCTATTGTTGAAAATAGAAAAATAAACATTGAAACAGTTTATATTTATAACTACAATCCTAAAGTTGGTTCTGATCACTTTCTGAATTCTTTAAAAAGTTGAAAGCACTTATAAAAGCTTCTCGGCCACATATCTAAGATTGTGGAGACATATGACAAAATTTCTTTTAGTCTAATGGAAAGAGTCTTGTGTCTATTAAATTTGTTTGTCTTTATCGAAATTATTCGATTCTCTTAGTTCACTGTTAAACAGTTTAATTCTGCTTAAAAGCATGACAACTAGTTATCAGGTTTTGACTGATATATCGAGTGAATAGTACAATAACAGAACAGTCAAGTAATCGAAAAATAGAAACAGTTGAACTTGATTATGTTTTCATGGAATAATCACAAAATGTTATAATGCTAGTTTTATTAAATTACCAAGGTTTATCTTTAGTTTTATTTTATAGAAATATACATTTGTAGGAATACAAAATGACTTTGTCAGAACATAAAACATATAAATTTAAATAAAATTATATAATTAGTATTAAGTTTTGGTCAAATATAGTAATGAACTTTAAAAAGTGAAAAAGTAGTATATTATTTTTCATTGTATGATTAGGGTTTTGTGCAATTTTTTTATTACTTCTTCTTTGTCCCAAAATATAAGATTTTCTAGCTAAAATCACGTTTATTTAGACACTTTAATAATTTGCTTCAAATTTTAGTTTATTAATATTTGACCAATCATAAAAAAGACTGCAAAATTTTAATAGTTCAGAAATATTCGATACACTAAATTTTATATTGGAATTTCTAATATTTTGGGTCAGAGGGAATATAATTTTTCACTTTTTGCAATCTTAACATTCATTTCTTCAAAATACAAATCAGTCACCAGATGAAGAATAATGTGTAATATATCTCTTATATAAAATTTAAATTTTTAAACGGTCATATTCATTATATTTTTAAAGTTTTAAGAGAAGTTTTGGAATCTTTGTTAGGAGAGTTCAGAGTTAATATATTATATTTATCATAAGCTTATAATTTTTGATATTGAAGATGCACTACAAGAATACAGTCCACAAGTCCACATTCTGACCGTCAATCCCATCAATAACTGTCAGAATTCGGTATTATATGGATCATTACTTCTTTTTTGTCACAAGAAGATGGATCACTACATTGCATATTATTCGTGATATCTTGAAGATGGGTCACTACATTTATTTTTATTTTTTTGGCAGGTGGTATTTAGTCTAGTGGCAAATGGGTAAGTTCATTAAATACAGATGTATTTGCACATCCATAGATCGAGTCATACTTCATACATTATGTAGCTCGTGTCCCGAGAGATAACTACCCAGTCATCTCTCATGTTTCCAAAAGCTTCCGATCAGTTTTGCTTTCCCCTGAGCTTCGAAAGATGCGATCCTTAATCAGCAAAGATTATCCGCTCATTTATATCTATTTTGACGAGAATTCTTTTAGTAAGACTAATGCCATTGCCAAGAAATATCCCTGGTTCAGATTTGACCCTAACGAGAAGAAAACAAATGATTTCGAACAAATTCCAGCACTTTCTTAAGAGAACATCCACTATGGTTTGAGTGTCTCGATAGGCTCCATGATTTATTTTGTTGGAGGATACCCACCTAATTATTCTCAGAACCTATGGATCTTCAATTCCATGTCTGGTGAGTTATGTAAAGGTCCTAACATGAAGGTAGGTCGCATGTTACCGGGTGTGGCAGTATTGGATGGGAAACTATATGTAATGGGAGGGTGTCGCGAACAAAATATCCAAATGGAAATTTTCGACACAAAGACTCAAACTTGGGAAGTTGGACCATAAACTCTCCATGGAGAAATCCGTTTTCCACTGATTGCAACAGAAGCTGTGTCCGTCAAAGAGAAAGTTTATGGAATGGGTTATTGCAGAAAGAGTGCCATAATCTATGATAGAAAAGATGGTAAATAAAAGACTATAGAGATGCCACATGAAGAATCAATATGGAGATCTCGAGTTTGTGTAATAAACAATGTGATGTATGTTTATTACATTCGTTGTGGCTTAATGTGGTATGACTCAAAAGATAAGTTGTGGAGAATGGTTCAAGGTTTGGATATGCTTATAAATGCACTTCCTAAGAAGGTGGTAATGGTGGAGTGCAAAGGAAAACTTGGAATTTTATGGCAAGAGCGTGAAATAACCAATATGAGGATTTGGTGTGCGATGATTGTGTTGTATAGGAGTGGAGTAGAGATCCATAGAACAATCGAGTGGTCTGTTCTCATTGGATATTTTCCACATTCCTATCCTCCAAGGCGTTATCCTCAATGGTGTTGTCTAAGTACTGCAAGAAAACAATCCATTTGCGATGGAAAATGTCGTTGCATGGGCGTAACAAATGGCCAATTGCTACACCCCTGCGACATTAACATTTTCGTCGCAAATCGGGAGTCGCAAACTACATTCGTCACAGTGGCGTCGTAGACTTGCAACATCTACTAGCATCCCAGATTTCTCGCAGGTTTGCGGCACCACTGCGACACACATTGACGTCGCAAGTCTACGACGTCATATTGTCGTCACAAGTCTGCGACTGCCTTGCGATGCAATTAAAAAACAATTTAAAAAAAATTAATTAAATTGAAAATAAAATATATTTTAATATTTAATAAATTATGAAAATAGAAATTAATATAATATATATTAAAAGTTAAAATTTTTACAAAACATTTAAAAATATATAACAAAAGAAGATAATCTAAAAGTCATCCGAAACGTCAGGGTTTAGTTCTCCGCTCTGGTCCGTGTTTGCCGAACTCGATCCAGACTCATCGAGACGCAACTCCTTCAGATATGCAAGTTTGCGACGCCTTTGCTATGTGTTATAATTTATCGCAAGGCCATTGCAACCGCATCGCAATCTTGCGACGTCGTTTGTTCCATCGCAAACTTCTATCGCAAATGGCTTGTTTTCTTGTAGTGAATGAGTTTTCCTTCGTGATCATGCATAATTAGATTATCTTCTCTCAATCTAATGTCACAACCTTCCTATGTTGCTTGTCCAAGGCTCATTATGTTACTCTTCAAATCGGGAATAAAATACACATCCTCATTATTTTGTCATTCCCATTTTATCAACAAAGGATATTGATCATTTTCCTTTGATATCAATGCGTGAGTCATCACCAAATCTCACTTTCCGAGAGATAGTTTCATCGAGTTCAGTGAAATACCTCTTATCCCCGGTCGTGTGATTGCTAGCTCCATTGTCTATATACCAAGTATTTCTCTCCTTGTTGTTTGTTTCGAACTTACTTGGTATACAATTTTTGTCATTCAAAAATACGATTTCATGCAAAAACAAGTCATCTCCTTCTTGTGTTTCGTCTTGTGCTTCTTGAAGCTTAAGCAAACGATCCAGACATTTAGAAGCAAAATGTCCAGTTTTGTCATACCGATAACACACCACCTTAGTGATATCAAAGTCCCCATTATTTCTTCCACGACCTCGTCCGCCTCTACCTCTTCCTCTTGATCTTTCACTAGTGTCTCTCGTTTGATTTTGATACTCCAAATACATCAATAGTTTTTGATCTTCTTCGATGAGAATTCTCTCTTCATAGGCTTTTAGAAGTTCTACGATATCCTCAAACCTTGTTGTTTTAAGATCTAAAAGTTTCTCAAGAGATGCAACAATATGAATGTATTTCTTCCTAGGAAGACACTTTAGAATCTTCTTAACTTGTTTAGGCTCCTTGATATTTGCTCATAGAAAAGAGGCTTCCCAACAAAGTCATCGATGGTTTCGGTTTGGCTCATCTTGAGGCGGTCAAATTTTGACATTAATGTTTGCAACCTTGCCTCCCTAATACGTTCAGCTCCTAAGTTTCGGGATTTTTTGGCCGCCCATACCTTCTTTGCCGTGTCTAATTCTCCCACTTGTAGAAGGAGAGCCTCCAGTATTGATTGAAGCATAAGAACCATTGCCATATTGTTCTTCTTCGTATCAGCCACTTCTGTCTCAATTACCTTCTATATTTCATGTGCTTTGAGACATACCCTCATTCTCATAGCGCAAACGGTGTAGTTTGTTGCGATTAACATTGGACATACTATAGAGGAAGAGCTCCCTTCGGTTTTATTCTTCTCCACCGAGACAATGGATTTTTCGTCTTCCATTGTCTCGGTTTTTGTATACTTCTCTCGTGATCAAGACTCTCTCTTAATCGATCCTTCTTACTCCTTAAGCTCTTATACCAATTGTAGAAACTCAAGAAGTAGTTCAATGAAACTTAAAGATTGTAAAGAAATAACTCTTATTTATTTAACTTAGGAAAATTACTCAAAACCTAAACTCTTTAATCACAATCTTTTAAGTTATACCACAACTTGGTATTTCCTTATATAGATTAGATAAGTTTCTATTACAATAAAGAAACCTATATTTTAGATAACTCCTAAAATATCTCAAGCTTATCTAATATATCCACATAGTTAGCTCAAGAAGCAATTGATGTTAAGTTTAAACTAACATCCAATAGATGTTCTTCAGCTCTGGCAGATCTATCAGTTGTAGAAATTCTAGTTTCTGAAAATGAGCAATATTTGCGTCATCGCCTTCACAAGTTTTCTCTTTGTTTATTATTTCTTCCACTTGATTTCCCCCGTGAGCTATACTAAGCATTGTAAGATTTGGAGCTAATATTAGCCACGTCAAGTCTTTTGGACATCCGCAGATACTTAGACAAATCTTAGAGAGGCTTAAGAAGAATGTATTTTCAGATTCTGCAGAGGAGAAACCATATTCCTTGTAATGCTTGCAGTATCCATCTTTATCTCAGAAATAGTACAGTTCTCTAAAACGAGTTTACGAAGCTTCTCCATTCTAGCTAAACGCCATATGTATGATGATTCTAATTGAAAAATCGGACATAATCACTATCATTATCTAATTGCATTACACAGTATCGTAGCTTCAATGGTATAGTTTTCACTGAGAATTGTTTTCCAAGTAGAACCAAAATGGGACATAATCACCTTCGCGTTGATTCGACTCCAGAGAACAGAGAAAGCTTCCATACACTCGAAGATACTAAAACTCTCCAAAGCGACCCATTGTGCTATCATCTCCAATGCAACCACGTCTCTTCTCTCTGGTCTTATTTCTTCAACAACTGAGGGAATTATCTTGTTATGACTTGAGACTACAAGCTCCGAATTTCTGACGACCGTTCAAACTCTCTCCGTAATAAAATCGGTTGTTTAGTTGGGCTCGTGACGTCTGTTCGGTGTGGCCCAATAGATCTATTATTGGGAGTGATTACTCTTCGGTCCATCAAGGGGTTATATGATTTTATTTTGTGAAAACATACAAATAATGAAGTATTTGTAAAACAAAATTGGATATACGAACTTGACTGATTATTATACGGATGTGAAATTAGCCATGTATTAATTTTCATACTAAATATCTAAAAAAAATTTAAAATAAGATTTTATATTAATAAAGATTTTGGTTTTCTGTTAGGTAGTTTTAGAGCTGGGCATTCGGTTTATACGGGTTATTCGATTCGGTGTATTCGGTATTTTGGGTTATTCGGAAATTCTGAAATTCACCGAATAACCCGAATAAGTATGTTGGTTCGATTCGGTTTGGATCGCGGATTATTCGGTTTGAGTTTACAGAAAAAAATGGTTCTGAAATGATTCGATTCTTCACTAAATCGGATCATAGAATCCGATTAAAAAAAAATTCTACAAACTTATGTTTCTAAATGATCCGAAATGGTCCGATTTGTTCCGAATATACACATCCTACACATCAGAAAGACAGAAACATTAGAAGTCCTAGGCTTTACAAACGACCTTCACTCTTTCTTTTGCCATTCAACTCTACTACCATTCAATTCTCAGAATCTACACAAGCAAAACACAGTTTATTAATATGGTATGGATAAGAAGAGTGTTCAATATAAAAGAATAACTTACCTAAATATTCAATGAACTCCACATCTTCCAACTGTTCCACCAAGTTTGCCACTTTTGTTTCAGATTTCTCAGTACATCTGAACCATTGTTGTGAGCAAACCAAAACCTCAACCATATATGGAGTTAGAGAACTCCTATAAGGATCTAACACTCTGCCTCTAGTACTAAAAGCAGACTCTGAAGCAACTGAAGAAACTTGAACAGCCAAAACATCCCTAGCCAATTTAGATAAAATAGGGAACTTAGAACTGTTTTCTCTCCACCATGACAGAACATCAAATGGTAAACCCAACTTAACTTCAGCTCTAGTCTCAATTCGTTCTGCCAGATATATATATCTAACTCACTAGAGTTGTCTTCACTACTCCTTGAGTTGACCATCTTGCTGTATATTGAATCCATCCGCTCACAACCATCCATTCGGTTTTAATATACCTAATAGAACTCATATACGTAAGAATTTGTCAAAACCTCCCCAAAAAAATTTGATTTTCCGATTAATAATCGGAAAGTCAAAAATTGAACACTATGTATTAACAAAAACTTGAAATTAACAATTCATTCGGTTTTAATATACCTAATAAAACTCATACACGTAAGAATTTGTCAAAACCCCCCCCCCCCAAAAAAAAAATTTGATTTTCCGATTAGGGTTCAATTGGAAAATCAAAAATTGAACACAATGTATTAACAAAACTTGAAATTAACAATCCATTCGGTTTTAATATACCTATTAAAACTCATATACGTAAGAATTTTTCAAAACCCCTCCAAAAAAATTTGATTTTCAAATTAGGGTTCAATCAGAAAATCAAAAATTTAACACAATGTGAGCACAAAAACTTGAAATTAACAATCACATACCTAATAAAACCCCTAAACCTAACTAATTTGCGAAACCCGCAAAACAAAAATGCAAAACCTAATAATAGGGATTCCGGCCATACCTAGAGCTTACGTAGGAGGTGGGTAGACTTGCGAATATTCCGACGGCTAGGGCTTGAATCTTCGAGCTCGAGTCTTCAATCAAGCTGATTACATCTCTGAGTCTACGAGAATCGAGTCGTCTTCTTTGAGTCGAGAGTCGCCGAGAGTCGTCGAGAGTTTTATTTTCTCAGATTGTCGAAATTTTTTTTTTTACATTCAGTTTAATTAAGTTGGTTTAATGAAATATTGAAATTGGTTTCATGAAATTGAATTGGTTAATGAAAAATGATTGGTTAAATGAAATTGAATTGGTTAAATAAAAGAAAATTGGTTAACCGAAATTGAATTGGATATCTCGGTTATCTCGGAATCCGAATACCGATCCGAAAAACCCGAAAACCAAATCTTAAAAAAAAAACCCCGTTCGGATTTTAATTCGGTAGTAACTTGGATTCAGATCAGGTTTATTCGATCCGGTCCGAATCGAACCGAATAAACCGATGTGAATGCCCAAAACTAGGTAGTTTTATCCGCTATAAAATATTTCGTCTTTAAATGCTTTTCCTTACCCTTTTTCTGGTGTTTTTATCATATATTCGATGTTGTATTTCTTTTCAGTTCTATTAATATAAAGATAACAAAATTGGGGAAGTGAAAGCAGAAGCAGGATATATTTGAACAAATAGAGTGACAATTTCTCTCTCTAGCTTTATCTCTCTAAAAATCTCTCTCAGGCTCGATTCCCTATGTGGTGTTAAGAATGATGGTTTATTGCTGCTTTTAGAAAGTTTTTTTTGAATATTACCACTTAACTTTCCATCTACCAGGTTTTCAATGGATATAAAAGGAAAGTTAGCTGGCAAACCTGCTCGAATCCTTTGTGCTAGCTGGTCCTTCGGCCCCTTGGCCTCCGGAAGCTTCTAGAGAAGCAGTCCATTCTCTTCCCACTTTAAGTGGTAAACTTTAATGCTTTAGTCTCACCCAAAATGATTCTCTCTATGTTCAAGATGTCATGTTGTTGGTTGAAGATCTCACGTTTCTGAAGTTACTCGCTGAGTATGTTTAAGCTCACGATGATTCTGAACTTTTCCCATTTGTTCATGGTGAACTTTTTGATAATTTTTTGACCTTGAAACTCAGATCTTGTTTTTCAGGTTTACCAAGTTTTAACCCTCTTAAATACAAAGCTCGGAACCTCTACTCTGCTTAATGGCGAGAAGATTGTCTTATGAAGAGAAAGGGAAAGGTATCATGATTCCCAACAAAGAACCGGCAGCCACAAGGGTCAAAATTTCCACGGTTGACAATACAAAGGTTATCAAGAAGCATTCCTTAACTCAAATGGGCCGTGTGACAAATCCAAAGCAACAAAGAATCTGGTTACTCATTCTGTTCCTATCGGAGCTCTGGAACACATCCTCAAAAGCTATTGGAACAAACCTGGGACAAGGTTTATTCCAATTTAAATTTGGGAATACAACCGACCTCAACGTAGTTCTAAATAACCGTCTTCACCATTTTGTTCGGTGGGTGCAAATACTCGAGAAGTGGAAAGCAACGGTGGATCCTGTTTTCCCTTCACATATCCCTTTCTAGGTGCGTATTCATTGATTACCTCTTCACTTATGGCTGGAGGAGGTACTGACAAGCATTGGAAAGAGTATTGGGACGCTTGATAAAGTTGATATCTCTCCTCATGCAGCTAGGGTGAGAGTTCAAATCAATGGCTTAAAACCTCTCATTACTAAAACTATCTTGGAAATGGAAAATAGACAAGATGTAACGGTTCACCTTACATATGAGAAACTGAAACATTTATGTTCACAATGTAACATGCTGGATCACAAAGCTAAGGACTGCAGTCTGAATAAGGATCACCAGGACAGAAAAAGTACGCCAATCTTTGAGCACGATACCCACCAAAGGACCCCAAGAGAGGCTTCAAAGTCCATAATTTATGCTGCCCAGGATCACATGACGTACAGAAAAAGGCCAAGATATAAAATCTATCTTGAGGATAGGAAATATTCAGAAAGAGAATGGCATCGAAGTAATGATTCCCATCATTCTCGATCTTTTGAGCCTACGAGAAAGAGACCGAGAAAAGCTCATAATTCTCAGGAACATGGAAGATTCCAACTCAAATCAAACCTAGAAAGAAGACCAACTAATTCCAGGTCAATGTACCTATCAGATAGATACAAAAATCACCACGAGGTTTCTAACTCGGAGATGATTTGGAGGAAAATCTCACCTCGTGAAAGGGATAGAGAACATGTTTCACACCATTATAGGGAAAAAACAGATTCATCTCGCCCTAGAAGGCCTCCATTGGAGAGGAATGATCAATAGAATTTGGAGAAGCCTACTATACCCCATCAAACATTTCAGGCAGCTGTAGGAGAACTTCGAGAAGTTATGACTCACTATGCAACTGTTGCAGATCCCACAGAGAAGGCTCTTAGAGAAAGAAATATCCAACATGCAGTTGAAACTGGAGAGTTTGAGGAATCAGCCACTGAATTGGCTAGATCAATGATGGCTGAAGATCATATGTTAACTCAGATGGAGAATGGGGTTCAGGAAAAGAATCGGAGAGATTACCTGCAACTATGAAACTTGGTCATGTGGCGGAGCAAGGTGAGATTATAGAAGCAGAAGCAGAACCTAAAAGAGTTTCAGCTACTCTGAGACTTGGACCAGTATTGGGGTAGGAAAAGTCACCTCAAATTACACCAGATAGAGCTTAGTTAAAACGCAAAGCTGGAAAATTTGCAGTAAAAAAAAAAAGCTTTTAGCCCTCGTATAATATCTTTGGTTAATGCAAAAAAAGAGAAAAACTCTCCAGATGAGAGCATCACCAAAAAGGAAGATGATCAGTGACAGAGGGATAAAAGCAGTTCAAGAACCTAAGTCAGGCAGCTCAATTAATAGAGCATATTCTCGTAATGTTAATGCTCTTGGAAAAATGTTGTTGGGAGCAAGAAAATGATGGATTTTTAGAATCCATCTGGTCTTCTTCCTTAACAACGTTGAGCTGGATTGTCATGGTTTAGGAAATCCCTTAACAGTTCGTCGTCTGCGGAGCCTAAATGCAAAATACAATCCAGATTTAATTTTCCTTATGGAGACCAAAAACAGTGACAAATTTGTTTTACAGAAAACAGAGAAGTTGAATTTAAATCATTGGGAGATTGTGAACCCTCATGATCGAGGAGGAGGATTAATACTATTATGGTCCGATAGAGTCCAAGTTACAATCAAATTAGCATCTCAGGATTATATCGATAACTTTATCAAATTCGAAGACAAAAACTTCTATGCTATCTTCATATACGATACTACGGATAAAAGAAAGAGGAAAATATTATGGAACAGATTACTTGAGCTTGCAGAAGTGAGGAACTCACCGTGGGTAATAATGGGTGATTTCAATGACATTCTTTCCAATGAGGAGAAAAAGGGTGGGGTATTGAGACCAAAAAGTTCTTTCACAGACTTCCAATCATTTGTTTCATCAGCAGGTTTATTCGAAAACAACTAGTTTTTGCAAATTTTCTTCTTTTTTTTAGGAAACTAACAAATAATGTTATCAATTATCAGATTAACATGCATGGTATTGCCGAGTTGCTCTCAGTCTAGTGGTTAGGATGATCCAGCTAATGACTTGGCACCAGGGTTCGATTCCTACCCGCTGCATTATGGTAGCTTAAAAAGGAATTATTGGGGGTGGCTTTAGGCTATGGATCGGGTCTTGTCGATCCAATGTTGACAAAAAAAAAAAACATGCATGGTATTCAAAGTGATTAATATTATGTGATTATTATTTTACAATAGTAACAATTTTTGTTATATTAATTAATTCTTATTGGCAAATGAACTAATATAACACGGTATTAGAGGTTATTTGAACCCAATACTACACTTTTATTATATAGAGGAACATCAAAAAATTAAATATCTAATACACAAAATAGAATACTTCGTAGAGATTTTGTAAGTTGAATGAAACCACAATAGATTAATCAAAAGATTAAAGAGAAAGAAACATAAAGTCAGTGAAACAGAATACAAACCAAAATATACCAGGGAGTATTAAGGTAAGAAACGGGCTTCAGTAGCTTCATCCTCCCATTCAAGACCTTCTACCCATTCCTTGTTTGAATAATACATGATGAGTCCATTTTCACAACTTTTAGAATTGAGTGGAAGCTTTCTCAGCTTTGGGCAATTGGTTACATGGATTTTCGTAAGGTATGAAAAGGCAGAGGTCTCCAATAGATGTTCTTCAGCTCTGGCAGATCTATCAATTGTAGAAATTCTAGTTTCTGAAAATGAACAATATTTGCGTCATCGCCTTCACAAGCTTTCTCTTTTTTTATTATTTCTTCCACTTGATTTCCCCCGTCAGCTATACTAAGCATTGTAAGATTTGGAGCTAATATTAGCCACGTCAAATCTTTTGGGCATTTGCAGAAGAATAGAGATATCTTAGAGAGGCTGAAGAAGAATGCATTTTTCAGATTCTGCCGAGGAGAAACCATATCCCTTGTGATGCTTGCAGTATCCATCTTTATCTCAGAAATAGTACACTTCTCTAAAAAGAGTTTACGAAGCTTCTCCATTCTAGCTAAACGCCATACATATGTATGATGATTCTAATTGACAAATCGGACATAATCACCATCACTATCTAATTGCATTACACATACGACTGGTTGGCGGGCCGACGCGACCCACCCCCAAAAAAGCCTGCGGACTTTTTGAATTTTTTTAAAACCCGCGGGCCCCGTGGTTTACATGCAAAAAAAAAAATTTGCATAACCAAAACGCAAAAACCCCTCATTAAACCCACGTTTTGCCCCAATTTCAAACATCGTGTTGTTTTTTTAACTCCAAATGTCACGATGTTCACACACTTGTAATTCAAACATCATGTTGTTTTGCAAACCCGCAAAAATCTAAATCGCCACGCAAAGCCTGCAAAAAAAGGGCTCCAAAACCATTAACCCATACATGTCCCGTGCGGACCAAAACCCATAAAACCCGCGAGCCGCGGGCCCCATTCCCACCTCTAATTACACAGAATCGTAGCTTAAATGGTATAGTTTTCACTGAGAATTGTTTTCCAAGTAGAACCAAAATCGGATATAATCACCTTCGCGTTGATTCGACTCCAGAGAACAGAGAAAGCTTGCATACACTCGAAGATACTAAAACCCTAGTCTCCAAAGCGACCCATTGTGCTATAAAAACGAAGGAATAAAGTCGAATTTCTCAAGTCATAACAAGATAATTCCCTCAGTTGTTGAAGAAATAAGAGCAAAGAGAAGAGACCTGGTTGCGTTGGTGATGATAAGAATTGCAAGAGCATAAGCATTGAACAGAAGATATTGCCGCCATTAAAGTGAAGACACACAGAGACTACAAGCTCCAAATTTCTGACGACCGTTCAAACTCTCTCCGTAATCAAATCCTTATGGTTGTTTATTTGGGCTCGTGACGTCTGTTCGGTGTGGCCCAACAGATCTATTATTGGGCCACAGTGATTACTCTTCGGTCCATGAAGGGGTTATATGATTTTATTTTGCTCTGTTTTCTTCTAGTTTTCAGTAATTGTCCATATTTATATCTATCAATGTATTATGTGTGTTTTAAGTATATAACCAAATATCATTATATCAACACAGATACAGAGCGTAGATTAAGGAACATAACTTCATTTAATACAATCCAATCAACACTCTAAAATCAGAATAACAGAGCTTCGATTAAGGAAGATAACTTCATATTATACAATCCAATCAAAAGTCTGAAATCAGAGTAACAGAATTCAAACATTAGATAACGAACAGAAAGGTAAGAAACGTGCTTTGGTAGCTTCATCCTCCCACTCAACCTCTTCTAACCATTCACTCGGCTTACAGTCTATGAAGAGTCTTTTTGCAGCACTTTTAGAATTGAGTGGAAGCTTTCTAAGCTTTGGGCAGTTGAATACTCTGAGTTCCTTAAGACATAGAAATGGCAGAGGTCTCCAATAGATGTTCTTCAGCTCTGGCAGATCTATCAATTGTAGATATTCTAGTTTCTGAAAATGAACAATATTTGCGTCATCGCCTTCACAAGCTTTCTCTTTGTTTATTATTTCTTCCACTTGATTTCCCCCGTGAGCTATACTAAGAATTGTAAGATTTGGAGCTAATATTAGCCATGTCAAATCTTTTGGGCACTTGCAGGAGAATAGAGATATCCTAGAGACGCTGAAGAAGAATGCATTTTTCAGATTCTGCAGAGGAGAAACCATTTCCCTTGTGATGCTTGCAGTATCCATCTTTATCTCAGAAATAGTACATTCCTCAAAAAAGAGGTCACGAACCTTCTCCATTCTAGCTAAACGCCATATGTATGATGATTCTAATTGACAACCAATGATTTTTAGAACTTGCGTACAACGCATCAACTTCTGAGAGCTTAAAAACTCATCCAAATCTGAATCAGAATCGATCTTTATGGTCAGAATTTCTAAATGTTCCAAGACTTTCAACTCCTCCTTTGTCTTGGAACTGTACGCAACTTCCGATTCATATAATTTTAATACTCTCAAATTCAGCAGTGAAGAAATCCCAACGATACTTGACAGTGTCATACTCTCCAAATCCAAGTGAATTAGATTTTCCAACTTTTGTAAACCGAGAGGTAGACATTGAATAGATGTGTATGATATATTGAGATATTTCAACGAAACCAACTCTGATATTCCATCTGTCAACTCTGTTAGAGCATAATTACTTGAAAGATCCAAAACAACTAGCTTTGGCATGGACTTGAAGAATTCACCGGAGATATTACCCAATAATATCTCGTTTCTCTGTAAAAACAATGTTGTGAGTTGAAGACATTCCACGCTGCCAGAGATATGATCGATTTTGTTATCCATCAACGATAGCCTCTTCACTGCATTCCAATTCTTAAGCTTTGGCATTTCACATAAACCACCACCAGCATGCACAACAAAATTATTTTTTTGCTTTCCAAAATCAGATGCGATCCACAGGGCCATTTCTCGAACAACATCGTGCATGTAAATACTGTCCTCTTCCTCCATCAACAAAGATGAACGAACAAGGCAACAAATGAACTCATAACCTTGCTCCGTAGCATTTTCGATACCTTCATTGTCATCTATAATCCCTTCACATATCCAATACTCTATCAAATCACCTTTAAAAATCCTTCCATCTTCTGGAAATAAAGCACAATATTGTAAACATGATTTGACTTGCTCACCCTTTAGATCATCGTAACTATACTTTAAAATTGGAAGAATTTCATCTTCCATCCCCGAAAACTCAGCTGCACTTGAGTTCAAAACTCGAATCGCGTGATGCCATTCTTGAATTGACTGTTTGCATGACATGGTTTCACCAATGACATTGAGTGCTAGTGGTAGACCACGACACTTTTTAGCAACTACCTTCGCAAGCTCTGGTATGTTTGGATGGCTTCCTAAAGTGATTTCTCCAACTTTTTTACGGAACAAGTCCAATGCATCTTCAGGCGCCAAACATTGGACTTCCATCTGAACATCAGTTCCCATACGACCACACACTTCTTTAAGACGAGTAGTGAAAACTACTTTACTTCCATTTTCTTTATTTGGGAAAGGAACTCCGATCTTTGTTAGATCAACTTTTGCCCATATGTCATCTAACAGCAACACAAACTTCTTTTTCTTTAAGACATTATTTATATTACATGCCTTTTCCTCTTCATCTTTGTGGTTCCAATCCTCACCATTAAAGCCTAATTTCTTTGCAACTTCTTCTTGAATCTTTTGGATCTGTAAATCCTTAGAGACCACGATCCAAATCACAACATCAAAATCATTCTCTTTAATTTTATTATTGATTTGTTTAAGAAGTGTAGTCTTCCCAACTCCCCCCATACCGTGCAGACCCAATAGTCCCACATCATTTTTAATGAAATGGTTCCATGCTGTTTCAAGCACTAATTCCTGGCCGACAATTTTCGGTTGGATAGGCCTTTCTTCCACCTCAGATGCTTGAGCTTTCTCAGCAACCACTTCAAAAACCCCATTAGATTTGAGATTCTCAACCTCCTCCAACATCATGAACACTTGCTTCCCATAACGATAACTCAACTTCAAATTCTTAGAGCAAAACCCACATATGCATAACCGTTGAAGCTCATTTGTTCGAACAGTAAGCAAACCATTAACTGTATTTTCAATGGTCTCAACTCTAGAAAGCCATACCTGGATTTGGTCAAGTCTTCGTAGACCACTATTCTCCTCTCTCTCCACTCTTCTTGATAAATCATTTCGCCTTGCCTTCAGATCTTCCATGGTTTTCTCCAAAGCTATGAGATTCTTCCCGATGTTGTGAATGTAACTCACTTGAACACATAAACATTGAGTGACTTGATTCACAACTTGATCACATGATAACGAGACAGAGAAACAACCACCCATCGTTGCACACACTCACAGAAAGAAATTTCACAAAAGGAGAAAAAATGTGAAGCTGTTACCTAAAGAGTGACGATTGTTGGGATGGAAACGACGATAAGAAGAGAGAATCATTTCAACATTGTCTCCAAACAAGCAGAGAGCTGATTATAATATTGAAAAACGCACTTTAATCTTGAACCAGCAAATGAGCTGCGGGTTGGCATGTTATGTTTCCTCCTTGTAAACCACCCCACTTTTGAATACAATTAAAAAAAGAAAGAAAATTAAGATTTAATATTAGAAAACAAACAGAGTTTGACTCATATACTTCTTTTTTACCTGCAAAATCACAATACAATTCTTATGTCAATTGGGGATGTTCAATCCGATTTGAAGCATATTAAGATATGGTTGGGCTGACTATTTGGGTTCGGATTGAGAAACAGTACATAATGAAACTTACCTTATATTGTGTGGTAGATTTTTACTCTTAATTAAACTTAAAAGTTAAAAATAATTAAACTTCGATCCCACCACGTAGAGGTCATTTACAGCTCATTATCCACTGCACCAAACGTGATTTTAAATTGTTTGTTATAAAAACTAATATATATCCCACACAATTAAAAACACCCTAATATTAGGCCCTAGGCGTTGCTGGATTGCCAGATTAAGGCCTAGCAATATTTAGAACAAGGATAACACATAACACTATCAATTTTTATAGTAACATTATTATAGGTTGCAATGAGGCACGAGCACACACGTGTGGAAGAAGACAAGAGCAAAGAGAGAAATGGGACCCTTGCGAACAATTAAGTCCAAGCCACGAGGCTTCGTTGTAGGCAAACGCCTCATTTGCTGTCATGTGGGTGCCACTCTTTTCCACACTTTCTCGATCTCTTCAACTTTTTAACAGTATTTTTCTTAAATTTTGTAACTCGTCACGAATCTTTTGACGTTTCTTTACGGTAAATATAATAACAGTATTTCTTGTTTTTATTATTATGACCGTTAAATCACTCATCAAAAACATCTTTTTAGGCCAAAATTTATACTTCTTGCATTCCCTGTAATTGTAAGTCGACAAACTAAGCTAGTCTCAAAAGTTCCTCCAAGCAAAAGACCATTCATGAATTGGTTTTGTCCTTGATTTCGTAAGCAAATGGTTAGTTATATCCGACATTTTCTCTGCAGGTAAAGGTTACAATCTTTCTCATGTGAAGAGCAACATCATGAAGAAGGCAAAATTAGATGTTCTGAAGAGGTACACTCTAAAAAGCACAATTCCAAGGGTCTTACTTATAAGCAACAATCTAATTCTTAATTCAAATTTTCCCCTAAGAAATCATGTGTGCTTTGACAAGCTATAATTACTTTTTAGCTATAACTACTGCAATCAAAAGGGCACATTATGTTTTTAAGTAATGAAAAGAGAAATGATCACCTAATAATTTGGTATTTGATTACCAAAAATGAAAAGAGAAATGGTTACATAAAAGATGAAAGGCATGAAAAGATCTTTGGTATTATCTGTATTACCTAAATTATACAATCGGTATCCTACAAAACAAACAAAAAAGAAAAGAAAAAACATCAGTCTTACCATTAAAATGGTAAGAATGACAAGATTCGGAGCAAACAATAACCAAGTCAGATCTTTAATGCCACTACACTCCTCAAACAATATTTTATATGATAAACTAAATATTAGGATTTTGATATGATAAACTACGTATCCGGCAAAATTAAAATATATTATAATGACGAAAAAGAATATTAGTTTAAACTAATTATTCGGAATTCCAACCTTTAAAACTAAATATTAGGACATTATCACCATTATTATCTTATTGCATTACTCATTATGGTAGCTTCAATGGTATAGTTTTCACTGAGAAAGTATAGTGTACCCACTCCTCTCTTTCTTGCATCTATCATCAAACCGGTTACATAAGACCAGATTAGTCTAAATGGTTTGGTTAACCAGATTTTGATGCACATAACATTACTCAAAGTTTGTGCATTTTTAAAGGAAAAAATGTCATAAAAATCTCAATTTTCAAAAACGCGACAAACTAATCAAAAACTTTTAAAATGACATTTTATTCATAGTCCTTGTGTTGACCACTCTACTAAAAACTCGTCGTTAATTTAATCACAATCTTTTCGTTGACCACGTTACTATAGGTCCGTCGTTAACGATATTTTAAGCTAATCATTCTTTTCGATTTCAATATCGGAATAATAAAACAAAATTTAGTTCAAAAATTTTCAAAACGGATTGACATCAAATCCGGTTCGGTTCAGACCGAAGGCCCATGGGTAGTTCTGGTTTGAGGAGGTGTTGATCAAGTAAGAACCGTAAGCTTTTGTGATCAGTTTCAATGATAAATCTTTCTCCCAGTGGATATAGTAGTTTAAACCCGAACCACAACCACAATAACAAGCATCGCCCAAGTATATGTTGACCACTTACGCTTAGCTATTCCAAGAGAATAACTCATAAATTGTGACTGGTATACCAATTTGTGTGAGAATTGCGCTAATCCCATTACTAGAAGCATTAGTTTGGATAAGAAAAGGTGAAAGAAATTTAGGTGAGGCCAATATTAGAGTTGATGTCATTGTGGTCTTGAAACATCAAATAAATCGTTGAAGATTTATCGTGGAGATCTAGCCATTGATTTGAATAATCATTTCATGTCTTCTTTTTGTCGACTACATTATTCATTTCAAATTAATTAAGAGTAGTTACAGTAGCATTGAATGCAGTCTTAGACAACTCATCAACAAGTAGATTGTTGTTTCTAGAAATAAAAGAAAACGAAATATAAGAGAAAGTTTTCCAAAAAGCATGAATGTCGGAGCATAAACCATGTAGTTCCAGCGGTGAAAACTCCGGATAAGGATAGAAGAGTCAGAGTAGAGCTTCATGTCATTGAATCCCTTTCCATTCACATCTTATAAAGCTAGTTTCACCGCAACAGTTTCTTCGAATAAAGGTGAGGCTATGTGCCTCTAGTGTCATCGATTTGATTGGGTCTGTCGCAATTTTTTCATGTCTATTATAATAATAAATTTCTTTAAAATAATTTTTCAATTTTAATTGTTGAGGTTTTTTTACCTAGATCTAACGTTGGATTGATTAGTCACTTCATGTATATTAGCTATGGCTATCTCAGAATATACAAATAAATCTTAACTGTTGAAGATTTATCGTCAACACCTAGTCGTTTGTTAGAGTAGTCATTTTATTTCTATTGTAATAATTACCTTTTCAGAAAAGTAAAGAAAGAAATGGGATCCACTTTCTCGATCTCTTCAATTTTTAAGCTAAATTCAAAATAAAAAAACTTTCAATTAAACATTGTTTCTACGACGCCATTTATAAAAACAAAAACTTTAAATTAAAAGCTCTCTTCGACGATTATATCGGCGAGCCTCTCCCAGTGACCAACATCACCGACAAACCTCTCGGTGTCTCTCTCACCGACAACCTCACACCTCTCTCCCACAACCCCACGCTAATTTTACTCTCTCTGATTGTTAGTTTACTCTCAAGGAATAGACGACACAAACGGACTCGCCAGGCAACATATATCAAAACGGGGACTTTTCTCCGACCTCATCTCATACTCTTTGGCGTTTTTCTGCCTCTTCCGGCTCTGAACAGCGACCGATACTAACTGATCATCACGACACGACCTCTCTGACGAAGACTAAATCCAGAGATTGAAAACTACATTCTCTTCCTACAGGGGAATCCACCTAATCCACTAAACTCACCTTTGCAGCTTCAATATCGCAATCAACTACTTCAAGCTATCACTTTGATTGATAGCCTCTAACCCTAAAATGGAGGCTAGACTGGTAGAAGACTTCCGATCTATGGCCATTGAAGACGACATCGCAATTGACTTACCAGACTCAGGAAATTACAGCACGATGACAGAAAATCAGCCTATGATCATTGATAAGCTACTCAACTTGGAAGCTCAAAATATGACGAGATTGATGATGACACTTCCATGAATTTGGAGATTACATAGTAGGATCAAAGGAATGGTGCTAAGTAAAGATATATTTATTTTTTGATTTCAATCGAACAGTGATCTGCGAGAGATGCTGCAACAAAACTATTGGACTTTTGAAGAATGGGGTATTGGTGTGGCTAAAATGGAGCCAAATTTCAATATAAACAACCTTAATAATAACCCTATATGGATTCGGTTATCAGAAATTCCCATAGAACATTTCACGATAGATCTATTCAAAGCAGTAGCTAACTCACTCTGCGAAGTCTTAGAAGTTGAGTTTGACCCGGAGAAGACTCATCTCCAACCTTTTGTCCGAGGTAAGATATTATTTAACGTACACAATCCAGTGAAACAGAGTAGACGATTTCACCTTCCCTCAGGAGAAATTATCACGATCAAGGTGAGTTTCGAACGAGTTCGAAAACTCTGCAACCGTTACCGCAAACTGACACACAATGAAGACAAATGTCCTACGGCAACGCAAACAAAAAACCCAAATATAGGTAGAGATCACAATAACAACTATAAGAAGCATAACCCAGAAGGTGTTGAAGAGCACAATGACACCCCACAACCAGAGAAACCCTCACTACGATACAGCAACCGAGTTGTAGAACACTAATTCATAAAGTTCTTTGTGAGATTTTTTTATAAATTTTGTATTTTTATGTGATGTTTATATTCCTTCCAAGAAATATTGTTATTAAAGAAAAAGATTCTTATTTCTTAAAATAGATTTTATTATTTTTGTGTGTTGACTTAAATCATATTATAGACTTGAAAAAATAGTTTATCTTTTTTGATAAACTTAGATTTGATTGATTTAATACTGATTTAATGTCTTGATGAATTATTTAATACACAAAATTAGGTGTCTAACGTTATGAAATTTAGGGAAATTTGTTTTTTTGTTTTATCAACATTTAACTACAACTGACCGGCCCATTAGCCAAGTTCTTACATAAGTAGGCGGTTAAATTCGATCTCTGGATGTGGAAATACACATGTCTTTTGTGAATTTACCGCATGCTACTAGACTAAATGCTACTTACGAAAAATTTGTTATTTATCAAATTTATCAATTTGCTTAAAGAATCTAAAATACATAATTTACATAAAATATTTTAAATAATTAAATTTTTGTCAAGTGAATGATGTTAGAAGCATATAATGTAAAATTTCATCTAAGCGGCAACAGATATTAAAAACATTTTTAATATATGGTCACAACCAGGGGTGGACAAACGGTATTCAGTTTCGTTCCAGTTTTTCGATTTCAAAAGTTTTGGAACCAGTTAAAAACTGAAAGATTTTGGTTCGGTACTGGTTCGGTTCGATTAGGAATCGATATTCATGGTTCCTGAAAAGAAGAACCATTGGGTATGTGGCCAAAAACCGAAAAGAAACCGGAACCGAAATTTTGGTTTGGTTCGGTTTGGTTTTTTGGTTCCGGTTTTTTTGCCCACACTTCACATGATATTTGGTTGAGTTAACATGTAACGTTTGGTAGAGTTAAACATGATGTTTGGTACAATTGACTTTATGCATACCAAACGTTTAGTAGAGTTCACATGACGTGTGGTCGAGTTAGTATGTAATGTTTGGTAAAGTTAACAAGATTTTTAATAGAGTTAAAATTATGATTGGTATAGTTGACTTTATGCGTGATGTTTTACAGAATAAATGGATGATTGAGACGCAAGAGATTTCCGACCATCTGAGCCCATTATCACGTGTTGTTAGAAACCCCGAGGTGACGGGTCAGAGCAAAGAAGAATTTCTGGAGAAAAGACCATACCACGAGGTATCAAGTCAGCCTAATTCACCTTTGGCAAAGAAAACAAAGGATGAAATATCACAATTCAGCGTCATAAACATCGTTGATTCTCCCTCAAAGGATAAGAATGGTAATGATGACAGAAGTATGGCCATGGTCCATAACTTAGGGGTGGGCAAACGGTTATTCGGTTAGGTTCTGGGTAGGAACCGAACAGTTTCGGTTTTGGAACCATTTAGGAATTGAAAGATTTTGGTTCGGTTTCGTCCGAATTCGGTTCAGTTCAGTTAAGAACCAATATCCATGGTTCCTGAAAAGAGGAATCATCGGGTATTTAACCAAGATTCTGGTTTGATTCGGTTCAGTTCAGTTCGAAATTTTGGTTTGATTCGGTTCGGTTCCCTTTTTTTGCCACCCCTAGTCACAACACACTGCATAAAGATAATAATCCAAATCAAAAGCAAACAATACAATCCAAATGAGCAACACAATATTTTATAAAGGAAAGGAACAGAAGAAATAAGGAGACTCTGATTTTTGCCAATGAGGAATCCCAATCTAGACGAACAAATGCTTCAACCTATGGCTGTGTAGAAATGTGACAAACAACACTTAAACTGAACCAGTTTCGTTCATGTTGGTTAATTCCAAGTAGTAGCCGGATGACACCCATACGCTCTAAAATAGTAAGGTCTTATCTATAACACCCATACGCTCTACATGGCCAATAAACATCTTGGGTGGTAATCTTTTAGTTAACGGATCCGCTACCATCATGTCCCTCCTAATATGCTCAAATGATACTCTTTGTTATTGCACTTCTTCTTTCACAGACAAGTACTTTGACTCCATGTGCTTAGCTCCTTTCAAGTACTAATCATTTTTAGAAAAGAAGACAGCTGCGGAATTATCACAGTGAATTCTTAGCGGCTTGGCTATGTTGTCGACAATCCCAAGTCCTGAGATGAAGTTCTGCAACCATAATGCATGAACTGTGGCCTTAAAGCATGCCACAAATTCGGCCTCCATAGTGGAAGTAGCAATGGCATGCTGCTTTCCACTCTTCCAAGATACTGCTCCCCCAGCTAATAGGAAAAAGTAGCCAAATATCGATTTTCTGCTATTGACACATCCGGCAAAATCAGAATCTGAATATCCGATGATCTCTAGGTTGTCGGATCTCCTGTTTGTAAGCATGAACTCTTTGGTGCCTTGCAAATACCTGAGAGTTTTCTTTGCAGCTTTCCAGTGGTCCATTCCGGGATTTCTTTGATATCGACCCAACATACTAACAGCAAAGCTGATATCTGGCCGAGTACATGTCTGAACATAGTTCAAACTCCCAACCACGAATGCATAGGAAATTCTTTCCATTTCTTGACGCTCCAATTCATTCTTTGGACATTGCATTTTACTGAACTTATCCCCCTTCTGAATTTGAGCTTTTCCTGCAGAGCAATTTTCCATCCCATATCTCTCTAAAATCTTATTGATATATCCTTTTTAAGACAAACTTAACAGTCCTCGTGATCTATCTCTAATTATTTCTATCCCGATCACATAAGATGCCTCACCCATTCTTTCATTTCAAAATTCTTAGAGAGATATCTCTTTACATCACATAACATGCCCATGTCATTTGCAGCAAGTAAGATATCATCAACATATAAAACCAAAATAACGAACTTGCTTCCATTGACTTTCATGTAGATACACCGATCAACGATGATCTCTACAAAACCATATGACGTAATGGTATCATTAAACTGTAAATACCATTGTCGGGAAGCTTGTTTCAATCCATATATTAACTTTCTCAGCTTACATACCAGATGTTCTTTTCCTGTGGCCACAAAACCTTCAGGTTGGTCTATATATACTTCTTCCTCAAGATCTCAATTTAGAAAGGTTGTTTTCACATCCATTTGGTGAAGCTCTAAATCGTAATAAGCTACCAAACCCAAAACAATCCTTAGAGAATCCTTCTTAGATACTAGAGAGAAGGTCTCTTTATAGTCAATGCCATCTTTCTGGGTGAAACCTTTAGCAACAAGGCAAGCCTTGTGTCTTTCAATGTTACCTTTCGAGTCAAGTTTAGTCTGAAAGACCCATTTACAACCAACGGTCTTGAAACCATCAGACAACTCTACTAAGTCCCATACATAATTAACACCCATAGAAGTCATTTCATCTTCTGCGGTATTTAACCATTTTTCAGAATTGTCACTTTCCATGGCTTTTCGAAATGTGCTCGGGTATTCATCAAGGCTTAAGTCACATTCACTTTCAATAGCGTAAACCACGTAGTCGTTTAGAATGGCAGATCTTCTTTCTCTTACAGATCGTCTTAAAGGTTCTTGTGGTACACTACTATCTTCTTAAATTGTGACAGGTTCATTGACTACATTTTCATCTAGAGGAATTGGCTCTTGATTATGTTGTTCCATTATGTCATTTGTCTCTACTGAAACAATAGGAACAACAACTTGAGGTGCAACGACAGGTGAAAGAGCTTCAACCTGAACTTATTTAATGTCCACATTTCTTTGTTCACCACTCCCACTAGTTTGACCATTCTCAATGAACCTAGCATTCCCCGCTTCAACTACTCTCGTACTATGGTTAGGATAATAAAATACATACCCTTTCGATTTTTCAGGATAACCAATGAAAAATCCACTAACAGTCCTAGAATCAAGTTTCATTTCATGTGGGTTATATGGCTTTACTTCTGCTGGACAACCCCAGACACGTAAATGTCTTAAACTAGGTTTCCTTCCCATCCACAGTTCAAAAGGAGTCTTAGGAACTGCCTTACTAGGAACCTGATTCAGCACATATGTTACAGTCTTTAATGCATATATCCACAACGAAAGGGGTAAAGAACAATTACTTAACATACTCCTAACCATATCCATTAGAGTACGGTTTCGCCTTTCAGCTACACCATTCTGTTGAGGTATTCTGGGCATTGTGTATTGCACACAAATGCCTCTAATTTCAAGTAACTTTGTAAACAGACCAGGACATTGTTCACTTTCATTGAATTTTCCGTAAAACTCACCACCTCTATCAGATCTCACAACTTTTACTTTTCTATCTAATTGCCTTTCTACTTCATCAATGAACGCCTTTAGGACATCCACCGACTTAGACTTTTCATGCAGTAGATAAGTATAACCGTAACATGAATAATCATCAATAAAGGTGATAAAGTATTTTTCACCACTCCAAGATAAAGCATCAAATGGACAACATATATCGGTGTGTATTAACTCAAGAAGTTGAGTACTTCTTGTGGCTGGTTTCTTTACTGTATGTTTAGTCTGCTTTCCTTTAATACAGTCTATACACACATCTAGATCACTAAAATCCAATGGAGGAAGTATTTCATTTTTCACCAACCTCATAATTCTTTCTTTGGAAATATGACCAAGTCTTTTATGCCACAAGAAAGCTGAGCTTTCATTAGATGCACTATGCTTTATGCCTTGATTCTCAACATTAAACAAGGATTCAGAAAACTTTACATCAAGATTGAACCTATAAAGTGAATCAAATTTTGTACCACTACCATAAAAGTAATCATTTCGGTACATAGAGAAAACACCATGTCCAATCTTAAAATCAAAACCTAAATCGTCCAACTTACTTACGGAAACAAGATTTCTAGCACATTCAGGTTTAAAGAGACACCCTTCAAGATCTACATGAGAACTAGTGTCTAAGATCAACCTATAAGTCCCAATACCTTCAATTCGTGCCTTCATTCGGTTCGCCATGAACAAGTATTGTTCAGGTCCTCTTGTGGGTTGAATCGAAATGAATCCCTGCTTAATGTGAGATACATGAGTAGATGCACCTGAATCTAACCACCAAGTATTTTTAGGCACTTCAACAAGGTTTAATTCAGAACAAACATATAAATGTTTTGTACCTTTCTTATTAAACCATGTCTTTCTTTTCAGACGTTTAATGAAAACTTTGTACATCCTTTTGTCCTTAACACTTGGTTTCTTTCTGCTGCTACTGGCACTTCCAAGGCCTAACACCATTAACTTTGATGCCAAGTTACACATGTGCGTCACATGATCATGGATTGGCTGAGACCAGTTAAACTTTTCCGTAGTTAGCTCACTCATGAGACTTCCTACAATCAACTTGTCTGCTAAATCCAATTTTGAACACTCCTTAATTTTCTTTATGAATTACCTAGCTTTCTCAGTCTTGGGCATAGATGGCTTAATACTTTCCGCCATCGTCATCCTCATGAGGTTCAGACTCAGCCTGTTAGATTGCTCCCAAGTCTTATAACGAGAGTTATCAGCTTCGGAGCTATCATATGTAATGGTTGAGGGGTCCTCATAGTTTACCCATTGAACTTTACCACAAAGTTAGCAGATGCATACATACTAGATGAAGCTACAAGCATTTATACATGCTTACTCGTTAGTGATTTGAGACTTTTATACAGATTCCAAAAAATTTTATTCTAGACTTTAAAAGCATGTATTTAAGCAACCTTTGGGCAATACTTAAATACACACACTTTAATCGATGCTATTTTTTTAAATTTTATAATACTTTTATAATTAATTAAATCACACATATAAATCAAATAGATATGTTAACTTTGGGTAAACAAACTATTGACTATAGCGGAAATGACTAATTCTTTTTGTATTATTAAATATATTCAATTATCCATATTTGGATGATCTTCAAGAATATAAATAATAATTTAATTGATCACTAGAACTTTTATGTCACTTTAGCATCTCTTTAATCATGATCAATTAATGTTTTTATTTCAGTATTTACATATTTATGACAAGACTATTTTGGTGATTAACATGTCATATAAGTCATATAATGTAAATACTAAATTTTAATGGGTAATTATTTCATAATACAATTACCTTTATTAATAAATGCAGCGAAAAACTTTATTTATATATAAATATATATAAAATATTTTTGATTTTTCTTTTATGATGCTATATATATTAACCGCATCGTAATTGCTCTACGACTATGACCATAATCATCTTTCAATTATGAAGGTCATATACATAAAGTGATATTACGATTTCATGCAAGCGTAACATCAAGTAATGGAAGTTATTATACACAACACCAGCGAACGTTACTTGAATATCAAGTAACAATTCCTCAACCAATCAAACAGTTACACCTTACAAGCATGAAACGATTTCATGCAATACTCATCATTACGATTTCATGCAGTACTCATCATTATGATTTCATGCAATACTCATCATTACGATTTCATGCAATCGACTTATAATTACGATTTTAAGAATTTACGAGTAATTGATAGGAATCTCATGATGTTGCGGTTAACCAATCCGACATCACCATTAACACATCAGTTAATCAACTTCTCGATCAAGTTAATTACGCAACCATGAATTCTCTTTAAAATCAATTACACTCAACTTTTATATGTGAACTAAATAAATCTATATGATTCTGATACCAAATATAAATTCCTTTTATGATTTCGGTTTATGAAATCTATCCCAAATCTTTCTAGATTTGTGTTAATTCAACATTATCTTTTTCTTAGAAGAGAAGAAAAAGTAATTTTGATCCATTGCTTGATAATGTTCTGGATAAAATCTTCAAGTTAATTTTCTCCTCCCTAAACCCTTTCACTTTGATCGATCTTTTTGATGGACACAAGATCTCTTTTAAGAATCTTCTCTATTTCTTTTTCCTTATGAAACGTTTGCGTAACAGACACACACATAATTACGACCACGATTCCTTTTATATTAATGCGAAACGTCATGAATGACTAGACGTCGTCAAGAGTCACGTTTCATTATAATCGCATGCCCTTTTCGTTACACATATATATATATATATTTATATGTATTTGTATTTGATCAATTACTATATATATACATGTGTACTTTACATAGAGAATATTAATACAATATAATTTAGTAAGGGAGGAGTGTTATCAATATACCCGATTCTAATACGTTAATCGATACCGATCTATCACGGTATCGTCTTTTATATTAGAATTATTAACTTTAATACGAACTCAAACTTTATAATTAAACTGAGAAACACATCGGCCATACATAACAAAAATATTCTTACAGGGACTGTACGCAACTCCCGAAAGAAATAATTTTAATACTCTCAAATTCAGCAGTGAAGAATCCCAACGATAGTCGACAGTTTCGTTCTCTCCAAATCCAAGTGAATTAGATTTTCCAACTTTTGTAAACCGAGAGGTAGACATTGAATAGATGTGTATGATATGTTGAGATATTTCAACGAAACCAACTCTGATATTCCATCTGTCAACTCTGTTAGAGCCTCATTAGATGAAAGATCCAAAACAACTTGCCTCGGCATGGACTTGAAGAATTCACCGGAGATATTACCCAATAATATCTCGTTTCTCTGTAAAAACAATGTTGTGAGTTGAAGACATTCCACGCTGCCAGAGATATGATCGATTTTGTTATCCATCAACGATAGCCTCTTCACTGCATTCCAATTCTTAAGCTTTGGCATTTCACATAAACCACCACCAGCATGCACAACAAAATTATTTTTTTGCTTTCCAAAATCAGATGCGATCCACAAGGCCATTTCTCGAACAACATCGTGCATGTAAATTGTGTCCTTTTTCTCCATCAACAAATATGAACGAACAAGGCAACAGATGAACTCATAACCTTGCCCCGTAGCATTTTTGATACCTTCATTGTCATCTATAATCCCTTCACATATCCAATACTTTATCAAACCACCTTTAGAAATCCTTTCATCTTCTGGAAATAAAGCACAATATTGTAAACATGATTTGACTTGCTAGAAATCCTAGTTCTTTGCAACCTCTTCTTGAATTTTTCGGACTTGTAAATTCTTAGATACCACAACCCAAATCACAATATCAAAAGCACTCCCTTTAAATTTATTGTTGATTTGCTCGAGAAGTGTAGTTTTCCCAACTCCCCCCATACCGTACAAACCGAATAGACCCACTTGATCTTCAAGGAGACGGTTCCATGTCATTTCAAGCAGTGTTTTCTGACCAATTATTTCATTTGAATTGGCCTTTCTACCACCTCGGATGATTGAGCTTGCTCAGCAACCACTTCAAAAGCCCCATTAGATTTGAGATTCTCAACCTTCTCCAACATCATGAAAACTTGCTTCCCATCACGATAACTCAACTTCAAATTCTTAGAGCAAAACCCACAAATGCACAACCTTTGAAGCTCATTTGTTCGAACACTAAGCAAACCATTAACTTTCTTTTCAATGGTCTCAACTCCTGAAAGCCATACCTGGATTAGGTCAAGTCTTCGTAGACTTCTATTCTCCTCTCTCTCCACTCTTGTTGATAAATCATTTCGCCTTGCCTTCAACTCTTCCATGGTTGTCTCCAAAGCTGTGAGGTTTTTCACAATGTTGTGAATGTAACTCACTTGAACACATAAACGTTGAGTGACTAGATTCACAACTTGATCACATGAGACAGAGAATCAACCACCCATCGTTGCACAAACTCACAGAAAGAAATTCCACAAAAGGAGAAAAAATGTGAAGCTGTTACCTAATGAGTGACGATTGTTCGGATGGAAGAGAAGATAAGATTTGAGAAGAGAGAATCATTTCAACTGAGTTATTCGATGGGTCCATCTCAATTATTCATTTCAATTCAATGTTTCCTTCTTTTTTTTTTTATAGATTAATTTTTATAATCTTATTGCTTTTTTTAACCTCAAAGCATTTTTACCAATACATTCTTCAAAATTATAGTGAAAAATTAGAGTAAAACTAAAGACGCTGATGGAATCAAAAATAACCACCGGGTGGTGTCTAGTTACATTAGAGACATACCAAATGGATCACATATTTTTTGGTAATAATTTATATTTTTAAAATAATAAAATTATTATTTTAATTTAGAGTTAACAACTTCTAAATAATAATAATTTAAATAGAAGCATTTTTGTTGATTTTACAAAGAATAAATAGAGAAATGAATAGATTAAAAACTGATCATGTTATTTTGGTTCATAGATGCGTTTTTTGTTTTAATCTCAAGTGCGGTATTGACAGGTTATAATAGTGAAAAACGCACTTTAATGTTGAACCAGCAAATGAGCTGCGGATTTGGACCGCATAGCATAAAAATATTAATTTAAACAACTAATCAATATAACATGCAAGTTATTAGTACAATACTTATTGAGTGTATTGCGAATCTACTATGTCAAACCCTGAAAAGTCGCAAGGCATAGCAAAATATGAAAACACTTAGACGAAATGTATAGCGGTGCATAGAATTTCGTGATTGAAAACACTTATACGACATTCTTAATGCGTAGAGAATGAAATTGATACTTAATGGACTCGCAAAACACTTAAATGAAAACGTTACAAGGAGCTTTGTACATATTCGTGATCCAAAACACTTATACAACATGTTCGGGATTGATTCCAAAAATTATACGTTGCAAATCTAACTGACATACAATTATCGATGTACTCTCGGCCTATTCCAATTGCACTTTCCTACGTTTCAGGCCTTGACATCGCAAAGATGTAGCAAAACACGAAAACACTTAGACCAAACGTATAGCGGTGCATAAAATTTTGTGATTGAAAACACTTATATGACATTCCCGGTACGTAGAGAATGAGATTGATACTTAGTGGACTCGCAAAACACTTAAATGAAAATGTTACAAGGAGCTTTGCACATATTCGTGATCCAAAACACTTATACAACATGTTCGGGATTGATTCCAAAAATTAAACGTTATGAATCTAATTGACATACGATTATCGATGTATTTTCGGCCTATTCCAATTGCACTTTCCTACGTTCATATAGTAGCCGGTTTTGTGTACGGGGTTATGTTTGGGTTCAACGGTATTATCTTCATAGTTTTCAGATATTTGTTATGTTCTTACGACATTTCAGGCCTTGACGTCACAAGGATGTAGCAAGTTTGCTACACCACTGCGACGTCGTGTAGCAACAGTGCATAAATACGTGATTTACTACACTTATATAACATTGCCAATTTTGTGGAGTCTTAAATGTAGAGAATGAGATTGATACGTACGTAGTAGACTCGCAAAACACTTACACAAAATGCGTTGCACATATTCGTGATCGAAAACACTTATACAACATGTTCGGAATTGATTCCAAAAAATAAACGTAGCGAATCTAATTGACAAACAGTTATCGATGTACTCTCGGCTTATTTCAATTGCACTTTCCTACGTTCATACGGTAGCCAGTTTTGTGTACGGGGTAAGGTTCGGGTTTACCATATACATCACAATCTCATCGCAAACGTCTCACAATTTTGCTAGGGAGAAAACGCATTGCTACAACGTCGCAATATTGCTAATCTCTTGCGATAGCTTTATGTGTCTCGCAATCGCCACTCATAATCATAGCAAAGGCATCGGACACTTGCGACGTCTTTGCTATGTATTATAATTTATCGAAAAGGTGTGGCAACCGCATCGCAATTTTGTGACGTCGTTTTTTCCATCAAAAAGTTCTATCGCAAACAGTCTATTTTCTTGTAGTGTAGTTTTTCTGATTAAAACATAAATATATGTTTATGATGGTAATGATGTAATAAATTTATTCATATATGAGACAATTCTTAATTTGCGATTCCTAATGTTGGTTCTGATCACTTTAAAAAGTTGAAAGCACTTATAATTTAAATCTCGATGTATTTCACTTCAAGACACGGATTTTAGAAACACATGAACCAATTTTAGAATTAAAATTAGCAATGTTATAAATTATAATTCTGTTAAAGGGGAGTTAACGCCCATAGTATTTTCGTATGCGAAATATGGTTGTCTTTTTTATTTTATCAACAATTAGATCGATAAAATATGATTCATGGTCTAAATCTGTCCTTAAATCTCCATTTGCAATAGGGTGAAGTTGAACTCCATAACTAAGATGACTGATGACTGAGATGACTAAGCCCATTAGTCAGAGCATCTAAGTCATCCAATTGAAAAAAGTTTATTTAGGTTTGATTTTTCTACTTTTGTGTGGAAGAATTCGCTTTTACAAACTCGTAAAGGAGTGTCTATATGGACATTTGCCATTTGGGTTCAATTCGTGTTGGCCACCAACTATTTTACATAATCACTCTAAATCTTAGGAGGATTATGGGTGGTTGGGTTTCTATCCAAAGGATAGACGGGCTACTTAGAGCATGATTAATGCAAGAACCCCATTAGGGGTTCTTAACACATTTTTAATTATTTTTTTTAACTAAGAAACTTTAGTTTATGTGGGTTACAATGGGAAAACCCGTAATGGGGTTCTTAAAAAAAAAAATTTAATTTGATTGTTTTTATTAAACAAAACCAAAATGCTTCTACATTGCACGTACCACTCATATTTGGTCACGTCACTGCTAAGAAGAGGACCTTAAATGCCTTAATTAAGATCCGCTTCTTACCTAATTCCCATTTTAAAATTATTATTTTTAACTATTTGGGCTTAAAAAACCAATTAGAAAACCTGCGTTAATCATGCTCTTAGAACCTCGTAGTTAATAAAAATAAAGAAAAATTGTTTCTACAATATCCGAGAAAAGTATTAAATTTGCCTGGAACCTCGTAGCCTAATGAACAAGAACAAAATCTGATGTCTATTAAATTTGTCTGTGTTTATCGAAATTCTCTTAGATCACTGCTTGAATTCCGCTTAATATGAAAAGCATAACATGCATAGTCCTCTCACATTATAAACCCAATTATATATTATAATACTTAACTTTATTTCACACCACTAGATCTTACGGAGAGTTGTGCAAACGATTTTTTCTCTCTAGCACTCTAATCCAGACCATCTTTGCTAGCCAAATCTCCAGCGCCGGCGTGGCCATCAACAACCATCATCGGAAGAACTTTTTCGTCTTTTCCTTTTCTTGTTATTCTCACCTCTTTACTCTTCGTTTTTTTTCTTTTTCTGGTGTCTTATCTTCATGTTATCTTTTCCTATTGAAAATTTAGTTAGTGTAAGAGGTGCTTGTCGGAGCTCTTTCCTCTGGGGACAAGATTATCTTCGACGGGAACACTACCACCTTCTTCTTCCTCAGGAAACCAGACTTTTGCCTTTACCACCGCCACTAGTTCTAATTTCCTCCTCATCCATCGCACCTTTGAAGTTCATCGACTGTCTAGATCCAGATTTTTTCTTGAACCACAACTGGCGAGATACTGACCGGAATCTCCCTCCGAGCTCCAACAATTTGTCAAACTCCATGCCTAGTAGATCGATTTCCCTGCCTTCTCAAAGTCTCTTCTTTGTCGAGGACAGCAACAGAGGACTGAAAGACTTACAACTTTGATGCTCAGCACATCCAAAAAGGGAGCTCATAATGCCAGCCATCTTCAGATATTCATCATTAACTCTAGTTTGGATTGATTTCCGACCAATCATATCTTTCATCCCTGTCGAGTGCAGCGGCTGGCGTAGGAGGCCATCAAACTAGGGCAAACCCTAACAAGTCTTACTGGCTGATGTTTCAATGAGATTTTGTTGGGCTAGTATTTTTTCCAGGTCTAAGCTCAGCATTTCCTTCGCATTGTTTAAGGTATGAAATGGTTCTTTTTTCCTGCAGTCCAATAAATTCATTTAATGAATTGAACCTTGTCTTTAGCTTGGGCCTAAATCTAGGGTTTTTAGTGTTTTTTTATAAGATGTGAATTTATTACCAAAAAAGAAAGGGGTTACATACAAAAAATTTTATTACCAAAACAATTAGCGTAAAAGTTTTAGTGCTTATTTTCTTCAACACTTGGTTGGTTTTTCCTTTAAAAAATCAATTATCGTATTCAACTAATATGGTCCAGAGCATATCCCCACACGTTTCCTTCGTCATGGAAAGTATCGCTGTAGTCCGAATCATTTTTGATAAGGAATATGTTATTCAAAGCTTCGTCATGGAGAGTATCGTTGTAGGCCGATCAGCTATTTGGCGTGTTCAACTGCTTTTTATAGAGACAGAACTAAAAATGTTTTAAGACTTTTTTCATATACGAGAATATAATTCCAACCCTTATCTAAAAGTTCTAGTATATTTAAGTTACTCCACCTAGATGCAATTTATCATTTAATCATGTATTGTTGGTCTATGATTTGTTTCTTTCCTTTTTTTATGCTGATGTGATCTGGAACTTTTAAGTTAATGAATTCAACTCTTCCAAAAAAAATAAAAAGCATAACAACTATTTATGACTTTTTGATACATATATCACTTGAATAATATAATAATAGAGTAAGTCAACTGATATAAAAATAGAAAGAATTTAACTTCATTAAGTTTTAGCAGAAGAATCACAAAATGGATAAATGCTAATTATACTCTCTCTATCTCACAACAGGTAAATACACAAAATTTAAAAAAAATTGTAAAATTACTTGAAATATCCATATAATGTAATTAATGGTTTAATTAATATGAACAAAAACTATGGTTAGATTAGGAAAATGAATTAAATTTTTGTATTGAAAATCTAAAACATCAAATATTTTGAGACAAAAATGTATATAACTAAAACATCATTTATATTAAGACAGATGGAGTATATAGTAAGCTAATTAACAAAATTTATCTTGACCCACAAAAAAAACAAGATTTATTTTTCAGTTTTATTTTATTCATGCGCATTTTAGAAACACAAGATGACTTTTCAAAAACCTAAGAACATATAAATTTTAGGTTTTGTTATAAATTTAGCAAGTGACCTTTAGTATAGTGGCATGAGTTAAGTCTACATATGACATGCGCACTTGCACAATTAGGAATCGAGTTCCACCGTCTATATTATATAGAAACTTGGCTAATGGGCCGGCCTGTTGTGGCCCAATGTTGACAAAAAAAAATACTAAAAGGGTTATTTTTTCAACTTTAACCTCTACTTCTTAAAGATGGAAATTAGTATACCAAATCGAAAATAATATGTAATATAGCTTTTATACAAATTTTTATGGTCTCATACATTAAATTTACAAAATTTTAAAAGTAGATTTGATTCTTTGTCCTGACGGAGTTGATATAGTATGTACCATAAGTTAAATATTGATAATTAATGGAAAATCATATTGTATATTATTTTTTATTTGGTGGACTTTTTGTATTTTTAAGAAATAAAAGTTAAACTTGCAAAAGTTGACAAGGTAGAGAGACCCTTTTTTATCCCGACCCATGACTAAATCAATAACAATATTACGGTGTGCAAACCCTACTCCCAGAGTTGAAGTTGGTTGGGAATAACGGAGAAATTGTTTGCACAAAACCCAAAGCGCTCACAGAGCGCTCACTGCAACAAGATATTCATAGAGCATTGTCCTCCTATCTAAATACATAAAACGAGCTATAAATTTCATCAACAAAAACCCTAATAGGCCAAATGAGATTTTGCTTTCCACTAAGCCTTAGCTTCCAACCAATCTTCTTCATTGTTTTTGTCACTACCAAGAGATATCATATTGAACTGCTTAGCTCGCGTCCCGAGACATAACTACCCAATCCTCTCTCAAGTTTCCAACAGTTTTCGATCATTTGTGCTTTTTCCTGACCTTCGACAGATGCGACTCTTGATAGGAAAAGATTATCCGGTCATTTATATCTGTTTTGTAGAAAATAAATTCATCGGTAATATATACTTGACAAGAAATTTCATTGGTTCAGTTTTGATCCAAACGAGAAGAAAACAAGTAATCTTAACTCAGTTCGGATAATTTCTCAAGAGAAGTTGTTGTTAAGCTCTAGTGTTTCGATAGGTTCCGATATTTACTTCGTTGGAGGATTCAATTATAATTCAGCGCGAAGCTTATGGGGCTTCAATTCCTTGATTGGTGAGTTGTGTGAAGGTCCTAGCATGAAGATAGGTCGCAGTTCACCAGGTGTAGCAGTAGTGAATGGGAAACTATACGTAATGGGAGATTTTCAAGACAAGATCCGAATGGAAGTTTTCGATCTGAAGACTCAAACTTGGGAAGTTGGACCCCATAGAGAAATCATACATGGACCGAAAGTGTCAAAAGCTGTTTCCATAGAAGACAAGGTTTATGGAATGAGTTATAGAAACATTCTAATCTACAATACAAAAGATGGTAGATCAGAGACTCTTGAGATGCCAAATGAAGATCCATGGAGGAGATGTGGAGTGTGTGTAATAAACAATGTGTTGTATGTTTATTACAAAAATCGTTGCTTAATGTGGTCTAACTCTAAGGATAAGTTATGGAGAATGGTTAAAGGTTTGAACATGCTTATAATAGATGATTCGATAAAGGAGGTTGTAATGGTGGACTGCAAGGGAAAACTTGGATTTTTGTGGGAAGAGAGAAATACAAACAATAAGAGGATTTGGTGTGAGATGATTGTATTGGATAGGAATGAAGTCGAGAGTCATGGAACAATCGAGTGGTCTGTTTTCGTTGGATATGTCCCTGATTCCTATGATATTAAGGACTCTCTAGGTGTTTTTGATTAAGAGGTTTACCGGAAGTCTCATTTTAATAGATTTAGAAATCCTATGTAGAAGATTTCAAGCGTCTATTCCTAGACAACTTAATTACAAAGCAGATTTGTTGACATGTACGAGATTGCTTTTCTTTTCTTAATATTAGTTGAGGGAGGTTGACAAATAAAAATCTTCGTAGAATCATGTATTATTTAAGTATCAGTTTTAATATCAAATTGAAAATTATGTGTTATTCAAACATTTATCTGAAAATCTGACCCAAAAAAAAAATTCGTTTGTTATCAATTAATACTAATTCAATCACCTCTTAATCAATTTTAAAGATATGAGTATCAAAATTTTAAAAAATAGATAGTGAATTTTTCTTTTTTATTAATATAAAGATTTGAAGTTCTTACTCAAAACTAGTTATTTGACTTAGATTTTTATAAATTATGCATAGATTTTTAAATCTTACAGGAATTTATCTCAATCTATTAACATGAATAAACGCTTTTAAAACTTAATAAATATATGTGTTTTATACTTGTTTTATTATGTGGTATGACACAAAACTTAATCCATATAAGAAATTGGTTAATCACGATGGGAAGACATTTAATGCCAAATTTGCTAGGAGAAACTGGTCGAACTGAACCATCCTATAGGGCCGTTTAGGTCGAATAATAACCCATCAATTTCAATTTTCTTTTTAACTAGATCGATAAGACTCGATTTATATATAGTTTAGATGTCTAAACTATTAGTTGGTACATGTAACCCAATTCCAAATCACTGGAAACATAAAACTTTTGAAATTTTTTCCAAAATAACGAAAAGTTGTCAAAGGAAAAAAAACATCTAACAATTTTATTAACGTTCAAATAACCATCAAAAATCACTATATTTTCATTTCATTATGCTGCAATGGTGGAATATATACTATGCATATTATACTAAAAAAACTATTAGCCTAATGAACAAGAACAAATTCTAATGTCTATTAAAGTTGTTTGTCTTGGTCGAAATTCTCTTCGTTCACTGATTTGAAGTGTTTAATTCCCGCTTAATATGAAAAGCATAACAACTATTTTATCACGTTTTGACTGATACATCAACTGAGTAATATAACAATAGAATAGTCAAAGTGATCCAAAAATTGAAAGAAATGAACTTATTTATGTTTTCGCTTAATAATTACAATATGTAAAAATGCTAATTTTAGTACGTTAATTAACAAGTTTTAATTTTGAGTTTTTTTTTTGTCAACATTGGGCCACAACAGGTCGGCCCATTAGCCAAGTTCCTACATAATGTAGACGGTGAGACTCGATCCCTGATTATACAAATGCGCATGTCTTATGTGGACTTACCGTCTGCCACTAGATTAAAAATCAATTGCGAGATTAATTTTAAACATGCACATTTAAGAAATACGTAATGACTTTTCAAAACAAATAAATTTGACTTTTGTGTAGTGAAACTCTCCAATTCTAAATTAACACTAATTTTTTAAAAAATATTAACCTCCCACTAAATATGCAAATCAATCTACCAAATCGTTAATAATACGCAATATAACTCTTATACAAATTTTTAATAAAGATTTATGGTCACATACATTAAATTTGCGAAACTTTAGGAGTGAATTTTGATTATTATTTATAAAATATAAGTAGTGAATTCGTTTAAAATCTTTTATCTGGTGAATTTTTCTTGTATTTAAAAAAATAAAAAAGTTAAACTTGCAAAAGTTGAAGAGTTAGAGAGACCGGATTTGTTGCACAAAACCCTACAAATCTTGATAAATACTGAATAATGAGATTTATTTTGGTCAAAGAAAATAATAAACACTAAATTAAAAGTGAAAAAGAACGTATATTTAGGATGGTATTAAGTAAACTGTTACAAATTAGGGCTCTTTCAGCTTTTTCTTCTCCTCCAACAAACAATATGTCTAACCTAGCCATCTTCAATACAGAGCGCTCACTGCAACAAGATATTCATCGAGCATTTTCGTCTTTATCGTCATTTGTAATAAAACTCTTAACTAGTTTACTTAGCTTTTGTCTCCTCCTATCTAACTACATAAGACGAGCTATAAATTTCATCAACAAAAACCCTAATAAGCCAAATGAGATTTTGCCTTCCACTAGAGCCTTAGCCTCCGACCAATCTTCTTCACTGTTTTTGTCACTACCAATAGATATTATATTGAACTGCTTAGCTCGCGTTCCGAGACATAATTACCCAATAATCTTTCATGTTTCCAAAAGTTTCCGATCATTTGTGCTTTCTCCTGAGCTTCGACAAATGCGATTCTTAATAGGCAAAGATTATCCACTCTTTTACTTATGTTTTCTCGAATATCGTAGTAATAATACCGAGAAATATCATTGGTTAAGTTTTGACCCAAATGTGAGAAAACAAGTTTCTATTCAAGTCGAGTACTTTCTGAAGAGAAGTTCGATTATTGCTCGAGTGTTTCGATAGGCTCCAAGATTTACTTCGTTGGAGGAGATGTGCATATTTCGCGGAACCTATGGATCTTCGATTCCTTGTCTGGTGAGTTCTATAATCCTAACATGAAAGTAGGTCGCGACTCACCGGGCATGGCAGTAGTGGATGGGAAACTATATGTAATGGGAGGGTATAAACAGTTAAAGATCCAAGTCTAAGTTTTCGACCCGAAGACTCAAACTTGGGAATTTGGACCAGTAAACCCCCATGGAGATATCCGATATGAAGAAATTGTAATTAATGAAGCTGTGTCCGTTGAAGAGAAAATTTATGGAACAAGTGATTACTATGGGCACATGATAATCTACAATACAAAAGATGGTAGATATGAGACTTTTGAGATGCCATATATTAAAGATGCAAAGAGGAGAAATCGAATTTATGTAATAAACAATGTGATGTATACTTATTACATTAATCATGGCTTAATGTGGTATGAGTCTAAAGATAAGTTGTGGAGAATGGTTCAAGGTTTGGATATGCTTAGAAGTAAATTCGATAAGGGTGTAATGAAGGAGTGCAAAGGAAAACTTTGATTTTTGTGGCAAGATCATATATCAACTTGGTGGTGTACGATGATTGTGTTGGACAGGAATGGAGTCGAGATCCATGGAACAATCGTGTCGTCTGTTCTCGTTGGATATGTCCCAAATTCCTATATTCTATGGCGTTGTCTAAGTGTTTCTGAGTAAAACTTAATAAAGATGTTTATGATGGTAATGATGTAATGTTTTATTATAATTTTAACTAATTATGATTAATAGTGGGAAATATAATGCAAAGAAAAAAACAAAATTTTGATGTTTAGATTTGGAGTTTACCACCGGAGATAACTGTCAAAAACTTCAAATTTGAATAATCTTTTACTCTAAAAATGTCGAGTTTTTTTTGGAGATGTCCTTAAATGTGACTTATTTGATAAAGAATCCTTTGAAAATTACTTATGGTTTCTTTCCAACAGATTAAATTCTCAGAGAAAAATTTCAGACAACTGCCTTTGCTGTCCGAACTCAAGAAGCCCAAGAAGCAACTAGCTAGGAGAAAACCGATTGAAATACTATAAAGAGTTTTCTAAACACACAAAATAAGTCACCTCAAATTTAATTCTCTCACTACTTAGAAGAAAATTGTATTGATACGTAATATTTCGTCACAATAATACATATTTCGTCACAATATAAAGATATTATTACGAAATTGTGATGATTTGTAAATAGTTACAATATAAGTGTCACAATTGCATTTTGGTAACAAAAACATCACAATATATTTGTGACAAAAAAATCTAGTAACAATTTTGTTACAAATCGTTATGGAATATAGTCACAATGATTCGTAACAAATAGAATTCGTAACAAAATTGTATATAAAACGTCACAAATTATTACTAATATTCATAGTCGCAATACGATTGTCACAACAGCTCAATTTTCATGTAGTGTCTCCCTTCGAAACTTTTTGGTAGACACCACCGCCGATCCAGGTCTATACCTTTTTGGTGGTTGGGGCTCTCCTCATCATGATCCATCCCCTCTGGCCATCCTCTCCTATACGTGCTACTGTCTGTCTTCTCCTTCGCTTGATTATGGTATGTCTCGCCGGTAACTTTAACGAATTAGAGCTCTTCTAATCTACAGTTAAGATCGCTAGAGGACGGCAGTTTAGTTTGAAAGGTTGGAGTCTCGTCTGGGTTAGTTTAAACCATCTCCGATGGTTCATGGGAATCCTTGCCACGATCCTTCTTCCTTGCGGAACCTATTCTATTGTGTTGTGAGGAGAACCTATTCTAGCCTAGATAAGGATTGTCTTCAGACTTGTTATTGCTGATTATCATGTTACATATTTACGACAAATTCTAGCATTCTTTGGAATGGGTTAATAGTCGCTGTTCACAGCTCATGCAGCTGGGGTCTTCTCTCCAGCTTCGATCAAGAGCTATTCTCTCTTGAGTTTGGCTATCTTCATGCAGAGGAATTTGTTCGCTCCATGTATCTACGTTCTGGACCATATCGAGGTCTAATCTTCATAAGGTGTCTGACTAGGCGACAAATCACGCCATTAACCAGAAGTTAGTGTTCTAGCTGGTGTCGTTACCTTCGTGTTTTACATAATGAGGTATATCACATTCACTTTCGAGGATATCATGTTCTCTGCTCTACCAGGTTGTTGGATTGTGTTTCATCGATTTGTCTCTTTCCATAGTAGCTAGTTTTATGTTGTTATATGTTTCAATTGTGAACTATTGATCCGTTCTTAGGGTATTAATAAAATTAAGACGACAAGAAAAAACACACAAAACACAATCATAAATGTTCATAATTCAAGCTCTTATTTCGAATTAGTACTCACGAAGTTGACAAGTCGGACCTGAATTTTACGGGACCCCATTCAAAATGTAGAAAAAATTGAAAACAAGTAAAATTTATGTTGAAAGAAAAACAGTATCATAATTTTTTTTTTAAACAATAAGTTAACTGTTTCTGGAAAATAACTTTTCTCGTATTTTTCTCTACAAAATCATTCATAAAAGTTACATAATTAAGATTTCTAAGCACACTTTTTTCTATCGATAACATAGTCAATTCATTAACCGTTCTTGTGACATAATCAATCGTAGTTAAGAATTTAACAATTTTAACTTAGAGAAACTTCTTTCAGTTGAAGCAATGGGACCCATAATGGTGAGGATTATCTTATATGTAACTCATACATTAGAATAAAAATATTTAAATCTCTTCAAAATATCAAATACTTCTCTTTAAATACTTTGGTAGAATTTATGTGAAAAGTTTGATTTTCAGAAATAAATCATTTCGATCAAAGACAATTAGGATCCACTCAATAACTCGTAGATATTTACGTTGTCTTTGATTTTTTTTTGTTCATGCTTTTCTTTTATTTAAATTTTATTAAAACATAACTATACATATATATTTGGAAAAAAAAATTTGGGGCCCTAAAATATTTGAGGTCCTATTCAAATCTTTCATTTTAATGCACTCAAGTCCAACACTTTACACACATTGGCTTTCTCATGAGCTTTGTACACTCATTCGCCATAGAAATCTTTGCCATCATTTTGAACTTGGTTAGTTTCTACTGGTTTCGATTTTGGGGTTCGATTTTGGCAGGTTTTCGGATTTCTATCTTTATTCTAGTCTAATTATTTTAGGATTTTTTTGTTAGTTTCCTTTTTTGGGCATATTTTATGGAGAAATTTGTATTCCTCCGACTTATGTATTTATCTTTGGTTATAATATAATTAAGAAAAAGAAAACTAGAATCTTGTCGGAAAAAGAAAAAGAAAACAAGAACAAAAATTGTATATAATCACATATATATATATATAGAGTTACTGATTATTAGAAACTTAGAATGATTCAAATAATAACTATATATATATAGTGTACTGGGTTTGATTCCTCCCCAGTACACTATTAGTATACAAAAAAGATTTTAGGGTATGATTATAGGTTATGAATCGAAATTTGTCTATCCTAAAAAAACAAAACATTCATATATATATATATAGATTGGTCTAGCTGCCAATTTCAAATACGTGTTAACGTGTATTGTTTTCTTTTTCTCGAAAGCTTTAACCTTTACAGATTACTTCACCCAGATTGAAAGCTTAATGAGAGGTTTCTGAAGTTGGACGCTTTTCTAGTTTAGTCAGTATCCAATGGATGCTCCGCTTCCACCCTCTTTATCTACACTTTTGGAACTTTGTACCAATCTTCTCCAAAAATCTGTAAAGTCCAATGGTCGTTTCACAGCGCAACTGGTTCATTGTCGCGTCATCAAATCGGGTCTCGCTTTTAGCGTATACCTGATGAATAATCTAATGAACGTGTATTCAAAGACTGGTTATGCAATTCATGCACACAAGTTGTTCGATGAAATGCCTCTAAGAACGGCTTTTTCATGGAATACGGTTCTTTCGGCCTATGCTAAACGAGAAGATATGGATTCTACATGTGAATTCTTTGATCGATTGCCTCAAAGGGATTCGGTTTCGTGGACCACGATGATTGTAGGGTATAAGAAAATTGGTCAATATCATAAGGCTATAAGAATTATGGGGCAAATGATGAAGGAAGGGATTGAGCCTACGCAGTTCACGCTTACAAATGTGCTTGCATCGGTTGCTGCAATTCACTGTTTGGAGACAGGTAAAAAGGTCCATTCTTTCATCGTTAAGCTTGGTCTTCGTAGTAATGCTTCGGTGTCGAATTCCCTGCTTAATATGTATGCAAAATGTGGTGATCCAATGATGGCAAAAGTTATTTTTGATAGAATGGTCGTTAGAGACATCTCAAGCTGGAATGCTATGATTGCGTTACATATGCAGGTTAATCAGATGGATCTTGCTTTGGCACAATTCGAGCAAATGGCTGAGCGCGATTTAGTTACTTGGAATTCTATGATTTCTGGTTACAATCAGTGCGGGTATGATCTCAGAGCTCTAGATATGTTTTCGAAAATGCTGAGCGATTCTTTGTTGTCACCAGATAGATTTACTCTGGCGAGTGTGTTATCTGCTTGTGCAAATCTTGAGAAACTTTGTTTTGGGAAGCAGATTCACTCACATATTATTACAACCGGGTTTAATGTCTCTGAAATTGTGTTAAACGCCCTGATCTCCATGTATTCAAGGTCTGGAGGAGTCAAGACTGCCCAAAGACTCATTGAACAAAGAGGAACCAGAGATATCAAGATCGAAGGCTTTACAGCCTTACTTGATGGGTATATCAAAATTGGTGATATGAACCAAGCTAAGACTATATTTGATACATTGAAAGATCGCGATGTAGTCGCATGGACTGCCATGATTGTAGGATATGAGCAACACGGTTTGTATAGTGAAGCTATAAAGATTTTCAGATCAATGGTTACAGAAGGGCAGAGACCAAACAGTTACACTCTTGCAGCAATGTTAAGTGTAGCGTCAAGTTTAGCCTCATTGGGTCATGGCAAGCAAATCCATGGAAGTGCTGTAAAGTCACAGGAAGTTTGTTCGGTTTCTGTCGGCAATGCGTTAATAACGATGTATGCAAAGGCGGGTAACATTAAGTCAGCAAGGCGGGCATTTGATCTGATCCGCTGTGAAAGGGATACTGTATCTTGGACGTCCATGATTATCGCGTTGGCACAGCATGGTCATGCAGAAGAAGCACTTGAGCTCTTTGCAACAATGCTGATGAAAGGAGTAAGACCTGATCACATAACATATGTTGGTGTTTTCTCTGCCTGTACTCATGCGGGTTTGGTCAAACAAGGTCGTCAATACTTCCACACGATGAAGGACGTGTATAAGATTGAACCTACTCTTAGCCACTACGCTTGTATGGTGGACCTGTTTGGACGGGCTGGTTTATTGCAGGAAGCACATGAGTTTATTGAGAAGATGCCGGTTGAGCCTGATGTAGTGACATGGGGTTCACTACTTTCTGCTTGCAGGGTTCACAAAAACGTCGAGCTTGGGAAAGTTGCAGCAGAGAGATTGCTTCTTATCGAGCCAGAGAACAGCGGGGCATACTCAGCCCTGGCTAACTTATACTCAGCTTGCGGAAAATGGGAAGAAGCTGCTAAGATAAGAAAATCCATGAAAGATGGAAGAGTGAAGAAGGAACAAGGGTTTAGCTGGATTGAAGTGAAGCACAAAGTCCATGTCTTTGGAGTTGAAGACGGGACGCATCCACAGAAGAACGAGATTTACATAACAATGAAGAAAGTTTGGGACGAGATCAAGAAAATGGGTTATATTCCTGACACTGCTTCTGTACTACACGACCTCGAAGAAGAGGTCAAGGAACAGATTCTAAGACACCACAGCGAGAAACTAGCAATAGCATTTGGGCTAATCAGCACTCCAGAAAAAACCACATTAAGGATCATGAAAAATCTCAGAGTGTGCAATGATTGCCATACAGCTATAAAATTCATCTCCAAGCTTGTGGAAAGAGAAATAATAGTAAGAGACGCAACAAGGTTTCACCATTTCAAAGATGGGTATTGTTCTTGCCGTGATTATTGGTAAGGACAAGGAGATCCGAGATGGTCTAACTCAAGCCATTGTACACTACAATCTGAACAACACCAGATACATTCAGGTATGGCTTCATTTCCCTTTTTTGCTTTAGTTCCATTGGTATATTATAATTTTCATCATCATTATTGAGCATTAGAATAAAATGACATGGCATATGAATCTTTAGTACTAGAGATCATGGTTGATAAAGGAGAAGGATATAATGAACGATGGAGATATATTTAAGCAAGCATAAAGAGAGTAAATAGAATTAGAACAATTAGAAAGAGAGTATAGAAGAAGGTGAAGAAGAAGAAGAAGAGAATATGTTCTGTTCTTTTCTACAAAGCTTTAACCTTTTTTAACAAAGTTTAAACCTTTTTCTAACCATTGACTACATTAGTTACAAGGAGATGAAGGAAAGATCTTGGTCGGCATCAAATGTAAGAGAGAGCCCACACTTGTGTAGCATACGTGGCAGGTCCGGGCAGGATAATTAGAGATGATCACACAAGAGTTATTGCCCGTTTTGCCCAAAGGATTCTTAGTAACTTCTACGGGCAGCTTCACTCTCTCTCTCTCTCTTTCTTTCTCTCTCTCTCTCTTTCTCTCTTTCTTCTTCTCTATATCTCATTGTCTGAACAACTCTTTCTTTGATCACAAATCTCAAAAAACACTTCCATTCATGAACAAAGCTCATTTCTTTTAGTTCTCTCTTTCTCTGTTGTCCCAATTTCAGAGCTCTTCTTCTGGTATGTTCTTCTTCTCTATGGTTTCCCTCTGTGTTTTACTCTGTTTTTTATGATTGTATCTGTGATTTGAATCTTCATAAAGCTAAAAACTGGACAAGACAGTTCTCTGATTTGAGTGTTTTATAGTTGTTATTAGAAGTATTTGTTATTGCAGATCTAATGGTTTATGTAACTATTAATTGCAGAGTGAACAAAGAAGACAAAAGAATGGAGATTGAAGAACAAGGTTTGAGGTTGTCTCTGGTGCTTGTTAACACCTCAATGCTAAAGTGCGCTGCTTTAGCTTTAACGGCTACTGTGCTCTCCTCTTTGCTTGAGCTCTTCGCTCAGGCAAGCTGTCTATCTCTCTTTCAGTTAAAGATATTTCTTTTTTTTCTTAATAACAAACGTTTACAAGTATTCGCGGTTTCATATAACATTTTAATAAAAAATAAATTCTTCACAAAAATTATTTTGTTCTTCATTAAAAATTTATAAATTCTAATATATATCGTTTTTTGTTATTACAAAAATAAAATCTTGACCGACTTGAAGTGTTATTACTTCCTTAGAATGGGTGGTTGGAAAAATTAAATTAAATTAAAATTTTGGTGAAAAATATTGTATTATAATAATAGCTATTAGTTAGGGACGGTTGCTTTACTGAGAATATGAAGAAATAATTTTTTAATATAAATATATAAAAATTGTGGGTCCTTTGTAACAAAAAAATATTAATTGTGGGGTCAAAGAAATAACACAAAGGTATATTCCATAGATTATGCTTGTAAGTTTTCAAATAAAATATATGTCTAGAAGAAGCCCATAACCCTATTTAGTATGTCATGGCCCATTTGATAGTTTGAGGCCATAACCTGTTGCCTTTTATTTTTCGTAAGTGACAGAAGTCAGATATGAATTTGCAGGTTGCCGTCTTGGAGAGTGATGTTACAGAGAATGGATACAAGGTAGTTGATGCAGAGGAAGGCAATGGAAACAATGATGATGGTGGTAATGATGACGATGGAGGAGAAGACGAAGAAGGCAATACAGATGATGCAGAGGGAAAGGAGACCAAGAAAGTACCTATTGGTGATCCTGATGAGAATGGTGAAGTTGGAGATGATGATGAAGAACCTGAAGGAGATGATGGTGATGGTAATGATGATGACGATGACAATGAGAACGATGATGATGAGGATGATGAAAATGGAGATGAGGTAGAAGAGGAAGACGAAGATGAAGAGGCTGAAGTAGAGGAGGAAGAGGAAGAAGATGAAGAGGAAGCACTTCAGCCACCGAAGAAGAGGAAGAAGTAGAGAAACAATACAGCGTTATAATCTCCTAACATTTTAGATTTTACAAATCGAAAAACTTGTTACCTGAGGAGAGAATTTTCAGACATCATCATCAGCTTGTAGCTTCAACACTTGTCTTTGTTGTTCCATAAACCAAAAAAGACTTTTTAGTGTACCACTTTGAGATCCCACTCCTTTAGACCATCATCATGTCTATGAAGTCATACATAACAACTTCAATGAACTTTAGCTATCATTAATGGAAACAAATATTTCTCAATCCTATTGAGTCCAATCAATCACATTGATTAATTAGGCAAAACAAAAACCCAAGACAAAAAAGATGGCCTACTCATCTGAGAATCCATGTGAGATCAAAAATGGATTAGTCTCCTCTTCAAGAACATAAAGACATACACATTAGTTTTTGACAAAAGAGTAAATCTTTCAAAGCAAACCTTTTACGCACTGCAGATTGCAATAGAGATCATTACTCATGGCACAGCATTGATATGAGCAATGGACTGTCTACCAAATGGTATTAGACAAAGGTCAAACCAGATTAAAAACAAAACAAAAACGAAACGAAAAACAAATACAGAAAACCCAAAGAGTAATGTTTTAATAAGAATATTAGGAAGTACAAAGTGAAATCGAAGAGAACAGAGATTGGAAAGAAATGTTAAAAACAAACCCCTGAACTGCATGTGTTTCAATCTCATGCTCAAGCTCACACCATCTGCAAAGTTGGAGTTCAAGAAAACAAACCAAACATAACTTTATCAAAAGCTTTAAGACAAAAACAAAAGGAACACATGAAAACAAGACAAAAACCAAAGGAACACAAGAAAACAAGACCAATCCCCAATCTTTCTTGTCAGATTACACCAAAAATGTAAATAAAGTAAACCAAAGGAATAAAACATAAAAAGGATATTAAAACTCAAACTACAGAGACTAAAAAACATGAACAAAATAGCAAGAGCAGCTCAATACTAAAGAGTTATTGTTCATTTAGAGGCGTTAACACAAAACCATGTGAGGGAAAAGATGGTAACTGATCATCACATCAATGCAACACTAATAAGCAAATAAAAGTATCAATATCTGATAACATTCGTCCCCACTATCACCAACCTTATATCACAACCTATAAAGGAAGTAACTTTGATAAAACAAATGGCCATTTGGTCACTAAGAAAACTGTAAAACCAGAGACTGTAACAAAATAAAAGAAACAAAAACAAAAAAAATGAAAATCAAACAGACAAGATAGAGGAAAACAAACAAAACAAAACAAAAGCTTGATGTGACATATCATCCGCACATCTAGAGCTTTAAAGAGTCCCAAGCAAGATTCATGAATAATAAATGAGGCGACAGATGACAATGCTAATCTATCCCAAGAACCTAAATAAGGTATCCGAATCCTCTAGCAGTTCCTCCTAGGTATCCAGGAACTACAGCCAATAACACATGAATTTGTAAACCGAGTAATAGTCAAGAGAAGATACTATAACAAAGCCTAAACCTTTCTTATCTACACATTACACACCTACGATGAATCATGCACTATATGCTTATCCAAAGAGATTCAAACCAGAATTGAGCAGAGACATTGATATAAAACACAAAAGTTTACAGTAAGCGTACCATGAATAGTTTGAATGGCCGTGATAGGAGCTCCTAGCATCTGAATCTTTACCCACTCCTCTTTTCCCGGTATTGGAATCAGGATATGCACTAGCCAGACTCTGACCTCTAGAGTAAGAGCCAGAAGCTGATAAACCAGCAGCACCAAGCCCTGGCTCACCAATCCCACCCATCTGCGCCGACTGTAACATATCAGAACCCAACCCACCATGGGCTAAAGCACCCGCTAACATCGGATACATGTAACCTCCCCCAGCTGCTACAGCCAGAGCTGGATTCCCCAACATTCCGGTTCCATAAACCGGATGGTATTGGTTACCTAACATAAACGGCGGAGCAGCCATTCCACCACCACTAAATACATGTTGCCCTTGTGTCTGATATTGCTGAGACTGGCCCTGATTAGCCATCGAACCCAAGCTAATCTTCACCGGACCCTCCTGCCCCTTTCCCGAAGCCGCAGGCCCCATGGAAGCTAGTTGACATGTCGCTGTTCGATTAAGGATCCTCTTCTTCGGCTCTTTAAGCGCTTCTCTAGCTCCTTTCCTCGTCTTAAACATAACAAATCCGAATCCTTTGGCCTTACCAGTGGCTTTATCTAAAACAACAGTACACTCCTCAATCTCACCATATTCTTCAAAAACTCCAAAAAGAGTCTCTCGAGTAGTCTCCCATGGAAGTCCATAAACAAAGATTTTCCTATGCGTGACATCACGATCTGCAGCTTCAACAACAGCGGAATAAATCGAGGAACCAATCTGCGCGGCGGAACAAACAAGGTCAACGAGTTGCTCCTTGGAATAAGGTTGTAGAAGCTCTCGAAGCTCTTCAGGATCGAATTCTTTCTCCGACTCCGAATCGCTTGAATCAGAACTGGAGCAGGAACTGGAATATGGTGCTGAGGATTCAGGTTGTTGTTGTTGAAGATGAGTGGATTTGTTAGTCTTCTGCTTCTTATCGAATTTCTTTGTTTTGGATTTCACAAATTTGCGCTTTTTGGATTTGTCTAGGGTATTCGCCATAGCAGTAGAGCGAGGATTCAAAAAAAAATTGTGTCGGTTCGTAAGAAGTTCGATCTGCCTTATCCTCTCTATTTAAGTTTCTCTACGCGGCTTTCAAGACGCCGATAACGCGCGTTTGATCCAATCCGGCCGTTATATATAACTCCAGCAGCCAAACGCGATTTACGACCGCTCAGCCAGAATCACTAAAAAGACAATCCCGGTTTCAGTTTAGGTTTGTTCAATGCCCAAACAAATACATATAAATTATTTTGATTCGGTTTCGGATTCCAAGCATTTATAGTTTTATTCACAACGAAATTTTGGATTTATATCAAGTTTTTAATTTTCGGATTTGGTTTGAATTAAGCTATTTGGATAAACAAAAGAATAAAACCACTTAATTTGATTAAGACAGTTTAGTTCAAATAATATATTGAGTCAAATAATTAAATATTCATCTCTATTAATTTTTTTCTCAATTATGATCGAGTCACATTGCTCAACACGATATCTTTTTTCGTCAAAAATTGGATCAAAAAGGTTTGATCTATAGTGTAAAACTCACTCCTAAAATATTTTTTTAAGCTACTATAATATAGCGCGTAAGAATCGAACTTTGATGACAAGTCATTAGCTGGATTAGCCTTGAGCATAAAACTCGATACATGAAACCCGAACCAAAACCAAAACTGACCCAAAAAAAAGAGACCGAAGCCGACGAAATATCCGAATGGATCCTAAATTTATAAACCCGAAAAACCAAACACAAACCCAAACCGAAACCGAATTGAAAACCGAATGAATGTCTAATATATTTTAATTAAATTTAAGTTTTTTTTCGATTTTTCTAATTAAATCCTTACTAATTTTGAATTTGTATATAAATTTAAACACAAATACTCAATTCGATCTATACCCTAACCGAAACCGACCCGAAAACTAAAAATACCTTAATGGAACCAAAATCCGAAATTCGAATAGATCCGATCCGAACTCGAACGGGTACCCGAATGTCCAGGGTTAAGCTAGATCATCCTAACCACCAAAATGAGAGAAACGTGGCCTCAACGTGATATCTTTAGAAATTTAAGAATTAGATTATAGACTTGTCACCCAATTATTACCTAAAGATATTGTTCAATTTTAAGTTAGAGCATTTCGATTTGGTTTAGTTCAGTTTCAATGGATCTATTTAAATTACACTACTGTCGAGAAGCTCTGATGCCGGCAAAAATAAGAAAAAAGAGGAGAATTCTATCAAAACTCAATTCAAAACAAGAAAGGAGAACTTACATTCTGGAATGATTCGAAACAATTTGGAAAAAAAAGAAGTAGAAGAAGTAGATTGAGCGAGAAGAATATTGAATGAGAAGATGATCGAGTGAAGAAGAGTGAAGAAGATGAAACGGCGATGGAAGAGAGGAAGAAAGTTTCAGAAAAATTAGGGTTAAATGTATTTCGATTAACTGTTCGCTTAATTGAACCAAACCGACATAAAGGTCTAACCGAAATCTCTGTTTTAATTCTTCCGATTCGGTTTGCTTCGGACAAATCAATTCGGTTATAATTCTCATGGCTAGTGAAAACGAGGCAAATTAGAAAACTGAAATGCCATGTTTAAAGGAAAATCGGTTTATAAAAAGAATTTTTTAGTGTATACTTTGCAAAGCATGAGAATCTTAACTTTAATTCTTCAGTTTTGTTTACAGTGTTTCAATGTAGAAATTTAAAAAAAATACATGATTAAAGGCAAAAAAATTGAGAGAATAGTCATAGACTATGAGTATCAAATAAAAATTGTTTAATATAATTTTATAAAACTTTAAAATAAATATTGATTAAAAATATATTTTGTATAATATACCATAAATATTATGAATTAGTTAAGATAATGTGTTATATTTATTTAAAATATCTTAGTTCATAATTAAATTTTAGGTTTAAAGTTAATACTAACATTATTTAAAAAATACTAATAATAACTAGATAACATTATATCATACTACTCGATCTGAGACAAGAATCAATCCGGCATGATCAAAAGCATGGAGAAAATAAGGATTTTCATACTGATCTGCCAAATGATAGGTTCGAGTTTGATTTGCTGTATCTTCTTGTGAAATCGAACCATTTCGAGGTGAAATGTGTTATTGACGATTGAGATTTGTGCCGATAATGTAAGAAAACGAACACCACCAAATCAAGGTCAAGAAATTGAGAGATTTTCGAAGAAAACGAAAAAGATAAGAAAGAAAAGAGGAATCGATACAACAAAGAGAATCGAAGAAGGTGAATCAAAGAACAGCTGAGAAACAAAGAAGCTCAAGGCTGTGATATAGGTTCCATCTCGAAGATGAATGAGAAACAATGGCGGAAGCAAATTCATACCATATTGAAAGAGAGACGAAATAGAATTGATTTTCTCATTAGTTATAAAAGGAAGCATCTGAGAGTTTATATACAAAAGATAATTGGTAGCTAATTAACGGAAACTATAAGGAACTAATTAACAGCTTACAAACCAATTAACAGAATTAAACTACTTAATCCTAATAATCTGTTTTAAGATAGTATGCATCTTTGGCTAAAAAAAAACCCTTACTCACAAGGGAATGTTGCAACAAGTAAATCTTTGTTTGTGACATGTCAGACTTTGAACTGTCGACTCTCATTGAAACGCCTATCCTTGAAATAAAGAACAATTTGGTTTATAAATTCAGGGAGCTATATCCATTATAAGACCATCTTTTAAGAGAAAGAACAGATTGCAAAACACGAAAGTGCAATAATGCAAAGCAAGACCATCTTCGAGTTTGAGGGGGCGGATCTAGTAGAATTTGCTTAAAGATTGTTTACATCTTTGGCTAAAAATGACCCTTAGTACGATGGAATAGTTAACACGCCCATATTCAACGGAAGGTAGCAACAAATAGCTTTATGCCAGACTATTCAATAGCCTAATTGTTATCAAGTTGAGATTGTTATAAGTCTAAGATTATAGCTTTGCTCTTCTCAATTTAACTATTGACAACAAAAAATATAGTTCGGTTTTTGGTTTGAATATTTCAGTTTGGCTTAGTTCGGTTCAGATGGGTCTATCCAAATTAAAGGAGACCAGTCAGATTCGGATCCGACATGGATCGATCCGGGTCAGACCCAGTGATCCGATCATATGCTCTCCAAACAAATGAAAAGACACGTGAAGAACTAAGTAGAGAGACACATCTTTAACCAAAGACTTGTCATTTTGGACCAGAGAAATCTTAAAGGTTTTATTTTTTGTTTCTGTACTTGAGAACTTTGGAGCCCTATTAGAACGAAAAAACGAAGCCATCACAAAAACCAAAACCAAGCCAAAGCTGATTCATCTGAAGCATTACCATAAATGAATACAAGTAGATTCATATGGAAAGCTTGCAACAGTGAAAACAATGGAGAAAAAGACAACCCAAAACTGAAAACAAGATTGATCCTTTAACAAATCTGAGGATTGGTATCTCATTGTGAAAATCCAGTTTCTAAGACAACCCGCAAATTCTGGATATCAATGCTCTAACAGAGCTATACTCTTTACAGTTCATAGAATATGAACAGAAAGCGAGTATAAGAAGGTAAATTCAGAACACTGCAATAGTAGGATGACAAAGAAACCAAAACAATCACAAATCTTAGCCAACAATATTTAAAGCCTGAGAGAACACAATGTACTCAAACACAAAAGAGAAAGGATCAACACTGACACAAAAAACAAATGTCAAACGGGATTGAGAAGCATATAAAACCTCTGATGGAAAAAAACAATGTTTGAGAGATAAAAACTTCAGATATTTGGTGATGTTAGATTCACAATTACTCAAATACAAACCAGAAAGGATCAGCACTGACACAAAACGAATGTGATAAAAGAGATTGAGCAGTTTATAAAACCTGTGATGGAAAAAACAATGTTTGATATTTGGTGACTGAGATCACAATGTATTCAAATACAAAAGAGAAAGGGTCAACACTGATACAAAAACGAATGTGAAAAAAGAGATTGAGGACTTTATAAAACCTGCGATGGAAAAAAACACAATGTTTGAGAGAAAGAAAACTCAAGACATTCCAGTGAAATACAACAGGAAGATACCAAAAGAGTCTGGAAATTTTATCTGAAGGAAGAGACAATTCAAAACAAAAACGCCGAACCATTATGTATGATCATACCAATGGGTCTCAAGACAACTGAAGATATAGACTTTTGGCAGTTGTGACAAATAGTAAACAAAACTATTAATGTCATAAGCTGCCATAAGCTTTTCTTCCAGTAGAGATCATACATTTAAAGGTAAAACAGGAAAACATAAAAACTATGAGAGGAAAAACAGAAGAGAAAACTCCATACACAAAACCCCATAAGAAAACCGGATGTGTGTTTGACGGTATAGAGGAAGAGAAGAACCAATATGGGGAAAACCAAAAGGGAAAAAGACGAGATAGCAAACTACATAAACCAATATGGACCATAAAGACCAAATTTCACTAGTTTATAAGAACCAAGCAGAACACCAATGGGAAACTTCCAGAGAGCAAAGAGGATTAATCATTTAAGAATCTCCCTCAGAATGTGTCATATTGGGATAACAAAAAAAGACCAGAAGATGAAGTAGGTTTGAAACAGCAAGCATACACAATAAGAAGCCCAAAAAAAAAATCCGGCAATTCCCAAAAAATTTATCCAAAATATCGAGTTGAAGATACCAGACTATTCACTAGCCTAACCTAAACTTAAAGGTCGTCAAATCAAATAAGACAGCATAGATATCAAAGAACAGAATCATACCACTTGGTTTCTCTCTTATCTCAGATACCAAGCACGTTCACCATCAAAACCAGGAGTAGGACCAGCACCATTACCATTACTGTCACCAACATATTGCCCCGCAAGTCCTATATGGCCATTACTGTCACCAACATATTGCCCCGCAAGTGCCATATGGTTCGGTGGCACCATAGGTCCCTGGTTCATCATACCTGCGGCAAAACTACAATAGTTTGGTGGTAAACCAGCAACCATGTGATTACTCATCATAGCAGCTTGATTGCCCATCATTGCACCATACATCGGATTAAAACCAGGAGGTTGTCCATAAAAGGGCATGTTTTGTCCTGCATACATTGGCATATTCTGTGGCTGCTGGTGTCCCTTATCGAGTCCATGAGCCATGTCAAGCCCAGGCAAAGCTAGTTCACTCTGATTAGCCGTATGAGTAAGATCAATCTTCACGGATTCAACTGGCTCTCGCGTTTTTGCAGCATTAGGCGGCTTAGCTAGATTACAAATCACGGTTCGATTGTACATTCTCTTCTCAGGATTTCTCAATGCCTCTCTCGCACCTTTACGCGTCTTAAACATCACAAACCCATATCCTTTAGCTCTTCCTGTATCCTTATCCATAACCACCGAACAATCCTCTATCTCCCCATGAACCTCAAAAGCCGCCTTGAGATTCTCGTGCGTCGTGTCCCATCCGAGACCACGCACGAATATATTACGCTGAGAACTATCACGATCCGCCGATTCAAGCACAGCAGAAATCAATCGTGAACCTTTCTCTGCGGTTCTGTAAATTAGGTTAATAAGCTCTTCTTTAGTATAAGATTCAAGCAAAACCTTAATATCTTCCTTATCGGATTCAAAATCCGAATCCGACTCCTTGTTACTGGTGGTAGCAATCGGAACCGTAACGGGCTGCGATTTGACAATCTGAGTCTCTGGTTCTTCCTCGGATTCATCTGATTCATCTACTTTCTTATGTTTCTTCTTCTTTTCCTTCGATTTCTTAGGAGATTTCTCTTCTACTACTTCGTATTTCTTCTTAGATTTCTCAGGTTTCTCAGGCTCTTTGGATTTCGATTTATGCTTCTTAGAGATTTTCTTCTCCTTCACCTTGAGTAGTTCTTCAGCTTCGCGTCGTTTCCTCTCCTTTCTCTCTTTCTTTTCCTTCTTCTCTTTCTTCAGCTTCTTCTCCTTTTTACGCTCTTCTCTATCTTTCGTCATCGTTGACGGCAGTGTTTAACAAAATCGGAGAAGAGACTGGACCTCTAAAAAAGGGTGAACCAGAGATTATTTAAGTTATTTATTATGTAATTTAAAATTAAAGTGCTCACAACGTTGTCTGGGTGGTGTAGTCGGTTATCACGCTAGTCTCACACACTAGAGGTCCCCGGTTCGAACCCGGGCTCAGACATCTTTTTATTTTCGGTTGTATATTTTTGAAAAATAATATTTATTTTTGAAAAATGACGCATCTCCCATGTAAAAATAAATAAATAAAATGTAATGTTTATATATAGATTTTTTAAAAATCTAAAAGTAGATATATATTGAATTGGTGACATTACAAAAATTCGACAACAATAAACTATATAGAGAACAATCATACATTAGGACGAAGATAAGATGATATCAATCCAAAGATAAAACCAAGACCAACAATGAATCAATCCTAACACAGATCACCGAGTTTCTCCCACAACATTTTTAAAGACTGATTTAAGACCTTTCTTTAAAATTAATGAGTCATGATCTTGTAATTGTCATTATCGGAAGGTTACCAGGCTATGCTAGCTATGTAGAACTCACTCAATAAACGGGAGAAGATCTATGGTTGCAACGTTCCAATTAATTTACGGGGACCAAATTACCAAATATACTAAGGGAAATGTTACACTAAAGTAAAGTTCCATCAAACCCTAGACAAGAATTCTAAAGGGAGAAGAGGAACCTAACAAAAGCCAAATATTTAATCACAGGAAATAATTTGTTACTAACTTAATAAGGCAAAAATGGTAAAGAAAAAATGATATGAAAACCTAACAAAAGCCAAATATTTAATCACAGGAAATAATTTGTTACTAACTTAATAAGGCAAAAATGGTAAAGAAAAAATGATATGAAATACTAGGGCTGTTACAGAGCAGATATCCGGTCCAATTTGGCCTATCCATATCCGGCGGATAGTAAAATCTGTTATCCATATCCGTATCCGAAAGGGCCGGATATCCGTGGTCTAGATATCCGTTGAAAACCGGATATCCGCTCCGTATCTGTATCATAAATGGGTCGGATATCCGCTCCGTATCCGGCCCATTTAATTATTGATCCGTATCTGTATTCTAAAATGGGTTGGATATCCGCTCCGTATCTGCTCTGTATCCTGTCCGTTTAGACTTTGGTAATAGGCCAGATATCCGGCCTATTATTTCATCATATCCGTATCCGTATCTATATCCGGCGGATAGTAAAATCTATTATCCGTATCCGTATCTGTTTAGTCCGGATATCCACGTTACGGATTAAAATTCGAATATAGATACAGATATCCGGCGGATAACAAATAATGATTACTAGCCCTATGAAAACAGTCAAAACTGAGAAAAGAAACTCACTGAAAAGAAAGAGTCCAAGAGGAACCATCAAGGAAGCCAACAAAGATGTTTGAAACCACTTGTCATGATCCACGTAGAGCTAAGAACATATAAAGAAGCAACAAACTCCACAAAAACTGGTGACCAAGGACAGATGAAGAAATTATATTTGTTGGCAGCAAATATATACCAATAATAGAGGGGTATAATTTGAATTTGATAAAAAATTACATTAAAAATTATATGAAAAAAATTGATGGTGGCAACTGCACCCATATTGATGAACATAGATCCGCCGGTGACCATGGATAGACAATCCAAACCATCACCATTGACGGAGGCTTCAACGCCGATGACAGATCTTAAAGGTACACCAAGCTCTCTTTGCTGTAAGCTCGTTAACACACAAAGACAACACAGAAGCGTCCTGTCGGCGAAATAAATGGAGAGAGATTGGCGCCGGTGCAATTAGAGTTACTGGCCGCCGACGATTTGACGAAGCTAAGTTAGAAGATATCATCAATTTTTCTCTTTCTTCAGACTTTTACAGTTGGTAAATAAATAAGGTATTATTTTCAGTCTAAAAAGTGAAATTCGAATTCACTTTGGTATTATTTGGTATGTAGCTATATCAGAAGCAAACGAACAAGGATATCGGTTTCTTGTCATATATAGTTAAAATGAATAATAATCAAATTTTACAATGATCTTTAATTTACAATAAAAAAATAAAATAATCATTCAATGTTTTCTGTTTTTTCAAAATAAGAGAAAAGAATAATAAATTTTTAGATAAAATTTGAAATTTGTATTTCTGTTGAATATATTTTCTTACACATTCAAAATTTAACAGATTTAACGACAAAAAATCATTTCAATAGTTTCTAATTTTTTTTTTAATAATTGGATCGATAAAATTTGATGTACACCCTAAAACTCATTTCATCCTGTAAACTTTCTTAAATCTAAGTCAATTTTAAAGAAAACTAGATGTAAATATTTAATAGTTTGACAAAAATAATTTTACAATAATATTTATTTTCTAAATATATATATAAGACAAAATATCTACAAAATCATTTTTAATATCTCTTTTCAATATCTAAAATTAACTTGAAATCCTTTTAAATATCAGATCATCATTTTTGATATCTGACATTATTGTTTTACTATATTAACTTATTTTTAATATATTAAATAGTTATAAATCAAAATCAAGATATTAAAAAAATAAATTCAAATCTAACATAATTAAAATTTACATTATGTAAAAATAATTAAAATTTACATTAAGTATTAATACTATTTTTAGTTATATATTCAAACATACTAATTTCTAAAATATTTTTAATAACAAAACTTTAATCTAAGAGTAATTATTGTAATAAACAGTAGTATTAAACTGTTCATCACCTAATTTAAGAAGCAGTGATTAATAATAAATATGGTCGACAGTGAAATTGCATTGATCTAGAAGAAGGGCTTAAAATCTTTAAATACATAATTTCTCGTTTTTGTACCGGCGAAGAACCGGTGAGTGACGGGTCATTTCACACAGTTGGTTAACGGCAACAAACACCAACCTAGAAGAAACTCGGAAAAGTAAGAGACTTTAAACGAAATCGGATCGAAGCTTATCTAGAGTCGAGATTTTCTTCTGTTTCTAGGTAATTTTGGGTTTTACCCAGATTTCGATATTGAATGGCGGACGAAATGGAGTTATCGCCGTTAGTGCCGCCGTCGCCGATGGTTGAGCCTTCTGAGATCGATCTGGAAGCAGGACCTGGTGAACAAATTCAGTGTCGAATCTGCCTTGAAACTGATGGTAATGTCTTCAAGCAAACCCTTAGATTCGTTTCTCCTTTTAGACTGGGTTGCTTTTTGCTTTTGATTGTTGAACTATTCATCTGGCTCTTAGATATGTCACTCAAACTTCAGTTCAAAACTTGGGATTGTGCAATTTGTATAAAATTCTTGAGTGTGTGAGGTTGACTGATGCTACTAGACATTATTATTAACTCTTAAAGATTGTAGATCGTAGATGGTTCTGATGTGATTATTAGTCTTAGTCATAACCTCCCAAAGTGACTAGAGTGAGAGCGAGAGAGAGGTTTTTTGTTCTAAGTTGCTTGTTTACTCAAGCTCATTTATTGATCATGGGCCTGAATTTTGTTTGTATGTCAGGTAGGGATTTCATCGCCCCTTGCAAATGCAAAGGAACATCGAAGTATGTACATCGTGATTGCTTGGATCATTGGAGAGCTATAAAGGTACATATTCGGTTTAGCTCTACTTGTTTTACTTGAAAGATTGCTTTATTTCTTTGAATAGTTATTTCCCTCATTTGTTGCTATCCCCTCCATTTTTATTCTACTTTGGAAACCTTTGTCACTACAATTTATGGTGGATGGTCGGGCTAATCTACATTTTACATGGTTTTAAATGTAACATTTGCAGACTTGCTATTTGTTGTATGAATGATGATTAAAGTGGTGTGTTTTAGTTACTATCAACATAAACTAATGTATAGCATATGTTAACGCTCCTTAACCTCAAGTATTTTGCAGGAAGGTTTTGCGTTTGCACACTGCACAACTTGCAAGGCTCCATATTATCTGAGAGTTCATAGTGCTGGGGATAGGAAATGGCGAACATTGAAGTTCCGCTTCTTTGTTACTCGAGACATTTTATCCATATTTCTTGCTGTCCAGCTTGTAATCTTCAATCTGTGCTTTCTTCTCTTACGTGATTTTTTCTGTTATTTGATTATACATCTAATTCATGTTTTAAATTGACATTAACTTCTCACAGGTAATTGCTGCATTGGCCTATATGGTCTATTTCATAGATGCTTACCAAAAAGCATGGCTTCGTCATATATGGGGTTTTGAGAGTGAGGTCACGTTTTATTACATGTGTGGTAAGATACCATTCTATGATATTTAAATTCTCTTCTAGATAATGTATTATATCCAGTAAGACCTCTGCCAAGTGTCATGTGGTGGGATGCACTTTTCATTATCTATTAACGGCTAGAAATTCTAAGTCTTCTGTTGTATATATGTCCTAGTTACTGCATTGCATCAATCCGAATATGAGATTCCAATATAAGGAATTCTCTCTTGGATGAGTTCATCATTCATATTTCTTTCTGCTAGTACCTCTATGTAGTGGGAAGTGAATTAAGGTTATTGTCGAGCTTTAGACTTAGATCAAGTTTAGGAGTTGCCGAGGTTAGACGTGTACTGTTAGGTTTCTGGACTTAGTAGAGGTTTTGGAGTAAATGAGAATTGTCAAAGTATTTTTCTTTGGTAAAGAAATTAGTACCAAGTTCTTTTTGAATAACACATTCAGATTTACTTGAAATGTTTGCTTTGTGCAGGAGCTTTATTATTCTTTGCTCTGCTGGGTCTATCTGGATGCTTGATAACTTGCTATGACCGAAGAGTTCGTAATGACTTAGCTCAGCCTTGTCGTGAATTGTGTCTCTGTTGCTGTCAGCCTGGGTACAACCTAAAACTACGCTTCTCTATTTGCTATGTTTGTTTCTTTACAAAATTGTCGGCACCTTCCTGTTAAGAAGTTAGAATTGTCCTCTTAAAGTTAATGTTAATGAAGTAGTGTAAGGGATTGCCCACCTAGAATTTTTGTTCTTCTGCCTTCTCTTGTTTTTAGGTGATCTCTGTGTTTACTTGGCAAACCAGAGGAACTAGACAAATCAATTTTTCCTCTTCTTTTGTCTTCTAAGCAGGCAAGCCTCAAGTCATACGTACAAACTAGATCATAGATTAAGTTTTTTTTGTGCCAAAACCCGGAAATTAGTTTTAAGTTTTCTTTCACCTGCTGATATGTTCATTCATTCCACTCTATCGTAGTTCTTTCATCCAAACTTGAAAACCACAACTAGAGTAATTAAGTGGCTTTTTGAAGGATCATTCCCCATCTGATAAGCTCTCTAAATACAGAGTTTACGCCTGGAGAAGACAAAATGTATATAATCTGTATCTTTTTCAGCTGGCAGAAACGCAATAATAGTATAGCATTATAGGAATTCTTTCAGGTCTAATTGACTTTAACTATTTATTGAAAGTCTATATTAATGTGCAGGATATGCACAGACTGCCATCTACCAGGAACTATTTGTATGTGGGCAGATTGCACCGCATGTACTGAAGGCTGTGCAAGTGCAATTAGTGAATGTGGAGGTTGCCTTGGAGGTGCAGGGGAAGCTGGATTGCCATTGCTCTTCGTAATGGCATTAGTAATTCTTGGGTTATTTACAGTTATTGGTATATTCTACAGTGTATTGGTTGCAACAATGGTTGGACAACGCATTTGGCAGCGCCATTATCACATACTTGCCAAAAGAATGCTAACAAAGGTGAGTTCTTTATATACCTTTAGTGGTTTCTGTATCAGTTTTTAATCTGTTTCGGATCGGTGTTTTTTAGGAGTATGTGGTTGAGGATGTAGATGCAGAAATGACTGGATCAGAATGGTTACCACCGGCTTTACCATCTGAGCATATCCAGCAGCTGAAGACGCTTGGTCTTCTGTGAAAACTATAATATACGAGTTGTGATTGAAACTATGGAGGATATTTTAACTGCACACAAGGTCTAATCTGGGTTAAGTGGTGAGAGTTTTAAGGATTCTGAATGTTGAAATGTAATACATGTTTCGTATTTGTAAAGAAAAGAATCGAAACTTATAAGAGTCAGAGATCTCTTCCATTGACGAACTAGCTTGTGTTGAGTGTTTTTTTCTAACGGTTTTTTTATATAGGTATATATCAAAAATTCATATTTTTCTTTCGGATAACCTGAAAATTAACCAATTTTTTTTTTCCAAAATAATTCAAAATATCCGGAGAAAAGACCTCTGAATATCCGAAGTAAAATTATCTGAATACTGAAATATTTGGATACCTATCATGTATAAGCATTTTTATATAGTACCGCTATGATTGGTAAAAACTTTTTGCTTACCATTATAGTTCATTTAAATTTTTTAAATATGATTGGTTTTAAAAAAGTTATTATGTTGAACAAAAAGTTTTGCTAATCAAAATTTATTTAATAAAATAGAGTTGTTAGACCCGGATCCGAATATTTAATTTTAGATTATTAGTTTTTCTTTTTTAGTTAAAATTTGATACAACCATATATATGTATAAGTTAACAAAAATGTTAAAAGGTTTTAGACTGATGAATACGTATAGTAAATGAAAAAGAATATTGTAATCAATTATCCAAGTTCATTCATAAACTTTCTACATTTTAATTTATATTTGCAATAAATAAGGTGTAGTTAAATTCTAGATATCTAAATTATTAGCGGGAAGATATAAACTACCAAATTAAAAAACAATCTTTACGGATTATTATAATTAATAATGAAAGAAAAAGTTTCCATTTTTTTTCCTCATTTTTTCCACTTCGTTTATTTTAATATTCTAGTGATGTTCTTAATACAATAATCAAGAGATTATGACAGTTTAAGTGTTTGGTTGTTTCATTTTGTGTGGCCTTTAGAGTCAACTAGAGACAAATTGTCACAAGCTCTCTTTTAATTGGACCCAAACTCTTTGTTTGTAAGCTACTACACTTCATGGAACAAACTTTTAAAATTGATTAAATATTGATTTACTACATTTGTATTGAACAATGATCATAGCCAATAAGCATATAACCGCCGTAACTCAAAAGCATGATGAATTTAGACATGATCTCAATATGTTAATAGATTTATAGTGCAGAGAAGATTAGGCTTTTTAACCTAATTTATGTTTTCTTCTATTTGACCATATGTTATTAACCTTAATAGAATAATTCACTAGAAATTTGGACGATTTTGTATATATTGTACATGTCTAAGTTTTATCACAATTGTTTTGACGATGGCCATAGATTTCAAACCTTTGAAACTTTGTATTTCTTCCTATTTCAGATGAGCTTTATCAACTAAATATGTATCAAAATATTTTCTACGATTTTTTCTGTCAAGAATAAAATTATTTTTTATAGTAAATTCTATGTTCATATCATATTTTCGAATGAATACTTATAACAGTTAGTTAATGTTAATATTGATCTATGCAAATTTTGACATATTTACGGTGAGTTACTACATAAACATATTTATTTCAGTTGAAAGTAATTGTCGGGAATCCATTTAGATAAGATGTTTTTAACATATTACATACGGAAAATAGCCATTAAGACTATATCGCAAAATTCTAAACTGGTTTTTAATGAAAATAATATTCTACAAATTTCAACAAAAGGTTAGATTATAAAAAAAAATTATAGTAGAAAAATTTGAACTTATAATTCTTCATATGATGAATTTTTTGGACTACAATCAATGGTAGAAAATGTGAATATTTCTAAATGAGTCAAGAGAGATTGTTTATTAAGCATGTACCCATTGATTAATGATGGCTCTTGAAGGATAAGCATTAGATTAAGAAACTAAAGGCACTAATTAATTATTTAATAAATGAGTGGTCGCCTTTATTAAAACATAAATTGAAACCGACATTAATTTTGGAACCACACACGCACCAATATATAATTTAAGTCAATTCATCAAAAAATTTATCTGAAGAATTATGTGTAACAGCTCCATTTAGCACTAACACTTACTTAATTATGTTATCATCTTCATTACTATATTCATAAAATACATGGATTTGTGAATGCATAACCTAATTTGTCGAAAATTTGAATTAAATTATTACGGATTTCAGACGGTCAAATTTTGTCAGATTTTTCTTAAGGATTTTGATGGTTGGATTATTTTATCAAAATTCTTAATAGACTTTTTCTTTCATCCAAAATCTTATTTATTAGTATGGACATGACTTACTCTTAAAAACTAGTACAAAGGAGGAAAAGTGTCACATATGTATATATTTTCCAAGAATCATGAATCTAAATGATATAGGATAATCTAACACTTATCAATTTTCATTAACACTTATGAATTTTAATTAAGTTTCTTATAATGAATCCACTTGTGTTAAATTCTACTTATTTTATTGAACATGATTCGTTTATACTGTTTTTTTTAATACTCTAACATTTGTTGATAAATTAAAATATTGGAATATATAGATAAATAGGTAAATATATATAATTAACTAAAAAAAGTCAAAATGTATAGTATTGAATTATATGATGGGAGATTAGTTGCCAATATCAGTCATTATCTGACTTATTATTTTCGTCTCTAATTTTTTATAATAACACTTATGAAAGTGGTATATAGCTTTATTTTGTCAACAAATATGGTATACAATTTTAGTATATATAGTTGCCATTACTATAGTATAACAATATAATTAAAGCAAGCTTAGTGGTTCAACCACACCAGTTACATTGTGTTAAAGTGAAGACAAACGTGGGTACATAAAGTGTTCTATCTGTATTATATTGTTATCAATGTCAGTTAATATTTTTAACCAAACGAATGTTAGTGAATTCAACAGGAGTGTGAACTGGAGCTCACAGGATGAGGAGTCTCTCAGTTTTACATTCTCAACTCGAAGATTTTTTAAGAGCTATAGCAAATCTTATTTCCTTTCAGTTACCAGAAATTGTAGTAGCGATAAACTGTGTGAATATTTTATCGATAGTGACAAATCCAGAAAATTGAGCAGCATTTATCTTTTATGTAGAAGATTTTGCAAAAGTGAAGAGTTTGTTTAGTTGTTTCTCTCTTCATTTAATTTCTAGATCCTTGAATCATAAACTTGATTTCCTCTCCGTAATATTAGAGGTCTCGATTGCGATTCATTCCATGTAAACAAAATTATGATAGATTTTCTGTTGACAATATACCCGTCAAAAATCATAAGATTCCAGAATTTTGACGAGATTCTAACAAAATCGGAAAAATGAAATTGTCGAGAATTTATAAAAAATTTCGATGAAAAAAAACTGTTACAAGAATAGAAAATTCTTTATAGATTCTCGACAGTTTAATCTTCGGTATATATATTATCGGTAATACATATCCTAGTAATGTGATTCCAAACGAGAAAAGTTAACAAGTACGTAGATTGAGATTAATTTGATTTACATTAACAAGAAGTAATATGATTCGCACATACGAATAACATATATAATAGTTACATAACATATCTATCTCGTTGGCCGGATTCGAACACTTGAATGGTCGGTAATTTTAAAACTAAAAACGATGACAACTTAAACTAGCAACCAACCTAAAAGCAGATAAACATTTTATAATTATTAATTGCTTATTATTTTTAATATATAGTTGCATAAGGCCTTACGAGCCGACCTTAAAGTGAATACCACCATTCATTTTAGATAACAGCCTCCTGTCTAATTCGATTTATATTAGTTTATTGTGTGTTTGATTTCAAGTTCGACGAGTTGTCGACTGCTTCACTTAGAATAAAAATACGTTATCATGAACGGCTAAACATAAATTCATGGGTTTAGAAACTTAAAAGAAAACAAAGTTGTAGTTTAATAATCTTGAATAGTTTGGTCACCATGTTCTTTTTCTTTTGTTCATATTCATAACCATATCTCACATCGAAAATTAAAATCATTATAATTTAATATATGTGATTTACCGTCAATCCACTCATTACCAAATATTTTTAAATTAAAATCCTATAATTTATCGTAATACTAGTGCTTAAAAATTATGTCAAACAAAACTGCATAATACATCTGTTGTGGTATTCCATTATGTTAGGTTATACAACTTTTTTTTTTGACAATTAGAGATTATACCACTTATATCTCGAAGTTACATATTAGAATGTAAATATTGACATTCCAATATTTACACACAATTTTTTTGTTCACAAGTTAGATCGGAAAAATCCAATATATAGTTCCATCTCCCTAATCCCTAAACAATATTATGCAAGATAATGCAATTTCCTGAAATCAAATTTGAGTAAATTTGGCATATGTGATATTTAACAATTTAATCAAATAACATGCATTTTCGTACTAATTGCACAAGATTATTGTTTATATCATAATATTTATTTAAAACTTTTATAGTATAAGTATAATAGCTATATTTAGTTGTGATATATTTATCAAACATTGCGTTCACTTTCTCTCAATTGTTTTTTATTCATGATATGGGTCTATAAGTCAGAGAATTAATCAATTAAAGAAAAGAAAATAGAGAAAAAGAGAATGAGCATGAAGCAGCATCATAATTAGAATGGAATAATAAGCAACGGTTATAAAGTAACAATCCTTTCTCTATAAATTACGACAACTTCTCTTCTCTTTATCATTACCAAACTCATTCTTCACTTCACAACACTCTCAATCTCTTTGATCATAATAATAACTAAATTATAAATTAATACAATTTTAAATACAAAACATAAAAGATGTCTTCAATGGGAGCTAACTATGCACGACTACAAGCAATGCAGAAGAAGCAAAAGGAGAAGATGATGAAGAAGAGATTAGAGCAAGAGAGAAAAGCTGGTGTTGACGGTGGAGTAAGTGTCGGAGTTTGTTCCGCCGGTAACAGAATTTTTCCGGTCAAGTCGTCGGTTTATGAAGTAGTAGAAAGACATGAGTGAGAGTGTGTGAGATTTGTTGTCTTGTACTTGAAGTTGATTTCTTGATGTGTGTGATTTGATGTGATGTGATATAAGTGGTCGGGTTTTAATTTTGTGTTTAGTTTTTCTTAACTTATGTAATAATTTGTGGTACTTTGTTTGATTGTTAACTGTATTAAATCTTTGTATATTTTGGTATATTTCAATCAACATGTAAGGTATTTCTGTTGAAAGAAATTCAGGTTTACTTTAACTCAATTGATTTGGATGAATTGGGATGTGTGGATAATCTTTTGGGATCTCAACAAATGATTAGAAAATTTTCTCATCTCAATACACTCAATCTTTATTATAATCAATTTTCAATTCTAATCTTTTTTTCGATTGGAAAACTTTCTCATCTTACCGTTCTCTACTTTTATTACAATCAATTTTCAGATCTATTCTCTTTTTCTATTGGAAAATGGTAATAGGAGAGGTGCCTCGATAACTGACCTGAGAAAGTTCTCTGCGAGTATAAAAGTCTTTTTAAGGTATACTTAAGAGAGTTATTTAATGTAGAATATTTAGTCATTAAATGTCCGATATATGATGCTTATGTTAAGTGTATGTTAGTACAATTAGCCCAATGGTAGTTTAGTCGAATTACAAAATTGTAGGTAACAGATACTTAATAAAAAAAATTACATGACACTTAACTAATTAATACAAATCAATTGGTTATTCACCTAATTTATCCTATTAAAAAACTATTTTAAGAATACTAGGAAACATTTGACTTAGAGATGTTTTTCATTTTTTATGTCTTGTAATGAAAGTAATCATTTTATAAATCAGTCATCTCTTGTCAGTTACCGAAGTAACAATTGTTACTAAATAATCTTTCAAGAACCGGTATATTTATTCTCCATATGCTCATTGATATTTTTATTTTTTTTATCAACACAAGCTACATTGATAAAACATCAAAAATGGTGGAGATCAACATTAAAACCATTTGGTACCTTTCTAATATTTCTAATATTACAAATGATAACATCAATTTTATAATTCAAATTCAAAGATTTTGGTACTCAATCCAAATTTTGTTTAATTTTTTGGTTTTTTCAGTTTTCAAAACTAGTAGCCAATTTGTAAAAACTGATGTATATAGTTTGGAATTGTTAGGAACAGTTACTGTTACAGTTATTTTCCTAATGAAACATATATATATATATATAGTCGAATATTTTTTAGTTTAGTAATTTAGATGATCTATCTAATGACTTTGACATTAAAAATTTCATCTCTCATAGAAAATTTAGAAGGATTTTAGAAAATGTATTTTGGACTATTGATCGACAAACTTGTCAATCCAAATATTGACAATATGTATATATATATATATATATTTATATATAATTTTTAAAGAAGTTTATTTATACATGCAAACGGAAAAGAAGAACAGAAAATAGAAAATAATAAATGTATGATTGTTTATACCAAAAAAAAAATATGTATGATTGAAGTAGTAGAAAGACAAGAATACAGTGTGAGATTTGTCTTGTAATTGAAGTGACGTCTTTGTGTGAAATTTGATGCAATGTGGATTTAAGTGTTTCGTCTTTAATTTTGTGTTTAGTTCTTTTAAATTTAAGTTACGTAATAATTTTTGTGTTGTTTTGTTTAAAAATATCAATTGTATTAAAACTTTATATATTTCAGTCAACATGTAAGATATTTTTTGTATTGATGATAGATGATAAAGTAGATCAGTCTCCTTGATCCATCTAGCTTTACACATGTGCAAGTTAAATGTGGTCTCCAGAATTTTTTTTCTTTCTGACAATTAATCTCTCCAAAATCATTACTTTATCGTAATACTTATTTTCCTAATTAGATGGTCCTGATTATGAGTGAGAGCTTGTAAGATTTGAGGGAAAAAAAACAGATAGAGCTTGAGTTTATGAGTTTTGGTGAAATCTATATTTGGTTTTAGGTAAGAATATATATTGAGAACAAGTTTCAGATGAATGTAGAATTAACACATTAACTATTATCGAACGTGTAAAAGTTTTATCATATTTAAGTTTTGGCATATATGTTTTTAACTATATTGTTTTGCTATGGTTCTATTTCTTCTCACCAATGTGATCTCTTCCCTCCAAACTGAAAGTCTCGCTGCTCAGCTAGCAATAGGGGATGCATGTCGCAGATTGATCTCCCATATATGGGTTAAATTGGACTACAAATCGTTAATCTTTGTTTTCAATAACGAATTATCCATAGCGAAAATTTATAGGTTTTTGGCTGACATTCGATCTTTTGTAAACAATTTTATGTTTTTGGATCAGAAAACTTCCAAATCGATACTTTTCCTAAGCAAGTGATCTGTTTGTACGTCTCAAACGCTCTGAGTTTCATACAAAAATTTAGCATTCATACAAAAAAATGTTCTATTTTTCTTTTAATTAATCAAATTTGGGGTTGATAAAAATTTTTTTTTTTTTGGAACTTGGATGTTAATTAGGGTTGAAAATCAGCACGGCTATATTGTTTAGTGTCATACATGACCATATGTTTAAGTTACCCTAAAAATTTCAGTTTCAAAATTCATTTTTCTTTTGTTAAGAAATTGGGCCCTTGTTAAAGAAACTCATCTTATGATTGATGAGTCTAGGATCTGAGAAGATAAAGAGAGTTAGGAGCACCAACAACTTTTCTAAGTGTTGATTGCTAAGTTTTGAGAAAGATTATTTAAAATAGAAATATATACATAATCAATAGAATGTTTTCATTTTTGAACTAACTGATGGAATTGCTATTCGCTCCAACATTGTACAAAGAGCCAAATATTCCTCAAAACACTTTAGGCCTACCTCTAAAAACTACAAGATATTTTGATTCTGGGTTTCATACAATTTAAGAAAATGATTCGACCTAGAGACTTGTAGTTTAGTCGTAATTTTGTACATAAGAATTATGTGAAATTTTAGGTTTAAATTTTTTCATAATTTAGTTATGGAATCCGGATGAACGAATAATAATTTAGGTTTTATAGAAACGTAGTTTTGATTTCTGCTTGAAACTTGAAGTATTACTTTTGAATTAGATGAAATGTCCTTTTGGTATGACATAAAAAATCATGGTTTTTCAAATGTAATGTTAAACATGATCATATAAATGTTTGATAAACTTTGAGATTAATAGGATTTGTTGATATAAAAAATCATCAGTATCGAGTCTTGTAACTTAAAATAAGATTCAAGAATATGAAATTTGCAGAAACTTGATTTGATCTTGTTTAGAATCTGGAACATTATTTTCGAGTTAGCCATCCCAAATTCATTAAAAGAATGCGGATTTCCACTATGGCTTTTGAGATTCTGATTATTTCAATTAACATGATATATAAATATCGACTATTAGTCCGGTTTAACGGCATTGAGTGTTGTGATTTCATTTTTTTCTTATGGTCTTGTAAACATAATTGAAAAAGAAGTAAGAGCACATGTACATCATATGGTTATAATAATTGTGCTTTATAAATATTTATACAATTATGAGCATAGTTGTCGATACAAACAAAACATACTATAGAAGAAGAAAAACATATCTTATAAAATAAAACTTATATAGAATCTTTGATTCTTATAATGAGCCATGAGGCCATGTGCTTTGGCTCTCTCACGTTATTTATTTTACATCCAAACTTCCTAAATTTGTTTCCTCGACTTCTCCCACATTCGGACAAAAAGATATCGCTGTCGTTTTTGGACAATCATGGAAATAGTTAATACAGTTTTTATACATAGATATTGAGAATTAGTGATGATTAATTGGTACGAATAATTTTTTGTTTTAGTAATTTTCTTATTTTGATTTGGTGGTTGATAGCTTTACTATCACTATCTTTATTGACTAAATTAAATCGAGTTTGGTAACAAATCAACATTTAGGTTCAATAACAACTACTGCAAATCTTTCTTATTTTATTTTCTTTAGTAAAATACTATTTCTTTGTTTGTATATCTAATTAACTTTAGGGTTACTAACATATTAAAAATAGAAATTGTAGTAACTAACATAAATTCTTTTGGTATTTTTTTTGTCAACGGCAGATAATATGATGTGCCACAACTGACCGGCCCATTAGCCAAATTCCTGCATAATACAGGTGGTGAAACTCGATCCCGGGTGCATGTGCGCTTGCCATTTAGTGAACTTACCAACTGCCACTCGACTAAATGCCACTTATAATTTTTTTTTTTTTGTATTTAGGTGAGTGAAAACATTACGATAAGTAGCCTACTGTTTTAGAAAAAAGACTTTATGCCCTTATCTCTATTCATCTCTCTCATTCTCTTTTCTTTCACGATTCTTTCCCTTTTCTTGTTTTATTTATAACAATTTATTTATCAGGTAATATAGAAATAGTTAACCGATAACTATTATTTTATCTGATAATTTCAGGTATCAGTTAACTTATTCGTTAACTACTAATTTAAGCCCCAAGATTGTTACTACCATTATTTGAGTTCGTCACGCGGAGACTAAGGTTTGATAAACCCACTAAATCCGAGTTGTTATATGTGTTAGAATTGTTTAAATCCGAGTTGTTATATGTGATATATCTGATAATGTAGAATTGTTTTTAACTCTCAACAAATAGTCTTATATGTATTATAGTTTTTAATCTTTAAATATTTCATTATATGGCATATATACTTAACTGCTAACTATTATTTTATCAGATAATGAATGTATTAGCATGTAATTTATGTAACAACAGTTAATAAATCCGGAGAAAGAACATTAACTGCCCATATTCCATATTTAATGCTTTGTCTCCCAAGAAGCAAGTGAGTCATTGTCTCATCATGATTCTTTATTTTCTCAAGGTTAAATATGTATATGCACAACTCTGCCCACTGCTATTATCTTAAATACAAGAATACTATGTTAGTTACTTAATTAGTTTGTATATATTTTTTTGTCAACTTAACTCAATTGAAAAGGTTATGAGACCAAAAAAATGGGTACATCTTCACGAAAATTTGATTCCTAAAAAATCCTCTAACATGGCAGGTTAGGTAATCGGCCTTGTGGTTGAGTGCTCACGGAATCCGGGTTAAGGAGAAAGCTGTGAAGTCTCAAAAAATCTTCTAGATATGGGAAGAAAACCGACCAGGCAGCATGGTCTTCAATCATCTTCGGAATCTCTGAGCAATCAACAAGAAACTCTACCTCCAAAATCCCGAGTGATTTAAGACAAGCCATTGTCCAAAGGAGTGCTTCGAGTTCCGCGTGGAGTGATGAAAGACTACGCCTGATGCTTTTTGTCCCAAAATTTATCATGCAATGCATCACCATACATTTATATCCTGTGAACGCAGGATTGCATACTAAAAGTTGGGAAATCATCTCGTTATTCGGGTTTAGTGTCAATTCCTCCAAAAACGTCGAGATTTATTCCCCAGGTTGGGCATCTGCCCACACTTTTGCCTCACACTCTACTGTTTGTATTAAATCTTGAGGATTGTTGTCTTTGTTCTGGAACGCCTTATCATTCTCCGCTTTCGATAAAAACCATAAGATTCATGGGAAACTACTATACTCTTCCGTTCTTGGAATTCTCGATAACAGATGTAAAAGTCTTTCCCAATTTGAGAAGAATTGCGAAAGGCAATTTCATGAGATGGAAAAATCTCATAAAATCTGAATCTCTTGCTCTGTAAATTGTTATCGAACTGAACATTTTTGGGAAGAATGGCAATTGGCCTTGATTTATTCGCAATAACTGTATATTCATTTTTTGAAAGTCTTTGGTCTTTGATAAAGCAAGTTCTCTGCATCACAATCTCCTAATAAAGGAATGCAATAAATTGTGCTTTGAAGAAATTTAAATTCGTCGGAAAATATGGTTGTCGTTGAGATATCTCCGTCGCCGCCTTGGTTTGCTTCATGGATGAACTTTACTCTGTACTTGTCCCAAATGAAACCTTCGAAACAAGATTTCCTGTTTGATAGAATGTAGAGGCATAGTACTTTGAAATAAACATTTTTTGATCAGATATAATTTTATTTGGACATTGATCCTTCTCAAAAGAGACTTAAAAATTCCTCCTAATTTCATAAGCTCTTCTTCTCGCCGTTGATTATAGGAAGATATTTTATATGAGGAAATTCCATCAAAAAGGTCTTCTTTGGGGTAATTGTGAATCCTTCCCTCCTAATTTGATATTGTCTTTTTGAATAAACCTCGACTCGTCTGTGTAAAAATGGAATCTTCCGTCTCCTTCGATTTTGATTGAAAAACAAAGTCAAAAGATTTGAAAATTCCTCCGAATCATGTTTCCTTCAGGCCACCTTTCCTCTTCAAGTTTTAGTTTTTGATTTTCTTCTCTCCGAATCGTGTATCGCTGATGATCTCTTCTTCCATACTCTCGATTCGTAAAAACCAAATTACAATAGTCGTACTCCTTCCTCCATCTGCCTTGTAGCAACTTAATTTCGGAATGAGTGTAAAAATATCTAAAATAAGACCGCTAGAAATCTCCTTAGAATAGCCGAAAATCACCTTCGTAATCACTGGAAATCGCCCTCCTCATCTCCTCGTAAGAAAGTTCTTTTTTATTCTTTCTTAACATAATTGAAGAATATTAGTTTCAGTATTTATGGTATTGATTTAATTTTTCCTATTAAAAATTCATAGAAAGATGTTAAAAATAATTAAATTAAAAAAATTCATAGAAAGTGAAACTCATATTGAATATTATAATAACCACATAATGAAGACATCTATTTATTTAACTATATAACATAATCTAAACTATATGAAACCAAACTATTTATTTCGACTTTACTAAAACTTAATATATGTAGTTAAATATACTATACACATTATTAATATAAAACTATAGGTATGTTTATTTTTGTCATACAATTTTGTCCAAATCCAAATCAAAATGAACCGAGATAAAATTTCATGGAAAGTGAAATTTATATTCTCAAATTCAAATAAAAAGGCTTGAACACACATATATCTAGATCAGATCTCATTATGTTCTTTTGATTTTCAGTTTTACAGTTTAGAAATTTAAGATTTATTCGAATAGTTCAAAATTTTAGTTTGGAATTGATTCAATTTTTTTTCTCAAATTGCATTGATTTGATTATACGAATAAAAAACTGATAAAAAGACAAAAATATATTTTAGTAGAGTTCGGACAAGTTATTTTTAGCTAAATATATCCAAATTTATTATAATTACTCATATCCAAAATATTCGGAGAAAAACTAAACCTCTGCAGCTTTGGTTTTTGTCTAAATTAATTTTGTTTTATTTTTTAAGCAAAGAAAACTTGGTTAAAATATTGTTTTACTGCAGTAAAATGTTTCTATTAATTTTATCCATTAATTTTCCCGTTTATTTTGATTAAATAAAGTAATTTAATTAAGATGCTACATTCACTATTTACTGTAATTGAATAATTTAGTTTTATCGATTGGATTGATGAAGTTGAACCATTTAAACATATCTGAGTATAGACTTAAATGCTCTATATTCTAATGAGTTTTCTCAAAACACATAATATTAAATAATAAAATAATATAATTCTAGTGTTATTAGTTTAATTAATTTTCCTTAAATATTATAAAAAATTCATTTTTTCTATATATATATAAATTTAAAACTTAAAAAACAATATACATATATTTTAACTGTAAATCCAATATTATAGTATCAGAACATATATATATACAAATACAAATGATTAGATTTATTAACAGAAATAAATTAATTATATTATAATATAAATCCAATGAAGAAAAAAACTGAACCTCTGCAGCCTTGGTTTTTGTCTAAATTAGTTTTGTTTTAGTTTTTAAGCAAAGAAAACTTGGTTAAAATATTATTTTTACTTCAGTTTCTATTAATTTTATCCATTAATTTTCCCGTTTATTTTAATTAAATAAAGTAATTTAATTAAGATGCTACATTCACTGTATTAACAAAAATAAAATACATTCACTATTTACTGTAATTGAATAGTTTAGTTTTGTCCATTGGATTGATGAAGTTGAACCATTTAAACATATTTGAGTATAGACTTAAATGATCTATATGAGTTTTCTCAAAACACATAATATTAAAAAATAAAATAATACAATGATAGTGTTATTAGTTAAATTAATTTTCCTTAAATATTATTTAAAAAAATTTCATTTTTTTCTAAAAAAATATAAATTTAAAACTTAAAAACCAATATACATATATTTTAACTGTTAATCCAATATCATATATATATATATATACACATACAAATGATTAGATTTATTAACACAAGTTTTATAAATTAATTATATTATAATATAAATCCAATGAAGGCCTTATTTCCACTCTGTGTCGGTGGACAAAGCCGGCTCCATTCTGATCACACAGACACTCTCTCACCAGCCCACACACAGCTCTTTCTCTTCTCTCTCTCCTCCGCTTTATACTTTGTTGAGTCAATTTTACAGAACAAGAGAAACCTCTCTCTCTCTCTCTCCTTTCGTCTTCTTCGCTTCTTCTCTACGAAACCAAACAAATGCAGAAGAGCTAATTGTGATTCATTTCTTCCTTCTCACATTTTTTGCCTCTTAGGTGAGTTCAATTTCTTTATCAATGGATCTATCTGCATGATTCAGTATCGGATCTCTTCTGTTTGAAGATCCGAGACTTACGAATTAGATTCTATCCCGATCTGAATCCTGCTTTTGAGTTTCTATTGATTAAAAGTTTCCTTATTTAGCTTAGCTCGAATCTGGATTCGGATCGAGATTTTTTCAGTTGTGTATAGTATAATTCAGTTAAATAGAGTGATCTTTGGATTTCATAATCTTGATTATAATTGCATTTAGCTTTTTGTACTTCACTGTAATCTGATGATTCAGAGTTTAGATTGTAAGGATCCTTATGCATTATTTTTCTATATGATCTCATTTTGCATGATGTTTTACTTTTCTAATGATTGGTCTTTTTCTCTAGCAGAGGGCGTTGATGTTCTGACGACCTTTATCTGGGTAGATCTGGATAGGGGCAAGGCTCTCGGTCTACTTTGATTTGAGAATCTTGCAAGTGAAGTGAAATTAAGTATGGCAAGTGCACTTGGATGGAGATTTCCTTCCAGTAATGGAAATTCCCATGCCCCAAACGAGATGGTAAGTAGTTGATTTTAGTTGCATTGAACATTCATCAGAAGGGTTTATATCGAAAAGCTTGTTTCTTTTATTTATATCTTTATTTGTGTGTGCTAAAGAGCTCAGTGCAATCTTGTAATATCGGATCTGGGTTCTTCTAGATTGCCATTTCCTTTTCGGGTGTATTAGCAGGATAATTAAGCTGATGTATTCCTTAAGTTTTAATCAGATTTAGAAATGTACTTTTAAGCTGAAGCCCATTTGTAAATCCTACAATGGTATATGCTTAGTCATCTTATGTTTTTGTCATTTTTTCACATATCTCTTCACTGCTTCCTTCTTATTTCATTTTTCCTTTTGGGTTTGCACTCGGAGATATATATGTCATAGCTTTCCCTTTCTACAACCAAACCCTAACCCCATGGACAATATTACAACTGCAGACTAAATAAGTTAGCTTTGTTCCAGTCTGTAATATTTGATAGAGTGTCATGACAAAGATGATAGTATTTCGCAGGATAGATTTCATTTCTTAGGATTAAACGTCTTGCAAATGTTTGCTCTTTTAATTTATTTTTCTGTTGCCTGGTCATGCTTGCAGGAGAGAAATGGCGACTCTAAGATTCCAGAGTCAGAGCCCCCAACTCCACGTTCAACCACAAAAATAAATTCGAGGTAATACTTACATGTTTTTGCTACTGCATGAGAGCCAATTAGTGTGATAAAATTGAGGCCTTATCAGTATTATTTTGCACCACAATTTTGGTTTAGTAGTGCATTTTAGAATCCATATTATCCGGATTGGTTTCCTACTATGTCCATTCAAATGAGACCTTTTTAGCAGAAATGCACTCCCATTGCCGACTTAATATCTAACATTTCCCCATCTCCTGCAGAGATCGTACAACTAGCATGGAAGATCCGGATGGGACATTAGCAAGTGTTGCCCAATGCATTGAGCAGCTGCGCCAAGGTTCATCATCTGCACAAGAAAGAGAATACTGCCTGAAGCAATTACTGGACCTTATTGAAATGCGTGAAAACGCATTCAGCGCTGTTGGATCACACTCCCAAGCTGTGCCTGTACTTGTCTCTCTTCTCCGATCAGGATCCCTTGGAGTAAAGATACAAGCTGCAACCGTCCTGGGTTCACTGTGCAAGGAGAACGAGCTTAGAGTTAAGGTGTTACTTGGAGGATGCATTCCCCCATTGCTTGGTCTTCTCAAGTCCAGTTCAGTTGAAGGGCAGATCGCTGCAGCAAAGACAATCTATGCTGTTTCTGAAGGTGGGGTGAAAGACCATGTTGGATCAAAAATATTCTCCACTGAGGGAGTTGTACCGGTTCTGTGGGACCAATTACGCAGTGGAAATAAGAAAGGAGAGGTTGATGGCTTGTTAACTGGTGCACTTAAGAACCTTTCTAGCACCACAGAAGGTTTTTGGTCTGAGACAATTCGAGCTGGGGGAGTGGATGTACTTGTGAAGCTGCTTACAAGTGGGCAGTCAAGTACATTATCTAATGTGTGCTTCCTTCTTGCATGTATGATGATGGAGGATGCCTCTGTTTGTTCTAGTGTATTGACTGCGGACATTACAAAACAGCTTCTCAAGTTACTAGGCTCTGGTAATGAAGCCTCAGTAAGGGCAGAGGCTGCTGCTGCTCTCAAATCGCTTTCTGCTCAATCTAAGGAAGCCAAGCGAGAAATTGCTAATTCTAATGGTATTCCTGTTTTAATAAATGCAACAATAGCTCCATCGAAAGAATTCATGCAGGGTGAATATGCGCAAGCATTACAAGAAAACGCAATGTGTGCCCTTGCCAATATTTCCGGTGGTTTATCATATGTCATATCGAGCCTTGGTCAGAGCCTTGAATCGTGCTCCTCACCTGCTCAGACTGCCGACACTCTTGGGGCTTTAGCTTCAGCATTGATGATATATGATGGCCAAGCAGAAATTACAAGAGCATCAGATCCATTGGTGGTTGAACAGACTCTGCTGAAGCAGTTTAAACCTCGTCTACCATTCCTCGTGCAAGAACGCACCATTGAAGCACTTGCAAGTTTGTACGGGAATTCCATTCTCTCTGTTAAACTTTCCAACTCGGATGCAAAACGTTTGCTTGTTGGTCTAATAACAATGGCAGCGAATGAGGTCCAAGATGAGCTTGTAAAGGCTCTTTTGATGCTGTGTAACCATGAAGGTAGCCTGTGGCATGCACTACAGGGTCGTGAAGGGATCCAGTTGCTGATATCTCTTCTTGGTCTTTCATCCGAACAGCAACAAGAATGTGCTGTTGCACTTCTATGCCTTTTGTCGAACGAAAACGATGAAAGCAAGTGGGCCATCACTGCTGCTGGAGGTATACCTCCACTTGTTCAAATTCTAGAGACAGGGTCAGCCAAAGCTCGGGAAGACTCTGCAACCATCCTTAGGAACTTGTGCAATCACAGTGAAGACATACGTGCTTGTGTTGAAAGTGCTGATGCTGTCCCTGCTCTGTTATGGCTACTAAAAAATGGTAGTCCAAATGGTAAAGAGATTGCCGCAAAGACATTGAATCATTTGATTCATAAATCAGATACTGCAACAATTAGTCAGCTTACCGCTCTGCTTACCAGTGATCTACCTGAGTCTAAAATGTATGTTTTGGATGCATTGAAGAGTATGCTTTCTGTGGTCCCATTCAGTGACATGTTACGTGAAGGCAGTGCTTCAAACGATGCTGTTGAGACCATGATCAAGTTGATGAGCTCCGCCAAAGAAGAAACTCAAGCAAATTCAGCCTCAGCTCTTGCAGCTATCTTCCAGAGCAGAAAGGATTTGCGTGAGAGTGCTCTATCCCTCAAAACTCTCTTGTCAGCCATAAAACTTTTACATGTGGACTCGGAGAAGATACTTGTTGAGTCTTGCCGCTGCCTGGCTGCAATTTTACTTTCAATTAAGGAGAATCGTGATGTGGCCGTTTCTGCCAGAGAAGCATTGCCTACTCTGGTTTATCTTGCCAACTCTTCCGTTCTAGAAGTTGCTGAGCAAGGAATGTGCGCATTGGCTAATCTTATATTGGACAGTGAAGTGGCAGAGAAGGTCATTGTCGAGGAAATTATTTTGTCAGCCACTAGAATTTTACGTGAAGGTACAGTGTCTGGGAAGACTCTTGCAGCTGCAGCAATTGCTCGCCTGCTTAGTCGTCGCCGTATTGATTCTGCGTTGACAGATTCTGTAAACCGTGCTGGAACAGTGCTTGCCTTAGTGTCCCTTCTTGAGTCTGCTGATGGAAGCTCCGATGCAATATCAGAGGCCCTAGATGCACTTGCTATATTCTCAAGGTCAGGAGCTAATGGAAATGTAAAATCAGCTTGGGTTGTTCTGGCCGAATCTCCTAACAGCATGGCCCCAATAGTCTCATCTATAGTGAGTGTTGCTAATCCCTCGCTACAGGATAAAGCTATTGAAGTATTATCAAGACTTTGCCGAGATCAGCCTATGGTTTTGGGAAATATGGTCAACAATGCCAGGGATTGCGTGTCATATATAGCTAAAAGGGTGATAAATACCAGGGACCCGAAAATAAAAATTGGTGGAGCTGCTATTATTATCTGTGCTGCAAAAGTTAACGACCTGAAGATGATAGAAAATCTGAATGAGACACAATTGTGTGCCAAATTCGTTCAAGCACTTGTGCATATTCTAGAACCAAATCAAATTTCTGTGCAAGATCAGGAAAAGGACGAGAAAGATAAAATCTGCATATGCATTCATCCCAAAGAAAAGGAAGAAGAGGAAGAAGAAGAGTCAGCGGAAAATAGGGAGTGTTTTACGGGGGAGACTATTATTTCGGGTGAGAATTTAGCCATCTGGCTGCTCTCGGTTCTTTCTTGTCATGATGAAAGGAGCAGAGCAGTAATATTGGAGTCAGAAGGCATTGAGTTAATTACTGACAGAATAGGCAACCGTTTTCTCCAGGTATTGTAATCTCTTAAAGATTCAATCGATGAGATCACAGCTTCTTAGAAGCTTTGATAGAAAAAAAAAAACCCATATTATGAATCTGTTATATTATTCAACATTAGAGTTATCGTTTATATTACTTTAACTGCTACTACTTTAATACATTTCAGGCTGATGATGGAGAGGACGCCAACATTTGGGTTTGTGCTTTATTGCTAGCCATACTTTTCCAGGACAGAGAAATTACTCGCGCACATGCAACATTGAAGGCTGTTCCAGTGCTCTCAAATCTTGTGAAGTCAGAGGAGTACGCAGACAGATATTTTGCAGCACAAGCTCTAGCTAGTCTTGTCTGTAATGGTAGTCGGGGAACTCTTCTATCTGTTGCCAACTCCGGTGCTGCAGCTGGGTTTATATCATTGCTTGGTTGTTCTGATGATGACATAAAAGAACTTCTGCAGTTGTCGCAGGAGTTCACTTTAGTGCGTTACCCGGATCAGGTTGCCCTTGAGAGGCTTTTTCGAGTGGAAGATATAAGAGTTGGGGCTACCTCTCGAAAAGCAATTCCCTTACTAGTTGAACTTCTTAAACCAATTCCAGACCGCCCCGGTGCTCCTTTACTTGCACTGAATTTTTTAACTCAGCTTGCTGGAGACTGTCCACAAAATATGATTGTCATGGTAGAGTCAGGTGCTCTTGAGGGCCTCTCGAAATATCTTTCTCTTGGACCTAAGGACGAGCAAGAGGAAGCCGCAACAGGTCTTTTAGGCATCTTATTTAGTAGTGCTGAAATTCGAAGGCATGACTCAGCATTTGGCGCTGTCAGCCAACTTGTAGCTGTTCTGCGTCTAGGTGGAAGAGGAGCAAGGTACAGTGCCGCCAAAGCATTGGATTGTCTCTTTACTGCGGACCATATAAGAAATGCAGAGTCTTCTAGACAAGCTGTTCAACCATTGGTAGAGATTCTCAACACTGGATCAGAGAAGGAGCAGCATGCTGCTATTGCTGCACTTGTTAGGTTGCTGAGTGATAATCCATCACGGGCACTGGCAGTTGCAGATGTAGAGATGAATGCGGTCGATGTTCTTTGCAGGATCCTTTCCTCAAACTATTCGATGGAACTGAAGGGCGATGCTGCAGAGTTGTGCTATGTTCTGTTTGCAAATACAAGGATTAGGTCTACAGTTGCTGCCGCTCGTTGTGTTGAGCCACTCGTCTCTCTTCTCGTGACTGAATTCAGCCCTGCTCAGCATTCAGTTGTACGGGCACTGGACAAGCTTGTCGATGATGAACAACTGGCTGAACTAGTTGCTGCCCATGGAGCTGTGGTACCTCTTGTTGGCCTTCTCTATGGTAAAAACTATGTGCTTCATGAGGCTATATCCAGGGCTTTAGTAAAGTTAGGCAAGGACAGGCCTGCTTGTAAAATGGAAATGGTGAAAGCAGGAGTTATCGATTGCGTACTTGATATTCTCCACGATGCTCCAGATTTTCTATGTGCTGCATTTTCAGAACTGCTTCGCATCCTTACAAATAATGCATCTATTGCCAAAAGCCAATCGGCTGCGAAAGTGGTTGAGCCACTTTTCAGTTTGCTGACGAGGTTGGAGTTTGGAGCTGATGGGCAACACAGTGCTCTGCAAGTTCTGGTAAATATTTTAGAACATCCACAGTGCCGAGCTGATTATACACTTACACCACACCAAGTGATTGAGCCTCTGATTTCGCTATTGGAGTCTTCATCCCCAGCAGTACAGCAATTGGCAGCTGAGCTTCTGTCTCATCTTCTCTACGAAGAACATTTGCAGAAGGATCCATTAACACAACTTGCGATCGGTCCCTTAATCCATGTTCTTGGATCTGGCATACACCTATTGCAGCAGAGAGCTGTGAAAGCTCTCGTTAGCATAGCTCTAACATGGCCAAATGAAATAGCTAAAGAAGGTGGTGTGAGTGAGCTGTCAAAGGTGATACTGCAAGCTGATCCCTCAGTTTCCAATGTATTATGGGAGTCTGCAGCATCAATTTTGATTATCATTTTGCAATTTAGCTCCGAATTTTACCTGGAAGTTCCTGTTGCTGTTCTTGTAAGACTTCTTCGCTCTTCATCTGAAAACACCGTGGTTGGTGCACTTAACACTCTTCTAGTGTTGGAAAGTGATGATGGAACCAGTGCGGAATCCATGGCTGAAAGTGGTGCCATAGAAGCTCTTCTTGATCTTCTCAGATCTCATCAGTGTGAGGACACAGCAGCTCGACTACTTGAGGTACTTCTCAACAACGTGAAGATTAGAGATTCAAAAGCAACCAAGACTGCAATTTTGCCCTTGTCCCAGTACCTTTTGGATCCACAGACCCAAGCTCAGCAAGCACGATTACTGGCCACTTTGGCTCTCGGTGATCTTTTCCAGAATGAAGCACTTGCTCGAAGCACCGATGCAGCTTCTGCTTGTCGTGCTTTAGTCAATGTCCTGGAAGAACAACCCACAGAAGAAATGAAAGTAGTGGCTATATGTGCTCTGCAAAACCTTGTTATGTATAGTCGGTCCAACAAAAGAGCGGTTGCCGAGGCAGGTGGTGTGCAGGTCGTCTTGGATCTCATCAGCTCTAGTGACCCAGAAACATCTGTTCAGGCTGCAATGTTCGTTAAACTACTCTTCTCCAATCACACTGTCCAAGAGTACGCATCTAGCGAGACCGTCAGAGCAATAACTGGTGAGAAAAATCTTGGTACCTTCTTTATCGTTTCGATGTGGTCTTTTTGTATTATTCATCTTATGTCTCCTATGTTGCTTCCTTTTAATTCGCAGCTGCTATTGAGAAGGATTTATGGGCCACTGGAACCGTAAATGATGAGTATCTAAAAGCTTTAAACTCTTTGTTTAACAATTTCCCACGCCTGAGAGCCACCGAGCCAGCAACTCTAAGTATACCACATCTAGTGACATCCCTCAAGACGGGCTCAGAGGCGACTCAAGAAGCTGCATTAGACGCGTTGTTTCTTCTCAGACAAGCTTGGTCAGCCTGTCCGGCAGAAGTTTCCAGGGCTCAATCAGTTGTTGCTGCAGATGCCATCCCATTACTTCAGTACCTAATCCAATCAGGACCACCACGGTTCCAGGAGAAAGCCGAATTCCTCTTGCAGTGTTTGCCAGGTACACTTGTAGTCACGATCAAGCGTGGTAACAACATGAAGCAATCCGTTGGTAACCCAAGCGTGTTCTGTAAGATCACACTTGGGAACACTCCCCCTAGACAAACTAAGGTAAAGAAAAGACTCATCACCCCTTGTTAAGCCACTCTTGACTAGTCATTCCCAAAGAAACCAACCATATCTTTCCATTTTTTCAGGTGATATCAACAGGTCCTAATCCAGAATGGGACGAGAGCTTCTCATGGTCATTTGAGAGCCCTCCTAAAGGTCAAAAACTCCACATTTCATGCAAGAACAAGAGCAAAATGGGAAAGGTATTATATCATCAAACTTAACTCAATACTTAAAACAGTTTCAAATGTTGTCAGTCTCACTGAAACTGTGGCTTTGTGCAGAGTTCGTTCGGGAAAGTAACGATCCAAATCGATAGAGTGGTGATGCTGGGAGCAGTTGCAGGTGAATACAGTTTATTACCAGAAAGCAAAAGTGGCCCCAGAAACCTTGAGATCGAATTCCAGTGGTCTAACAAGTAAACCACCACTTTATTTTTTTTTTGGTTTGGAGGTTTCTTCTATTGAAAAACTTCTTTTTTTTGTATTTTTGAAATTTTTTAAAATTTGTTTGATTAATTATAATACTACTGTATATAGTTTGTATCGTAATGAGTACAACTGGGCTTTAATCGCTTCTTAATTGTGTGTTAGTTGATTCAATTCATTTGTAACATTTGCTGTCCTCTCATGTCTTTATATAACGTTCAAGAACCTTTCTAAGTTTCTAGCAGACTTATTTTACAGTAACTCTCCTAACTTTAATGGTATTCGATTCAAACGGAAACGCTTCTTATTGTAGTTAACGTTTACAGAAGACAAGTTCCTGTGTTGCAAAATTTAAGACAGAAAGGGTTCTCAAAAGCTCATCTTTGTTTTCGATTAATTTAATTTCTCATTCTCTAAACTACAGAATTGATATTCTAGCACGTAATGTTAGACACAATTCCGCCTTGATTTATTAATGAATGACTCAAAGTTAGACCAAAAAAGTAAAGGTTCTGAACACTTTTTGTTGCAGAGCAAGCAACTGTTGACCATAGATACTGAACAACCGTCTCTTGGGATTGGCATTGTTTAAAAGTTCTTCAGTAACTGAACGGTTTAATGCAATCATTCACAGAAGCCATTGCCTCTTACCATGAGTCTCTTCTCTCTCTCTCCATGTTTTCTCGAGCAAGATCGCTCTCCATGTTTTTTCGCTTTCACTCGCTCTCTCTCTGAGTAGAACATCGGCTAGATAACGTTCTAGGTACATAAGATAAATGTCGACAAGCTGTTGTTCTTCTGTTGTTGCCTCACGGTCATAAAAATTGTTAAAAATGGCAACAAACAGAAAAATAGCTGTGGTCTAACAAGATGACCTTAGTTAAGAAAATTACCATGGATATTATGCATTCTCTATGGAAATTGTCCTTGCAGTGTATGCAGGAGTAACAGTAACCGGGGCATTCTAATCCAGAGAGAGAACAGTGCACATGGTCAATTAAACCTTTGTTAGGATTAATTAAACCTTGAATGAGAGGATGCTGGTGCAGTTGGTTCTTCACATATCTAGGAAAACCAAGACATCCTACATGGGCCCTGAAGTTGCAACCAATACAGCCGTAAAACGATGCACCACATGGTCTACTACAAACGCTGCAAGCTTGAGTTACCCTTGAGGTATCCATCCAAAAGTTATAAAGATAGTAATTCGAACACTTTCGCGACGCATGTTTGGAGACGTCCACAGCTTTGATGCATTTAATATGAAAGCTGACTTTGCAAATGAAACAATGGAAGACTTACTTGGTAATGCTCAGTTTGAATGCGAGACACATGGATCCACTTATAAGATGAATGTCAAGTCTGTGAAAAAACATACCGACAATATGTTTTCTACCTCATTGGGTTCAGTCCTCTCCATATGTTGGTTTCTTGATGCTTTCATTGCCAGAGTATAAATCTTTAAGTACAACGGGGATGGCACTTCCTAGTAAGGGTAGGATATCATTACCATTATCACTAAAAATAATATATCTTTTTTTTTTGCAATGACATTTATTAGTTACCCCTCGTAGAATGCATTCAATGTGGCCAACGAAATCACATTCTTCGCAAGAATAAACAGGATGTCGAGCGCGTGCCATTGTCTCGCAAACACCACAATACCCCAAAGAATCATAGTCGGCAGTGAACACTTTACATACTAGTGGATGAATGTGATACATTCTCTTCACAATGGACTCAGATATCTCAAGACACTCAAAATGAAACTTCAAATCACATTCTAAACAGTGGTAATAAGAATCGAGATACCTTTTCACAAATCTCATGCATATTTGACAACAATAGTCCTCTCCAAAAGTGTCTTTAGCATTAGCATAATACACATAAAGCAATCTGTGCTCATGAGACTTGTGCATCAGACCTCTCAACAAGGAGTCTGCACATCTCAGATGAAAGTCAACATTGCATTCTAGGCAACCAAACGGAACAGTACTATTAAACGTGAGTTTGCATGCCCCGCAAAATGTTGTACCACCACATATTCGTAGGTAACTAAGACGTTTCAGAGGGTGTGCTGGATGCACAGGATGTTGAATCTGTCTTGGAAGATCAAAGCAACGTTCATGAGCAAACGAGTAACAATGATTGTAACCGTAGCACATGGCAGAGGGAGAAATGGGAGACTCACACAAAAGGCAGGAGCCTCTAGCATCTAGTCCTGGTTTACACCTCCTAAGCAAGAGCCAATGGCTGTCATGGAGCTTTTCATTGACATCCCAACCCCTGAAGATGTTTGCCTCAGTTGCACATCCAAGATCCAAGTAGACCTCACACTCTTTACACTCGTAGAAGGAGCCGGAACACATGTTCCCACACCCTGAACACACAATGTACCTTGGCTTCCGATCATCTTCTCCCAGACAAAACACTAGAGGGTTTTTTTGAGTGAAAATAGTGTGACACCTTATGCGGTAGTTTGGAACAAAATTCACAGAGATCAAAGTTACAAGCTTTACAGGAGAATCCGATAGGCTTATCTTTCTAGCACAGGTTGCAGATGCGGTCTGTGAAAAACTTCGATGAGGTCAGCGCACATCCATGGAAAAAAATGCTGAGCATTGCCATTGCGATGAGTGCACAAATATTTGTAGTTAAGACTCAAGATTAGATCCCACTACACTTAATAGTCAAAGAAGAAAAACTCCATATTGGATCCCACTATATTTAATAGTCAAACAAGTAAAAACTCCAAATTAGATCCCACTATAGTTGACTTAGATAGAGCCCCTTTTAAATACTATAATAACCCGAAATCCTAGGTTTCGGCTTCCTTTTAAAAAGACAATATCAGTCAAACAAAAGACTAACCTCTTTAAATAAATATATAAAAAAGAGACCAACCTTGTTTCTCTAACAATGCAAAAAAAATTGAGGAAAAACAAAAAGAAGGTAGAGAAACCTTGATTTCCACCGCGACCAGAGCAAATCCTTTAGTGATTGTTACCTATAATCCAATTCACAAAGACAAAGGTTTATATGGATAATGAGATCATCTATATAATCATATAAAGGCCGTAGCTTCACAGAAGTTTTCAAAATAGCAACCGTCGTTAATGTGCTTTTATTGCAGTGCTTCCTTGCAGTGGTTACCAAGTACGCTCTTATGGTCACGATTAAAAAAATATGTTGGTAAACAAATCCCTTAGGATCTTCTGCAATAACACTCCCCTTTTAATTCACTCTGCTTATTACATCTTTATCAGACTTATGCATTTGGCACCAAGACTGAATCAACCTGACTCATTAGGTCCTAATTAAGTGGCACCAAAGGAAGCAGCACCATTTTCGACGTCATCAGTCTTAATTGATCCACGGTGTGACATGAGTACTCTGTATATCCGCTTCGAACAAACCTCACCTAACCTGATATCTCCTCCTACTAAGCCTTCCACTTTCAAATCTTTCAGTAGAAATTCTTTCTCATGAACCTGAGGATTTCCCATTTTCAAAACCAACACAAGACGCAATTTGCTTCAGAAACATTTATAAACAAAAAGCTGAGTAAGTCAGAAATCTGTACTTTGTGTTTACTCACAGATTTGTTAGGATCCATATAAACCTTAAGAAGAGACTTCATCGATGGATATTTCTTCCACACTGCTATAGCATATCGTGGCTGTACCTTTGGTATTGCTACTAACGCTTTTAACCTATACGCCAGTAAAATATTTTACTTATAAGACAGATTCAGAGAGACTAATTCACCAGCTATATTTAAAATGGTTCTACTTTACTTTACCATGGACTCTTTTTAATCAATTGCTTGTCAACGGAATCCTTGGAGACTAATGCGCCATTAGCGCTTACTGATAACATAGTTAATTTCTTCCTGTGCATCAAATAATAGAGCCAAGATTATATTTACTTCGAATTCACGCAGAAAAATATATTACTAGCTGCTCAATCATCGATCAACTCAGTTCTACCTAATGTTGATATATCCGCTTGATATATTTGATTTTAAGCCAAGCCGATATTTTGTGATGAGCAATTCATGTGAGATTTTTATTTTGTTAAATTGTTAAACGCTTAAAGATACATATGATTTAAACATTACGGATTTTTATCAAGATATTATTGGTTTGATTAGTCAAAACTTAGAAATCAAAATAGTCGGTTTATAGTACCTGAATTGACAAGATGCCAGACTGGTTGTTAAGCCAACAACATGCTCAGCCACCTCAGCCTCATCTGCACAGTGTCTGGAATGTACTCTAACATAGTGAGTAGATAATTTTGCAAGTACCTGTGTGATACAAATAAAATGTCCCATAAATATGTTTTTAAGAACACAAACCTAGGAGCAGTATATAAGTTTTCCTTTAAATACATGCTCATTAGGTACTTTATTACCTCATCGATAGGAGGCCGTTTCCAATTTCCTGGCTTCTTATACTCTTCCTTTTCCCTATAAGTTTAGTTTTTATTCAGCTCATGATGAAAACATTAATGTAACACCAATTTAGTTGATCCAACACACCTTTTCTTTAAGTAGAAATTTAATTTATTGGTGAGGCAGCACACTGTAGAAGATGGGTATCGCTCCTGAACTCTTGTGATATTTTCTAGAAATTTTTCATTAGCAACAAGGTTACAAAATTCTTCAGCCTCATACACAAGTAGCACATAAGGAATCGTGGGCCCGTGGGGCAAAAGCTGCAACAGAGAAAAGAAGATGCTAGTTAAGAGTTAAATAAGATACTGAATACAAAAGATCCATATAATTTTAGTCAAGCACTAATCTTCTAACGTCCTCTAAAACCCATGGCAAAAGCGATTCATTTCTTTTGTTGTTAAATTATTTCATAATATGTTACTCAATTCATTGTCACGTGTTAAAAAGTAATCTTTGATCGATCTCGTTCTGTAATAGGCAATTATCTCATGCTTAAAGATGAAGTTAACAGAAGACGTTTGAAAGAAACACTGAAACAAAAATAGTTTGATACACAATGCACAAAATCATGGATCCGAACACACAGTATAGGGCAACATGAAGTTTAAATAGTTCTTTCGACCTCCTTCCAGTGAAAGACTAGCCAAATATGAAAATCATAACTTTGCCTACCACTACTAAAATTATGAAGACTTGAGGCCAACGACACAGAGGAGTATGATCCAAAATTCAAAGAAATTTTGATACACATGTTGAACTAACGTGCATATCCTCACAATAAACAAGCATACGGACCAGACTGGAGGAGCAGATTCTATGAGACTCAAGATGCAAGCAAGTTAATAAACGTTGAAACATCGACAAAATATCCAAAGAGAGATTTTATCATACCGGAGCAATATCATCTGGAAGTGTCATCGTCCACACAATGGATCTCTCAATTGGATTAGGCCCTACACTGATTGTAATGCCTTTCTCAGAGAACCTAGAAAGCAGAAGTCCTACATTAACATTAATGCACTCAGTATCTATACTTAAGTAGCAAACAATCATTCATATGAGACGAAAAAAAAAAGAATCAAAGAGAAAACATGTAAAGCATAGATTTGAGTATAGTACAATGAAGAGAGAAATTTCTTACCTCCAATGGATCCTTCAACAACATTAGTATCAATCTTGGCAACAATAGATTTAAGGGCTAGCTTTCCCTTTTCCCATTTTTTCTTTTCCTTCTCTATCTTTTTACGCTCAGCTTCCTCTGCTTTCAAGGCTGCTTTCTGTAATTTCTCTTGCTGGATGATGGACACCAGTTTAACTACTGATCAGGTCCATCAAGAAATACAATAATTAGAAAAGTCATATAACGAACACTTACCTCTTTTCTTAACTTCTTTTCTTCCATCGCACGGGCTTTCTTTTCCTTCAACAGCTGCTTTTTTGGAAACGCTTCACCAGGAAGAGTTGTTATCTTATCACTTCTGATCAGCTCATTTATACCAATCTTCTCCACCCTTATATTTTCTTTTTCTTGGTCAGAGTCTGCCTATTTTCAGATTATATCAAATAACGACAAGAGCAAGCAAATTTCAATGTCTATACAGCTACTACCACTTAAAAATAAAAGCAAGAAACCATTGCGAAACAAAATGAAAGAAGCCACAGAAACATTGTGAACTTTGAAGATACAATACAAACAAATGGCACGTTAAGGGATCCAGAATTGTCACATCCCCTCTAAACAGCTTCGAAAAGCACACAACATATAGTCAAAACTTCATCATGTACCAATAACAAAAAATATGGTACTAGTTCCTTGCAGTTATATACCTCGATAGTATCACTGATCAGGGAAGGGCGAAAACTGACTTCATGCATCCAGTTAGTATTATCATCTGGAAAGAAACCGAAACGAGTGAAGTTCATCATGCATACTTTGATCGATACAGAAAAGTTTGGTTTTTGGCGTAAGCAAAACCTATATTTGTCTCAGGTATTATAGTATTCTTATAGTATGCGTCACTGGTTCCAGATTCCAATCCACAACGTGTCTCCCTAAAATCAGCAAGCACGAATTCATACTTCTTCGAAGTTCCAGGTTGAGACTTTCTTCAAAATCCGAATCAAGAGATATTATCCGTTTTCCTAGAAATAAACATAGAAAAGTAGACGAATTATTGTTTAGCCTGATGAGTTATTCAAGTTACACCAACCTAACAACAGAAAAGTGAAAATCTTCAGAAATCACAAAATTTGACAAAAAGAACAAGTTTTTCGGTATCAATTCCATATTAGCAAAAACATTCTATAAAGCTAAACCTAAATACTGAGAATCGAGAAAATTCCGAGCACGAACGCTTACTTACCGGAAAACTTGTCTTCGCAGTTTGAATTTAAATCTCCGGGTACCAAGGAACACTTGACGATAGAGAAATCATCGGAGAGAGGTGTCTCAGGGACGAAAATAGGAGTAGGAAAAGATTCCGGCGGTTGCTTTTGCGGTGTCGGATCAGAATCCGAAATCAGTATTGTAAAAACGGGATCTTTACGAGGCCGTTTCGAGAGTGATGGAAGTGGAGTAGCCTGATCCTCTCCATCGGAAATGAGAATGTGATCCTTCATGGAGAGAGAGAGAGAGAGATGGATGAGAATTTCGAATCTCACAGTCAAGCGCGGGACTATCAAAGAAGATGATAAGGTGAAATGTAGTGAGGTTTTGAATTTGAAATCGCAGATAACGACTCGAGAGGTTAAATAGTGTTTGGATACAGAGGTAACTGTATGCGAAAATGAAAAAGGCAAATAGAGTTTGCGACTCTTCACAATGAGTTAAACAAAACTTCGGATGTGATTGGTACCATTCAAACCGCGTTTACAAAATATACATTTATTTTGCTACTAATTAGTACCTAATTTAAAATAAATGTTTAGAAAAAATCTTTGAATTAACTTATGGGAATTCAACAGTCATTTCTTAGTAAATTTATTTATGAGAGTTTGGAAAAGACTGTCATTTGAATTACAAAATTAGAGAACATTACTAACTTTTATTTGATCCCCTATTAAACCATTGCAATATTACCAATTAACTTTAATTTTCAAACGAAATCCGTTACAAACTTTTTTTGTCAACTATTATTTTTAATCGCATAGTTTCAAATAACTTTCGTTTCAAATAACTCATTTTTTCCCAATGGATCCTTGTCCAAATAGTATCACCAATCGAGCCTTTAGTTTAGTCAAATTGTACAAACTATAATCACTCTTTGACTTTAATTTTTGGGGATTATAATGTTTACCTTAAACAACACTTACAACTTCTATATAGTATTTTTGGTTAAGTGACTCAATATCTATTTATGCAGTTTCTTTCACTAGAGTTCAGATTTTGAAAACTCGTCTAACCCCACATTATATAGTTTCAGATTTAAGGGATTTGCATAGCACATTATCAATTTAGTTATAAAAGAAAAGACTAAAATTGGACCTCTTTACAACGTAAACTAAAATCTACCTATTGGGAATGATGTTAGAGAAAATATAAAGACAGACGAAGGAAGAAAGGGCAGAGACGAAGCTGAGCTTCTGCACTTTAACACTTGGACCTCTTCTCTAGTACAAGATTAACAAAGAGGGATTGTATCAGTGTTCTCTCTACAACTTGTTCATTGTATACTCAATGAACAAGGTGAATGGTTTCGATAGAATCAAAAATAAATACAAAGAAAGGAAAGCGATAGATCGAGTGTAATAGAGGAAAGAAGAACATCTTTTAGATTGATTCATCATCTAACATAGCCCTAGACATTTGGATATCCGTTAGAGTTCGGGTTAGATCTTTTCGGATTTTGAGTTTTCGGGTTTAAACATATAAAACCCGTTCAAATATTTTAGAATTTTGGGTTGGGTTCAGTTTGGTATATTTCGGGTTCGGGTCGGATTCAATTCTAATAAATTACTCTACTTTTGATCAGGTTCAGATATTTTTATTTAAATCTTTTAAAAAATTTGGAGAAATCATAATTTAATTTTTTAAATTGAATATTTTAGAAATTTTTCATTGGTATAATTCAAATTGATCAATCAAAACCGATTTATTTTTCTGTTTTCGTATACAACTCAATACTCAATCTCATATCTATTCTATGTATTTGTTAGTGTATTTATACACCTTAATTCATTCTTATCAATCAAGAAACAGGATAAGTAGTCGGTTTAGTATATGGGCCTCAAATGGATTTGATTTCTTATTAAGGACCCAATTTTATAAACAATTTTGCAACAAATGATACCCATAATTGAAGATGTAAGATTTCTAGAGAGCAGAATAGAGGGATATTCAAGAATGTTTGAATGCATTTAAAGGCACAGTAAGTGAATGTCTCGAAAGCATTTAAAGTACACCCGATGGAGTTCTGCGCAAAGCCCGCCTAATGGAAGTCTAAATACCATGAAAGAATGTTGTGTAACTGTGAGTATATAGTTTCCTAAACAAACCTTACATTCGCATTGTAATGATAGGTGTATTTGTACTATCAAATACTCATCGATTTAAGTCCATCCAACTTTATTAGTTCACACATGTCATTTCGCTTTCTCCGACTAGGTTTTTTTAAAAATATTTTTGTGATCTTTTGACCATGATCACTAGATTGTTCACGCATTTGCCTAAGTCATTAAGCCATTCATGAGACTTAAGACTTTATCCTTTGGCCATTCTTTTATGCAGATTTGTTTAAACGTTTCATTTGTTACTGGTCAGTTGATCCACAATGATATAATTTTTATAAATTATTTCGATTTTTTATTTCAAAAATATTAGATAAAATCTGATTTATAATCTAAAAGTTCTTAAACTCTAAATAATGTTATGCGAGACAATGGGATTCACTAAAATTTTGGTGAGGAAACACAAAATTGAACATTTAACAAAATATATTTTTCAGAACATAAAACTGATTATATTTTGTTTTTCTTTTTGTTGATGATAATTTCATCTTTCATTGTAATTATCGAAACAAAGTAAACTACGAACCACTATACATTTATTCTTTGTTTATAAGATCCAAAAGGAACAGCCATGTGAAGATCTGATCTTGCAGACCAAGCTTTGAAAGATCCAACTTTAAATTAAATGTTATAATATATATATAAAAAAATATAAACATTAAGTCCAATATGTATTCTTGTCAATGAAAAAGGTCCTACCTTTATTTCAATAATCAATTCATATCAAAAGATTTTAACTTTGAACTTTACCAAAAGAATTAAACAAAACTATAAGTGGAGTTGGTACAAGGTTTTTTTTCTTCTTTGTCAACACAAAATTCACTCATAGCACAATTCCTTCCATAACACCCCAAACAATATCATACGAGTCGAATTTATCTTAATCACTTGATCAAATATATTTTCATAGTATAAAAATTTACTATAATTGTTATTTTTAGAAGAGTTCGAATCTAGCAGAAAATATCTTTAGTCATCTGTTAGATATTATAAGAAAAATAAGTGTAATCTCTAAAGGTCAAAAAAATAATTTGCAGAATTTTAATCCTGCAGAAAAATATCTTTGATCATCCATAGACGTTTTAACAGAAAAATCCTATTATTTCAATGAATCCTGGAAATTAGTTTGGATTTGGGTATGAATTTTCTCGGTTATAAAAAAAGATTTAACAAGAAAACTATCAAACAAGACAAAAAAAAGGAAAAAAAAAACACCCTGTAATATTTGATAAAATCTTATAACAAAGACATAGAACTCTTATTTGATCAAATCATTGTCATTATTTGGCATCACAAAAGTTCACATTATAATGACAAAGAACAACTCTCCAAGTCACAAATCTCAAACAATCCAAGACAAAGTCTTCCTAATCTCAGATCCAACCTTATCAACAACACTCTCCTTAATCGAAACCGGGCAATTATTCCTCACAGCAGTAAGTTCATAAGGAGACACATTAGTAGCTAACCATTGTTCAACATCAAAGTTTTGTTGTGAACACTTAGCATGAACACCAGCAGTTGTAACCTCAACATAGTTAACATACCAACCATGGTGATCACTAGAACCATCTGAAGTTAGGTTTAATGAGCAGATTGGACTTGGAAGACATGGTGCTTTACCACTGAAAATGTCGAGATTGCTTCTCTCGAAGTAATTGTAACCTTGTCCCATTAAACCACCCCATGCTTCTAGGTTTTTGATTCCTATGTAGTCTCCATATTTGTCGTAGATTCTAGCACTTATGATTGAGTCTGTACCGGCTTTGATTATGGATCCGGTTCGGATGTAGAATGTGTATACACAATCTGCATCATCATCCTGAGAAAATGAAGAAATGATTTTTAGTTTTTCAATAGAACAAGGAGTTACTACAAAACTAGTTCAAAGCGTTTTCTGCAACTAAGAAAGAAAAATAAAACACTCTCTAATCAGAAATTTTTTCAACATTATTTTGGCAAAATCAAAAGTAATATATAATATAATTTACTGCTATACTACTAAATTTAAATTTATGCAATGAGGAGGTCAGATGTGTTTCTATAATTTCAAAATATAATGTATGTGTCCTTAATTTAAATGAAATTATGTCTAGATTTTTTTCTAACTATTAGACTGATAAAATCTTATCCATAACTCAAATTTTTCAAACCCAAAAATGTAAGACTAGACAGTTTTCTAAAGTGGAACTCAGGTAAAAAATACTGTAAAGATAGACATTTAACTGAAAACACTTTCTCACGTATAAAGTCTATATTGCTTTTCTTGGCCCGATTAATTTCACTTTTACCAGAGATGCATTGTAAATTATTAAAAATACTCTGTAAAAATTTTAAAAATCTCTGTAAGTTTTTTGTTTGTTTTTGTAAAAAACCCCTAATTTTAACTAGTGTATTGCTATATATGGTATCAAGTTGTAAAACAGGATCCACAAATAGGAGGGCAAATTAGTAATAATCAAGATGATGAGATTTGGGAAACTTACGGCGAATGCGACGGTGGAGATGGTTGCGACAACCAGAAGGAGAGAGAGGAAGAGGACGTCACGGCGAGACATTATCTCAGATCTCTGAATATTCCTCTGCTTCTCGGAGTTGAGTATGAAGATGACGTGGCAGTATTAAACTAAGTTGTGATGTAAGAAGAGTGATTTAAGGATCTATAAGCACGTCGTTAACTCAGCTGACAAATCTGCATCGGTTGTTTTTTTTCTCTATTTTTTATAATTTCGGTTTTCTATTATAAAAAATCTGAAGAAAACGATAATATTCCAGAGACTAAACAAAAACGAAATGAGCAAAAAATTACAAAACCTCAAAAAATGGTTAAAATTGACTTGTTAAGATAAAGATTCGGAAAAATACAATTTTGATCTGAAAGAACTAAACCACTAAGCAAACATTGCCAAAACTGTAGACCCGACCTCCTAGAATGAATGAGTGTACACTACGAATGAAGAATTTAGATTTCATAATTAACAAAAATAAAATTCTATAAGCATTTAACCGTTTGATTAAACATATTTTCCTTTTAATTATATATATATATATATATATTTTGTGTACAATATTTTATAGTTTTTATAGAAGCATATATCTGTAATGATCCCAATTCAGTATGATTCACGTGGAGTGGGGAAAGAATATATATAAACGTCAGTGTTTGCTTTTGTTGTTTGTTCTTCTTAAATTTCAAGGAAGAAATTATATTGTATAGATGGTAGCCCACATGAAGATCACATTTTGAGATTTTCCTTGGTATTTTCATGGAAAGCTGTTTATTTATTATAAAAACAATACGATACCATTTAAGTGCTTATCTCTTTGCCAAAAATTATGAAATAGTATGTGACTTTTAATCTAGTGGCACGTAATAAGTTTATTAAATACAAATGTATTTTTATATTCAGAGATCGAATCTTATTATCTTTATTATGTAGGAACTTAGCTATTAGGTCGGTTAGCTGTAGTCTAGTGTCGACAAAAAAGAGAAAGTGAAATAAATTAGTATTCAATAGTATAATATCACCAAAGCAGCAATTCAAGACAAAATCTCAGGTAAAACTCACATAAAAGAAAAGTTTTATTTTTTAACAAAAGTTTTTCAACACAATTCATTTTTTAATTTGTATCTCTATTTCTTCCCATCACAATTAATATTCATCTACATAAGAAGTAAAAGTTCATGCAATATAATTAAAGATCATATATATTTTATTTGATATTCTTTTTTTTGGTGTGAAATCTTTTATATATATATATATATACTAGATGAACATCTGTGACTTGCACGAGACAAATTTATATTTTTTTATCAGATTTTTGGTATATATATAAAGATGATTATCAATAAATCGAATATTATGATTTATTTTATATATGTAAGTTAATAATAAGCAAATACATATATTTTTTTGTTTTTTGTTTTCGTCATATATATATGTATTTTTTTGTTGTTGTCGTATATATGTGTTTATTATTTATAATTAATAGTTGTTTAGTATGAATTATTTTATAATTTTAAAATATAACTATATTGTTATGTTAATTCATTAATATAATAGATGTGTTTGTGTTTTTTTAATTAATAGTTGTGACAATATGAATTATTTGATTCAACAATTCTTTTTCCATTAGCAAAAAAGGAAATAGGCTAAATAATTGAAACGTACAAATCTTTTAGTATTAAAGTTAGTATTAAAAAATCAAAGTTTTTTAGAAGAATAAATAGTTTACCTTTGAAGATTGTGTGCCATTGAATTCTTCAATAAGTTCAATCTTATTGACCAACTGATTTACCTTATAAGTCTAATCATAACTTTTAGTGATATGTTTTTTTTCAACAACAACTCTAAATAGGAAATATTTTTCTTTTAAATTAGTTATAGCCAAAAGTACATTTTCAGAGTTTTGAATCTGCGAAAAAAAAGAAATCGTGAATAACACAACTTACTCAGCATTCTGAAAAGAAATAGTAAGTCGCTTCGTTTGTTTTCCATTCACTTCAAAAATTTCGGTAGGGCTAACACATACTATTGTCCAATGATATCTATAAAACAAAACTAAAAAATCCCAAAAATATTCACTTATATCTGAAAAATATAAAATATTTTTAAAAACTTAAAAAAACTATTTACCTATAAGAAAAATATCTTTAAGAAACCCATAAACTAATTCACGGTAATCAACAAATTTGAATCCTAAAACCGAATATGGTAGATGATCAGTTGACTTTATTGAGTTTGTGTTAAGTGTACACAAAGGAGAATTTGTACTTATGAGTAGAATTACGATAAGTTCCAGTTGCAAGAGAAACTTGTAGGTTTGTAATAATTTTAATAATTCCTTGTTTAACCCTAAAAGAAATATCAATTAATTAGAAAATATTCTTAATCATTACGAAATATTCTTCAAATAAATAAATTATTAGTAACATAACTTAGAATCACAAAGAACCATATTAATGGTGTGACCAAATTTTTTAGTGTATACCTTCTAGAGCTTTAGAATCTTTGCAGAATTTCAACGAAAAAATTTCAGAGAAAGACATGATTAAGAGAATAAAAAAATCGAGAAAGCAAAGTTTAGAGAAAAAAAGTTTTAGAATCATTGGTGTTAAAAAAGAGTCTGGGATGCGTTTTAAATAGATTTCGTTTAACAGTTTCCTATTAGGATTAGGAGAAATTTTTTTAAATAGATATTCTTTTGTATAATATACCATAAATATAAGGTATTATTAGTTAAGATAAACAGTTGTTATCTATTGTATTAACCAATAAAATTTATTAAAATTAAAACAACAAAATCTATAAAGCATGTAAATTCTTATCAAAACAAACAGACCAATAAAATGTATTGAAATCAAAACAAACAAAGTAGTTAAATTTTTGTTTATTAAGATTAAAATAAACTAATTAGTTAAAGATTCATATCAAAACAAATCAAGAGATAAATAAATTTTTTATTACTATTATAAATAATACAAAAAAGCTAATGCTACAATTTTATTATATATAGAGAAATCAACACTTACAATCAAAAATTATATAATATTAAAAAAAATTATTTACTTACCTATAAGATAGATATCTTTAAGATGTCCATCAAGTAATTTATGGTAATCAATAAATTTCAATCTGAAAACCGAATCTGGTAGAGGATCAGTTGACTTAATTATGGTTGTGTCCATAAAAGAGACTTTGAAGTTATGAGTAAAAGTACGGTAAGTTCCAGTTGCAAGAAAAACTTGTAGGTTTGTAATGATTTTAGTATTCCTAGTTCAAGAAGTTTCCCGAATTTAGAAACTAATTTTTTCTTCACATTACAATAAATTTTACCACCCTAAAAGATATATCAATTAATTAGAAAATATTCTTAGTCATTATAAAAATATTCAAATAAATAAATTATTAGTAACATACCTTAGAATCACAAAGAACTATATCAATGGTTTGACCATGTTCTTTAGTGTATGTATACCTTCCAAAAATTTTGAATTTTAACTTTAATCCTCAAGGTTTCTTTGCAGCATTTCAACGAAGAAATTTCTGAGAAATATATGACTAAGAGAAACAAAAATCGAGAAAAAGTGCTAAAATTGTTAAGAGAAAAAGAATTAGAACTTGTTGGTGTTGTAAAATAACTCTTGAGATGCTTCTTACATAGATTTCATTTATTATTCTGCCTATTAGGATTAAAAATATCTTTTGTTTGATTTTTCTTAAATTATAAGGTATTAGGATTAGGAATATCTCAATACAATATATTTTGGTTGTTTTCAATTGTATTGACCAATAAAATTTATAAAACTTAAAACAAACTAATTACTTAAAACAAATGGACCAATAATATTAATGTGTTAATCTTTATTTATTAAACTGATATTTATTCAAATAAAAATAAACTAATTGCTTAAAAATTCTAACAAACGAACCAATTAAAACAAACAAACCAATTAAAACAAATCATCCTATTAAAAATTCTTATCAAAACCAATGGATCAATATAATTAATTGAAATTTAAACAAACAGATTTGTTAAAATTGTCTTATCAAAACAAACGACAAACTAATTAGTTAAAACAAACCAACCAATCAAAACAAACCAAAGGATTAAAATTTTTTTATTACTATAAAATATACGGAAATTTTTTAATGCTACGATTTTATTATATATAGAGATTTTTAAATAGATTTCGTTTAATATTTTCCTATTAGGATTAGAATTATATATTTTTTTATTTTATTTTAGGATTAGGAATATCTCAATACAATATATTTTGGTTGTTTTCTATTATATTGACCAATAAAATTTATTGAAATTAAAAAACACTAATTACTTAAAACAAATGGACTAATAATATTAATGTTTAATCGTTATTTATTAAAATCAAAATAAACTAATTGGTTAAAGTAACTAACAAACGAACCAATTAAAACAAATGAACCAATTAAAATATTAAAAAGTCTTATCAAAACCAATGTATCAATATAATTAATTAAAATTAAAACAAAATAATTAATTAAAAAATGTCTTATCAAAAAAATGAAAAAATTAAGTAGTTAAAATAAACTGACCAATCAAAAAAAATCAAGAGATTAAAATTTATTTTTATTACTATAAAAGATACGAAACTACAGATTTATTATATAAAAGATATTCGCTATATAATTAAAAAAGGTAACTTTTAAACAAAAACGACATGTGCTATAATTATTTTTTCGGACTCTATTAGGTCCACTAAGATTTAGTTAATTGTTTGTTACAAGATTATATAATACACTTGAAAAAATAATATTATCTAATACACTCGAAAATAGATTACACAAACCTATTAATCTATTAATTAAATCTATTAATTCGAAATATTATAATACACCGAACCTATTAAATTCAAATTAGTATAATTCAAAAATCTATTTAATCGAAATTAGTATCATACTTCTACCATTACCTTTAATTCATATAAACTATGTACTATTTTTTATTTATGAGATTCGAAATCACATTTTTCCAAAGCATATAATTATAATAACCACTTTAAAATTGTTTGAAATAATTATGGTAATTTATATATCTAAATATAAACGTAAATATAAACATAACTTATAAACATCTAGCCAACTCTAATGTAAATATAGACTCTAACTATTTATACTTACTAATCTAATGAAGCAAACTATACTAAATAGAGAACACGTGACCTGCATAAACTGATTTTTGTACACTATATATATATATCTTATAATATATCAATTTTTGTTATGTAGATATTGTTCTTCAATTTTTATATTTTGTACTTAGAATTTATTTTGGTATATTCTATAATGCTAACAAAATTTTAAATAAAATATTTGAAATTAGTATTGTTTATTAAAATTTTGGTATATTGTTACTAAATCGAAAATATATTAAAATTTTAAATTTTGTATTTAACATTTATTTTTGTATATTCCATAATGGTAACATAATTTTAGCTATAGTATTTAAAATTAGTATTCTATTTCGATTTGTTACTCTAATTTTGAATTAGTATTTGAAACTAACATAATTTTATATTTTGTTATTTTAAACGCTTTAGAATATTCTTTTTCAATAAAATTAGGTTTAAATGTCTTCCATCCTCTATATAAGTTGGATGTAATAGAAATCTATAGTCAACAAAAAACATAAAAAAAAAGTATTCTAGAAAATTCGATACATAAAAATGATTCTCCATTCCATCTTAGTTCTTAAACCAATAAGTCAACAAAATCATTCAACTATGGAAAATATTTATGAAAGAGTATCGTCAGACAATTGAATTAGTTTTGGTTGATGATCAAGTAAGTTATTATCTATCAATGTTTTCTATACATTTCTATGATTTCTTTTTGAAATTTTAACAAAAGAAAAAAATATTTGTTCTTTTTAGGATTCAAAATTTAATCATCTTTTGCAAGATGGAAATACTAAGATAATTAGTAATTTCCAAGCATGTGAAGCAACTAGAAATTTCAAAACCAGTTTTCATAAGTACAAAGTCTCATTTGTCTACATTATCTCTGTAAGATCAACTGATCCTTTGCCAGATAATTTATTTGATACTGTTGAACATTGAACAACAAATTTACGCATCATCTTTTTAAAGTTGAACACTGAATCAGCTAATCAAATAGCTTATAGAGTATACAAAGATAGAGCAAATGTAAATGTAAATAGCTTAACGTTGATTTGGATCATCTGTTTGTTGTTGGTTTGCACTCATCTCGTGTTCGTTCGGAAGATTCGCCTGATCAAATATTAAGCAAACCATCAGCAACTAAGAAACAAATGTGTATATATACTTTAAAAAATCCATTTCTGAAAGTTAATCTAATTAATGTCATTCTAATATTTTTTTCTTCTTCTACTCCTAACGTATTCATTCAAAAGTCAGAACATTTACCTTATTAATGCCTTCATTAACCACTCACGCCTGTATAGAGAAAACAATATGTATCCAACTGATAATCCAAAGACAAGACCAGGTCCGAATCCTATTACAGCTGCTATCCAACTAATCACTGCTTCTTCTTCTTCTTCCTCTGATTCCAACGTTTTCTTGGTTACTGGCGTGTGAATGTTTCTGCAAGCTTCGTCAAAAGAAGGGCCAAAAAGTCCCATGTTATACTCAAAGGAAGAGCATGGCTGCGTTCTAAATTGAGTGCCCCCTGGCACTAGACCTCCAAGCTGGTTATGGGAGAAGTTCATGTACTCAAGGTACGAGAGGTATCCTATCTCTTGTGGAATTTCTCCTGAAAGCTTGTTTAGGGAAACATCCAACGACTCAAGAGCAGTGAGATTCCCCATAGATGAAGGGATGTGGCCACTAAAAGCATTATTTGACAAGTTGAGGACATGAAGCTCTTTTAATATACCAATGGACCATGGAATTTCTCCTTCAAATTTGTTCCCCGAAAAATCGATTGCTGTTAAGATTTTTAGAATACGTACAAGCTCCATTTCTAGACCTTTGTTCATCAAAACCATTGAATCCTCATAGTAGCCTGATTCATCTCCCATGTACGATCTGGTAGTCGGGTTTGCATTTTCTACAAGTGATGACATTGCTTTCCAGTTTACAAAGTAGTCTGATGACAGAGTTCCATTGAAGTGATTGTGCGATATGTCGATGATTCTCAACTCAGGGAATGAGGCTTGATGTATGGGTCCATGGAATATATTGAAACGTAAGACAAGAACTCGCAGCTTTTTGTGAGAACTCAACCAGAACGGAAATGTGTCATTGATTTTGTTGCTTTCCACGTTCAAAACTTCAAGAGAAGAGAAATGGATCAAAGATCTTGGAAGTTGCCCTACAAGTTGGTTATGACCGACGTCCAGCGACCTTAACCTTTCAAATATATCCCTTGGAAGACCTCCCTTAAGAAAATTGTGTCGAAGGTTTAAATTTGATAGATTACTCTTTAGATTTCCAATACAACTAGGGATTGAACCACTAAAGTTGTTATTAGATAAATCGAGAGTGCTAAGAGAATGCAAGGCACATATAAAAGAAGGAATTTCTCCCGTGAAGTTATTGTTGGAGCCGAAAAACTCCTCCATTCGAGATGGTGTGATGACAGAGGACTGTCCATGTTTTGATGATCGTTCGAAACCGGTGAAAGTGTTATTGGAAAGGTCCAGGTGCAACAATTTTGGTAGTGTACATAACCAGCCAGGAACTTGACCTTCGACTTTGTTGTTGGAAATATGGAGAGTGTCAAGACGAGAAAGATTTCCAATGGAAGATGGAATCTGACCCGAAAAATGATTCGAATAAAGACTGAGATCGGTGAGATGAGAAAGCTTTCCAATTGAAGAAGGTATTGGACCTGAAAACTGATTAGCATAAAGGGAGAGAAGGCTGAGTTTAGAAAGATTTCCAATCGAAGAAGGGATTGGACCCGAAAAATGATTAGAAGAAAGACTGAGAATGGTGAGATGAGAAAGCTTTCCAATTGAAGAAGGTATTGGACCCGAAAACTGATTAGCATAAAGGGAGAGAAGGCTGAGTTTAGAAAGATTTCCAATCGAAGAAGGGATTGGACCCGAAAAATGATTAGAAGAAAGACCGAGATCGGTGAGATGAGAAAGCTTTCCAATCGAAGAAGGGATTGGACCCGAAAATTGATTAGAAGAAAGGTCGAGATCACTGAGTTTAGAAAGATTTCCAATCGAAGAAGGGATTGGACCAGAAAACTGATTTTGAGTAAGGAAGAGATTGCTGAGTTTAGATAGGTTTCCAATCGAAGAAGGGATTGGACCTGAAAACTGATTATTAAAAAGGGAGCTATAGATGAGTTTAGAAAGCTTTCCAATTGAAGAAGGTAGTGGACCCGAAAACTGATTTCCACCAAGGAAGAGAAAGAAGAGTTTAGAAAGATTTCCAATTGAAGATGGAATCTGACCCGAAAAATTATTATCAGAAAAACCGAGAGCGGTGAGATGAGAAAGATTTCCAATTGAAGATGGAATTTGACCCGAAAAATGATTAAAAGTAAGGTCGAAAATGGTGAGATAAGAAAGGTTTCCAATAGAAGAAGGGATTGGACCAGTAAAATTATTATCTGATAGGTCTAGAGTGGTGAGATGAGAAAGCTTTCCAATCGAAGAAGGGATTTGACCAGTAAGATTGTTATGAGAAAGGTATAGAGTGGTTAGAAAATGAAGATTTTGAAGCCTAAACAGATTGCTATTAGAACGAAACTGGCCATAGAGACAGCTGCTGCTAAGGTTTAGCTCGATCACTTCCTCTAACTCGGCATTGCATTTGATTCCCTCCCAATTACAACAATCACTGTTATTCTTCCATGACTCAGTCTTCGGATGAGAATCAATAAAACCATATAAAGAAATGCACTCTCCAATCTTCAACTCGTTTTTGAACTCGAGAAGTGTATCCCTTTGTTCAGGAGGACACAAGTGCTTACTATTAGGAGAGGCAAACACATCTCCAAAAACAAAGAAGAAAAAGGAAAAAGTAATAGAAATGATACTCGTTGAGCCTTTCATCCTTCTTTAAGCTAATTTAATTCTCTTGAATATGAAAGAAAAAGAGAACTTGAGAGTGTGAATAGTAAGTAAACTCGTGCTAACCTCTTTATATACATATCAATAGATTCTACTGCACAAAGATAAATCCAACACAGCTTGACTGACTTTAACTACACAGCTTGTCTTTCTAGGAAATGTTCTTCACATTGAAACGTATGTCTTTCTACTTTGGATTTATTATCAATTTTCTACATATCCAATATTCCAATGCTCCTGTAGAAGACTAGAAATAATTAGGAGATATTATTCAATGACAATGACATATGAGCCGACTACTTTTGACTAGTCAGGTTACTAATTAATAGAAATAATTAGGATATATTATGCAATCACTGTTAGTCGTCCATGACTCTATATTAAGATGAGCATTAATACCATAATAAAAATAACACTTTTCAATTAGTCAGGTTTCTTTCTACGTTGGATTTATATTCAATTTTCCACACATTTGGTCTCATTTTAGTTACGTGAAGTACAGGAAACTTCATCAAGGTTGTTTTTCCAATTAAATCAAAAGCTAAAACACAATAAACTTGAAAAGTAACAATTTCTCGATGTAATTACAGTCTCAGTCTCTCAGAGAACTACCAAAACACAAATCTTAGAAACCTAACCAAATCCAGATTATGTGAATCCAAACCAAACAAATAAAATTTATCATAAATAACTTTTTTAAAATTAAATATATAGTTCATATTTTTAATCCTCCATATTATAAAAATGTAACTTTTTAAAACAACAACCTTGAGTCATGTGTTAAATTTGCATTTTGGACTCTATTAGGTCCATTAAGATTTAGTTAATTATTTGTTATAAGATTATATAATAGTTACATGTTTTTAAAATAATAGTATCTAATATACTCGAAATAGATTATACAAACCTATTAATCTATTAATTCGAAAATATTATAATACACTGAACCTATTAATTCAAAATTAGTTCTAATTCGAAATTCACTAATTCTAGAATATTTCTTTATTATTCTTTTAATTTTGAATGAAAACCTAATACACTGTTCATTACCTTTGGATTACAACTAGCATAAATCTTATAGCACAATTATTATCACTTCTCATAATTTTCCATTATGATTTCTAGGTAAAATTCATATTATAATCTATTTTACATTTCTTATAGCTTGTTATAGTTTCTTATACCTTTTTATAATTTTCTCACAAACGCATCTATGCTATAAGACCCCGAAGTAACACAAGGTTGGTAAAAAAACTATCGGTCTATTTTATAAATTTCTATGTTTTTTTCAAAATTTTAACTATACAACTAACACTTTATTTTTAATTTGATCAGATTAATGTCTACTAATGGTAGAAATACTAAAAGACCAATTGGTTTATGTACAAGGTTATGTTGATGAGAAACATGGATGCAAGATCTCACCTTTTATATAGTACAACACTTCACATGAGTGAAAAGAAGATGTATTGAAAATAGAATTCTGTCTCGTGATAGAATTGGTTATATTGTACTATTTCAAATCAATATGAACTATAGAATTTTTGGGTACTTTTGTGGTGATGAATTTAAAACATTTAATATTTAAATTATATGTTGAATCTTTTTCTTTTTGCTTTAAATTATTTCTTATAATGTAATCTATTTTTATATAAATTATATACTATTTTTTATTTATGAGATTTGAAATCACATTTGTTCAAAGCATATAATTATAATAACCACTTTAATATTTTTTGAAATAATTATGGTGATTTATATATCTAAATATAAACGTAAATATAAACATAAATCATAAACATCTAGCCAACTCTAATGTAAACATAGACTCAACTATTTATACTTACTAATCTAATAAAGCAAACTGCTAAATAGAGAACACGTGACCTGCATAAACTGATTTATTTATATTATATATATCTTATAATATATCAATTTTTAAGCGTTATATACATATTGTTCTTCAAATAAATCGAAATTTAGTTTTTAGCTTTAAATAAAAATATAATTAATTCAACCGAGAATTTAGTTTCAAATAAATCGAAATCTCTTTAAATTTTATATTTTTATTTAGCATTTATTTTGGTATATTGATAACAGAATTTTAAATAAAATATTTCAAATTAGTATTGTTTATAATGTTTTACTGTTACTAAATCGAAAATTCGTTTAAATTTTGTATTTTGTATTTATTTTGGTATATTCCATAAAAATAACTGAATTTTACCTATATTATTTGAAATTAGTATTCTATTTCGATTTGTTATTCTAATTACAAATTAGTATTTGAAACTAACATAATTTTATATTTTGTTATTCTAATTTTCAAATAATAAAAAGGAATGAGTTCAGTTCTAGCAATTTTAAAATTTCAACTATTTTAAATTTAGCATTTATTTTAATTTTTTTATTGTTACTAACTGTTATCTATAGTATTGTAATCCAATTTTGAATTCAAACGTTAACCAAATTTCAATTATTTTAAAATTAACATTTATTTTAAAATAATTATTTTTGACAAAACTTTTTTGTTATTGTTATACAGGAAAAACAATAACAAAAATTGACCATTAACAAAAATTCATAAAATTATAAAAAATTTAAAAATTGTTGATTTGTTAGACGAAAAATAAAGAAATAGACATTTAAAATGGGCAATTTGTTAGACAAAAAAATTATATTTTTTTTCCTAATGTATTTAATCTTTTTTGAAATCACATTCACTCTAGTCTAAAATTTAGTGTAAATGTGTCCCGTCATCTTTATAAGATGGTTCTCCGTTCCATCTTAGTTCTTAAACTAATAAGTCAACAATGGAAAATTAAAGTCAAGATCATTCGACTATAAAAAATCTTTACCAAAGAATATGACTAGACAATTGAAGTAGTTTTTCTTGATCATCAAGTAATTTATTATCTATCAATATTTTCTATACATTTTAATAATTTTATCAAAATTTTAACAAGAAAAAGTTTGTTCTTTTTAGGATTTAAAAATTCATGGAACAGTAAAGAAAAACCTGCTTCGAAAAATTTGGTCATGTTGATTCGATAATTATCATGTATATTAATTTACAATAACTACAAATTAAAAACAATTATATATATATATATATATATTTCGTCATTCGTTTTGAACTAATTCATTTATATTTAAATTATAAAATAGTTTTATTTTGTATTTATTTTATTAGGAAACAGTTAATAACAACATAAAATAATAAAAAATATTTCATGATAAGGGGTTTCTAAATCTAAATAAATACATGTCTCAAAATAAACACATATCTAAATACCAAAATAAATATGGGTCTAAAAATTACAATTTTTGATGAGTTTTGGCAATAATAAATTATTAAGTTTATAGGTCTAAATATATAGAAAAATATATATATTTATGAATATAACTATATTTTGTTACGCGTAAAAATAGATATTTTTTTTTCATTTTATATTTCCATTATCTCATGATATTACTTAAAATATATACCAATATTATTTGTACTTAATATATTAATACTAAATTTCTGAACTTATTAGATTAATTTATAATAATTATAATTTTTTAAAAATATTTATTTATTAGTAAAAAATATTTATTTATTAGTAAAAAATATTTATTTATTAGTAAAAAATATTTCGTCCATTTTTTCGAACGAATTCATTTATAGTTTAAATTATAAAACAGTTTTCTTTTGTATTTATTTTATTAGGAAATAATTTATAATATACATAAAATAATGATAATATTTCATGATAACGAGTTTATAAATATAAATGAATATGTGTCTCAAAATCTAAATAAACATGTGTCTAAAAACTAAAATGAATACATGTCTAAATATCTAAATGAATGCGGATCAAAAACCTTCAATGAACATGGGTCAAAAAAAAGAACACAGATCTAAAATTAAATGAATAAGAGTCTAAATGATTAATGAACATGAGTTTAAAAACTCAACACGAGTAAAAACAAATTATATATGAACATTGTAATGTATCAAAACCTTAGTAATCACAGATCGTAAAATATATTTCGTGTACAACACGAAGTATCGTTGTAAACTAATTTTTATTTGATTAAATATATATAGAGAATAAATAAATTTATATATACAAACCAAACCATGAAATAAGAAAGAAAAACTAATATCTCATATAAATATTATTAATAAATATAAATAACAACAAACATAAATTTAGTTTTTACAAAAAAAATATGTCATATCCTGCAAGGGTAATAATCTAGTGTATATATACATGATCTTTATGAATAATTACATACAAAAGAGTTAATATTGGTTTGAAAGATATATATCTTGTAAACAAAGCAATATAACGTAGGATATTCTAACACACATCCTTCACGTTTATGTTTTGATATCTAAAGCCTGAAGTTGGACATTCATATGTTGTCCACAATTGGATTGGATATCTCATATTATATTAGAGAATCATAGACTTCCAACTTAAAATTAACTAGCATAAAGTGGAATGGCTCATAAATCTTTTATGTAAAAAATTCTAACATTAAATTATATTATATATTTGAATATGTGAGTTTTGTAATATGATTTCATATATAACAGAAAAAGGAAAATTGAAGATGAAATGGCTAATTCTAAATGGTAAAATTTCCTCCAAACCAACCAAAACGTTTGAGTAATGCAACAACAAGCACTTACTTTCCTATGCAAACCCTAATTTTGGCATCCTCTTTCGATCCAACACTTCCTAAATTTACTATCGAGAACTTTACCGTAAAACCTAGCAATTTCGAGGTTGTATTTCAAGCCAAGAATCCAACATCTAACATGGGAGTACACTATACAATGAAAAAGAACAATTTTGTGTCCTTAACATACAAGACAAAGAGCCTAGGACGCGGCCGATTCCCGGGATTGTCTCAGGCCGCATCAGGATCAAACAAGGTCAATGTGAAACTACATGGATCAACCAGGAAGTTATTTATGCCTTCTCATGACTTTAGAAAATCGGTGAGTATGGTGCTAACGATGGAGCTTGCGGCAGAGTATGAAGCAGGACCAGTTGAACGGAATAAAGAAGTGGCAGTGACTTGTGATGTTAAGGTTAAGGGATTATCAGATGCAACGGAGGTTGAAATTGTGTCGGAGAATTGTAAGAGTGAGTTCAAGAAATGACACTTACTCTATGTATTTTATATTTAACAAAAGTGTATAAGTAAAAGTCCAACTCCTACGACTTCTCCTATATCAAAAGTGTATTCCCAAAACATTGACCGGATCATTTTGGGTGCTATTCAAGTGTTACTAGGTTTGTATCCATTTTATTGCGAAGTGGGATAGTGTACCCTCCATTCCGGAATAAGATGCAAGTGTGTACCACTTTGGACCATGTTTTGAAATAGAAAGGAACTACGAATGTATTTGTGGATGTGATTTGTGAATGTGATTTTAACTGCGAATGTGACCATTTATTAAAAGACAATTTACATTTGCCAAACATGCCATAAATTTAATACCTCAAGTCTCAAGATATCTTGCAAGAACCCCACCAAATCATTTAATTTGAACTAGTAGTTGGTGATAGCATATTTAAAACGTTAATAACCTTTTCAAGTGGAGTTAAACTAGTGATTCTGAATCCTTGCTCTCACTAGACCACCATGTTTTTTTGATAACCCAAAACAAAAAAAAGATTTAATTCAAAAATGTCCAAAATTACAACAAAAATCTAGATAATATTTGTACTTATAATGTGTATAATAAAAATTTTATATATAAGAAAGCTCACCTCATCACACAGAACAAACAAAAAAAAAAAAGCTCTGCTGGCGATTATTCATGCGATTTTGAAAATTAGGAAGTTTCCTTTTCTTGCTCGTTAAGATTCCATATCTACTCTAGGGCTTCCTTCCCCTCATGGCTGCCGCCGTCCCTGGCGTCGCCGGCCATGCCTCTCTCCCACCTCCAGCCTCACCTTCCTCTCCATCTCTGGTTCGCCCAACAACTCTGTTTTCCTCACCTGAAAACAGAGCCTCCGTGATGAATTTCCAGAGCTCTCCTTCCGGTGCAGTAACATCTTCACCCGCAGCACTGATTGCTTCAGCCACCTCCCCCTTGGTGATTAACAGAGATGATGCCATGGTTTCAACCCAAACGCTCTCGGCTACGTCGAATCAACACAATTCAAAAACAAATCCTAACGAGTTTCCCCCTCTAACTTCTGGTCCCTCTCCTCCGCCAAAGGTTTCATATACTGCGATAATCAAGGAGGCCAAAGACTCTATAAAATCCTTAGAGAAAGTGCAGATCAATTATTCGGTTATAGAGGGATCTCGTGTTGCGGCGATTCCTCCATCTATTTTCCGTTCCCCACCGCTTTGGGATGATCTGCTGGTTGGCAAATTCCCTCCAGGTCAAGCACCACACATCGCAAAGATTCACGTTATTGTCAATAAAATCTGGACTCATGGAAATAAGAACATCAAGATTGATGCTTATCCCGTGAATGATTCTACGGTCAAGTTTAGGATCAAAGATCTATCTACACGAACTCAAATCTTGAAGCGTGGTCTCTGGACTATTGCGGACCGTCCCATGTTCTTATACAAATGGACGCCATCAATTATGGATGCTCAGCCAACGATGAAGGCAATACCTCTCTGGATTACCCTTCAAAATATACCTAAATCTTTGTTTTCTTGGGAAGGAATTAGCTTAATAGCAAGCTCTGTTGGAGTTCCGAAAAAACTTCATCAGGAAACAGAAATGTGTGTTCGATTTGAAGAAGCCAAAGTTTTAATCGAAACTGATCTGACAAAAGAACTTCCGCACTCCTTCTTAGCACAAGACAGCGATGGCTCGGTGAAGAAAATCAACATTCTTTATCCTAAGCTACCTCTATTCTGTCCAACTTGCCAGCAATGGGGACACACTCCTCAGGACTGCAACACGCGAAATCAGAATGCTGTATCTGCAATCATCGACACGAATCAGCAGCAATTACCAACAACGATAGAATTCACAAATTCTCTGCAACCAACAAACACATGCTTGGACTCTCGACAAAAAGCAGCCACTGTTTCGAATCAAGGCCCTTCAGTTATTGATGGAAGCGTTACCGCAACCGCAACCATTACCTCTCCTTGCGCTACCGCAACGCTTATCATAAACACAACCATTACTCCACGGCAATCAATCAATCCATCCAGCCCTACTCTGCTCACTAATGCAGTCACTATGCAAGAGTCTCTGCCCCAAAATATTCAGCAAATTCCACTGCCCACTTCTAATCACGTCATTGAAAGTACAGACAGAAATGTTCCCAAAGAGAAGGAGTGGGTGTCTATCTCTCCAAGGACAAAACGCAGCAGTCCAAAACACACGGTTCACATCAACGACATTGAGATCTCTTTGAACTTCAATGTTTTGTCCGATCTTGACCAAGAAGAGGGTGAGATAAATGCAGATTATAATGATCACAGTGAGTTTGAAAAGGCAGCTACGAAGACTGCGATCAGCTTTAATCCAGAACCCCATACTGCCACAGCTACCACTAATGTTAGTGTAAGGCCAGCCTCAACCAGAACACGTAAACCACCATCAAAGTATATTCCTCAGCAACAAGTTCCAGCTTCGAGCACCCTAAAAGCTGCTCCAAGCAAGCATCACAATCAAACCAAACATTAATGTCTGGTTTCTGTTGGAATGTTCGAGGGTTTAACAAAACCTCTAAGCATAGAGTTCTCAGGAATTGGCTAAATCAGCAAGGTTTTCACTTTGGTGCACTCCTTGAAACTCGGGTTAAGGAGGGTAAATCTTCGCAAATCATGGCTTCAATGGGGCAGAATTGGTCTTGCATCTCTAATTATGAATATAATCCGCTCGGTCGTATTTGGGTACTTTGGGACAGCTCCACTCGGGTAACACCAGTTTTCAAAAGTGCCCAACTTATAACGGTTTGGATCCTCCTCGATGGTATCAACGAGGAGTTCTTAGTTTCTTTTATATATGCATCTAACTTCATCTCTGATAGAAAGACTCTCTGGCAAGATATTATTGATCATCATAATTTATCTATGTTTTAAAAGAATCCTTGGCTTCTTTGTGGTGATTTTAATGAGATACTAAGTCTAAACGATCATTCTAATATACCACAATCCTTTGATGATGCAGGAATGATTGACTTTAGGAACATGGTAAACCATTGCTCCCTTTCGGATTTGCATACAGTGGGGCCCCATTACACTTGGTGTAATAAAAGGGAGGAAGGTTTGATAACGAAGAAGATCGATAGGATACTGTGTAATCAGCAGTGGGTAAGGGCTTTTGCGAGCTCTTATGGACGATATGAAGCAGGAGGGTGCTCCGATCATTTAAGAGCTCGGGTTACAATAAACGCTCCATCGGATCAGAAACGTTTTCCTTTCAAATTTGTGAATGAAACGGCAAAGCATCCTCATTTTCTTGCCACGGTTTCAGATTACTGGAGTCTAACAATCCCCCTGCATGTCTCCACGGCGGCTGCTTATATGTTCTCCAAGAAGCTCAAGGCCTTGAAACCTATTCTTCAGCGGCTAGGGCGGGAACACGTAGGCCATATTCAGTCTCGAACTAAAACTGCTTTTGAAGCACTTTGTCAAGCACAGGAAGTTACATTGAATCACCCAACTACGCAGCATTTGCAAACAGAACTAGAGGCACAGCGAGACTGGGAAGCCAATTCTGTTATTGAGGAATCTTTCCTTCGTCAAAAAGCAAAAATCCACTGGCTACAAGTGGGGGATAAAAATAATGGATATTTCCATAGGATAGCAAAGCAAAGACATCATCATAATTCTATTCGTGAAATTCAGGACGTTCATGGCAATGTGCTCACAACCCAATCAGCCATTAAACATGAAGCCATTCGTTATTATAGAGACTTTCTCACTCACTCTCCACCAAATATGAGGATTCCATCGGTGAATGATATAGAAAACTTGGTCAGGTTTACTTGTTCTGAAGCTGAGCAAGAAAGTTTGGTTATTGATGTATCAGATGAGGAAATCAAAAACACCTTATTTCGGATGCCTAAGAATAAGTCTCCAGGGCCAGATGGATTTACATCGGAGTTCTACGTTGCGGCATGGTCCATCATCGGTTCTGATTTTACTGCTGCAGTTAGATCGTTCTTCATGTTTGGATTTCTCCCAAAAGGAGTAAATTCGACGATTCTTACATTAATCCCGAAGAAGGCAGGGGTGGTGGAAATGAGAGATTTTAGGCCTATATCCTGCTGCAATGTCATATACAAGGTAATCTCCAAAATTCTAGCTACGCGCTTGAAACTAATTCTACCTCGTATGATCCTCAGGAATCAATCCGCATTTGTGGCTGGCCGTTTAATCATGGAGAACGTTCTTCTAGCCACGGAGTTAGTCAAGGATTACCACAAAGACCAATCTCGAAGAGAAGTGCAGCAAAGATCGACATAGCCAAGGCTTTTGACACAGTTCAATGGCCTTTTCTGCGTCACACGCTTGCAGCGATGGGAATCCCAAATCAATTCATCCATTGGATAATGTTATGTATTTCCACCGCCTCTTTTTCAATCCAAATAAATGGTGAGCTTGCGGGTTACTTCTCTAGTTCTCGTGGTCTTCGGCAGGGATGTTCCCTCTCCCCTTATCTTTTTGTCATTTGTATGAATGTTCTTTCACATATGCTTAACGCTGCAGCTCAAGAAGGGAAAATTGGGTATCACCCAAAGTGTAAGAGTCTCTTTCTTACTCATATTTGTTTTGCTGATGACTTACTAATTTTTTCGAATGGTACAGTCCACTCATTGGAAGGTTTAATAGCGGTTTTTGAGGAATTTGCTAACGGATCAGGTTTGCAAATAAATTTGGGAAAATCGACTCTTTACCTTGCAGGTCATACTACAAGCAATAGAGAGGAAATTTTCCAACGTTTTGCATTTACAGAAGGTTCCTTACCGGTTAAGTACCTCGGGCTTCCTTTATGCACCAAAAAGCTCAATATGGTGGATTATAAACCTGTTCTAGATCGCCTAAAGAACAAGATTAACGCTTGGACATCACGTTTCCTGTCTTATGCGGGACGGCTTCAGCTCATTAAATCAGTTTTGGCGGGAATAACAAACTATTGGCTGGCTGCCTTCAGTTTACCAAAGCAATGCCTTAAAGAGATTCACAGTTTATGCTCTGCTTTCCTATGGTCTGGTCCGGTTCTAAACACTCAAAAAGCGAAGGTTTCATGGACGGAAGTTTGCACCCCAAAACGTAAAGGAGGTTTGGGCTTAAGGAATCTGATCGAAACATCAAGAGTATGTTACTTAAAACTCATTTGGCGTATCCTTTCGCGACAGCCATCACTATGGGTCACTTGGATTTGGGAAAAGATAATAAAAAAGGGTACAATTTGGTTAATCAAAGACACCTCATCGATGGGTTCTTGGGTTTGGAAACAAATTTTAAAACATAGAGTACAAGCAAGGAGTCTTTGCAAGCATCAAATCGGGAACGGTAAGCTTATCTCCTTTTGGTTCGATAATTGGTCTGATTTGGGTTGCCTTTCTGATTTGTTAGGAAGCCGAGGAGCTATAGATTTGGGAATTCCCACATCAGCCTCTTTACATGATGCAATCCACAATCACCAACCTAGAAGACATAGGAACCCAATCATATCCCAAATAGAGGAGAAGCTACAAAGGCTAGGTGCACAACAACCGGATCAGTATACTGAAGACCTCATTCTTTGGAGACACTCAGGTACAAAGTATCTAAACTGTTTCTCCTCAAAATTTACTTGGTTGAACACTCGAGAACAAAGGCTTAATGTGGTGTGGCATAAACTACTCTGGTTTTCTCATGCCACACCAAAATATGCATTTTGTACTTGGCTTGCTTTCCAGGATAGATTATCAACTAGGGATAGGATGTCTCTATGGAGTAATGGGGGGAATCACAATTGTTTACTCTGTAATCATGGTGCTGAAACGAGGAATCACATCTTCTTTGAGTGTGATTACTCAAAGCGCTTGTGGCGGATCATAATGGGCACGCTTCTAGGAACAGATCATACTTCAAACTGGGATCGATTAGTAACGATTATTCTTCGACAACAAGGCTCACGGATCAGATTCTTCCTCATTTGCTATGCCTTTCAAACTACCGTCTACCACATTTGGAGAGAACGAAACAACATGAATCATGGCCAGCAACATCTCCCCTCAGGTTTTTTAGCAAAAATAATAGAGAAATCTATTCGAAATAACATCAGTGCAATTCAAAGACAAGGCGACTCTAACTATTCAACAGGAATGGTTACATGGCTTTCAACGAGAAATTAGACTCGCACTCTCTACGCTTTTCTGATCTTGCTCCCCCCTCTCTTAGATTTATCAAGTTGTTCTGGGCGTACGAATGGATTGGTCTCTGACATGGATCCACTCTATAGGCGACAGCGAATTGATATATCTATATTCTTTTCTATATTTTCTTTCCACCTGTTTGATCTAATTGTATGTTGAACAACTCAGTTTTTTGTTGAATATATTTTAACATTCATACAAAAAAAAAAAAAAAAGCTCACCTCATCTTGCTCTTGCAAAGAACAAGAATCATTAGTCTCCTTTGCGTATTTGGATACAAGAATCCCAAAACCTTGTCTTTTATCTCTCAAAATCTGTTAAAATGTCACTTTAATCAATATTTATATGGTTGTCAAAACAAAAATCAATATTTATATAATCTATTAGTCTAAGTTGATTTAATGAAAGTAATATAAAAATATGTATATATACCTTAAAGGCATCTTCATTTCCAATATATATAGGAAAAACATCGGTACAATTATCATATCCTACAAATGATAAATGGTGATTTAAATTAGTGAAATTTAACTAGGAATTATTAATAATTTACCAATTTAATTATGTTTTATAATTTAATTAGAAATTTAATTACCAAGTGATTAATTCTAATAGGAACTCTAGTGCTTTGCCTTTATCCCATTTAATGATTGGACGATTAATTTCCAACACCTGAAATTATATAAGACCAAAAAAGTAAATAATCATTATTAACCAAAAAACTTAGTTGAGATAATAACTACTAAAGTATTGTTTTTTGTATAAGATTTTTACTTTTCTTCCTCGAGTAAGCATGAGCTTGGGGTAGTTCTTCATCAAAGATCGAACTTGATGAGCTAATTCACTCCAGTTCTGTAAAAATATATGCATATATTGGTTGATTATTAATTAAAATTATAAGTATTACTATATGATTAATTAATCTAATATAAAAGTAAATAAATGATTATCCATGCATTTCCATCTACGCATCTAAAGTGTACAGACGCACAGAATTTGTTGTTCTCAACTTTGGCTCCTGGAATTGATTTAATCCTTTCAACTAGTTTTTCATAAACCTAAAAAGAACAGAAAATAAAAAATAAAAAATGTTAAATAAATAGCTATATTCATATATAGTTAAATAAAATGAAAGTGAGTTAGAATGTGACCTCGTTAATCACTGGGAGGAATTCAGCGCAGGTTGACAGAGAAGAGATTGATTTTTCTGGATATTAATTTTAAGAAATGAGAAAAATACTAAATATAAATAGAAATATATTACAAGAAAAGGATCAGAATTTAGCAAGACAAGGAAATTGTGTAACTGCAACTAATTCAGTAATACCTAATCTAGAGAATCCACAAAGCAATGAAGGTGGGGGGATTTTATATCGCCCGATTGAAGTTTTAACTGAAGCACGGGGACAAATCAAGAACTACATGTCTCAATATGTTAATGTAGCTGACCCTACTGAAAGTGCAGCAAGAGGAGGAGATTGCAATTAGCAAAAGAATCGGGAGAATTGGACAGGAACGCAGAAAAAATGGCAAAAAATCTGCTTACCAATACTGAAGCAAATATCAATTATATTCACTCCTCAGGTCGTGTAAGTGAGGAGAGAATTTCAGCAATCAATAGGCTGGGATCCAGGTCACCAAAAACCAATACAAGTGCTGAGAGGATACCTATAACACAAAGACTTGTTTTTGATTCCCCAAATACGGGAATATCTCCGCGAGTTCCAGCTCTTGAAAGGATTAGTCATCCTGAAGAATATGAAGAAGGACACTCCAGAAAAAATAGTTTAGATGGATCGGCGAGCAAAAGAAATGAACACCATCAGAGAAGTATCTTAATTGAAGATAGGTTACCTGCTTTGCAGAGAATTGGAAATCAAGATGCAGGTCTTGCTAACCCGCCAGCTCCTCCACATAAATCCCCTGCTTCTCAGCTGAGAAATAAACCAGCGGCACTACGAAAGATTGCTATCAGTCCGTCCTATCTCCTGGGAATGGGTGCAAGAAAGAGGAGAACAATTCATATGCGATCTTCACCTAGAAGGAAAGCACCAAATGAGAAAAAGAAATCAAATTATGATGCAAAACCTCGACCTGATATTCAAAAGGAAGTGCAGTCAAATGCCAATATGAATCAAGCTGAACCTTCGAGGGCACCTAATTCACATACTCCCAGAGTGAATATAATACCTGCAAAAGAAAAGAAAAAGCTGGATTTTCAAAAGCCAGCTCCTCGTCTTCCTTAAAAATAGTGAGTTGGAATTGTCAAGGTTTGGGAAATCCCTTGACAATTCGACGTCTGAAGAACATTAAAGCTAAATACAAGCCAAACTTAATTTTCCTAATGGAGACAAAGAACGTGGACAACAAGGTTCTCCATTTAACTGCTGTCCTAAAGTTCAATTTTACTGAGATTGTTTCACCACAAGGTCATGGTGGAGGCGGCCTTATCCTATTATGGTCTGATCGTATAAAGTTAAGTGTCATATCAGCTTCTAAGGATTACATAGATACCCATATAAAGCTAGAAGATAAAAGCTTCTTTTCAACCTTCACTTATGGCAATCCAAATAAAGAAGCGAGGAAACAGATATGGAGAAAATTGATAGACTTGTCCATTACGAGATCAGCCCCTTGGATTCTAATGGGAGACTTTAATGATTTACTATCTAATGAAGAGAAGAAAGGGGGCATTCAACGACCTAAGAGCTCTTTCGTTGATTTCAGATCGTTTATAGCTGAAACTGGCTTATTTGACCTGCATTATTCAGGTGATTGCCTATCATGGAGGGGAAACAGACATAATTATTCAGTACGATGTAGGCTGGACAGAGCTATGACAAATGATAAATGGTTTGATCTCTTTCCTTCCAGCAGAAGTGCTTACCTCTGGTTTGAAGGTTCAGATCATAAACCTCTTCTTACTATTCTTGAACCTGAGAAGCAAAGGAAAAAGGCCATGTTCAGATTCGATAGAAGACTTACAGAAAATGACGAGATCAAAGCACTAATAAAGCAAGTCTGGCAACCAAAAGCAAATATGATGCTGACCTATCGAATAAACAATTCAAGATCTGCCTTAATTCAATGGTGCAAGGAAAAAGGCAAAAAAAGCAATGAAAAAGTTGAAGAATGCAGAAAGAAACTTGAAGAGATAATGACCAACACTCTAAGTGATACAGAGCTGATAAGAGTAGCATCAAAAAATTTACAAGCTGCATATGCGGAAGAAGAAGAATTCTGGAGACAAAGAAGTAGAGTTTCTTGGCTTCAATCTGGCAATAAAAATTCAGCCTTCTTCCATGCTATCACGAAAACAAGGAAAATTCAAATTTTTTTCTCAGTCATAGAAGACCAAAACGGAGATGAAGTAGTCCAAGAAGAACAGATAGCACAAGTGCTAATTCACTATTTCCATTCAATGTATACATCATCAAACACTTACAGCTCTCAAACTGTTTCGGAGGCAGTTGAATGCAGAATCTCAAGGGAAGATAACAAAGTGTTAGTAAGAGAAATCACAGATTTGGAAATTAAGTCAGCTGCATTCTCCATCCATGCGGACAAAGCTCCTGGTCCGGATGGATTCTCCGCAGCCTTCTTCCAAGCTAACTGGAGTACAGTGGGACCTACTATTACAAAAGAAGTCAGAGAGTTCTTCAAATCAAAGTTTCTGCAGCCTAACATAAATGAAACATACATTAGACTGATTCCCAAGAAACTGAATCCGAAGAAAGCATCAGAGTACATGCCTATAGCATTATGCAATTATATATACAAGGTGATCTCAAAAGTTCTCTCAAAAAGGCTGAACGTGGTTCTGCCCAAAATCATATCAGACAATCAGTCAGCCTTTATACCAGGGAGAGCAATCTCAGATAATGTCTTAATAACTCATGAGATCCTACACTATCTAAATACTTCACAAGCAAGGAAATATGGGGCTGTGGCTATTAAGACGGATATGACGAAGGCATATGATAGATTGGAGTGGAAATTTATAAAAGGAGTGATGCAGGCCATGGGTTTTCATGAGACTTTTATTCAATGGATAATGCAGTGTGTTACAACAGTCCAATACTCAATCATTATAAACGAAGAACCGAAAGGTTTGATAAAGCCATCAAGAGGAATTAGACAAGGAGATCCGATCTCCCCTTATCTATTCATAATCTGCAGTGAAGTGCTATCTGGACTATGTATGAAAGCTCAATAAAAAAACTTACTTGCTGGTCTTCGAGTATCGAAGAATGGACCTCGAATCAATCATTTGTTGTTCGCGGACGACACCATGTTCTTCTGCAAAGGTAATTCTCGCAGCCTTCTAACCCTACAAAGCATTATTAGGAAATATGAAATCGCATCAGGCCAAGCAATCAATAAGGAAAAATCTGCAATCACATTTTCAAGGAAAATGACTCAATCCTACAAAGAAAATATCAAGAACTTGATGCAAATCAGACAGGAAGGTGGCTGTGGAAAATATTTAGGACTTTCAGAACATTTTGGGAGGAGGAAAAAGGACCTGTTCAACAGTATTATAGATAAAATTCGTCAAAAGCGATTAAACTGGGCATCAAAGTTTTTGTCTCAAGCGGGGAAGAATGTAATGCTAAAGAGTGTTCTCAGCACAATGCCAACATATGCCATGTCCTGTTTTCTACTACCTATCTCTATATGCAACAGAATTCAATCGGAACTTACACGCTTTTGGTGGGATCAAAAACCGAATAAAAAAGCTATATCTTGGATAGCATGGAGGAAATTAACTCAATCAAAGGAGAAAGGGGGACTTGGCATTAGAGAAATCAGATCCTTTAATGTGGCCTTAGTGGCAAAGATTAGTTGGAGACTCCTTACCAAACCGATGTCACTGCTGAGTCGAATCCTAAGGGCAAAATACTGCCAGGATGAGGACTTTCTTAAAGTTAAAAAATCATCTTCATGCTCCCATGCCTGGAAAGGCATCCTGTTGGGAAGAGACATATTAATCCAGAAACTAGGATGGGCCGTGGGAAATGGAGAGAGTATATCAGTATGGAATGAGAAGTGGTTATCATCATCACAATAGATAGCACCATACGGACCTGCAAGGAAAGAAGATGTAGACCTGAAAGTTGCAGATCTGATAAACCCTGCGACAAAAGAGTGGAACCAAGAGAAGATAGCTGCAGTTTCACCTCAATATTCAAAAGACATCAACTGTATAAAACTAAGTACAGAATTACCTAAAGATCTTCGAATATAGTTGCCACAGAGAAATGGTATTTACTCAGTGAAAACTGGATACTACACAGCATTGGAATCATCGACTGCACCTTGTCAAAACTCTCGTATTCCCTGTATCAACTGGATCAAAGATATCTGGGTTTTAAAACTCCCACCAAAGCTAAAGGTATTCTTATGGAAGGTTCTACATGAAGCAATCCCTGTGGGCGAGTGTCTTCGTAGTAGACAAATTGAAGTTGATCCGACCTGCAAAAGATGTGGGAAGATGGAATCAATAAAACACTTACTCTGGGATTGCGAATTCGCGAACAGAATTTGGAAAGATGCACTGATTACAAATCTCCCAAATCAAATCGAAACCCAAGATGTTCCGCTTCTGTGGAAAGGGCTAAAGGAGATAGTTTGCTTACCACCATTAGGAATCACAAAAACTCCAATCGCAGCGTGGGTATGTTGGATCCTTTGGAAAGTTAGAAATAATCTGCTCTTCAATGGCATATCTACTTCTGAATTAGAGATCTTCTCGCAAGCAAGCCATCTGGCAAAAGAATGGTCCGAAGCTCAGAACCTTAACCCTTCGATCTCGCACGAATCCTCAGATCATCTAATCGGTCCAGACCCAGAGTTAATGACAATCTTCACGGACGCTGCTTGGAGTAAAGAGAAGCTCATCGCAGGTACAACATGCGTCTCGACCAAAAGGAATCACCTAATTGACACTTCAACGGAAGTATTCCACTCAGTTGCTTCTCCTATTGTGGCCGAGGCTCTAGCTATTAAAGCCGGGATTAAAAAAGCATTAGTGCTAGGTTGCAGTAGGATTGAAGTAAAGTCTGATGCTCAAATCATAATCAACGCCATAAGCAAAGGCGTGACTATCTCGGAGATCTATGGCATCCAACAGGACATTGCCAATCTTCTCCCGTGTTTTAACTCTATTTCTTTTAGTTTTGTTCCAAGATCTGCTAATATTGTAGCAGATGAGTTTGCAAAAACAGCTCTTAGAGAATATACTTTTGTTGGTTAACATTGGTTAAGTAATGAAGTATTTCCATTGACAAAAAAAAAAAAAATATATTAAAATATAATACCTAATGTTTTTATAATACATTGTTTATGTGTATTCATACTTTATTGTATTTAGATGCTTGATCTGGTCCTTTGATGTCCATGCCATGACTTCCAGCATAGTATAACTCAGTTAATTTCACAAAATTATAAACCTGTAACATTATCAAATTAATTAATATTTAAATAAATACGTATATTATTAAACAATTAAAATGAAAGTTAAAATGTATGATACATTCTCTCTACATCTCCCACTAACTATGGCTGTTGGAAAACACTTGGTAAGTTTCCTCACTGTGTTTCTCATCTGAAAAAATTATAAGAATTGTTAAATAAAGACTAATTGCTCTAAATGACTATGATCTAATATTGTCTATCCAATTATTAAAATAAACATCAAACATAACATTTAAATTTTTTAAAATTGTGATGCATTATATATCAATCCAAAACCTCCATAATGATTCCAAATTCACTACAATTTGGGAAAAAAATATATTTGTCTCGATCTTTATCTGAAATCAGCCATTTTTTTGGTAGTATCCACTTTTGATGTTTAGAAAATACAATGCATGTAACCGTAAAAAATTTCAAAACTAAGTATGAGAATCATATTTTGTATCTTATTTGATGTGTAGAATTTACTTATATTTTTTATAGAAAGTGAAATTATAATAAATGTAAATTTTAAAAGTTTTTAAGCAAAAAAATCTATTTTATAATATAACATGTTATGTCAGGAAATAATGCACCCATAAGTGTATGAGAATAATAAATCATATCTAATTTCTCTTGAAAAATATCCAAATTGATTTTTACAATAATTAAAATCTGGTATATGTAACTGTATAAACTTTTTTATGAATACGTTTCAGAATTATATTACATATTATCTAGTAGAATTACATTGTATTAATTAGAGATACAATGTAAAATTATAAAAATGAATGATTTGAAGAATTTTTGTTTCACCAAAAAAGTATGTATTATAATATAACATGTTATGTCAAGAAAATAATTGCCCCATTATAAGTGTATTAAAGTATGTTTTAAAACAATGTTGGAAAACTACCTTTTTGGACATGAAAGCTTGATCAGGATCATTGTTAGGAGAGAGAGTACCAATATAATCAAGAAGCATAACTATTTGTTTTCCTTCAGATTCTTCAAGTATTTTTTCAAACATATTCAAAGCTGATGGATGCTCACTCTGCAAATCAAATTTAATTCTCTCCTTTAATAAAAAAAAGAAAAAGAAAAAAAACCAAGAAAGTATATTTGGAAGAAAGAGTGTTTTGTTGAGTGGTTAAATGTTTATTTTTGTTGTTTTTCCACCAAAATTCGACTTTAGTTTATCTCTATAGTCTTTCTATTTGAGAGAGTCACATAACTTGAAGTGATATATTATTTAAAATTTGAGAATTTTTTTTATCATGAATCAGATATTTATTGATTTAATTATTGATAAAAGTAAAAAAAAATAAGCAAGAGGACATTACCATCCAACAAGATTTACTATTGAAAGATTTGGGACGAGTTGGTGAACAAGCTCTCATTGAATCAACCCATGACGTTACTAATCCTCCTCTTTTAGTCTCCGGTGATGTATCTCCGTTGTCTCTTCCGGCAAAGAAAACCTCTGGTTTTGAGATGATCTCAGTCTCCAACATTTTAATAAAATTCTCTTCAATGAATCTAACTGAGACGAACAACAAGAAAAACAGATCAGTCACATGTATATTTTTGTGTGTGTTTATATAAACATATATATACAAATATTAATCTTTTAGTGAGCATCGCAAGAAAAAAGAAAAAATACCCATTTTAGGCTAAAAATCAAAACTTGAAATGAAGTTATAACTTTGATAAAACTGAGACTGAATGTGGCTTAAACGAACGGATTGAACCGAATTTATAGTTGCAATAGATTTTTTCAAATAAATAATAAATTTGAAACTTTGTATATTTTATTAATTAAAACTAAAGAAAATTAGATATTGTGTTTCCGAGTCGAGACCTATGCGTGCGACTTCCACTATAATTTCCACGTGTACATGTGGGTCCCACAAGTGACTTTGGTTTGGATATCTTTTGGTTATTTGGCGTTGGAGCGTTCAAGTCAAGTGCCACGTGGTCCCTTAAATGTGATCATGCTGATCTCACGTTGTCCCATATATATAGATATATATTTTTGGGAAATAAACTAAATCATATTTTTGTATTTTCTATAAAAAATCTTCAACTTGCCATTTATATAATTCTAAGAACATAAAAATAATATGCAATACAACTTTTATACGTAATTTTACAGTGTTTTCTTTTTGACAATCACATACATTCAATTTTTAAATGTTTAAGAATATACGCTGAGAATTGGTCTTTTTATAAAACTTTATACACTAAAGTTCAAACCTCTTTGTAATAGAACGGTGGAATTAAAAAATTCTTAGATTAGTTGACAAAAAAATGTTTATAAAATATATTTGAATTATTCATCCTAAAATTTTTCAATTTTTATTATAATTTTAAAAGTTTACGGTGGTGACAATAAAATATATTGCATATTATTCATGATTTCAAATTATTAACTCATAAATCTTGAGATGAAGAGTAAAACAATAAAAATTGTAACTTAAATTTAACTTTTTTAGAAAAAATTTTATTCGTCAAGTGATTGAGTGTTTATTTTTATCGATTTTCTTACCAAGTACGACTCTACAAAATCGTGTTTACCCTACATGATATTGTTAAAGCTTTCGGATAGAAAAATTTAAATATAAATCATATATTTTCGTCTTATTGATCCAATTGTTTCATAAAAAAAAATATTTCTTTTATAAAAATTATTTTTTAGTGTAAAATAAAATTAAAATATATTTTTGGTGTTAACTTGTTTTCTTGTTAAGTCCACTAGTCCATATTTATAACCTCATGTATGAAAGTGAAGTAACTATACAGCCAAAGTGAAATACTTAAGTACAGTCAATGATATATAGTCTACGAATGATTAATCGATATTTAATTATCTAAGCTACACAAAACACATGAGATTGTGATATAAAAATATATAAAATGAAATTGAAATCCGAATCACCTTGTGTGTGAGCCTATCCATATCTCATATTTGTTTTCAACCGCAAATGGTATTTATTTGATTTGATTACATAGTTGATTTTGAACCACTTGTGAATATAATTATTTTTACTTTTAGTTTTATTATATATACACTAATATAACATGCAATTTTATTATATTTGTTGTATATAACATGCGATTTTATTATATTCTATGTAATTTTATTATACTTTTTTGTATATAACATGCAAATTATAATAAGACAAAAGCATGCATCACCAAACTAAAATCGAACACGTTTTTGTTCTTATTAGGTTTCGCTGCTGTTGCTGTTTATTACGTGCCACATGGCTAAGTAGTTAACAACTATGTACAATCCAGTCAACTTCTGATCCATCAGATAGTCTCAAAAACAAAACAATTCCCTCATTAAATTTAACTCATTGGAGATCAACAAAATAATATTGTTATTTGATTTGAGATTTAAGGTAAATGGATCTGAGTTCGTGATCAACATCTCTCGACTCTTTAGATGTATTATATTAACATTTGATGAGTGGTTGGTACTAGTTTCATTAACTCTTTTATGTTCTACAATCTTAGAATGATATATTTTAAACATGAAAAATAAAATTGTAAAAATGAAAAATGAAAAAAAAAAAACTTTTTATCCATTTTCATTTATCACTCGTTTCGTTTTTTTTTGCCGTCTTTCGTTTTAAAAATAATAATATTTTGCTTGTAATTCTCATCCATTTTAAATACAGTTAAAATTTTCTCAGTATTTTTATATATACATTTTAGCAATGGTTGAAACATTTAATTTTTCTATCTGGTACTAAATTTCAAAGCCAAACATGCATGTATATATTACATGATCTGTTCTATTGACCTAAGCCAGGTTTCCGAACCAAGATTTCACGTGCAACGAATCAAAATTATCTCCAACCACCACGTGACTGATCTATAAACAGACATAGAGGTCGTATTATTCATATCATCCAAAGAATTAAATAAATTCAAATTTATCAGTGTTATTGTAAACTAGGTTTTGCAACAATAATACCAGTAACTAAGTAGACTGCTTTCCAGACAAAAAAATGTTATGAGTTCATATGCATTTATGCATTTGATAAATATAATTTATATTTTAAATGTGGTATTATTAATGGTTGACCCGGACTTTAGAAAAGACTATAAGTTTTAAAAATCAACAATAATAATAAAGACTTTTGTTGTAAAACATAATCCTCCCTAGTTGATCTTTATGGTCTCTCTCTGGTTGATCTTTATGGTTTCTGTTCTTTCGTGTACAGTATCCTTTGAGTAAAGGTTTTTCATTTATTGTCAGTATTTCAAGACCTGACCAAAACATAATCTTTTCAAAGTTTTTATCGAGGTGTCAATTAGGTGATTTCGACTTTGTTATTTTCGGAAGATGCACTATCTTTTCTTTGTCAGATTAGAAGGCTGGTCCTTTATTTGTGAGTTACTTTTTTCTTATATGAAGTTTCCTCATTCATTTTGCCGAATATGTCGTGTGGCTGTTCGATCTTTTAGGCTGGGATAGCATTTTAAGCCAAATCTTTATTATTAGTTGTTCTTTCTCGTCAATTTATTGTATTTGTATCTAGTAAATTTCTTCCAAATTTTTGGTCTTTGCTTCCAAAAATAGTTTTTTATTTCGCCAGTTTTTGTATTTTAACCTTGTAATGTTTTCTTTTTGCTTGTATCAACATTACCAGATGGCAAAAGATGCCCCTCAATTTATAAGAGAAATAAGTATGCTTAGATATATTTTCGTTTTGTTGAGTTCCAAATATTTTGAAAAAGACGAAATAGGTTGGACAATGTCTTACATGAGACATATTACATAACATAAACCTATAATTTTACAAAAAAAAATTTGGTTAAAGATTCTTAAATATCACTCGTTGTCTTGTCGTTTTTAGATACGAAATTAATATTTTTCTGAAGACTAAAACAAGAACCACCAAACAGCATTAAAATAACAGGAAAAAATTCAGTTCATTTTAAGATATTTTTAAATTTAAAATATAAATCAAATCTCTGACTTTTATACTCAGGAAGAAAATAATTATTTTACAAAAAAATAACATTGTTAGTAATTGATTTCTGATATTATAGGTAATATACAACGTTGTAGTAAACGATATGTCTGCCTCAGCTATAATAGGATCGGCATATATTATAACATTTTTGTACTATGCAATTATAGTTTTTTCTAATAGTGTTATATTATTGATATATTACAATTTATCTTAACACAATATAAACGTTCTATTATAGTTTTTTAGCTATTTTCGTGTGTTGTAAATCTTTTTACTATGACAATATTTGTTTGATGTAAAATACTTTTATACAATATTGTTTGAGTGTTGTAAAATAATTTTATACAGCAATTTTGTCACACTTTCAGAATTTCTATAATAGCTTTGTATATATACCACGAGTTTCCTAAAACATTTGTTGACCTATGTTCGATTATATACGTTATTTGTTGCTCTAAAGTGAATCTGTTTTATGCATATACAAAAGTTATATTGAATCAAAATATATATTAAACATACAGAGCATCTATACTACCATAATCCACCATCCAACATTCAACTATATTAAACAGAAAATTCAACCTAATGCATACAACAAGCAATAGTATATAAGCTAATGTTTAAGAGCTATCACTTTCTCTAGATCATGCAATACATGTACCTAATCTCGATATATGTTGAAAGCCTCCAAACTGCATCATCTTTAATCTTGATTACAACTATCCACATCTTCATTGTATTTGGACCTAGCAGAACAAAGTGAACAAGTTGATCCAGACTGTTTGTAGCCCAATATATAGCATGCATCAAGTTCAATCCTTGATTACTTGTAAAACAAAAACAGAAATTGTTAAGACATAAGTTCAGTTCTTAAAATTGTTGCTAAGTGAAGAGCTTTATTCACAACCTGCTAAGAAAGGACGTAGAAGCAATAATATACAACCAGATATTGCTTACCCAGATGTTAAAATTATGGCTAAAGATATATCAGCTAAGTCTTTAAGAACAACATAAGCTAATGTTTAAGAGCTATCACTTTATCTCCAGACCATGCAATATGTGTACCTAATGTTTCTTCCATTAACTCGATATATGTTGAAGGCTTCCAAACTGCATCATCTTTAATCTTGATTACAACTATCTACACCTTCATTGTATTTGGACCTAGCGGAACAAAGTGAACAAGTTGATCTGGACAAACTATTTGCAGTCCAATGTATGGCATGCATCAAGTTCAGTTTTTGATTACTTGTAAAACAAAAACAGAGATATTGTTAAGACATAAATTCAGTTCTGAAAACTGTTGCTAAGTGTAATTATTCACAACCTGGTGAGAAAGGATGTGACTTTTAAAAGGATGACATAATTTTTTGTAGAAGCAATAATATGCAACCAGATATTGCTTACCCAGATGTTAAAATTATGCTAAAAATATATCAGCTAAGTCTTTAAAAACAACATAAGGATTCATGCACCATAAATAGAGAGTATGCGTCTAAGTACCAGAAGAAACTCATGCAACCCAGTAGAGCAACAATGAACACCATTTGTTTTACAAAATGGTAAAGTTTTCAGACATTAGGCTAAAAGGATATACCAAAATTAAGTTGTACCTCTTTTATTATAGCGGTGTAAAGCCAGATGGCAATCTAAAAAGTATGTAAGTGAAACGAACAATGGTTAAATAATGTCAGGGAAGCGAAAAAACCTTCTAGTATCTAGTTCTATTTCTGCTTCTTTTGATGTTCTGATTACCTAGACCAGTAATTATAATGTCATAATTACATGTGGGCTCAACAAGATATATTAATAAAGGACTTACCTTTGTAAAGCATTCCAAAATTAAGCATGACTAAGTATGACTCAAAACCAGACAAAGTATTCGAAGATTCCATCATGGAAAACATGGCTCAATTTTGAGTGGTGTTGTTGGGGATTTTTCCTTGTTTCAATTGGGAAAGAGCATATTAGGCAGTACGAATGAGATCAGCAATGTTGTATTTAGAATTCTCCTTAGAACCAAACAAGAAGATGGTCCTAATCTCAGCTTTCTTTGAACGTCTTGAAGCGTAACTAAAGTGCAATTTTGGTGAGTTTTATGCTTCTTAGTAGTTGTCGATATAAAGAAAGAACCTCCTTTGTTCTTTGCAGCCTCTTCTGGTGTTTACCATATCAGACTCTTCATAATTTTTATAGAACAATAACATCCTGCAAATAAGGTGGCAAAAGTGTTCATTGGGTAATTTTGTTGAACACCTGGTGCACAATGATAAACAACATCAACACAACAACTGATGTAAGAAAAAATCAATCAAACATTAAGCTAGTCAATAGCTTCGAAAGAGTCAAACAAATGTTCAAATATATATATATATATATATATATATATATATATATCACAATTCGTTTAGGGTTTAGTTCATCGTTGAGAAATATAAGGTGAAGCAAACAAAAGCAACTTTCAGAATTAGAGCTTCAACTGAACTTGTTCATTTTCTGTAATCAAATTTTTGAATGTCTCATTTACTCTTAATCACTATAGATCTGCATCTACAACTTCAAATAGTGAAAATATCACAAAAAGAAGCGAGTAAAAGTTAGAAGATTGAGAAATCTGATTGATTAAGAGAACAATTTTCAATTGCAAACACATCGTTCTCATACCAAAGCCACAATAGTTACAAGCATCTACAAGCAGAAACCCATTAACGAGTATTACAATTGTAAGTATGTTTCTAATTTGCTTATATTTTGAGTGATGCACTTCATTAATGAGTATTACAATTGTAAGTCATGTTTTTAAGTTTCTTATATTTTTGAGTGATATTCTTCATTAATGAGAATTACTATTGTAAGTCATGTTTCTAATTTGCTTATATTTTTCTTTAAACAAGACCATCAAATTTAAAAGTTTCAAAACCAAGCAACAACATATAGAAAGTTTACTGAAATTCCAGACCATAAGCAAAAAGTTTACTTAAATCTCATAAGAACAACAAACTTTAAGAATCTTTAAATCCCAGAAAATAACAAGACACGAAGATTTCATAGAGAAATTCACGCCTAGATACTTATGTTTTCCAAAAGGTTAATCTCAAACAAACACGAAGACCAAAATTATCATCGGTTTGAAATCAACCCTATATAACAATCGAAACATCAAAAACGTACAGTATCTGGTTGAGATTTCTCTTTCCTTACGAACTATTGAAGCTTTTCCTTGCGTTTATTTTTGGCTATCACCGAAGCTTCGTAATCTCAGAAAAATGAGAAAGATATTAAAGATTGAAAGTGAAATCAGTTGATATACAAGAGAAAATAAGAAGGGAGATAGGAGATATACCTTCACCAAGTTTCGGAGTTGTTCAAATCAAAAACCTAATTACTAGAATAGTTCAATATGATCATTTAATTATTAGAATAGTTTATTTTGATCATTTAAAACTGCCAAGGTGTGTAAATGTCCATAATTTTCCACAATGATCCAATTATTACAAGAATGATATTCCTTTTCTTCTTTTCTCTTCTCCTATTCTTATTAAATTTTTTTTTTCTTCTTCTTCTCTCTATCGTTGTCTTCCTCTTCCTCTTCTCCTCTCCTTTTCTTCTCTTCTCTTCTCCTCTTCTTTTGTTCTCTTCTTCTCTTCTCTTCTCCTATTCTTTTCTTCTCTTCTCCTCTTCTTTTGTTCTCTTCTTCTCTTCTCTTCTCCTATTCTTTTCTTCTCTTCTCTTCTCCTATTCTTTTCTTCTCTTATCTTCTTCGTCATCGCCTCACCGTTCTCCTCTTCTCTTCTTCTTCGTCTTCATTCGTCATGTTCTTGATATGTTTGGAAAGATCTCCACCTCAAGAATTCGTAGCTTCAACCGTTCATTGATCGGAGTTGTATTGACAAAGTTATGAAACATGAAAAATTCATGTTATGTAGGTTTCTTGGGAAACCTGCGAAACATGAATTTTTCATGTTATGTAGGTTTCTTGGAGAAACCTGCGAAACATGAATTTTTCATGCTATGTAGGTTTCTTGGAGAAACCTGCGAAACATGAATTTTTCATGCTATGTAGGTTTCTTGGAGAAACCTACGAAACATGAATTTTTCATGTTATGTAGGTTTCTTGGAGAAACCTACGAAATTGAAAAACCTACGTCACATAATACTAACGTGGAATTATTTATTAATGGCAGTTTTGTAATATATATTTTTTTCAAAAGATGCAGGGATAAAATGGTCTTAAAATGCGAAAAAACTATTCTAGTAATTTAATATTTTTAGACTATTTTAGTTCAAACTAGAATTCTAAAAGACTAGTTGAGTAAATCACCTTAGTATTTTTTTAAAAATACGCTATTATATAATATGCTATCAATGTTGGTTTTTATTGTAGTGATTCTAGATTTGTTATTTCTGAGAACATGAAATTAATTATTAGAAGGTTGCTAAGGGGAATCATATCACAAACTTTCAACCTATACAATTATATATGCCACATTAATTATTTGTATTAAAAGTATAAAAATTCTACATAGGAAAGAGGAAAAGAATATCCTGATGAATATATAAACATTTGGACTAAACTACTAACCAATTACATTTATTTATATATATATGATATATCAAAATTTTATTACACATGATAAATTTTATTACACATGATAATGCGATTATCAGAAATTAAATTCAATAAAATAAATACTGCATAAATAAATATTTTAACCACTTGACCAAAATTTATTATTTTTTATTCTACATAAATTTTCTATAATATTGGTTTTCATTATATTTTGAAAAATAATATGGAAAACAAAATAATTTGTCTAGATTTTTAAGGAAAGAAATTTAGCTATGCTACGAATATATAATCTCATTTTACGGCGCAATAGTTCCATATGATTGGTCATGTCATATTATACTCAAACTCAAAAAATCAAACTTGTAACTTGTACATATATACTAACTTGTACAACAGCGATCCAATATATTTAAAATATATTAAGTATATTACAAAAATCTGCATTATCTTTATTTTTGAATCATTAATTTTGATAAAGAGTTAAAAAGAAAATAAATTTTCTCAAGCATGATTGATTACTTCTTATTAAACTCGAGAGTGGGAATCATAGTAAAATATTTGGGTTGTAGTTGGCGCCTCTTTAAAGTCACATTGTAGATATTAGTATGCTACCAAAATTAAATGGTGATATGATATAACAATTTTTCAATTAAATGGTTATTGTTTACTGATTTTTTTTTATCGAAGTTTGACATTAATGAATCGTACATTCCCGTGAAATATGATTTAGGGTTTGAAAAATTGAGGTTAGAATTTATGAATCAAAGTTATGATTTCAATTGTTGACAAAAAAACATAATAGAATTATATCAAATCATTAAATATATATATATATATATATATATATATATTCCTATATTTCAGAGTTGTTAATGTTAAGATTTAGTTTCTTGCATTGTATCTTAATTAAAACCATCTGTTATAAAAAACATCTTAAAATAATTATACTTCTGTCTAGAATTATAAGATGTTTTAGAAATCGTTTTTTGTTTTATTTTATAAGATGTTTTGCATGCTTTATGTAAATTTAACCTTTTAGAACTACTACAATCAGTATTTTTATGATTGATCACATTGTATTAAACTAATATAGGGAATATCCCATAAAAAAATTTCAAAGTGATTGTCAATTTTACTTTAAATCTCAAATATTTTTCCTCCAACAATAAACCTCTAACATGGCTTGTTTAAAGATTTAAACCTCCAAAATAATATTTTTGTGTGCGAGCTCAAAAAACTTCTCTTAAAAAATACTTATTTTAAAACCAATTTAAAAAAATTCAAAACATCTTTTATAATTCCAAAAATTCCAAAAAATCTATAAATTATAAACTAATTTATAAACAGTAAAATGGTTTCACCTACTACGTTACAGACAGAGAAAGAAGATAAAGTAGATTTAGCCAGAACATCTTTTATAATTCCAAAAATTCCAAAAAATCTATAAATTATAAACTAATTTATAAACAGTAAAATGGTTTCACCTACTACGTTACAGACAGAGAAAGAAGATAAAGTAGATTTAGCCAGACTATCGGCTTCAACATTTAGTAATCTAGGGATAGATTCGAATTCCATAGAATCGAAACAAGGGAGAAGGAAGGAAACATCCACCGAGATGCTCGAGATCTCCGAGAGATTCACTCCATTTTGAATGGTTGTGAATAGGTTTGTGGAATCGATACGAAACACAATCTGTTGATACCCATTGGCCAGTGCATGAATCATTGCACCTCGAATCGCCAGAGCTTCAGCTATTAACGGTGAGGCAACGAACTGCTCCACCTGAGTTCCTCTTCATGGTGGGTCCTTTCCTGATTTGATGATCCATGTGATTCTTGCGACTCGACAATTTGCGTTCCAAGCTACATCAGAACAACATATAGCTTTACCCGAGTACATGTTTGCTTTTATACTTTTGATTTTTTGTTGCTTTGCTTGAATAGAATCTTGGGCTTCTTCCCACTCCTTCGCCGTTATAATTGCAGTGTTGGTTATTTCTTCTGGAGTTTGAGTTAAGTTTTTAAAGATCAATTGATTCCGAGATTTTCAAATTGTCCAGATAATCCAAGCGGCTAGGAGATTCCAATAGGGGCAATACTGCGATTACCCGAAGCTTTCTCCATATTTCAGGGAAGTGATTCATATTTTGGAGCTGGGGAGCAGTGGAAAATGGTGCTAAGTTCCATACCTGCAACGCCACAGGGCAGGTAAATAGAGTATGCTCTATAGTCTCTACCTCACCACATCTTTGACATTTCGAGTCCGCTTCAATGTGTCTTACAAGTAGATAATCGTTTGTTGGAACAGCTCGGTTGAGGCATTTCCAAATAAAATATTTGATTTTAGGTTGACTAGGAATACTCCACACCTCCTTATTCCAGTCAATACATGTATTTGTACTTGCCTTCTGCTTCTTGAGTTTCATGTCTATTGCACATTGATAACCAGATTTAGCGGAGTCGACACCATTTGGGTTGCTCAACCATATTCTCTTGTCATTGTCTTCTTGAACACTTAGCTTTACGCATCTCATTTCATCTTCCATCATGGGTAGGATTTGTCTAATCATTTCACAATCCCATTGTCTTGATGATTCAACTATTAAATCTAATACTTTTAAATTCTGATCTTGCTCTTTAGGTGGGCCAAATGGAGCTTTCTGTGCAATCGTAGATAGCCAATTCTCCGACTATAAGTTAATGCTTTTGCCACCACCTACGGTCCAGCCCAATTGAGTCCTGATCAGGTCTCGGCCTAGTAGGATCCCCTTCCAAACATGTGAACACGAGGTAGGTTTAGATACTTGTAAAAGCTCTTCCTCTTTACAGTACTTTGCTAGTAACAATTTTTCTAGAAGAGTTTCGGGATTTGTCAAGAGCCTCCTAGAGATTTTTGCAATCAAAGCCACATTGAAGGATTGGATATCCTTAAAGCCTTTTTGGTCTTGTTAATTTACTCCATGATATCCAGGACAGGTTCCTAGTCTCCATAGACTTGTCCCACCAAAAACTTGTAAATTCTTATTGTATTCTCTTGCTCATAGATTTTGGTAACATAAAACAAGTCATAGCATAAGTTGGGATAGCACTTAGCACACTTTTCAGCATTGTATTCTTTCCTGCAGGTGATAGAAATTTGGATGTCCAATTGATCCTTCTTTGATGAATTTTGTCAATTATTGAACTGAAAATATCTTTCTTCCTACGGCCGAAATGTTCATGTAATCCCAGATACTTCCCAAGTCCACCTTCTTGGGTAATTTGGAGTTGATCTTTCACTTTGTTCTTGATTTGTTGAGACATTCTTTTGGAGAAGGTGAGTGCAGATTTATTCTTGTTAATTGACTAACATGAGGCTGTTTCGTATTTCTTTAATATTTCTTGCAGGGCAGCTAAACTCTTTTCGTTTCTCCTACAGAAGAACATAGCATCATCCGCAAAGGTGATTGACTCGAGGGCTGTTCTTCGATATACTTAAGCCAGGTAATCTTCCATGTTTATCTATTAAAAATCGTCTTTAAAAATAATCTTTATAGCTGCTCAGTTAACTACTCATGTTGACATCATAGTGGCTAATTCATTAAGCACAAAAAATGCTTTCAAAACTTATATTTGTTAATCATGGTAACAAATACAAACAGAGAACTACACACATAACGATAAAGTCTAAGAAAAATAGCAAATAATTATCTTTAAAATTACATTAATTCTAAGCAAAACAAAAAACTTAACAAGATTTAGTTTATTTTATATAAATGGCTGCTTAACCTCTTAATTGAGTGCAAAGAAATTGGTGTCCTAATTGGTTTGTCCCTGATTTAGCTAGGCACTAGGTGATGAGTTCGAATCCCACTATGCTCTAGTTAGAGAACTTAGGCTATGGATCGACTTTTGTCGATCCAATGGTTACATGTTGACAAAAAAATCCCCCTAGTTAAGTATTTATAAAAACACTTTCAGTTGATTGCATCATCATTGCAACCATTAATTAACCCTAAGAAGATCACACAATTTCTTCAATTGTGATTAAAGAAATGAATTTAAACACTACTACAAAAAACATGTGTATAGCATCAGTAATATTATATTATTTGAATATATAACACAATATAGAGTCACTTATTAACAAATGACACATTATATGTTATTTAACATAATTTATAACAAATGATATTATTGTATTTTTTACGACTGCACGGGATATCACGTATAGTATGATGAAAATAGTTGCATCAATTGCTTAAATTGACACTAAAATGGAAAATCTCCAGTGCTATATATATAGGTTACGAATTTAAAAAAGGTGTTCTTTTCAATCTAAAACAGATTCAGATTTTAGATTTTCTTTTGTTGAAAGAATTTTTGTTGCTATGACTAGTAATAAAACTTTCAATCAATTTTGTACGATAAAATTCCAAAAACTTATCGGTAGATCAACTATTCTGATTGTTTTTGACTTTTATCGCACCACCTCCGTTTCAGACAGTTTGATTTTCTAAAGTTTTCTTCTTGTTTCTAAAAGATTGATTTTTTAGTATTGGAAATAATGCATTAATTTTTTTTTTATCAATAATTGGATCAACAATTACCAGATCTATAGCTTACTCACCCCTGAAATTCCTTTTTAATCTACTAATGTAATGGAGAGGAATCGAATTCTGGTGTCTAAATCTTTAGATAGATCATCATAACCACCAAACTGAGAATAACTCGACAATAATACATTAATTTCAAAAGTGTGTATTAAATAATTTATGTATTTTGATATTTACAAAACTAATTAATAAAAAGAGTATAAATTATTTGGTGGATACTCAATTTTCTATGTAATTAAATTTTTTTGTCTAACATTGTATTACAACTGGCCGGTCCAATAGCCAAATTCCTATATAATGTAGACGGTATGACTCAATCTCTGAATATGCAAGTGTGTCTGTCTTTAGTAGACTTACTGTCTGCCATTAGACTAAAAGCCACTTGTTTCTATGTAATTAATTAAAAAAAGAAAGAATTATTTATGTAATGATTCATCTTTGATACCGTAGAATTCCTTGAATGCCACTGACTACTTTTTCATCTTTCAGGAAAAAACAACAGGAGATTAGTATAATATTTTTGAATTAATAGTATATTAGATAATATAATTTTAAATACATGTAATTATTATATATTGTAACAATTAAATAAATCCTAATGGACCTAATAGAGTCCAAAAAGCAAATATAACACATAACTAAAGGTTGTTGTTTAATAAAGTTACATTTTTATTATATAGAGGATTAAAAATATGAACTATATATTTAACTAAAAAAAAGTTATTCATGATAAATTATGCTTTGTTTGGTTTGGATTCACATAGTCTGGATTTGGTTAGGTTTCTAAGATTTGTGTTTTGGTAATTGTCTGAGAGACTGAGATTGTTATTACATCGAGAAATGGTTACTTTTCAAGTTTATTGTGTTTTAGCTTTTGATTTAATTGGAAAGACAACCTTGATGAAGTTTCCTGTACTTCACGTAACTAAAATGAGACAAAATGTGTGGAAAATTGAATATAAATCCAACGTAGAAAGAAACCTGACTCATATGTCATTGTCATTGCATAATATCTCCTAATTATTTCTAGTCATCGTTTCTTCTACACGAGCTTTGGAATATAGGATATGTAGAAAATTGAATATAAATCCAAAGTAGAAAGACATACGTTTCAATGTGAAGAACATTTCGTAGAACGACAAGCTGTAATTAAAGTCAGTCAAGCTGTGTTGGATTTATCTTTGTGCAGTAGAATCTATTGATATGTATATAAAGAGATTAGCACGAGTTTACTTACTATTCACACTTTCAAGTTCTCTTTTTCTTTTATATTCAAGAAAATTAAATTAGCTTAAAGAAGGATGAAAGGCTCAACGAGTATCATTTCTATTACTTTTTCATTTTTCTTCTTTGTTTTTGGAGATGTGTTTGCCTCTCCTAATAGTAAGCACTTGTGTCCTCCTAAACAAAGGGATACACTTCTCGAGTTCAAAAACGAGTTTAAAATTGGAGAGTGTTTTTCTTATGATGGTATTGATTCTCATCCGAAGACTGAGTCATGGAAGAATAACAGTGATTGCTGCAATTGGGAGGGAATCAGATGCAATTCCGAGTTAGGGGAAGTGATCGAGCTAAATCTTAGCAGCAGCTGCCTCCATGGCCAATTTCATTCTAATAGCAATCTGTTTAGGCTTCCAAATATTCATTTTCTAACCACTCTAGACCTTTCTTATAACAGTCTTACTGGTCAAATCTCTTCTTCGATTGGAAAACTTTCTTATCTCACTACTATGTCCCTTTATCATAATCATTTTTCAGGTCCACTCCCTTTTTCAATTGGAAATCTTTCTAAACTGAGCTATCTCTCCCTTTATGCTAATCACTTTTCGGGTCAAATCCCTTCTTCGATTGGAAACCTATCTAATCTCACTACTCTCGACATTTATTATAATCTGTTTTCACGACCACTCCCTTCTTCGATTGGTAATCTTTCTAAACTCAGCTATCTCTCCCTTCATGCTAATCAGTTTTCGGGTCCACTCCCTTCTTCAATTGGAAATCTTTCTCATCTCACCAATCTTTATCTTTATTATAATCAGTTTTCGGGTTCAATCCCTTCTTCAATTGGAAATCTTTCTCATCTCACCAATCTAGACCTTTCTTCTAATCACTTTTCTGGTTCAATTCCTTCTTCGATTGGAAAGCTTTCTTATCTCACCAATCTGAATCTTAATTCGAATCAGTTTTCGGGTTCAATCCCTTCATCTATGGGGAACCTCATATCTCTGAAGTTATTGGACGTTTCCAAAAACATGCTTTCCGGAGAAATTCCACAAGAGTTGAATACACTTTGGAACCTTACGTGCATGAGCTTCTCTCATAACCAGCTTGAAGGTCTTGTACCAGGGGGCTCTCAATTTGGAATGCAGCCTTGCTCTTCCTTTGAGTCTAACAAGGGACTTTTTGGCCCTTCTCTAGACGAAGCTTGCAGACACATTGACACGATAGTTACCAAGAAAACGTTGGAATCAGAGGAAGAAGAAGAAGAAGTGATTAGTTGGAAAGCAGCAGCAATAGGATACGGACTTGGTATTGTCTTTGGATTTACAGTTGGATACATATTGTTTTCTCATTTCTTTTCTTTTTCTTTTGGAAAGTAGTTTTTTTAAAAGGACGTTTCATCTATCACACTTGCATTTTGTACAAATTTCAAACATTGTCCTCATTTTAAGTCTGATTTGGACTTGTGGGTTCAGTCTTTAGTCAAGAATTGAACTTATTAAAATAGCTTATAAGTTTCCTAATATTTTCCTGCCAATTAGTTTTGCAAAATTCACAGAAACTTTTTATAAAAAAACACTTATTCACTTACTATGTTCAAAATATTACATAGTAAATCGTCTTTAAAAATAATCTTTATAGCTGCTCAGTGAACAGCGCAGGTTGACATCATAGTCGCTAATTCATTAAGCACAAAAAATGCTTTCAAAACATATATTTGCTAATCATGGTAACAAATACAAACAGAGAACTACACACATTGACATAACGATAAATTCTAAGAAAATAGCAAATAAATATCTTTAAAATGACATTAATTCTAAGCAAAACAAAAAACTTAACAAGATTTAGTTTATATTATATAAATGGCTGCTTAACCTCTAAATTAAGTGCCAAGAAACAGGTGTCTAATTTCTTGTAGTGAAACCTCTAACCAAACAGAACAAAGTAGAAAGAAAATGAGTTAGATTGTAAAGCATACATCAAACTGTTGTGTTTTTTAAACATGATTTATCAAGATGATGTATTTAATCGTGCTGCAACGAATAACATTTTATATCTCTATTTGGATGAAACAATTAAATGGAAAAATGAACCGTATCCAAGCAAGATCATGACATAATGGCTCTGATCAACCCTTCTCAGCCAAAATCTCATCTTAGAATCGATTTTAAACATATTTTGGAGAATCTAATTAGTCACTTTTAAATTTTCCAATATGAGATCTTGAACCACACAATATTAAATTGGGAGCTTATAGCCTTATACTATAGAACTTATAGAAAATTCCTAACTGTTGTGTAAATATTATCATTTCATTCTATTGATGGTATTGATTCTCATCCGAAGACAGAGTCATGGAATAATAAAAGTGATTGCTGCAATTGGGAGGGAATCAGATGCAATGCCGAGTTAGGGGAAGTGATCGAGCTAAACCTTAGCAGCAGCTGTCTCTATGGCCAGTTTTTTTTTGGCTTCAAAACCTTCATTTTTAAACCACTCTAGACCTCTTTTCAAACATGTTAAATGGTCCAATACCTTTTTTGATTGAGAAGTGAGACTATATTGTTCTAAAAAGAAGTCTTAAATAAAAAGTGAGACTCTATTGTTCTTTATGAAGTTTCATATAACTAAAGTCTGACAAAACGTGAGGAAAATTGATAATAAATCCAAAGTAGAAAGACATACGTTTCAATGTGAAGAACAAGCTGGGGAATCTCACTGCTCTTGAGTCGTTGGATGTTTCCCAAAACAAGCTTTCAGGAGAAATTCCACAAGAGATAGGAAACCTCTCATACCTTGAGGTCATGAACTTCTCTCATAACCAGCTTAGTGGTCTAGTACCAGGGAGGACTCAATTTAGAACGCAGGCATGCTCTTCCTTTGAGTACAACATGGGACTTTTTGGCCCTTCTCTTGACGAAGCTTGCAGAAACATTCACACGCCAGTAACCAAGAAAACGTTGGAATCAGAGGAAGAAGAAGCAGTGATTAGTTGGATAGCAGCTGTAATAGGATTCGGACCTTGTCTTGTCTTTGGATTATCAGTTGCATACATATTGTTTTCTCCATACAGGCGTGAGTGGTTAATGAACGCATTAATAAGGTAAATGTTCTGACTTTTGAATGAATACGTTAGGAGTAGAAGAAAAATAATAATATTAGAATGACATTAATTAGATTAACTTTCAGAAATGGATGTTTTAAAGTATATATATACATTTGTTTCTTAGTTGCTGATGGTTTGCTTAATATTTGATCAGGCGAATCTTCCGTACGAACACGAGTTGAGTGCAAACCAACAACAAACAGATGATCCAAATCAACGATGTTTACATTTGCTCTATCTTTGTATACTCTATAAGCTATTTGATTAACTGGTTTAGTGTTCAACGTTAAAAAAATGTTAGATTCCTCAACCCATCTGAGTAAGAAGATGCATAAATTTGTTGTTCAATGTTCAAACTTCTTTCTTATCTTCTTCAACTAATCTTTAACATCTTGATTTACAGGACTGTTCCGAACAAATTAAGGCCCTTTGTTGCTAAAATAAAATATTAAAAGAAAAATATATTTGGGCCCTAAGTTTTCTTAAAAAAAATATTTTCTTTGGACGATAAATTGTTTTCTAAAAAATTGTATAATATTTTACAACTGGACATTTAATTTCGTAGAGTCTTTAACTTTGTTAGGCCTAAATGTTTATAAAGGAAAAAAATCATAATTTTCAAAGAGAAAAATTGTACAAAAATTTCAAGTGGACCTTCCATTTTTTGGGCCATGTGACGGATCTCATGTCACACTGTTGACTTATCACTGCGTTGACAAATCCATCGAAGCTTGTTGTTCCCACAGTCACAAACACTAGTCTCTTTGCATTCTCTCTATCTTCCATCTTATATCTACTAAAACAAGGGTCCTTAGAATTATACCTCAATATATGAACTCTGAAAAACCAACTGAATTAAGTAGCTTTTGGTCCAGTCGTTTTCTCTAACAAAAAGGTCATAAATCCAACTCAACATAAGTCCAACTCAACATGAAAAAAGTGATTTACACCTTAGATATAGTATTATCAACATATGACTCGAGACACAGGAGGAGACCTAGATAAAAAAACCATAACTCTTACGCTTTATTGAAAAAAGAAAAAAAAAACTAACCGAATTTGGTTCGAATTAGAAGACTCATTCTGAACCAAAATCAACATAAATACCCGAACAAGTTCTAGATTCTTGCACATGAAAATAGGCTTGGGCGTTCGGTTAAATGGTTCAGATTTGAGAAATTTGTAATTAAAAAAAAAGTTAAATGGTAAATATTATATATTCGGTTCGGTTTCGGGTTTGGATTCGGTTTAAAATTTTTTTTATAAAATAAGTTATATTTATAACAAAATTATATTTTTATTAACTTTTTGAAAATAAAATGTAAATAAAATAAAAATAATTAATTAATTTTAGTTAAAGATGGTTTATTTTTCATATAGTAAAGGCATGTCTATATTTTAATTAAAATATTAGTTATTTTTATGAGTATCGGTTAATTTTATTTTGTTTCACATAATTCATGTTTGGTTTTGTTCGAAAAAATTTAATTCGTTCTTAAAGATTCCATTACATTCGGATATATTATATCGGTTCATAATCGGTTTCGGGAATATCGGTTTGAAAATTTTTGCTTGGTTCATGAATTATGTCCAGACCTATGAAAATCCAAATGGAACCTCAACCGAATCAATACTCAAAGTATAATTATATTTTATAAATTATTATATATATTAACATTTTTAGTAAATTAAATATTTAATATTACAAATATATAGTAGGTAAAAAATGCGAAAATATTAGTAATTTTGGATCAAAATAACCAATATTAGAAAACTTTTATTAAATTTTGCCATTTTTAATTTTCTTGGTAGGTTTTGCTTTCTATCCAACAAGTACCTATTTGATATTGAAGTTGAACTAAATCAGGAGCAAGCCAAGTAAATCACCTGTTTCTGGGTAAAATGTTTTGGGTTCAATATTTTTATTGCTAATTTCAAATATTTTCAAATAATGTAAATAAAATTATCCGAACCAAATCAAATGGATAAGTATGTGGTAAAGAACGGTTCTTCATATATGTACCCCAAATAGAACCAATATCCAAATTTGTCTTAAGTTCTAGCATCTAAAACGGGAAAACGGTCAATTTAATGTTGAAGTGGCGCGTTTTTTCCAATTTAAGTTCGAACTTCTTCTCTCTCCAAAAAAACTCCAAACTTTGCTTCGACCACGCCGAATTAGGTATGTCGTTACTGAAAATTAACGCGCGTTAAGCATCGTCAGTTAAGTTAAACAGCTCGTTAATTGGGTTAACGATATACCCAAAACACAGCGTTTTGCCCCACTAAATTTTGAAATCCCTAAAAAAAAATTTTCCCCAATTTCATTTTGAAATCCCTAGAAATTGATTTTTCCTCTTCTCCTCTTTGCATCTTCTTCTCTTCCTCAGTTTCTCTTCTTCTTCTCTCTTTCTTTCTCGCAATTTCAGTAGCACTTCGAAATTGTGATCGACGAAGGGATTTTAACGGTTTCGTCATCCAAATGGGATTAAGTCTTGGAAGATGCTTTGCTTGGTGACGGATATTCGGACAATCTTCTCACGGGGATACTCGAAATTGGCATGAGAGTATCCTTTATCTGTTGGTGACAAATGCACCTTCAAGCTCATCAAACCCTTCGAATTTGTCCTTGTTGTCCAATAAGGTCAAAGAAGAGACCACTCTATGATCGACTGATGAACAAATGTCAAGTCTTGCTTCGTATTTTTGGAGGTAGTTAGATCAGTGACGGTTTAGCTAGAGTGTTCTGTTTTTGTGTGTTTGTTTGTTTCCTTGATACTCTTAATCTTGCACTTTCTGCTGAACTACAATGTCCTAAAACTCTTTTCTTTAGATTATTATGCAAATCTTATGCTTCAATCCTTTCCTTTAGCAGAGACAATGATTTATGTTATGTTGTAACCTGTAACTAATGTTATCACTAGTCAAATGTGATTACAATGGAAGAAAAATCTTGTTACTAATACAGATTACAGAAGATGAAACAATACACAAGTGAAGTTTTGTTACTGATACAGATTACAGAAGATGAAACAATACACAAGTGATACAATTGTTACAATTACAAATATGGACCACAACACACAAGTCTTAGAATACATGATGGTTATAAAAAGAGTTCATCTTGGATCAAACTCAGTGAGCCTTCACGACAGTGACAGGGCATACCACGTTGTTCACCACATGGTTGCTTACACTTCCCATTATCATCCTCTTAAGACCACCGAGTCCTCGGTTACCTATCACAAGGCTTGAGAGAGGAATCTGTTCAGCTGCTGCACAAATCTTCTCACGAGGATCTCCCCAGTATATCTTCATCGCTACTGTCATCTGCTTAATGTTTTCATAACACAAACCCAACACTTGTTATAAAAAAAACTCTCATTGTTATGGATTCACAATGTTTTCTTTTGAGTCACAACTCACAAGTCAACATAAAGATTGATAGGTACAGTTACAAGTTGTTCAACAGCTTATAGTCTCATCATTCCTAAATGATGAAGAGAAATACAATTCAGATTGATTTTTTTCTACACCATAACAATTGATTTATACACGTTATCAGTAGCACTCGTTGATTATGCATATTCAATAACTAATCTGAAATTAGAAAATCACTACCTCTGGAATGATAAACTTGACATTCAACACAGATTTTAAGCCAAACAAGTTGAACATGAACCCTTAAATCGACACCGATCGCGCCACTTCAACATTAAATTGACTGTTTTCCCCATCTAAAACCCTGTATCAAAACGTGAAATGTCCAAACCTACTTCTTTTTCTTTTCTTTTTGTTGCCACTGGTCAAGCCTACTCAATACAATATATTCTGAAGCCATTGCAGAGCACTTTAAAAAGTCAGGAAGAATAAAGACTCATTAGTGCACTACACGAAAACTAGCAATTTGCAATGGCAATGGGCGTTGCAGTGGTGTCGCAAATTGTTATTTGTAACACCATTGCGACATCAACATTTTTGCAAATCAAATTCGTCGCAGTCATGTCGTAAACATTGCGACGTCATTCGCACATGGTAAACCTGTGATGGAAATGAGCCTTCCAGATACGTTATAGAATTTGCGACGTTGTTGCAAGGCAACCTCTACGACGTCATTGCGAGGCAGTATTTGCAAGGCCAATATTGTGGGACCATTGCGACGACCTATTTGAAAAAAAATTTTAACAAAATTTTAAATAAAATATATTAATTTATTTAAAGAATTAATAAAAGAAAAATATAAAGAATATATATTAAAATTAAAATAGTTTCCAAAATATTTAAAATTTTGTACAAAAAGAAAGACTAAAAATCATTAGAGACGTCTGGGTTTGGTCTGCGGTCTGGTCCGCGTTCGCCGAACTTAATCCAAACTAATCGGGGTGCAGCTCCTTCCGCTTAGGAGGTAGTACCTCGTCTTTGGAAGCCAAATAAGAGAATAACTGATCGTACTGGGATATCTTCTGCTGCTGGGATGAGATCAAACTTGTTGCTGCTTCTAGCTTATTCTCCATCTCCACCATTTTAGAGGAATCCGCAACGGCTTGAGACTTAAATTCTTGCGATGAGAAGCGCTACTCAATCCTGATCCGAGCGAGTGTCCGGTCCCAAACAGTTTCTTCATTTTATGAGGAGTACCCTGATAAGAAAAAGTAGATTAATACGTTAGTGTAACTAATTTAAACGGAAAAAACAAAAAATTAATTTGAATATACTACCTCAGTGTATATCTGGTTCTTTTGTGTGGTAGATAGCACGACAGATCCAGTGCTCTCATCACCGCAATCTTGGGTCAACTCCTACATCTTCGCAGTGACCTCGTTGTAGACCCTCTCGGCCTTCTTGTCGACAAAGACACCGACCTTGTTCCATTTCGTCTGGTAGAGCGTCTCTACTAGATCAAGGTGAGGATCCCTCATTTCTTCTTGCTGAAAATATTAAAGAAGTATATATATTATTGAAATAAAATGTTGTGTAAATGTATTGAAATAATTTCTTACCATCTTGCGGGCTCGAGCCTTGATAGAAGTCGAGTCCGAGCAAAGCTTGTGCGGACCGTCACCATTAAGATCAACCAATCGTGCCGCCTGCGCTTTTACACTCTTCTTCTCGGACTTAGGATCTTGCCAGTAGCGAACAAGACTGTCCCAGACGTTGGTATTGAACCATCGTGGTATTGCATCGTTGTCGTGTGTCCTCCTCAAACTTTTTACAGACTTCACCCGTCATCAAGGACTTTAATGGTAACGTTACTGCAAGGAATAAATTTATAAGTCTTAAATTTATGTTAAAAATTTGAAAAAGAACTAAACGAATCAAAAGCCATACCGCAAAAGTTTTGAACCATTTATCGACGATGTGATTCGGGACTTGCTTAAAATTAACATGTGGTTCCTTGAAATCTCTTTCAAAGATTTCTCGCCAATTCTCCGTCATCATTGAACCTACCATTTTAAATCCAAAAAATTAATTAAATTTGTTTTATTAAATATAAAAATGTTTAAATTTATTTTGTAAGTAAATATCATAGAGTTCCCGTGCAGTATTGGTGGTGGTTCGGCTCGTCAAAATGTCCTCAATGGCCATCCGTGCAGTAATGTCAGGCGACAACGGCTCGTACATATTGGGAGGTAGAGGCGCAGACACAGTGTTCTGTATAGGGGTGAAGTTCGGTTGAGATCCGAAACTACAAACCGACATCTATGGAACATATCTCGAGCCGGGAGATGGAGTAGGCTGAGTTTTGTCTGCTCCGTGAGATATATGCGGTTGAGATTCAGGAGGCATCGGTGAGTGAGATCCCGCAACATCAGTTAGGTATCTACTATAGGGGTTACAAATTCCGGATATCTGAAATCACGACAATTTCGATGTCAGAAGTCGTTATTAAACTTTTCTTAGTATGAATAATATTTGAATTTTTTAAATATAAATATCTTAATAACGATTTAAATAATATTTACAAAACACGAAAATTTTTTACATAAAGACTAGACGTTTTTAAATTGTCTTATAAAGTAACGAAACGTTTTTAAAAATATTAAACGTTATTATAAATAGATGGCATTTTGAAAAATTATTTTAAAATTACAAAAAGCATAATAACGTTTTGAATTATAGAAAACCCTTTTAAAAATTGTTTTGAAATTACCAAAAATCATAAAAACGTTTAGAAAAATAGAAAACGTTGTTGGCAATTCTTTTAAAATTACCAAAAATCATTAAAACATTTTATATTTAAAATGATTGTAGAAATCCTTTTAAAATTAACAAAAATCATTAAAACGTTTTAAAAATAAGAAAATAGTTTTGGAAATTCTTTTAAAATTAATAAAAATCATAAAATCTTCTTAAAAATACAAATAATTTTTAGAAATTCCTTTAAAACAAAACGTTCTTAATAAATGTTTTTCAAATTACTAAAAATTATAAAAGTTTTTTAAATATAAAAATTATTTTTAAAATTTCAATTTTAAAAAAAAATGTTATTAAAATTAAAAAATTCATAAAAAAAGTTTTGAAAATTTACAACAATTTTTAAAAATTCAAAAACATTTTAGAAAATCACAAAACGTTTTAAAAAAAATTACAAAAACGTTTTGTAATTTAAAAAAATGTTTTGTTAAATCTCAAAAAATATTTTAAAGAGAATTGGAAACCTAAATCTTAAAATCCAGCAGCTAAATCTACCAATTCAAGCTAACAATCTTAAATCAATTAAGCCAAAACCAAAATTAATATTTCGAAGCCTAGATCTAAGATATAGTTTGGAGGAGGAGTTTCTTACAGTGGGAGGACGCGGAGGCGGAGACAAGAGAAGGCTTCGCGGGACGAGGCTAAGGCGGAGGCTGAGAAGGACGTCGCGAGACACGGCTGAGGCAGAGATGAGAGACCAGACGAAGGCGGAGAAGAGAGAAGGAGAAGAGAAGAAGGAAAAGAGAGAAGGAGAAGAGATGAGAAGAAGAGAAGAGAGAAGGTGTGGTGTCGCCGGAAATCGCAGTGGGAGAGAAGAGAAGAAGAGGCGAAAATGCGCAAAGGAAGAAGAAGAGAAAAGGAATGGAAACGGCTCATGTTTTAATTAAAACCCGAGCACTACGATGCTTTGGCGACACCTCTGCGACGTACCACTGAAAGGTATGTCGTAGTGGCGTCGCAACCTGCGACACAATTGCGACGAAAATTAGGGTTTTCTTCTCTACTTGCAACGCCATTGCGACGTACCTTTCAGTGGTACGTCGCAGATGTGTTGCAACTTACCAATTTCGTTCTAATAGCAGTCTGTTTAGGCTTCAAAACCTTCATTTTCTAACCACCCTAGACCTTTCTTTTAACAATCTTATTGGTCAAATCCCTTCTTTGATTGTAAAGCTCTCTCACCTCACTACTTTCGACCTTTCTGGAAATAACTTTATGGGTTCACTCGCTTCTTTAATTGGAAATTTTTCTAAACTCAGCTATCTCTCCCTTTATGCTAATAAAGTTTCAGGTCCAATACATTTTTCAATTGGAAAGCTTTCTCATCTCACCACTCTCGACCTTCCTTAAAATCAGTTTTCGAGTCCAATCCCTAATTCCATTGAAAATCTTTCTCATCTCACCACTCTCTTCCTTTCTTCTAATCCTTTTTCTAGTTCAATTCATTCTTCGATTTGAAAGCTTTCTCATCTCACCAATTTCTATCTTTATTTTAATCAGTTTTCGGGTTCAATCCCTTCTTCAATTGGAAATCTTTCTCATTTCACCACTTTCTTCCTTTTTAATATTAAATTGTTGGGTCATATTCCTTCTTGGATTGGAGATCTTTCTCATCTCACAAGGCTCTACCTCTTTTCAAATCAGTTTTCGGGTTCAATCCCTTCTTTAATGGAAAGCTTTTCGTCTCACCTTTCTTCACCTTTCTTCTAATCAATTTTTGGGTTCAATCCCTTCTTCAATTGAAAATCTTTCTCATTTCACTAGTCTCTACCTTCCTTAAAATCATTTTTCGGGTCCAATACCTTCTTCGATTGTAAATCTTTCTCATCTCACCACTCTCGACCTTGATTCCAATCATTTTTGGGTCTAGTCACTTCTTTGGTTGGAAAGCTAACTAATCTCACCACTCTCAACCTTCATTCTAATCAGTTTTCGGGTCCAATCCCTCCGTCGATTGGAAACTTTTCTCATCACCACTCTCAACCTTCATTCTAATCAATTTTCGGGTCCAATCCATTCTTTGATTGGAAATCTTTCTCATCTCACCAATATCAACCTTCGTTCTAATAAGCTTTCAGATCGAATCCCTGCTTTGATTGGACACCTTTCTCATCTCACCCCTCTTGACCTTGATTCTAATCAATTTGTGGGTCTCATCCCTTCTTCGATTGGAAACCTTTCTCATCTCAGCAGAATCTCCTTTTCTTATAATCATTTTTCGGGTCAGTCCCTTCTTCAATTGGATTCTTTTCTCATCTCACCAGTTTCGACCTTAATTCTAATAAGCTTTTGGGTGTAATCCCTTCTTTGATTAGAATGCTTTCTCATCTCGTCATTCTCAATATATCTGACAACAAAATCAAAGGTCAAGTTCCTGGCTGGTTATGGACGCTACCACACTTGGAGTACCAAGGACTTTCGAACAACACTTTCACCGGTTTCAAAAGATCATTGAAACTTGGTCAGTCCTCCAGCAGGACACAATCTCGAATGGAGCATTTGTTTGGCTCCAACAACAACTTCACGGGAAAGATTCCTTATTTTATATGCATCTTGCATTCTCTTTAAACTCTGGATTTATCTAACAACAACTTCAATGGTTCAATCCCTAGTTGTATGGGAAATCTCAAAAGTACTCTATCAGATTTAAACCTTCGTGACAATCATGTTAGTGGAGATCTTCCGGAGGATATATTTCAAATTCTAAGGTCACAGAACGTCGGTCATAATCAATTTGTAGGGAAACTTCCAAGATCATTGAGCCGTTTCTCCTCTCTTGAAGTTTTGCACGTGGAAAGCAACAATATCAGTGACACATTTCCGTTCTAGTTGAGTTCTCTTAAGAAGCTGCAAGTTCTTGTCTTACGCCACAATACATTCCATGGAACCATACATCAAGCCTCCTTTCCTGAGTTGCGAATCATCGAAATATCGCATAATCACTTCAATGGAACTCTATCATTAGACTACTTTGTGAAGTGGAAAGCAATGTCATCACTTGGAACAAATGAAGACCAATATTCCAATAAGTACATGGGATCAAACTATTACGAGGATTCAATGGTTTTGATGAATAAAGGTGTAGAGATGGAGCTTGTACGTATTTTGGAAATCTACACAGCAATCGATTTTTCAGGAAACAAACTTGAAAGAGAGATTCCAAGGTCCATTGGTATATTGAAAAGGCTTCTTGTGCTCAACTTGTCAAAAATGCTTTTAGTGGCCACATCCCTTCATCTATGGGAATCTCACAGCTGTTGAGTCACTCGACGTTTCCCAAAACAAGCTTTCAGGAGAAATTCCACAAGAGGTTTCCAACCTCTCATACCTTGAGGTTATGAAGTAAAGTTTCATATAGACTTTTGTATAATCTAAAGATTCGTATACTTTCGTATAACTTTGATTAAGAAATTTGCTCTTCTTATTGATTAGAAATATAACTCAAAAACTAAACAATCTCAAAGTATATTTTGGTTACAACTCAACCAAAGTATTTATATTAACACAACTTTGTTAATTTCCTTTTTCTATTAGGATTAGTTCCTTTAAATCATAATCTATCTTGGAGAATAACTTGTTCCTATCTTCATGCTTAAGATGCGAAACCATTGTTTCACCAAGATAATGTTGAATCCCTTGGACTTATCCAATATTTTCTTCTTTATGCTCCAAATGATTCTTTGACAAGCACCGCATATCACCTTGGATCTGGGCCGCAGAGAACCACGAAATTGATTACGCCCAATACTTAGTAAGATCCCTTCTACACATACATAATCACATATATTTCTAGACAATTAGGTTTACTGTTAACAAGGACAGTCTTTTAACAAATGTCATATGAGATCTAACACATAGCTCAAAAAATTGAGGTTCATTCTAAAAATATTATCAATTTATTTTTAGTTTTTTTTCGTAAAAATAATTATTCATTTGACACACATCTTTTTAAATATTGATTTTTTTCTCACATCATACAATTTTTTTCTTTTAGTAAATTTTATGGCCTACAAAAAAAAATCTTTTAGCTTCTGCTTACATCATTGTACTATCCTCTTACTCCGCTTCTGGTACAATCTAAAACACTATCTAAGAGATTAAATCTAATATATTCAAATGTGTATCACAATGTTAATGTGTTACAATTACACCATAGACAAGTACACTCCGCAGAACTCGTGGCTTCAGGATGAACTCAAGAAAGTAAACAGATCAGAGACTCCTTGGTTGATTATTATGGTTCATGCGCCTTTGTACAACAGCAACAATTATCATTACATGGAAGGTGAGGACATGAGAGTTACGATTGAGTCATGGTTCGTCGAAAACAAAGTCGATGTTGTCTTCGCGGGACATGTTCATGCTTACGAGCGATCAAAGCGTATCTCCAACGTTAAGTACAATATCACTGATGGATTGAGTTCACCGGGTAGTGATCAATCTGCTCCGGTTTACATCACCATTGGAGATGGAGGCAACATTGAAGGAATAGCTAACAGGTACAAACATTAGTATATAGTGAACTTTGATATAACCTTTCGTCTCTATCTTCTGATCAAGTCACTGTATTTGTTGTGCAGCTACATGGATCCGCAACCAAGTTACTCCGCTATAGGGAAGCTAGTTTTGGACATACAATGCTAGAGATAAAAAATACGACTCATGCCCTTTACACTTGGCATAGGAATCAAGACTATGAACCTATTATCTCTGATTCTATTTGGTTGAAGAATAGATTTTTCCTTCCGGCAGAAGAGACCGAATCAGTTAACACTAAGGTCTAGGAATTTGTATATCTTTTTAATAATGAGACTAACTAGGAATTTAATAAATGATAAGATCAAACAAAATAGTGTCCTGGACGAAGTAAACAATATGATACGGTCTTTGTCTAGCAATATGGTACCAAGCTGCTTTAAGTGCTTTTGATGTGGCTCGTTAAGGTCAAAACATTACCACGTTTGTCAATTTATAATTATTCTTAGTTATGTATATAGTATGATCCTATTTGGACCACTTTTTTTTCTAAACATTCCAAGCTTTGGTTTTAATCTTCTAAGTGCTAGTCAACTAACCAAGTACTCGCATTGTAAGCCTATTTTGATGCATAATCTTGTGTGATTCAAGATCATACAAAAGCGTAAAGCTAATGTTAAACCATAAAAAAACGGTTTAGTCATAATTTTAGAATGTGATAGATATTTCACTTTGGAAATTGAGATTATTCTAATTTAATATGTATGACATAAGGACCAATCAATTCATTTTCAATTATTTTTGAATTGAAAATTTATTGTCTTTATCATAGTATTCGAGTCCAAAGTTGTCTCAATATACATAATGCATCTTATATACGCTACTTCGAGATAATAGATTTTAGAATGATTCCCACCTACGTATAGAGGAGACATGTTAATTAGTGATAGATAATATACATTGCAAGTTGAGATCTAACTAATCTAATATATATATGATAAATGGGTCATTACACTCATTTATTAAAGTACTAACTGATAGAATTTAATAAAACTTAGTGCCAACCTCAAATTCTATGTTTTGTGCGTGCTTTGTACTTTAGTTAACACAAAATCTTCAATAGAATTACAGAATGAAATTAGAATATACCTAGATTTCTTGTCATATATATAAATAAACATTGACCACATCATGATATCATGCACAAAGTACCAAATTTTGGGTATTCTAAATATAAAAAAATCAACATGAAGTTCATTTAGTCCTCATTTTCATCGTCATCATGCTGCTAAGCATCTCCGCAGTGATACATTGCGGATCCATCAGTACCTACGCCAAAATAGCTAAACCATAGAAATGACACTTGAAATATTATGCGAGCTTACAAAAAGAGTGATGTAGCGTTGACATCGATTTTTAATTTTATTTATCACTTTAATAATAAATATTTGTTAAGAACGGTTTAAATAGTTGTTTTAAAAACTTCGAACTATAAACAAAGTTAATATTATAATTCAAAATGTTTATTTTTAATAAGCATATCCAAAATGTTATTAAGAACGGCTTTAAAAAAAATTCGATGGATTGCAACTTAATGATATTGATAATGTTTAATAAAATCATAGATTATAAGTTAGTTAGAGATCTTGCTGCATTTGTTAAGTTATCAAAATTTAGAAAAATTACCTATTAATTATAAAATATAAAAAGTATATACTATGTTAAAAATGTGATTAGTAATTTCATATAAATTATTTTTGCTTTAAAGGCAAGTAATTTCTAATTTTATATTCATATATTTTGAAATATAATGGTACAAATATGCACAATGAAAAGAACAAATCCGAAATATACTGAAAGATTTTTCTTTGGTTTCATGATGATTTCATGTCTTTGATATATAGTTTTTTGTTTTTGTATTTCGTTTTTACTATCTTTTAGATTGGGTTGAATTTCTTTAACTAATAATATTATGTAATTAACAAGGAAAGAAAAAGAACGTAATACGAAAAGCAAAGAAATCAGAAATGAAACTCGAACAATGAATTTATGAATCTCGAACATTGAATATATGAATTTTAATCGAATTAACCTAATTGATAGCGAAAATTATAGATGAGTATATATGATAAATCGAGTTTTTTTATCTATTCATTGACAAAATGAATATATAAACATATTAAAATATTGAGTTTTTGAATTGAGTGGTTTACTTATGATTGAATTGGTTTTTCCATATGGAACATGTCTTAGTATCTCACGTGTCAATATAAAAAAATCACTTTATTCACATAATTTTTGGTTGCTACAAAATCGAGAAAAATGGATATACAACCTCTAGTTCATAATTCAAGAGAAACTATAATAAATATGACTATTTTATCTAACACTTGGATCGATAAAAGTGTGATCTATAGGTAAACTCTTTTAAAACTCTAAATATGTAAGCTTAACCATACTGGTACCGTTACTATGTTCCCTACAAAGCCTCACAGAGTACTTGTCCGCTTTTGGTACTCAATCAAACGAGCTTCTGCTTACATCATTGTACTCTCTTCTTACTCATTTTATGGTACGATCTAAAATATTATCTAAGAGTTCAATCTAATATATTCAAACCTATTTCACGGGATACATGTTACCATAGACAAGTACACTCCGCAGAACTCGTGGCTTCAAGATGAGCTCAAGTAAGTAAACAGATCAGAGACTCCTTGACTGATTATATGGTTCATACGCCTTTGCATAAAAACAACAATTATCACTATATGTAATGTGAGGGCATGATAGTTCCATTCGAGTCATGGTTCGTCCAAAACAAAGTCGATATTGTCTTTGCTGGACATGTTCATGCTTACGAGCGATCAAAGCGTATCTCCAACATCAAATACAATATCATCGATGAATTGAGTTCTCCGGTTAAAGATCAATCTGCTCCGGTTTACATCATCATTGGAGATGGAGGCAACATTGAAGGAATAGCTAACAGGTACAAACACATTACAATATAGTTAACTTTGATATAAGCTTTCATGTCTATCTTCTAATCAAGTCTCTATATTCTGTGCAGCTACTCAGATCCACAACCAAGTTATTTCGCGTATAGGGAAGCTAGTTTCAGACATGCACTTTTAGAAATCAAAAATAGGACTCATGCGCTGTACACTTGGCATAGGAACCAAGACTATGAACCTATTATCTCTGATTCTATTTGGTTGAAGAACAGATTTTTCCTTCCGGAAAAAGAGACCGAATCAGTTAACACTAATGTCTAGAATTTTTTATCTCTTTTTAGTAATGAAGACGAGCTAGCTTTTACTTTTTTGAACTTCGGTAGTTTTTGTTTTTTTATAGATTTTTTTTTTTGTCAACATTGGATCGACAAGACCCGATCCATAGCCTAAATCCTAGTTCCCAGTAATCCCTTTTTTAATAGATTTGGATGAAGTTATTTAAGTAATAATATCATCTCTTTATTATTCGACTATGACACATCACTTAAGTTAAACTTCACTAAAAATGAAAAATTCTTTTAAGTTTGTTGTAGATCTCCAGGTATCTTTGGAGTTTTTCAAATTCTTTTAATCCTCTAGGTAAGCTGGCCTTCTTGTAGTTCTTTTCTCAGGTATCACAGCTTCTTTTTGGTGAGAATCAATAACAGTTTCAGTCTTGTTCTCTGTTTCAGTGTTTGAACACTCAGAATCAGTATTTAATGTTGGTGTGATGTCGGTTTACCTTGAATTTTCCTTATCGGTTGTCAAATTTTCTTCTGAAGTTGTAATAACCTCCAATTCATCTCTTACATTTTCCAATGTATTCTCTTCATCTGTATGATTCGATTTATTTACGAATGTTGAGTTTTTTTCAGGTGATTTGGGACAAACATTTGCTTCTAACCAGACATTGTACAACTACATGTCGAACCCAAAAGGTCAAGCTGAACTTTTCGCCGGGGATTTTTCTTACGCTGATGACCATCCGAACCATGACCAAAGGAAGTAGGACTCATATGGTCAGTTTGTTGAACCAAGCGCCGCGTACGTATCAGCCTTGGATCTGGGCCGCAGGGAACCACGAAATATGTTACGCCCAATACTTAGTAAGATCCCTTCTACACATACATAATCACATATATTTCTAGACTATTATGTTTAGTGTTAACAAGGACAGTCTTTTAACAAATGTCATATGAGATCTAACACAGCTCAAAAAATTGAGCCCCAAAAAAAATTGAGGTTCATTCTAAAAATATTATCAATTTATTTTTAGATTTTTTCGTAAAAAACTAATTATTCATTTGACACACATCTTGTTAAATATTGATTTTTTTTCTCACATCATACAATTTTTTTCTTTTAGTAAATTTTATGGCCTACAAAAAAAAATCTTGAGCAACACAACAACATAATTGATTCGAAACGGCCAATACTAAGAGGCAATCAAAACCATTGGACAAGACCATCTCAAGGATACATTAAGTGCAACTATGATTGTAGTTTTATGAATGATTCATTACCAGCAAAGGCCGCATGGATTTATAGAGATGAAATGGGGATCTTTCTTGAAGCAAGCTCAAAGATTGGTAATACATGTTCTTCTGCACTGGAAGCGGAATTTCAAGCACTTATTATGGCTATCCAACACGCATGGCTTAAAGGATACCGGAAAATTATATTTGAAGGTGATAACCAAACCTTATACAAGTTCTTAACATAAGAAAAGAAAAACTTTGGATTCTATCCATGGATACGAGAAATACAACAATGGCGAAGTCGATTTTCAGACATAAAATTTGAATGGATTCATAGGACGAGCAATAAAGCAGCGGATGGATTAGTACGATCACATACATCTTTGTTACAAAGGCAAAATTTTAATTATATACCAAGATGTATATCTAATGTTCTACTTGAAGACTATGTATTATCTCATTAATAATAATTATGATGTTAAAAAAAAATTGATTCGAAACGGCCCTGAAGTTAACCGTTGAATCCATTTTGCAGGGAGAGATACAACCCTTCAAGCCATACTTGCACCGTTACTACGTTCCTTACAATGCCTCACAGAGTACTTCCCCACTTTGGTACTCAATCAAAAGAGCTTCTGCTTACATCATTGTACTATCCTCTTACTCAGCTTATGGTACGATCTAAAACACTATCTAAGAGATTAAATCTAATATATTAATTCATGTGTATCACAATGTTAATGTGTTACAATTACACCAAAGAAAAGTACACTCCCCAGAACTCGTGGCTTCAGGATGAACTCAAGAAAGTAAACAGATCAGAGACTCCTTGGTTGATTATTATCGTTCATGAGCCTTTGTACAACAGCAACAATTATCATTACATGGAAGGTGGGGGCATGAGAGTTACGTTTGAGCATGGTTCGTCGAAAACAAAGTCGATGTTGTCTTCGCGGGATATGTTCATGCTTACGAGCGATCAAAGCGTATCTCCAACGTTAAGTACAATATCACTGATGGATTGTTCACCGGTTAGTGATCAATCTGCTCCGGTTTACATCACCATTGGAGATGGAGGCAACATTGAAGGAATAGCTAACAGGTACAAACATTAGTATATAGTGAACTTTGATATAGCCTTTCGTCTCTATCTTCTGATCAAGTCACTGTATTTATTGTGCAGCTACACGGATCCGCAACCAAGTTACTCCACGTATAGGGAAGCTAGTTTTGGACATGCAATGCTAGAGATCAAAAATAGGACTCATGCCCTTTACACTTGGCATAGGAACCAAGACTATGAACCTATTATCTCTGATTCTATTTGGTTGAAGAACAGATTTTTCCTTCCGGAAACAGAGACCGAATCAGTTAAAACTAATGTCTAGAAATTTTTATCTCTTTTTAGTAATGAAGACGAGCTAGTTTTTATTTTATTATAGATTTGGATGCATTTATTTAAGTAATAATATCATCTTTTTATTATTTGACTCTGACACATCACTTAAGTTAAACTTCACTAAAAATTAAAAATTCTTTTAAGTTTGTTGTAGATCTCCAGGTATCTTTGGAGTTTTTCAATTTTTTTTATAAACATTCCATATGTATTAATTGCAAATATACAAAAATATACCATATTAGAGTTACGCATTTGACAAGAGTAAACAAAAAGTGTCCGGGACAACGTAAACATATGGTACGGTAAGGCGAAAACACTATCACATTTTGCAGTTTACTTTTTGCTTTAAAAGTAAGTAATTTCGTGTAATTGTATCTTTATGCTGAACCTTCAAAACAAACTATTTTGAAGAATAATGGAGCAAAATCTGCACAATGAAGTAGGTGGTCCAATTTTTTCTTCAATAGCCCCACTCTATTGTAGTATATACAAGTTAGAGTAATATGTTTCTTTTAATTCTTTATTCCGTACGTATTTAAAATTTGTGTAGATATATACCGTCAACTATAAAAACTGGCAAAAGCTTGTCAATAAAAAGAATGATAAAATAAAATAAAATTAGACAACATATGAAATATTTTCCAGAGTTTTGTCAAGAAAAGGAATATCTATCTCTTTTTAATAATCAAGGTCGATTTGGTGTTTTGTTTCTTTGAACTTTGGTAGTTTTTTATTTTATTTTTCTTTTAGATTGGATGAATTTATTTAATTTAAAATATCCTCTAATTATTATTCGAGTATGACATTTCATTTAGTTAAAATTCAATAAAAATTCAAAATTCTTTTATTTTAATTGTAAATCCCAGGTATCCGTGGGGTTTTCAAATTTTCTTAAAAACAAACGATTAATCCCGAAACTTTAAAAAAACATGTTTATAACATCAATAATATTATATCATTTAAATAAATAACATTATATAGAGTCACTTATTAACAAATGAAACATTATATGTGATTTCACATCATTTATTAAAAAATTACATTATTATTGCATATTTTACAATCATACGGGACATCACATATAATATGATGAAAAGTTGCATCAATTGCTTAAATTGACACTAACTATTTAAATCACCACTATGTAAATAACAGTTGTATCAATTAAAACTGATGCAAACAAATAAAATAAATGACACTATATGTCTAATTTCTTGTAGTGCGAAATAGGAAATTATAATACAAATATGACCATATTAATAATTAAATAAATTATCTATATAATTTTTTTATCATTTTATTTTGTGCCCAATTTATTAATTCTCATAAAAATATTTTTATAATATGTGCTTGTTTAGGATTTTTATATGCTCATAAAATAAACATATATCTCATAAATTAATATTCTAGATATTATATATACATATAGAGAAAAATAATGCACTAAAATATATATTTTTTATGTAATATAAATTGTTTTATAATATATATAGCCGTTTATAGCTTGTCGTATTATTATTTCGATTTATAACGATACCTATATTTATAATATGAACATATTCTATATACATAATTTTTTATATGTTGAGCATATATGTCCGTTTTCAAAATTTTAAAGCATATAATATAAGTAGAAGAAAATTATAAAACATTTCATAAATTTTTTGATAATTTAAATTTATATTATAAAATATGGAGTAAAAATAATTATTAAAAATAAATCAAATCTTCTATACTTCTCCTCTTCTTCTCTGCTTCTCCTCTTCTTCTCTGATTCTTCTCTGCTCCTATTCGACAAAATCACTTTCACTTTTATTTAGGCTCGACTATGAATCCTTCAAGATCACTTCCTGTTCGCACTGTGCCTCGAATAAGGAGACATTCGACGCCATGTGGGAGCGTTGGAGTCAATTCTTCTGCAGCATCGGCTACACCGGAGCTTCCGCCAATGAGCTTGGATGAGATAATGGTGTCTCCACCTCGTCAACTAAAGCCACGGTAACATCCTGACAGACCGAATCTACGTAAGGATGTTTGGTAAATACTTTATTCTAGATTTGAAAATTTTGATTTGTTTTTGTGAAGCTTATAGAAATGGTGATACACCAAATGATTTTAGTTTCGTTTGTTTGTAGTTTGATTGAAAACTTTTTATTTTAGTTTAGATTATTAATAATCACTTTAAAAATTGTTGTTAATTGTAAATGATAAATGGTTTGTGAATTGACGAGATGGAGACACCATATTGTGTTAATTCTTTATGTTAATTGTTGCCTACAACCCGGATTTGTTCTCTATTTATCAAAAATTATATAAGAAAGAAGCAACTAAGGTAGTTATAGAGTTCTAAAACTTGTTAAGAACTCTTTTATGGTTCCGTAAAAGTAATCTGGTTGACTATTGTTTTTGTTTTGACTTGGGTTGTCGTTATCATTTAATTTTACCTTTGGTTTCTTATATGATAATGTGATTTAGGTTGTGTGTTTTCTCTTTATTAGTTGTTGTTATCACTTTTTTCTCTAATGTAACTTTCATCCTTTTTGTTTGTTAGGTTTGGACATGACAATTGTGTTATGGTTGATATCAATTCCATATACCAAAATGATTATAATGGTGTATGGAGTTGTCTACAAAATGTTCCACCAGAACAACAGGTTCAATGTCAAAGTTTGTGGTATGTTTTTACTCCCAAATCTGAATGATCACGTGCTAGTTTTGCATCTACAATTTTGTTTAACTTTCAGCAACGCTATTACTAGAAAATGGAATATCATAGCATGTGGTTGTCAAATTATACCACAAGCAGTTTCAGGACTTAATCAAGAACATGACCAGCAAGGGAAAACGAGATAGAGTGATACCATATTTTGTGAGTGATAATAGTTGGATGCTATTGTTAGAACGTTGGGACACACTTGCAGCAATGAAAAAGTCCAAAATCTATGGTGAGACAAGAAAATTTTAGCAAGATGGTTATGGAGAGCATCGCCACACTATTTGTACAAAATCATTTCACAAAATTCAATTTGAAATGGTAAAAAGAAGTTATTTTTATTTGATAATTTCTGATTTTACATAGGATGCATAATGGTGCGGTTTTTTATTACATAATATGTCTTTTTTTAGGCTGATGCAAACAATAGTGTTATGCCATCAATTCTAGATTTGATTAAGAATACTCACACAAAATCAGATGGTATTTTTGTGGACAAAAAAGCTGAAAAGATACTTGAGGATATTCCTAGTTTAGCAACTAAAATGTCAATACCTAATTTTGATTATGATGATAGTGAAGAAGTGTCCACTGTTTCAACGCCTACTCCAAATCTGTTGAATAAAGCTTTCTATGAGGTATGAACTTTTTCTCGTTTCATGTGTTATTTGTGTTGAAAAAACTAGGCTTAATATGTGTTGAAAGTTCTTTATTTTTGGAACTAAGTTAACTTAAGCTAATGCTACTTTAGGCTAATAGTTTTTGTATGTAATGGACTAGTGCGCAATTGGCTAATATTTTGGAATTAAGTTGTGTCATGAATTTTTTAGTTATTAATTCTTTAGTTTATATTTGATTTCTTGTTGATTACAGGTTGATTTTGCTTATGAATAAAACTAATATTTTAGGACAGATTAATAACTTAAAATATGTTCTTACAGTGGCCAAATTTCTTTGGCTACTACCATATACGTTGGCTAATGAGGATACCAATTTTTAGTGGCTAAACTAATTACGATTTCATCCCAATTATTTAGTGACCAAACTGTTGCTATTATTAGATAGCAACCATTATTTTAGTGGATAAACCGTAGCAAATTAGCAACTAATTTTTAGTGCTAAATAAGTCACTAATTGATACCGTCTTTCAATTACCAAATCAGTGGCTATATTGACTACTATATGTTGGTAGTTATATCAATTACGAAAAACCACCATTTATATGTCGTTATAATAGTGATCATTTCTAAATAGTTACCAATTTTTTGGTAGCTATATCTGTTGACATCTAGTTAATACATATCAGTGGCTAAGTGAGTGGTTAATTGACACTGATTAAAACGGTTGTGATTCAATGGCTTACTAGCCACCGAATTATTTCGTTGTTAATCATCTACGGGCAGTCACACTACTCACCACCAAACACTATTTATTTACTATCGATGCGCAACCAGAATTTTTAGTTGCTAATAGTTGCAAAATCTAGAAAAATGAATATACTTCAGTGAATATACAACCTCTAGTTCATACTTTAAAAGAAACTAGAATAAATATGATCGATCGACAATGTCATATTCATAACCGAATTCTTTTAAAACTCTAAGTACGGAGGTTTAACCTCCAAAACAATCCTCAAATGAAGAACACTTTCATTTTACAATTTTTATCTCTCCCCATAAGCATAAGTAATTATATATACATCAGAATGATAGTTTTCGAATACATAATTTCCTCCGGTTTGTAAAAGGCAAGGACCTTAAAACTTACCAAGCCAAACTAAGCATGGAGAATTAGTAAATACCTAAACGACCAATGAAACTAAAACCAAAACTACAAAAGATTCAATCTTAAAAATCATTTTGCAACTTGTTAAAAAAAATTCAGTTGCAAAAGAAATCTACGTAACCATTTGAGACCCAACAGTAAATAGAAGACATTTAAGAATCAGACAGTTTGGTAATTGCATCCCAATCAATCTCCACTGAAGGAAACTTCATAAGCCCCAAACTCCCAATCTCTTCATACTCAGAATCCATGAAATTTATGAATCTTATATCTGACTCCTTTGTCTCCAAATGCTCTGTTTTTGGCAGCAAAACCTCTGTTTTTGGCGGGAAAATCTCTGTTTTTGGCAAGAAAATCTCTGTTTTTGGCCAGATAAGTTCTGTTTTATCTGAAACAGGACATTTCTCCATTGTTTGATTTGAAACGGAGCAATCTTCCTCAGTATTTCTCAAACTTTTGCAAATTGCTTGAAGCTTGGCATTAACAGAGGAAGGGAGAGGATTAATATCTTCATGTCTGATATTTGGGAAGTTAAGCTTTGCGATCGCTCCACGAAGCTGAAAAGCAGCTTGATCGTAAGCCAAGGCGGCTTTTTCGGCTGAATCGAATGTTCCGAGCCATAAACGGGTTCGGTTCTTGGGTAAACGGATCTCAGAGACCCATTTTCCCCAATGCCTTTGCCTTACGCCTCTATAGAGCTTCTGAAGTTTGGAGGAAGAAGGTGATAAGTTCTTCATTTGGATGTGGTTTGAGATTGTGCTTCTTTTATGGTTAAGCTGGTTTTGAATCTGGTGAATTTGGGATGGTGTGAGTTGGTTTAGACCAAGAGGCTTAGGTTGGTTAAAACCAAAGCTTGTGTTTGTATCAGGGAAAGTTAGATATGAGTAAGAAGAAAGAGAATCGAAATAGAGATCTTTGTTGTTTTTGATGGCCACCATTATTATAAAGGTGAGATTTTTATAATTCAAAGACAAAAATCACAGAGAAGGGAGAGGAAGAAGAAGATGAGGGTGAAATTGATCAAACTAAAACTTTTGGAGCCGAAACGAGAGAATTTAAATTTATAAACTGAATTTACTTTCTTTGTTGTTGTTGGTCTTGTTCTAAATCTCTTGGCCTTTTAAAGTAGCTACCTCCATTAAATTTTATTACAATTGTTTAAGAAATATGTCCAAATATCAATATTTGTTTATAAAAAATTGCTTTCACCAAAAATTTTATATTTATATATACAAAATTGCAACCTGTCAGCTGCAAATTTTTTATTTTATTTTTCCATTGATTGAGCTTAACCAATAAGAAAATACCATGCCTACACGTTCTTTGGATGTAGTCGTTCCTAGAAATAAATGATGTAGTTTTTTTGGTTGTATTTAGACATGTTTAAAAGTTTTAACATATAATATGACTTACTCAATATATATATGACTTACTCAATATGTTTTTTCGTCAACTACATTACACATACAAAATTCCATCATATATATTAACTTATACTTGAAGTGATGATATCATGTGGTGACAAGACCAAACAAATGTCAAAACATCATGAGACAATTACAATTATCCAATTTCTTTTCATTTTTTTTTAAACACTTAAACTTTCATTAATTAAAGGGTAAGATTCTCTCCTTTGAGATACATAACTATAGCATTTTTGGTTATCTCATTTACCTCTTTATTGTCTAAACGACTACAATAAAAATAGGTGAAAAATTTAAATTTATCAGCCAAATAATTAATGTCCGAACCAATCCCATGTAAATATGGGGTAAAACTTCATCTATTAACTGCTTTTATCATTGTATCTGCTTCTAAGAAGTTCTTGTCTTTGTAGAGTCAGTAATTTCTCGAAATCCAGAAATTCTGGTAGATCTATGGAAAGATGGGAGTATCGCTCATCCCAAGTGGAGGTAACATTGTAAGTTTCCTTGCTCTTTGTATCCTTGTGCCACATTGGTAATCTCTTATGGATCGAAGGATTTGAAAACAGAGAAGATTGCCACACTTTCTTTGCATAGGTACATGTGAAAAGGGTGTGAACTATTGTTTCCTTTATCCCGCATTTGCAACATAGGTTTTTCTTGTATTTTTTGGATCAAAATTCAATCTATATTTTTTTGATCAGATATTAGATTTTGTTACTAAGTTTATCAAATTAATCATAACTTCCAAAATTTGGAAAATTTAAAAATTTTGTTTAGTTACCTATCATGTAATTTCAAAGGTTTTTCTTGTATTTTTTGATCAAAACTCATGTTTTTTTAAAAAGATGTTATTAAAACTTCTCAAGGAAAAATATATATTTTGATGATAAAGTTGAAGATAAAATGGTGAATTTAAACATGGTTTGTTGGGGAGTTATTATAGCTACATGCTTTCCACATTTACTTTTTTGTTTTTTTTTATCAAAACTTATTTAATTTCACACTTGGAATATTTTTACCCTAACATAACTAATTATTTTGTTAATGAGTATTTTTTAAGTATAATCAAATTGAAGTTTGGATAAGTGTTTTTAATATTTGATTCTATATATTTTTCACCAGATTCTACTCTATGGAGTTGTGTAGCGCTTTGTATGATATTATTTAAAGTTTGAGATATGAGAATATTAAATTAAATATTACCTATCGACAAAATAAATTTAGGTTATCAAAATTAGTTTGGAGATTGACATGAGAAAACAAAATAGTTTTTTTGTTAAATCCAAAATTCGGATCAAAATTTTAGTCTTTGTGGATAGCTCTTAGATATTTTTTTTGAAATATTTTTTTCTTTCTGCACAAATTTAAAATTTGAATTGGTGAACTCTAATGCTTTTTTTTATCTGAGATACTATTAGTAGAACTAATTCGTCGGCGTGAGAAAACAAAATGTTGTTTCTAGAACTTATTGAAAGGCCACTTTATGTTCCAGCCATTTAACCTTGTTGCCAAAGGACGACCAATAAAAAATCATTGATAATATGTGAGATTCTTTGTTCTTTGTTTTTTGTTTTTTTCGGTCAAACGAATATGTGAAATTCTAATATTAATTCATATAATATGGCAAACTAAATATAGGCGCTTATTATACTATATGAGAATTGTAGCTTATTCACACAACAAGGAATGGGTTTGCTATGTTTTTTTTTTTCCATGTGATTGAATGTTGGTGTAGGTATAAAATTCACAAATTAAGAGATTTTATATATTATGTAAATTTGGTTTGTGGTCCAGTCATAAATCTGACCTCTTCAACAAATTTCTCAGTAGATTTCTCCTTTATAAAATTTTACGTTCAATATTAATTATTTGTAAATCAATTTGTGTGGCTTGTGAATATTTAGTTATTCGGTTTGGTTTCAGTTTAATTTTTTAAGTTTTGAGTTTTCTTAAGTTTAGAATATAAGCTTCATAATTTACTTATAATTCATTTTGATTTGGTTCAAGTTTTTTAGGTTGTAAAAAACAAATCATTTTCAAGATATAATATTTTTTTTTTCTTTTTGAATCATAAGAATTCCAGATCTTTTATCCGTAAAATCTCCTCTGGTACACAGAATTAACTATTGATAATACCACATTTAAAATGTAGATAATCTTTTCAAATGGACTTGAATTCATGGTCTCTATATTAAAAAATCTACTAAACCAAAAGTCTTTTGGTATTATGGTTTAATGGTATATTTACATAAATACATTATACATATTAATAATAGGAGTATATGTAAGTAAAGATGGGAGTATCGTTCATCCCAAGTGGAGGTAACGTTTTAAGTTTCCTTGCTCTTCGTATCCTTTGTGCCACATTGGTAATCTCTTATGGGTCAAAAGGATTTGAAAACATTGAAGATTGCCACACTTTCCTTGCATAGGTACATGTGAAAGGATGTGAACTATTGTTTCCTTCATCCCACATTTGCAACACAGATTTTTCTTGTATTTTTGGATCAAAATTCAATCGATGTTTTTTTGATCGGATATTGAATTTTGTTACAGTTTATCAAATTAATCATAACTTCCAAAATTTGGAAAATTAAAAATTTGTTTAGTTACCTATCATGTAATTACACAGGTTTTTCTTGTATTTTTTGATCAAAATTTACTCTATGTTTTGTTAAAAGAAGATGTTATTAAAACTTTTCAAAGAAAAATATATATTTTGATGATAAAGTTGAAGATAAAATGTTGAATTTAACACATGGTTGGTTGGGGAGTTATTATAGCTACATGCTTTCCACATTTACTTTTTTGTTCTTTTTTATCAAAACTTTTATTTAATTTCATACTTGGAATATTTTTACCCTCACATAACTAATTATTTTATTAATGAGTATTTTTTAAGTAGAATCAAATTGAGGTTTGGATAGGTGTTTTTAATATTTGATTTTACATATTTGTCATCAGAATTTGATTCTATAAAGTTGCGTAGCACTTTATATGATATTATTTAAAGTTTAAAATATTAAAACTTTAGATCAAATTTTATTTATCAATAAAATAAATTTAATTTTTCAAAATTAGTTTAGATTTTGACATGAGAAAATAAAATGATTTTGTTTTGTTAATCGTAAAATTCGGATCAAAACTTTAGTTTTTGTAGGTAGTCGTTAGATATTTTTTTTGGAAATACCTCTTCTTTCTGCATAAGTTTAAAATTTGTATTGGTGACGTCTCATGTTTTTTATCTGAAATATTACTAGTAGAACTAGTTCGTCCGCGTGAGAAAACAAAATGTTGTTTCTAGAACTTATTGAAAGGCCACTTTGTGTTCCAGCCATTTAACCATTGTTGCCAAAGGACGACCAATAAAAAAATCATTGATAATATGTGAGTCTTTGTTCTTTGTTTTTTGTTTTTTTGGGTCAAACTAATATGTGAAATTCTAATATCAATTCATATAATATGGCAAACTCAATATGGGCGCTTATTATATTATATGAGAATTGTAGCTTATTCACACAACAAGGAATGGGTTAGCTATGTTATCATCCATGTGATTGAATGTTGGTGTAGGTATAACATTCACAAATTAAGGGATTTTATATATCATGTAAATTTAGTTTGTGGTCCAGTCATAAATCGACTTCTTCAACAAATTTGTCAGTAGATTTCTTCTTTATAAAGTTTTACGTTCCATATTAATTATTTGTAAATCAACTTGTGGAGCTTGTGATTATTTGGTTATTCAGTTAGTTTTTTAAGTTTTAAATTTTCTTAATTTTAGAATATAAGCCTCATTCATAATTTACTTATAATTTATTTTGGTTTAGTTCAACTTTTTTAGGTTCTAGAAAACAAATTATTTTCAAGATATAATATCATGGTTTAATTTATTTTTTTAAATCATAGGAATTCTGAATCTTTTATATGTAATATCTTCTAGTACACAGAATCAGTCATTAATAATACCACATTTTAAATGTAAATAACTTTTTTAAGTAGATTTAAATTCATGATCTCTTTATTAGAGAAATCCACTAAACCAAAACTTCTTGATATTATGGTTTAATTGTCAACAAACAAATTTAACAATGGTTATAAATTATTAATATGTATAATGTACATATTTGTATATTTGTATATGTTTAAGTAAATATATTAGCAAAGATCCTAGAGAAATTTTGCATAAAACAGAAGTAGAAGAATGCACAAGCGGATCAAAATATGCTAAATATTTGTTTCCACTCTATTGAAACAAGTGAGTAGATTTCATTATCATTCTCAAATGTTTTATTGACTGATCTTGGAATGCCTCAGATTTATTTTCATGCATTGGCTGGTTCTATTTCCCGGATGTATTAGAAAGAACATTTATGTGGGTTAGAAGAATTCATAGAAGTTCATCTCCTTTGCATGCATAAATGGAAGCTCTTCGTTGTAGCATGGGTTGTTTATCTTCCCAACAAAAGACATAGGTATTCCCAATGTGCCTTTGCAACCTACTTTTTGAGTTAACAGTTTATTTGTTTTTTATTCAATTTGTGCAGGGACACTAAGTTAGAAAGAAAAGAAAAAAAAAATGGCCTATACAGGGATCGAACCTGTGACCTTCGCGTTATTAGCACGACGCTCTAACCAACTGAGCTAATAGGCCATTTGACTGTTATGTAAATGTGTCATAGATGTCTAATCAGATTATAAACTTGATGCAATTAATTTAAAATTTTGAATGGATAAACATAAAGAAATCTAAAGTTCTTGTGAAAGTAGCGTTACATGGAACCGATTAGCCCTAGACATAAAATTTGAAATCTAAATCGAAATTGATCCGAAAAAATAAATTGAAACCGATAAAATGTTCGAATGGATCCTAAATTTATATACCCGAAAAAACAAAACCGAATGGATACCTGTTATATTTTTATTAAATTTAAATGTTTTTAATAATTTTTTCTATTAAATCTTTACTAATTTTTAAGATTTTATACAAATTTAAATATAAATATCAAAACTATACCCAAACTGAAAACTAAAAATATATGAATATGTCCTAAATCAATGGAACCGAAACCCCGAAATTTGAATGAACCCAACCCAAATCTAAACAAGTACCCGAATATCCATAACTAGAACCGATAATAAAATAGATCGTGTAGCTTTTGTGTTACAGTTACTACTATTTTCAATTTGTGCGGGAACATCAAAACAAAGGAAAAAAATATACGTGAACCGAAAACTAAAAATATGTGAATGGTTTCTAAATCAATTCAACCGAAAATTCGAAACTTGTATGAATTCGACCCAAACCGTTCCCAAATGTCCAGGACTAGAATCGATAATAAAATACATCGTGTATCTTTTGTGTTAAGATTTACTACTATTTTCAATTTGTTCGGGAACATAAAGTTCAAATCAAAGGAAAAATATATGGCCTATACAGGGATCGAACCTGTGACCTTCGCGTTATTAGCACGACGCTCTAACCAACTGAGCTAATAGGCCTTTTGCTTTATCCTCTCCCTACGTTTTATAGATTTCAAAATTACAGTTTGTTCTCAATCTAACTAACACTTTTGGACTCTCCGCTTCTTCGCCTGCAAATACATCTCACATTTTCTCTCACTCTTTTCTTCATTGTTGCTTAATTATGGCTACTACTTCAAACTCAGTACTCTTCCTAAGTTCTGATTCACTGAATCACCATCATCATCAGTCTCTGCATCTCTCTTCCTCCTCCAAATCTCATTGTGTTTCTTTTCAATCCAACAAACGATCCAATTCACTCACGCTTCGTTGTTCTACAAATGGCGACAACAGTTCATCTGAAAAAAATACCCCAATCGAACTCAGTAAGATTTTTGTTAGTTAGATTCAATTTTCTCACTTTCGAATCTAAAATCTTTTCTTTCAATCTTCAGAATATCCAGCATTTCCAACAGTAATGGACATCAACAAGATCAGAGAGATATTGCCTCACAGGTATATAAATAACTTTAAAAAGACAACAAATTTCGACGATTTGATATGTTATTGTTGAAACCCCTGTTTGGTTCTTTTGTTCTTTCTAGGATATGACTTGATTTTTCTTTCGATTTGCAGGTTTCCATTTCTGCTGGTAGATAGAGTGATAGAGTATACACCAGGTGTTTCAGCTGTAGCTATCAAGAATGTTACAATCAATGACAATTTTTTCCCTGGCCATTTCCCTGAGCGACCCATCATGCCTGGTGTTCTCATGATTGAGGTATTAATGAGAACAATAATTTATAGTTGCAAACTTTATTATTCAAGAAGCTCAAAGATCTTCAAATATTGTAATGTTAGCTACTATATGTCTATCAAATATGGTTCAATGTTTGAGAATTCACTATAGTTTTAGTGGATGATGTGTATTTAACAATGAAGAGACGTTGGTTTTGGATTTGGATTCTTGATACATTATTCTTGTGATCATCATTCAATTGTTATATAAAGACTATGTGGCTCTGATAAAGTGATGAGTGTTCGGATGTGATTAATATCCATGTCGGAAGTTGAATCATTCTAATATAATATATAAGGTTTATGTGCCACTCCAGTCATTGTCAATTGGCTGAGTTAGAAACCAATGAATCTATTCGAGAACAATGCAGTTTAACCTCTTCTAAAAACTCGACATTTTGTAATGGAGAGATGTTGAAACTTGAAAGAGGCTGATCATCTTGCTAGTTTGATATGGATTGAGGTTTTTCTTTTTAATCACCTAGATTGAGTCTAATGATCGGTCGAGATAGTATATTCATTCTTAGGACTTGTATATTACTTAACTGAAAAGCCGAGATTGTTTATTGTGTAGGCAATGGCACAAGTGGGAGGTATAGTAATGCTGCAGCCAGAAGTAGGAGGCTCTCAAGATAACTTCTTCTTTGCAGGTATTGATAAAGTGAGATTCCGGAAACCTGTGATTGCAGGAGACACATTGGTCATGAGAATGACTCTTCTTAAGTTCCAAAAACGTTTTGGACTTGCTAAGATGGAAGGTAAAGCTTATGTGGGTGGTGCTTTAGTGTGTGAAGGCGAGTTCATGATGGTTTCTGCTGGTAGTTCTTAATGGCACACATTCATTGACTCAATTGCCTAAATTGCCGTGTGTGATTCTTCTGTTGTTTGTAAAACTAGACAAGACCAAGCTTTAAGTGTTCGAGATTTGCCAATATTTATTTCAATACATCATATAATACATTGAGAGACAGAACATAGTTACTTCTATGTCTTTTACACATTTGATCCAAAAGCTTAAATAATCTTGAACGCCAAATTAACTTACCAAATCCTTACCATACAAATTCATATAATAGATACATACAAACCTGATATACATGAACGAAACAATGGAGCATTATAAGACTTAAGGTCTTAAGATGCTCTGTTTATTCTTCTTCTTCGTCTTCATCAGTTACTTGTACTCCAAGATCATGTTGTTCTCTGGTGCAAGTCCAACACAAGCCCTAAGAATGTTTTCAAGCATCGCTCGCTGCTTTGATAGCGCGTTCACCACCGGTGTTCCAGGTGGTACAAGTGGTGCCTTTGTGAGGTAACTTAGTATGGTAGCTACTGGATGGAAAGAGTGAAACTTTCCCTGAAATATACAAAGATTCAAACATGAAAAACTTAAGTCTTAAGCGATTCACGGCTAATTGAGTTGGAAAACCATGAATCCTTATACGAATTTCTCGGGTACTAACTAATGGAATACAAACCTCTCCATCGGCTTTGAATTGGATCCTGGTGCTGAGTTCAGCGAGAAGAACAAGATCCAAGATAATTGGAGCAGCCAAAAGAGAATCCTCACAAGTGTTATGCATCACAATTGTGTTCTTCCCTCCCATGAATATCTCAGATGTGTACTCATCCATAGCTCTTTTACTATCTCCCACATAAGGTACATACTGCAAAAACATTCAGAGCAATAACAAGATTTAAAACTTTGAAATATGCATAAAAGAGACTATGGACTCTGTTTCGAAATCAGACCTTGATGACAACCACATGGTCAGGATGTTCACCAGGCTCAAAGAGAATGCCATTACTAGCAACCATGTCGTCCACAACATTACTCTTTGAAATCTCCTTAGACCGAAAAGTCTGCGGTGCTGAAAGGTTCATGCCATCGTTGTTTCCCAAATGGTTATAGCTCACAATTGAAGTAGGCTGCAACAAAACCACTCTTAGTTAATTCACAAACAAGAACGAGCCAAGTTAGGTTACTTCATAAACAAGCTTTCTTTTATTTTTTACCTTAATGCCAGCTCCAACAAGGAAATCGACTAAAACGGATTTCATCTTAGTCTGACCACTCTTGAAATCATCCCCTCCGATCAAACAACTTTTCGATATCGCCAATTCGATAAGACCAGGGACAAAAGTATTCTGAGGACTCCCATTAATGAAAGGGATGCCTTCTAGAACACAAGCAATGGCATATAATGTAGATGGTGAGATCTCAGATTCGTTCTTCTCAACAGAAGCCATCAGATTCTCCATCGTGTCGTTAAGCCCAACAATCACATTGCTATAACGCTCTGTGTTGGCTGTCCATAAAACAACCAACTTATCCACTTTGTTCTTCTCTTTAAACTCCCTGAAAAGATTCCATCACATCAAACACAAACAAATCAGTACACTAACTTAACTAACTAACAACTCTGCATATATATGTATAGTTATGTTATATTATTACCTCATGTCCTTGATAATGTGATCAACTTGTTCCTTCTTGGTACCTTTGATCACATTGTTAGCACGTGATCCTTGATTTGCAGCAATGAAATCAGGGTCATAGATTCCAGGGAGTGGAATCATGTTCTCCATGTAAGGTCTAAGTTGTTTCTGCAGATCAATGTCAAGAACTTTGGCTCTAGACATAGCATCTGCTAAGTTCATATCACTTATGTCCCAACCACCAAACACAACATTGTCTGGATTCACCATTGGAACAAGACTCTTAAAAGGAGCATAGATCTCTTCACCATTATAAGATCCAACACGAATTGAAGAAGCTTGAGTAAGTGAACCAAAGTAGTTAGCTTGTTGCACTTTGTCTTTAGTCGCCCATGAGATTCCTCTACAATGAATTTCACCAATTGAATCTCAAAAACCAAAATCTAAAATCTAAAATCAAAATTCTCATAAAAGTAACTTACTCTTTGTTAGCAATCACACCAGCGGTTAATGTTGATCCATTGTTTCCTCCCCAACCAACAAGCATAACCCTAAATGTGTAAGAAATTCCAGAAATTAAACACAAACCCAAATGAAGTCAAGCTGGAAAATCAAAGAAAACAAGTTAAAATTTCAAGCTTTTTTACCCTAATTTGGGGACACGAGTGTCTGTTTTGAAATCGTATTTGACAGTCTTTGGCTTCACAATCCATTGATATGAACCGTTACGATTCTCATGGACGACTTCTGTTGTTTCGTAATCGTACACTGAATGAATCTCATTATCTGTGTATTTCACGTTTGGGCTCTCAACTTTGAAGCTCTCAATGAACATTTTCTCTCTCTCTCTGTAATTTTCCCGAGAAAATCTGAGTTATGATGGATTCTCTCTCGGTTTGTTGAGCTCTGTGTGTGTTTTGGTTTGCGATCAAGAGTGAGGATATATATAGAGGAGAAGCAAAGAGGGAGGGACACGTGGCGGTACGTCAGTGTTATGATATAGCGAATGGAGATGGCTGGTTCAGTATAGTATAGCGATGAGCCCACTCTAAGCAAAGTCCAGATACAGTGTGAGCCGCTAAGCCACACGTGTGTAACTTATACGTGTGAATGATTCGAGAATGTAAGAGACACGTTGGAAGCTGGGTTATACACTTGGCATGAATCAGATTTCGTTAGGTTTTAGTAATATATTTTTTTTGGTAACTATAGATAAAATATAGATAAGATATGATACATAGTTTAAATCCAATTTTAAAATTTTCTATTTACATATAAAAAAATGGAGTTGAATTCCAGATATCCGAACCATTACCATTAGTTCGGCAATTTGAGTAATATATTTAGAATCTGATTTTTATCATCAGATTTAGACTATTTTAAGATCCAAAGTAATAATTAATTTGAACAAGTATTAACAAAAACCAATTAAAACCTTTTTTTTCAAATTAGGTTCGAGTTTTGGTTTTATATTCGAATTTTTTTTCCATTTGTAATTATATAAAATACGGTTTTGATGGTAGCATTAAACCACAGATAATGCATTAGTGCTGTTTATTTTGCTATCGATCATAATTTTTTTTTTAAATTAGTGGTCAAAACAAATGTTTCATAAACAAGTACAACGTTCAAGTAGTATTTAGTTTAGTGGCATGTGGTAAGTATATTAAAACATGCGTATTTGCACAGATCGAATCTTACCACATATATTATGTATAAATTTGATTAATAGATAAGTCAATTATAATCTAGTATTTAAAAAAAAACGAAGTATAACGTTGATTTCAAAGTTTGTTTATAGGTGTTTCTCAAGCACTAGTTATAACCATCCGGTTTTAAACAACTATTTTTATCCAACAATTCATTATTTTCTCATCCTTCCACTCAAATGGACTCACTAATCAAATTTTACATATATTCGGATATGTTCATATCTAATTCGGAATTTGGACATTGTTTAAATCGAATCGATATCTAAAATTGTTAATATTAACATTCATTTGACTTTTTTTAAGAACCAAATCTAATCGGAACCAATTGGATTTTTTCCCATCTCCAATTGTTTCAATAGCGACCGAGCACAAATAAGCAAAGACTAGAGAGATTGGAGCCTCTAAGCCACACGTGTGAATGATTCGAGAAGGTGAGAGACACGTTGGAAGCTGGGTCCATACACGTGGCGTGCTTAACGTGAAGACAAGTTTGCTTATTGTTGCTTTCTCATCTTATGGGTCCCATTATAATCTGTTGTGAAGACACTCGAAGCACCCCGAGAGATGAGGAAGAGAACAAGCTGTTGTTCTTGTGGGAACGACGCAGTTAAACGCGTGTATGCCAAGCAATCTGTTTTTATGGATATAATTGGTCTTGTTCGATGTACACGTGGCGAAGATTGAGAGTTCTGATTAATGAGGCGCGTGAGTACGTTTACGGTAGCCACAAATGTGTTTAGAGCCAGTGTTGGACCACTAAACCCCAATCACTGTTTTGGTCTCGATCTAGATTCTACTACATGCATTAACCTGCTATTTGATTGTCTTTTTCTTCTTTCTTTTTTTCTCATCAACATGGCCTATCTAGCTGAACCTTTTTGTCACCCATATATGATAAAGAAAAGTGGAATTTGTATTTTTTTTCCAACATTATTTATTAAATTAATAAAATTTGATCCATAACATAAATATTTTAACTAGATTCAAACTCAACATATAATATTTAACTACATTAGAATTAAACTAATTAAATCACATATTTTTTGGCAGAATTCATAATATTAATTGAACCATCTAAGTAACTAAATTGTAAGGAATTGGACAATTTAATTGTTTTATTCATATTTCCATAAACTAATCTAAAATTATATAAACTAAATCAAAACTTTTGATGTGGACCTGTTTTTGTATTTGGACAAAAGTTGTGGACCTTGCGAGTGAAATGATTGTAAGTGACCACAAACCCAAAAACGTGATTAGTGGTTAAAGCAAAAGCCAAAATGTGGGGCTATTACTTACTTTGGTTAAAACATAATTAGTCTTTTTTTTACTTGCCAACAATGACAACTTTCTAGAAAAATCTTTTTCCTCAGCTCAAAACAAAATTATTTGAAAGTTACACTACTTTTTAGAATCAAATTCTAATTTAACTCAATTATTAAAAAAGATAAGAAAATCAGTGATAAACTACAAAACTAATAGTTTGACAAAAAAAAAAAAAAAAAAAAAAAACTACAAAACTAATAAAAGAATGATTCGTGAAAAATATTCAAATATTACGAATCATAAAATCAACTTTGTGATTCAACATCTTAGGAATCATGGAGGCAGAGAAGAATCTGAATAGACTCCCAAGTCTATTAAAATTTTGGGTGTAAGGAAGGAACACTAGCCAACGTTTTAGGTCCTAGATCATCTTCAACAGTGCTTCTCCTTAATCTCCAATTGTTATATTTTTAAATGACGATTTTCTTAACTATTATTTTGTAGTTGGATGCTTCTTTATGTCTGAGTTGATATCATCACGAATCTGTTTGCATGACAATTTATTATTATGTACTAAAAGAATTGATTAATTTGTTGATAAACCGTCATTGTACTGCAGTTCTATTGTGATCATACGTAAGTTTTCTTACATAAAATTAGTAATTTCAACCCACACCATTTTAGGCCACACATAATTTGTCCTCTTTTCTTTTGTAAATTTTCTTTTGCTTCTTTTCTTGTCTATTACTTATTTTCTTCCACTGCTTTTTCTCTTTACTTTATGAATATAATCAGATTGAATAATTTTGAGAAGTTGCTAGAGTCGACAGTATATTTAATGCCAAAACTTTGCTACATACAAATCTTTTTATTACTTTATGACTAACATAATGATTTACAAACTTGTTACTGCTAAATACAAATCTTTCTAGACAATATTAAAAGTGTGGATAAGTTTTAACTTTTAACATTCAATCATATTTTATTGTCTAAGAAATTCTCACAATTTAGTTAAGATAAGATAAATTTAATAAAAGTGTAATAAGTTAGTTAGGAATAGGAGTTATCTAATTTGTAAAGGAAAATGAAAATTTATTTAAAAAATAATTAAGCAAAGTTGTGCTAATTCTGTAAATACCATTGTTGAGTTTGTAATATTAGTATTCCGTTCCTATAAATATGGACAAATGGAAGTTTAATTTCTAAAGAAGCACTTCATGAAACCTCCAAAATTTGATTAATTTATTTATTCGATCTAAGATTTCAATATTTCCATGTTTTAGTGATAGCATATTGTTCCATGGAGCTATGTAAAAGAAAGATGATGTGTGAACAAGTTTTAGAGTTTTACTTTTGAGTTTTCTTTTTCTTCTTAAAATGTTAATAAGAGTTTTTTTTATTACTAAAGCTAAGTATTTACAAAACTATAAAATTTGTAAATATGGAAGCCCGTGGTAGAAGATGTAGTTCATCATCTTTCCATTCGGATTTCAAAGTGTGATGTCATGACTTATTTCACTTGGGATAATGGAAGCATCATTTGCTACATACTGCTTGGAAGTAAAAAAGATAATGCCAATCACAGACGAGTGGTCCATTTTTAGACTATACCTAGAAAACTATGCAAGACTTATAAGCATTTGAAGCTGTTTCTCCTTATCTCTCATCCTCGTTCATTAATCGACATAATATTAGAGAGCATAATTATATTTTGTAAATTGTATGTCATTAACTTGCTCCCATCTAAAAAAAAGTGAAATATTTTAAGTCGACAAAAAAACATATAACTCAAATAAAATCAATAATCTGACTAGGAGATTAGACATGGAAGTTAGCCAATCTTCTAAAGGGAAAGAAAGTAATTATATGTAAATGAGTATATACAAAGAAAATTGGATTTCCTGATAAGTCAGATGTGCGTTACAAGGCAATGCTAGTAGTTAAAGGTTGTACTCAAAAAGAGGGGATCAACTACAATAAAATGTTTTCTCGTGTTGTGAAACACTCTTCTATCCGCCTCTTATTACTTTTGGTGGCACATTTGGATACTGAACTGTTTCACATGGATGTAAAAGCAACGTTCCTACAAAGAGACTTAAAAGAGGAAATTTATATGACATAACCCAATGGATTTAAGGTTGCCGGAAAGAAGACATGGTTTGTAAACTTGAAAAATTATTGTACGGACTGAAACAAACACCAAGGCAATGGTACAAACGATTTGACAAATTCATGTTGATGCAAAGTTACACAAGAAGCAAGTATCATCATTGTGTGTATTTGCAGATGCTGCAAGATGGATCTTTTATATATCTTCTTCTTTATGTTGATGATATGTTAATAGCTTCAAAGAACAAAGTGGATATTGAAAAGTTAAAAGCTCAATTAAATGGTGAATTTGAAATGAAGGATCTTGGTGGAGCAAAGAAGATTTTTGGCATAGAGATAAGTAGAGATAGGAAAACAAGAACACTTTGTTTAACTCAGAAGGAATATATGAGAATGGTACTAAAACATTTTGGCATATATGATGAGCCAAAACTTGTTAGTACACCACTTGCTCCCCATTTCAAACTTAGAGCAACTTTATCTTCAAAAGATGCAGTCAAAAGAACATACATATCTAAAGTTCCATATGCAAGGCAGTGGAAAGCTTAATGTATGTTATGGTGTGTACGAGGCCTGATATTTCATATGCTGGTAGAGTTGTGAGTAGGTATATGCATAATCTTGGAAAAGAGCATTGTCAAGCTGTGAACTAGATACTACAATACATTCTGAACACCGTAGATGTTGGTTTGGTATATCAGCAGGTGGTCAGTATGTGGTTGGATATTGTGATTCCAACTATGTTGGTGATCTGGATAAACGTTGATCAACTACTAGCCATGTATTTACCTTGGCAAAAGCCCAGTATGTTAGAAGTCTACATTACAGTCAAACGGTAGCTTTGTAATACAACATATGCAAAGTATATGGCTTTGCCAGAGGCTGTAAAAGAGGCAATTTGGATTCAAAGGTTGCTTGGTGAATTAGAGATTCAACATAAGCATATTAAGGTGCATTGATAGCCAGAGTGCTATCATGTTGACAAAGGATCAAGTTTACTATGGGAGGACGAAACACATCGATGTTCATTGCCACTTTATAAGAGAAATTATCGAAGAAGGTGGAGTTGTCGTCCAGAAGATTCATACCACTGAGAATCCAGTTGATATGTTGACGAAGACAGTAACTATAATCAAGTTTGAACATTGTTTGAAATTGATTAATATTGTCAAATTGAGGACTGCATTGATGGACACTACAAAAAATGAGAGAATTGAAAATATGTAATTTGACCAGGTGAAAATTTGTAGAAATGTGTCAAATGAATGGAACACATGAAGACTTGGTGAGAAAGTTGATGGAGGTTGAAGACACATGGAGGCTTGATGAAGAAACTTGGAGGCTTGGTGAAAACACTTGGAGGCTTGATGTTGACACTTGGAAGTTTGGTGAATAAGTTGATGGTGTTTTTCACCTAGATATAGATGTTTCATCTTCATTTGTAAATCATCCCAAAAACAACAAATCTTCTTTACAAGTAAACTTGTAGTCTTCTCTTCTCTCTTAATATTTCTTTAGTGAAATATTATTCAGTAGTGTTCAGAGACTTAGGCATTTTGGCCGAACCGGGGTAAATTATATGGTTCTTTCTCTTTCTTTAATTGTTTTAGTTATTTTTCTCTTAACATTTACATAAGTGCTTCCGCAACGTAGATTCTAAGAGTGCAGTTAGTGTCATTACATTACATTTTAAGAGAGAAATGTAAGACTGTCAGAGAATGCATTTTTTTGGTACATAAAATTAGTGCGAATTGGATATATCAAGCCTAGTCAATGTAAGAAACTAGCTTACCAGCTAGGAAAACAATTTTAACATACACTCCTTTGATAGATCCCATTTCATGATTGTTCAAGACTAATTGTCTAACCTTTTGCTACAATGCGATTCCTTAGCTTGTCAAGACTTCCATCTGTTATTAGTTTTTTCGGATAATTTTGAAATATTTGAGGTAATTTTTAGAAAATTTTAATTAATTTTGGAATATATCATTTAAATTTTAGGTATTCGGTTAGTTTTAGTTCTCAAAATTATCACTTAAATCTACATTAAATTGATTAGAATTGAACCAATACCAAACTAAAATCTTTTTTAACACGTATATGAATTTTAATTTTTTTTTGTCATTGGATCGACAACGACTTGATCCATAGCCTAAATTTTCTAACTGGAGCTAGATGGAATTTGGACTCACCATCTGGTAACTAACTAAATAAGGAGCAATGCAACTGGGACACCTATTCTTGACAATTTTGATTGTTTAGAAGTAATTTTTTTTTTTCAATAATTATATGGACAAGAGTTAATTTATTGGATAAAACTCACATCCTAAATGGTTTTTTAATTTACTATATGCAGTAGAAAAGAATGAAATCTTTAATGTTAAATCATTAGTTAGTTCATCCTAACTACGAATTTTAATAATTCAACACTGTTTAGATCTAATTATAGATGTCAAAAATTAAAAGTCGGTGTGATGATTTTTTAATAATTGTGAAAAGTAATTATGGTCATAGATAAAATACTTATTAATTCGAACTTAATCATGAATTGACTAGGAGAAATAAGAGAAAAAGATTTTCGTACAAAAAGTTTCTTAACTACCAATGGATACATGGACTCAACACTAACAATCATTTAAGTAAAGAATACAAGTCTTTGATAACTTATTTCTGATTTTTTTTTTTCTTAAAATCGTATGGGTAGATTTCTTGTTTCTTTTTAATTGTTTTCTAAAGATTATAACATTTTGAAATCCAAGTCTAAAAGTAATAACAATTATTATTACCTGGTACTATTCAAGTGTCTGATTTATAGAAGTTGTATTATATTGTTTTCTAAAGTTCATGAACTTCAATACTGTTTACGAGATCAGTTTAAATCCTATTACTTGTGTTGGATACACTCAGAAAGAGATATCATAAAGGAAAGAAATGTGAAGTTGCTAGGAAATGAGAGAAAATAGTTTCTAAGAGAATTAGAGAAAAGAAGATATAAGAAGATAATTATTTCCAAAAAGTAGAGAGTAAAGTAAAGAGATTCACCTTTTATCCATGAGCTTTTGTATATTTAAGTTTTTCCGATAGGATGCTGTTTATTTTATATCTAAGTCTATTTAAATTATTGCTTGTATCGGTTTATTTCTACTTATTGATATAATCATGAACATTTAGTTTAATGATATCATATTATTGACAAAAAAAAAAAAAAAAGTAAAGAGATTCACTAAAGATGTCGAAAAAGAATAATTATTCTCCATTACTTTACTTTATTCACTATAAGGTGTCTCTCCTCTCTTTAACTATACATTACTGATTTACTTCTTTTCAAACAATCTTCGTCTCTTCTCTCTAACCTTTCCCATGGCTGCTTCTTCTTCTGGCAGCCGTACAGACGACGTGTTCCCAAGCTTCAGAGGTGAAGATGTCCGTGATGCGTTCCTCAGCCATTTTCTCAACGCACTCCAGCGCAAATCTATCAGTACATTCATTGACAATGGCCTCGAGAGAAGCCGCCCAATCGGGCGTGAGCTTTTGTCGGCGATTCGTGAGGCCAAAATTTCAATCGTCATATTCTCTAAAAACTATGCTTCTTCCAAGTGGTGCTTAAATGAATTGGTGGAGATCCATGAGTGCGTAAAAGGTGATTCCGATTTTCTACAACGTTGATCCTTCAGAAGTTAGAAATCAGATCGCGTACTTACTATTAATACTGTAAGATTATAAATAACTTTTTTCGGATTTATTTGTTTCAGGGCACAAATACTGTGCACGGCATAATTTTCAATGAAAGACATGTCACTGAGACAGTTTCAGTACATGAGAATTCGTTTCAGAGTATGTGTAACATCCAAATAATAAACTTTTGTGATGAGTTATGGTATTCTGCGTAATGAGGAAAAGTAAGCTTGTAAAGCTTTGGGAAGGAACTCTGGTAAGAATTCTTATTTTTATCATTTGTCAAATTTACAACAGATATATATGTGTCTTTTACTAATATATACTGTAAACTTAATACAATTAATCGTTTTTATATTTTCCTTATGAGAAAATCTCACTAATTACAAAAAAAAAATTCATATCTTTACTTAATCAATGTAAACAAATAACTTTTACAACTAAACTGTATTATTCATACAGCCAAACGCAACATATTTTTTGTTTCAAATATCTCTTCATACTTTTTTTCCATTTTTATATATCTAACATGAAATTATAAGTTATTATTTTTGCAAATATTAGATCTACAATGTTTGCTCTATAGCCAAACACCACACTGAAAACTTAAGTCTGGGTTATGCGATTAGTACTCTATCATAAAAATTGCATATGTGGACATTATAAATTATAATATAATCTTTTTAATAATTCCTTGTAGATTAAATAAAAAAATGACCTAAACTGAAAAAGAAATAAATTTTACTAATTATAAAATTACAATTTTTTTTTTCAATATTGTACTACAACTGGCCAACTTATTAGCTAAATTTTTGCATAATGCAGACGGTGAGACTCAATCCCTGGTTACAAATACGCATGTCTTATTGGACTTACCGCATGTCACTAGATCACAAAAGCTTAGAAAATATATTTGTTAACACAAATTAAATTTGCAAATAAATTACTTTTTAAAATTAATATAGCATAGATTTATTTACAAACATTACACTGTGTGCTACCATCTTACACTGCTACCGTGAGGATGCCAATGCGTATATTTGTTATAAAAAAAAGCATGATGAATCTGTTTGAAATCTTATTGACCGTGTTCATTCACTTTTCCTATGTTTTTTTGCAGCCACTGGGAAATCTCAAGGTAATGGATATCTCAGACTCCATATATTTGGAAGTAATTCCAGATCTTTCTAAAGCCATAAACCTTTATGAATTACGTCTCTCTTACTGTACGTCTTGGTGAAACTTCCTTCCTCCATTCAGAATCTCACTAAACTGTTCATTTTAAAATTTTAACATTTTAGAATCAAAATAATTTCAAAAAATTCTAATAAAACCCACTAAAAATTTAATGATCTTGATTAACCAAAATTAAAAATTATAATTAAAAGAATTGATATTTTTTTATAAAATACATGTAGAAAAAAAATCCATAATCAAATATCAGAAAATATATGTAATAAAATTTTGTAATAATGAAATATATATGATTTGGATTTTTTTGAATTTTTAAAATATATCCAAAAAAAATCCTTTAATGATAATTTTTAGTATTTGATATTCAAGAAATATTGAATGATTTATATGATAATCAGTGATTTAAATTATCCAACTAACCATATCAAAGATTTATTGTGGGACTAAAAATTTAATGTTTGGAAGTGGTTGTCACTTTGAAGGCTTTTTTATGGAATATTCTCAATAATATATAAATTAATGAATTTACATATGCATGAATATGGACTGGATTTACATCCTTAGATGTTTAGTCTATCATTTAGGCTAATATTTAAAATAACACTGTAAATTTAAAAACAAAACAAAAGAAAGTAAAGAAACTTACAATATTTTGGTTGTAACTCGTATGCAAGTAGAATTTTTAAACTTTCAGATTTTTATTTAGAGAAATATTTTTATAGAGAAGTTGGAGTGAACTCTGAATGATGTCTTCTCCGTTTACATACACACTCCTTATATAGACTCAAATACAATAAAAGAAATATAAAATCAACGGCTTATATCTTGTCGACACTGCAAAGTAAAATAAATGGCTCATATTATGTCGACACTACAATACCAAATTTACTTTATTAAAGCTATACGAATCTTTTGTCTTCATTCAGGTCCCTATGCACTTATTTTCTTCCTTTGGGGCCTTCTTTTCTTTTAATTATGCAGTCTTTCCCTTTCATTTTGAGCTGGATGATTCTCCTTGCTCTGTGGCGTTGATTTGGCCTTGGACTATGTCTTGAAATTTTGTCCATTCTTCCTCGATGTCAAAATCTTCACCATCACCTTGAGATTCTCCGGCTAAGGATGCATCATCTATCATGCTTTTTGTTGCTGATGTCATTAAGACATCATCATCGTAAAATTCTAATTCTAGAGTTCTTTTGAGATCTTTCATGACCTCTTCCATATATTAAGTCAATAATTCTGACTTTGAAATTAATCCCTTTTTCATCTTCATTTTTTGTGTGATGTGTCCGAAGGGACTTCTTATTTCTTGTGCTTGAAGCACTTCATCTTTGCTTTTGTATTTTTTATAAAGCAATCTTGATAGAGTCTATTAACTCTTGCCTATGGTAATTTCCTTCTGGGGGTTTGTAATAATTTATTGAAATTTTTTGTATAAAAATTTCTTTTTAGATATGGAATATCATCCTCGTCTATACTAATTTCCACATTCCATTTTATTATCCATGGAATTGAATATTCTATTAAGAAATACTAATTTCCACATTCCATTTTATTATCCATGGAATTGAATATTCTATTAAGAAATACATAGTTGAAATTCCTTCAAAGTATATATCTTTGTTTTGAAAAAATTTCAAGGTGGAAGATAAATCTACCCATTGTAAATATAATTTTTTGAAAATTTATGGAAGGATCTCTATTGTTGGTACATGATAAATCCACCATTTACAGAACCAATTTGGTATATGTTGTTCAAAAACATGGGAACATACTTTTATAAACCAAGAGTGTTTCTTATTTTCATTTTCGTATAAAAACACATTAGAAAAAATTTCAGTATAATTCCAATAATTATATTTTATAGGGATATTTTGGTGGGTGTGAATATAATATGATTCCCTTATGGTACTAAGTTCTCATTCATCAGCAACTATTACCGTTTTTATAATGATTTTTGAGAAATAATAAATTTCTTTTGTATTGGCTAGATATAAATGATTAATCTCAGCTGATTTTAATGACAAAAGTATTGTCTCATAATGCATTCTATGTTTATAACTAGGTGTTTGACTTGATGTTTTTTCAAAATATATTTTGATCAGGTGTCATGAATACTTTTCCCATTTTAGATTCGAATGTTCCAGAACAAGTATGACTTCTTTCTTTCGGTTTTTATTATAAACCAAATTGGTTCTGTAAATGGTGGATTTATCATGGACCAACAATAGAGATCCTTCCAGAAATTTTGAAAAAATTATATTTACAATGGGTAGATTTATCTCCCACCTTGAAATTTTTTCAAAACAAAGATATATACTTTGAAGAAATTTCAACTATGTATTTCTTAATAGAATATTCAATTCCATGGATAATAAAATGGAATGTGGAAATTAGTATAGACGAGGATAATATTCCATATCTAAAAAAAAATTTTAATACAAAAATTTTCAATAAATTATTACAAACCCCCAGAAGGAAATTACCATAGGCAAGAGTTAATAGACTCTATCAAGATTGCTTTATAAAAAATACAAAAGCAAAGACGAAGTGCTTCAAGCACAAGAAATAAGAAGTCCCTTCAGACACATCACACAAAAATGAAGATGATAAAGGAATTAATTTCAAAGTCAGAATTATTGGTTTCACATATGGAAGAGGTCAAGAAAGATCTCAAAAGAACTCTGGAATTAGAATTTCACGATGATGATGTCTCAATGACATCAGCAACAAAAAGCATGGAAGATGATGCATGCGTAGCCGGAGAATCTCAAGGTGATGATGAAGATTTTGACATTTAGGAAGAATGGACAATACTTCAAAACACAGTCCAAGGACAAATAGATGCCACAAAGCAAGGAGAATCATCCAGCTCAATGGAAAAGGGAAAAGCTGCATAATTAGAAGCAAAGAAGGCCCCAAAGGAAGAAAATAACTGCAACAGGACCTGAATGAAGACGAAAGATTCATATAGCTTTAATAAAGTAAATTTGGTATTGTAGTATCGGCATAATATGAGCCGTTTATTTTACTTGGTAATGTCGGTAAGATATAAGCAGTTGATTTTATATTTCTTTTGTTGTATTTGTATATAAGAAGTGTGTATGTAAACAGAGAAGGCATCATTCGGAGTTTACTCTAATTTCTCTCTAAAAATATCTCTCTAAATAAAAATATGAAAGTTTAAAAATTCTACTTGCATACGAGTTACAACCAAAAATTTGTAAGTTTCTTTACTTTCTTTTGTTTTTTTTAATTTACACTTGTTATTTTAAATATTAGCCTAAATGATAGGCTAAACATGTAAGGGTGTAAATCCAGTCCATAACTGATTATGAAAATATAAGTTGGGTATAATTAAAGAGACTCGAGTTTCACACTTAAGATTATGGTTAGATGAATAGGAGTTCATGAGACTAAGAGATATAGTCAAAATGGTTATGGTATTAATACCAGATGTTCCGAAATAAGTCATGTTGAGCCAGAGAGGGCGTTTGGGTAAAAAGGAACTGTTTAGAATTATTCTTGACAGGTCTCTTAGTTCTGTGAGAACCTACGTCTGTAAAAATCCAGTAGTCTTAAAGATTAAATCTACCTTAATCACTCTAAGACGAAGTCCTCAAAGTTATTGACTTTTGAGTTGTGAAAAGGATTCAGTATTTGATGGTATCAAAGCCTGACTTTTCATAATTAAATATGGATTAGGAATACACCCTTTAAAAAAATAAAATTTTTAATGAATATTATTAAAAAATCAAATACTAAAAATATTTAAAAAATAGGAATATGATATGTCTCAACAATTGCATCTCCTAAATAAATGGATGATTCCAAAAATACAACCCAAAATAATATACCAAATGGGTACGTTTGAAAAATTAGGCCTAAAACAGATCGTAAAAACTACAGAAGAAATGATCACAATAGATAGTGATCATGCCACGTTTAAATTATTCAATGAAAATAATTTAGCCCCTTATAGGGTCAACCATCGTTTTATGCATATTGGTCTAATCTAAGTTGCATTTAAACCTCTAACATTAAGAGGATTACCATAGAGTTTTATAGCAGCTTTTAAAGATGGTAGAAATCAAAACTGGAAAAAATCATTGATAGGGACTATACAAACCAGTTTAGCTTATGGGCCAGTATATTTTAATGCCTACCCAAATTTACAAATATCATTAAATGATGAAAATTCATTAAATGCTTTAATACTAAGCGTAAAACTTCACATCTATGATTACATGTCAGGAACATAAGTAATATGTATTTGTTACCGTATTTATTATAAAATATTACACACGTTAAACCCTATGTGTAAAATAATGGATTACAAAAACGAAACAATTTTAATTGAAACAAATTTTGGTAAATTTCATGTTACCACAAGAAGACCCATTAAATGGGATGAAATTTAATTCCCAAAAGAATGGATATTAGAAGAGACAATGCCTCCAAAAGATCAAAATAATAATGAAATTATTGAAATAGAACAGTTCAATGATGGAACTATAAAAATAAGTTTCAACAACTTAGGATATCAAACACACAAAATATCAAAGTTTGACAAATTATCAAGGTCAAACTCATCATATATTTCACCAATCAACTATATAATAACATCTCCATCTAGAGCATCAATCTCCCAAAAAGGAGAAAATAAAAGAACAATATGTCCATTTAGAGCATCAACCTCTCAGATAAGAGAGTATACAAGAGTAAACAATATAAAAATTGACGAAGATAATATAGTCAATACATTTTTGGATATAGATCTGACTTAATCCGAAATGGATTTTCCAATAGGAATATTATAATATGAATTGTGAAAAAATTGAATTTAGTCGGGGATCACCCGCAAGAAAAAATATTCAAAATGAATTCTTTTTACCCAGATGGGAAAAATTTAGAGAATGATTTTTTAATAATATTCAACCACAATAAAGAAATATATTACAAGAAAAATTTTATTCAGATCTTTTCAAACTAATAAGATAATATATTTTGTACATTGGGTTTATGGCAAAATATATAGAACCATATATTTCAGTCTTAGAACGAGACTACAAATTAGTTAATGGTCCTATAATAAAATCGGTTTTACCACCACAATAGTCTTTTCAAATTGAAAAAGAAGATAAAATAATTTATTTTAATGCATTTTCAAAATTATTTGAAAACGAAACAGTTGTAATAACATCACAACATTTAAACATAATGTTAAAACAACTAAATTATGCTAATATATATATGGACACATTAGGAGAACAAATAATATATCTCTCACGAAAGAATTAATAAATTAATTGAGGAAATACAAACTCAGATATGTACTAGAAAGGAAAAAAGGTTTCTACACCTAGTATACAACCTCCATTAGAAATAAAAGATGTTAAATTAAAAAGTCTAGATGAATAAGAAAAACTTCTAGATAAAAAATTTAAGGATTTTAAAATAAATCCATTAAATCTAGAAAAAGATAGTGAAATTAATAAAATCTCAAATAAATGTGCAGATAAACAAACACAAACGATGTATTATTATCCTAGATCAACACCACAAGATATTTGAATAGAAGAATAAGAGTACATTATTGCTAATAGCTATAATGGAAAAGTAATCTAAAATTAGAAATATTTGTATGAAAATAAATACTACATTAGAAAATCCTAAATTAATAAGAAGGATTAATTTAATTAAAAATCAATTTGAAATACAAATATGTAGTGATCATCCTAATGTATTTTGGGATAGAAAGAAACATATGGTGAATCTATCATATGAAGAAAATTTTGAAGAAAATAATATAATTACCAAAGCTAGGCCATGCTAAATGACATCTGAATATCTAGAATTATGTTTAAATGAATAAGAAAATCTATTACAAAAAGGTTTAATAAGACCTTCAAAATCTCCATGATATTGTACAATTTTTTATGTAAATGAAAATACTGAAAAAGAAAAGGGAGTTCCAAGATTGGTAATTAACTATAAACATTAAAATAAGGTATTAAAATGGATAAGATATTCAATTCCTAATAACAAAGATTTGCTGGATAGACTGCAATCTGCAATAATATTTACCAAGTTTGATTTAAAATAAGGCTATTGGTAAATCTAAATAATAGAAAGAGATAGATATAAAACAACTTTTAATGTCTCAATTGGATAATATGAATGGAACGTAATTCCATTTGGACTTAAAAACGCTCTTTTAGAATTTCAAAAAATTATGAATGATATAGTCATTCCATATAACAATTTTATAATTGTCTATATAGATGATATATTAATATTCTCAAATAATATTGAGACACATTTCCAACATTTGAAAATATTTAAACAAATAATAATAAAAAATGGTTTGGTGATATCCAAACCAAAAATGTTATTATTTCAAACAAAAATCAGATTTTTGGACATAATATTGAAAGGGACAAATAATCCCTATACAAAGAAGCATAGACTTTGCTTCTAAATTTCTGATATAATCACAGATAAAACACAACTTCAAAGATTTCTTGGAAGTTTAAATTATGTCTCATCTTTCATTAAAAATTTGGCAAAAGACACATATATATTATATGATAAACTAAAGAAAAATCTTAAACCGTTGTTAGATGATCATACTAAGACAATAAAAATAATTAAGGAAAATATTAAAATAATTTTTGCCTTACATTACCTAATAATAATTGGAAAAAAATTGTTGAAACAGATGCATCAGATATAGGTTATAGAGGAGGTATACTGAAATAACAAGATTATGACAATAAATAAGATTATTTAATATAATTCTAATATGGCAAATAGATCTAGTGAAAAATGTCATCTAATTGAAGGTGAGCTGGGATGTGTCGAACCTCAAGAGAGCCGAGATCTACATGTTCATAGACATAGTGGTGATGCAAGTGGCCTTTAGTCCAGTGGCAGTTGGTAAGTCCACTAAATGGCAGGCGCACATGCACCTGGGATCGAGTCCCACCACCTGTATTATTCAGAAATTTGGCTAATGGGCCAACCAGTTGTGGCCCATCATATTATCTGCCGTTGACAAAAAAAAAAGACATAGTGGTGATCAGGCTTAAAAGTGTTTTGCTCTACTTTGAAAGGTATCGTTAGGTGTAAAATAGTGATGGTATAAAATCTGATACATGATACTCGAATCGAAACGGACCCGAAATAAAAATACCATAATGGATTCTAAATGAGTAGAATCGGAAATCCAAAAAAACTTGACCGTACTTGAACAGATACCCAAATGTCCATGTGTAAATTTGAATCGAATCTTTAACTCGTCAAGATGTCCATCGGTTTTTAGCTTTGTTTGGATAATTTTTATATTAAGGTAATTTTTAGAAAATTTTAAGTAGTTTCTGAATATGTCAGTTAAATTTTGGGTATTCTGTTATTTTTAATTTTAAAATTATTACTTAAATCTACCTTAAACTGATTAGAATCGGACCAATTCCAAACTAAAATCTTTTTAATAGCTATAAGAATTTTGACTGTTTAGATATAATTATGTATGTCAAAATTCGGTGTCATGATTTTTAACAGGTGTGAAAAGTAATTATAGTCATAGATAAATTACTTATCTGGACAAGTCTCACCAACAGTTTGGGTGTAGCTGTGAACTTGACATCGTGCAAACTAAGCAAAAATAAGGAATGTAAGTCTGTGGAGAATACAATGGTTTGGGTATAATCACCTCTAGCTAAGCTCTTTCTCCCTTTCGGTTCTTGAACTCATTTGCTTATGATGCATTTCTTAATTGTATGGTGCCTGATTGGCTTAGTGATGTGATTAACATAGAGAAATGATGTATTATTTGCAGCAATGCTAATGAAAAGCATTTTTGACGGAAAACAAAGAAGATAAATTACTTATTCGAACTTAATCATGAAAAGATTAGGAGAAATCAAAGAAAAAGATTTTATTTTGATATACGATTTACAATGAAGAGACTAGTTTCATTGGTTACATGAACTTGAAGGAACGAATAAAGCATAGACAGAGAGTTTTTATTGAATTGTATATATAAGTTTACAACATCATAAACAATCAAAAGACACATTTGTGTGTCCAAACCATTACACTGAGACAGTGGAACGTAGTGGCTTGAGGGCTTCAGTGATCTTCTCAACTGCGGCTCGTAGAACGTCCATAGATGTGGCGTAAGATATTCTAATACAACTATCATCTCCAAAAGCATCACCAGGAACCATTGCAACCTATTATAACAAACACAGAACCAAACATGTTTAAATCAAAACAATTCCAAATCTCTCTTAAGGCTTAAGTTCAAGAGCTCTTCTGTGCATCTTAAGGGTAAAGAAGAGAGAGCTTTGTGTACCTGAAACTTGTCAAGAAAGTATAAAGCTAGAGACGATGAGTCATTGATCAAACCAAAACCTTTAACTTCTGATCCGTAGTAAGCACTGAAGTCAACAAAGAGATAAAAAGCTCCCTGAAAGTAACCAATGCCAGCAATCAATAACTACAAAGAAGAAGAAGCTAGCTAGTTTTAGCTTCAACGATAGGAGGAGAAGTACCTGAGGTTCAGAGATCTTAACACCTTTGATTTCATTGAAGCTTTTAACCAAGAAATCTCGTCTCTCTCTATATGATTTAACCATTTCTGCAACTGTTTCTCCTCCAGCTTTTCCTAAACCAAGTGCAGCAACACCTGCTTTTTGAGCAATGCTACTAGCTCCAGAAGTAACCTTTAAAAGAAACCCAAAACCAGTTTTCATCTCATGATCACGACTTATTCCAAAAACCGAGATTGGGAGGGATACATGTTTTAATATATAGATACCTGGCCTTGTAATTTACTGCAAGCTGCTACTATAGGTTTAGGACCGGCTAGATATCCAAGCCTCCAACCCGTCATTGCGAAAGCCTTTACATGTCAAACAATCAGCAATGAATTGGATCGGTCGACATTAGAAGCAACTCGATGATAAAACCATTACCTTTGAGAAACCGTTTATTGTCAAAGTTCTTTCATACATGCCTGGCAAAGAAGCAAAGCTAGTGTGTGTTGCTGGTGCATAAATAATGTGTTCATATATTTCATCAGAAAGCACCTATAAAAGAAAAGTAAGAAACAGAGACAGTTTAGTTTAAAAAAGAACAAACTGAAAAAGATTGAGTTCTGTTTTAATGCTATATACCATAAGCCGTGGATGCTTAGCAACGATCCTTGCAATCTCTTCAAGCAAACTCCTGGGGTAAACCGATCCAGTAGGGTTGGAAGGAGAACAGAGAATAAGAAGTCTAGATTTCTCGGTTATTCTAGACTCGAGATCCTTTGGATCCAATAAGAAGTTATCAGAAATCTTGGTAGGAATAATCACAGGTGTTGCATCAGCTAATCTCGCCTGTTCTGTGTAACTAACCCAATATGGTGCAGGAATTATAACCTACAAAATACAGTACACTGTCATTATTAGATCATATACAATGAAACATTACAACAAGCTCGAAAGAACGATTTGTGATAGTTACTTCATCACCAGGAGAACAAACTGCAAGCACTGCTTGTAAGAGACTTTGTTTAGCTCCATTGCTAACCAAGATTTGATCCGGCCCATAAGACAATCCATTTTCCTCTGGGAAAACCAAATACACATTTTGATTCGGTTTCGACATAACTGAATTACAAAGAAAAAGTATTTCTTTTTACCTTCTAACTTGCGACATATAGCTTCTCTGAGTTCCTTAATACCTGCATTTAACGTATACCTAGTGAAACCATCTTGAATCGCATTGATCCCAGCCTATACGAAACAAATGATTCAAAACAAACCAGAGAGAACGAGACAGAACATAAAATGCAAAACCACTTGTAGAAATGTAGTAACCTCAGATACGATTTTAGGAGTATCAAAATCAGGTTCTCCTGCAGCTAGTCTGATAACTGGAACACCAGATTGCACAAGAGTGGCTGCAAGATCGGTTATAACCATAGTCTTGGAAGGTTTTAAAGATTGAACTCGCGGACTAAGTGACATATCTACTGATGATGATGAGAAAGTCTCTGCATCATTTGGTTTAGCCATGGCACAGAGTGTAGATGATAACTTCCCTGACTTACAGAACCTAGAACGTCATAGACACGAGACCTAAATCAACTACATTGAATCTAATTATCTATGAAAACAGAAATTCAAATTCAAAGTTTCAGATAAAAACTATGAGAAGAAGACTAGCCAAAGATGATCAGATAAAAACTCACGATTGGGAGAGACGAAGGGGTTGGAATTGAATTGACCCAATTGGCTTCTTCGAATCTGGGTATGGTTCTGCTCTGAAGGCGGCGGAAATGACAGCTGCGGAGGTTTGAGTGGCCATTGGAGAAGGTGGGTTGGTGAGAGGAGAGATCAAGACACGAACTTTATGGAGGATTTTGTAATTGAGAGAGGCTGAGAGAAGGTGGGAGGAGTTTGGTAAGGGCAAAAGTATGAAGTTAAGAAATTGGGAATAAACAAAATGTTTTAAATTATTGAATTTATATTTGGTAGAAAAGATTCAGCCACCAACCCTTATGAATCTCCCAGTCGCCGGCGGCTGATGATGTCACCGGGGAAGATCAAAAGCATTTTTAACTTTGGTTTGATTTATCAACTCAGATACCTGTAATTACTAATTAGTAATGAAATTCGAACCAAACCGAACCAAAACAGAAAACAAGTATTCGATTTTCATGTAATTGAACAATTCTAGTATTTTGCTATGCTCAGAATTCTGTTTGGTTCGATTTTAAACCAAAATTTGAAAGTAATAAACTGAAATTAATTAAATATTACTAATTATTAATGGATTGTTTTGATTTTCCTTGAATATTTTTGGTTATACGTCATTATTGGCAACCGAGCAGATTGATAACTGAAATTATTTCAAGTGTAATTAAATTTTTATTTTAAGTATTAATTCTAAATAGAAACTAAATCATACCAAATTTTAGTGGATACTTATATGGTTATTATATTTTCAGAATCAAAAATTAATAAAAACTGGCCAAACGAAACTAAAATCCAAAAAAACTGATTTAAACCAAACCAAACAATCGAATGTCTAGGGCAATATTATAAACATAATGGTTCATATTTTAACTACCTATTGAAAACTAAAACCGATAAAAACCGAATTAAACTGTAATTGGAGCTTATATGGTTACCAGTACCACATTTACAAAACTGAAAGGTCTGAATCCAAATCAAACCAATAATTATAAAAACTTATATGAACCCAACCGAATAATCGAATGCCTTGAGGTGTATATTATAAACAAAATTTCGTTTGGTATAGTTTAAAAGTTTTGGTTTAGTTAAATTTGTATCAAATCTAGTTTTAACATTTCGGTTTAGTTCTCTTTAATTCTTCGGCTACCGTTTGTTCTTTTTTTTCACCCAGAAAGAAAAAGGTGAATCGGAGCTATGGAGGAGAGAATTATGCCGTCGAATAATTTCACCGCCGCTAATCTCTTTAACCAGGTGCGTTTTCCGGCGAGAAACCATCGTACGCCTGATTCAACTTTTGATTATGTTCCAACGAGTGCGATTCCGTTCTGATTATCCAATTCTTAGCCGTCTGATGGAAACACCAATGAGGAAGCTGAATCGCTAAATGAAAAGTAACCATTTCATCTCTTTCATACAAATTGATTTTTCTATGTTGTTTCTCTATTCACTGATTACAAAGATGCAATTTCATTAATGGGGAAGCTTTAATTACTGATTCTCTATGTTTCTTCTGGATTAAACTTGATTAGCCTAAGGGTTCGTCTGAGTAGTTGATATCTAAAGTCTAAAAAAGAAAAAAAAAAGGGTTTTTTATCTGCTTATGAATGTGATCTTCTTCAAATGATTTCTTGTCTGTTTCTCTTCATAAACAAAGTTCCAAGTCCTTTCAATGTTTCTTTCATACAGGCACAAGGTAACAGAAATGACTGGAAGTGAAACATTGTCTAACAATGGTGAAGATGATCCAGATGACAAAAAAGTACTCCATTACCATCAAGATCAGGTACTTGACTTTATCCTTTACATTAATGGTATTACACAATCTTTTATAAAACGTCAGACTATGTTGGATGTTTGCTGTTTTAGCGGAGGACGAGTTTGATATCGACTGTGGTGGTGCAGTCTCCTTCATCTAGCGATGCTCCCTCTAGAAAAAGCATTGACCTTGGCAATGGAAGCGACCTCATATACATTCAGAGGTTTCTTCCCTTTCAACAGTCATGGACTTTGTTTGATTATCTCGACAAGCATATTCCTTGGACCAGACCCACTATCCGTGTCTTTGGTCGATCTTGTCTTCAGGTTTTCACACTTATTCTCCATGTTATCATTTTTGGAATTCATATGAACCATTGAAGCTTAAAACTGTGTTTCCTTGTGGGTTGAATGGTGTATTGTGCAAAGTTAGGAACAAACATTGCCATGGCCATTTTTATGCTTAGATTCAACTTGTGTGTGAGAGAATCGATTATTTTATAACTTGAATATATGGCCCTCTAATCCATATGCATTTGCCATTTGTAGCCAAGAGATACTTGTTATGTTGCAAGTAGCGGACTGAATGCGCTGGTGTACAGTGGATATCGACCTGATGCCTATTCTTGGGACGATTTTCCACCTCTCAAGGACATTTTAGATGCTGTAAGATTGAAACCCCTGTGATCTGTCCCCTATGTTATAGTGGGTGTTCGAACTAAATGTTTCTATTTGGTCTTGTCAGATTTACAAAGCACTACCTGGAAGCCAATTTAACAGCTTGTTGTTAAATAGGTACAAAGGTGCCAATGACTATGTAGCTTGGCATGCAGATGATGAAAAGATTTATGGTCCAACTCCAGAAATAGCTTCAGTCTCGTTTGGATGTGAACGTGATTTTGTGTTGAAGAAAAAGAAACAAGAAGAATTTTCCCAAGGTAATGGACATTTTGATTCAAGTCTTTAAATCAATTTTATTTCTCCAAAATCATGGACAGACTTCGTTTGCTGTGAACCTGCAGAGAGAACAAAAGATGATGATGGAGCCTCGAGGAAAAGGTTAAAGAAAAGCAACAGAGAGGATCAACAAAGTTTGACATTGAAGCATGGATCGTTGCTGGTAATGAGAGGATACACTCAAAGGGATTGGCTTCATTCTGTGCCAAAGCGTGCAAAAGCAGAGGGTACTCGTATCAACCTCACCTTTAGGCTTGTTTTGTAACCCGAGCACCATAGACTAGAAGGTGGCTTGATCTTGACTTGGATTCTCTTCTTAATTCTATCTAAACACTTATTGATGTAGACATTTTCAAGAAGCTGTATTATAAACTGAACGTGAAGATTGATTAGGAAGAGTGACAAAGTCTTTAGTTATCTTCTCTGTGTTTGTGCACACATTATCTATGTTGCATAAAAACTCCAAACCAAATTCTAATTTCTATCAATATCATATTAACACAATTAGTTGGAGTCTGGTAAGATTAAATCACAGGGTTGAATGGAGATGTATATTTAATCAAGTGGTTAAATTTATCCCTTTTTTCCATATTTCGATTTCAGAAATTTAGCTGGATTGCTATTTTTTGGATTGCTTTTGATGTCAAAAATTGTTTCGAAAATAATTTAAAGATAGACACTAACAGAAAAAGAAGGAAAATTAAAAAGAGAAATGAAAAGCAACGGTCCACTAAATTTTTAAAAATTAAAATAAATTGGTTGACAGAACATAAAGGCAATAAATAGAAAAAATACCTAACTCTGTAGCACTGGTATTTGATGGTAAAATCTCCTCTGCATTTTTGTTTCCATTTGCTTATACTATTCTTTTATTAAAAGATCTTTTCAACGTTTATACATCCAACACATTATCAAGAGGTCATTTTTTACATTGTGTTCTACAACACAATGAATAAACTCGATAAATATCAAATTGGATTCACTATTATCATTGCGTAAGCAAATCTAAACTCATACTGTGTACAAGTACTTGACACTACATTACTCTTGTAAGAGATTTTATTGTACAATTTAAGAAGATAATCAATGAATCTTTTTACTCGAAGAAGGAATAATATATGTCAAGAGACACTGAACCTTCAAAATCCGGCTAGTATCACACTTGAAGAACATAATTTTATGGTGGTTTTCATTCTTTTGCTCTATGCCTTCAATGTCAAATGAAGTATTGAGGCTTGGTTCAGAAACTAGTGATCATTGAATTCCATGTCGCTAACTCTTATTCTGCATCACATTAAAGACTTTCCTTGCGTCCTGCAAACTTCACATTTGTTATACATATCAATCAATGTGGTTCTATGGAAACAATCAATCGGGAAACTTCCACATTTATAACTAATGCTGCAATATTAACCCAAATTAACCCAAAGTAGGATCTAATTAAGAATCAAATGACCAATTTAATATCGCTCATTAAATAAATAATCAAAATTGAACCATTGATTCTCTTTGTTGCTAAATTTAATGTCGAGCATTAAACAAAGAGGCAAAATTAAAAATTTAAAACTACAAAAACTCTCAACTTTACAAGCAAATAACTCATTTTCAATAAAACACACAAGACAATCACTTGATTTAGGTTTTCAATTCGATTGCATATAACTGTTTTCACAAGTTTCATTGTAGAAAAACATCTCTCAGCATCATTTGTAGAAGGATGAATTATTTATTAAAGATAAGAAGTTAATAACCTCTAGAGAGCCGAGATCTACACGTTCATAGACGTATTGTTGATCGGGCTTAAAGTGTTTTGCTCTACTTTGAAAGGTATCGTTAGGTGTAAAATAGTGTTGGTATAAAATCCGATACATGATACTCGAATCACAAAAAATTCGAAATAAAAATACTAGAATAAATCCTAAATCAGTGGAGTTGAAAATCCAAAATCCAAAAAATCTGGGACCGTACTTCAGTGGATACCCGAATGCCTATATGTAAATTTGAACCAAATCTAAAGCTTGTCAAGATGTCCATAGGTTTTTAGTTTTTGTTTGGATAATTTTCAAATATTTGAGGTAATTTTTAGAAAATTTTAAGTAGTTTATGAATATGTCTATCAAATTTGGGGTATTCAGTTATTTTTAATTTTAAAATTATTACTTAAATCTACCTTAAACTGATCATAATCGAACAAGTTCGCAAGTGGCCTTTTAGTCTAGTGGCAAACCATAATCCACAAAATACATGCGTACTTGCACATCTAGGATTGAGTTCCACCACCTACATTATATAAGAATTTGGCTAATGGATCGGCCAGTTGTGGCCCAGTGTTGACAAAAAAAAAACCAACTCCAAACTTGACATCGTGCAAACTAAGCAAAAGTAAGGAATGTAAGTCTGTGGAGAACACCATGAATTGTTTGGGTATTATCACCTCTAGCTAAGCTCTTTCTCCCTTTCGGTTCTTGAACTCATTGCTTATGATGCATTTTCTTAATTGTATGGTGCCTGATTGGCTTAGTGATGTGATTAACATGGAGAAATGATGTATTGTTTGCAGTAATGCTAATGAAAAGCATTTTTGACGGAAAAAACGAAGAAGATAAATTACTTATTCGAACTTAATCATGAAAAGATTAGGAGAAATCAAAGAAAAAGATTTTATTTTGATATACGATTTACAATGAAGAGACTAGTTTCATTGGTTACATGAACTTGAAGGAACGAACAAAGCACAGACAGAGAGTTTTTATTGAATTGGATATATAAGTTTACAACATCATAAACAATCAAAACACACATTTGTGTGTCCAAACCATTACACAGAGACAGTGGAACGCAGTGGCTTGAGGGCTTCAGTGATCTTCTCAACTGCGGCTCGTAGAACGTCCATAGATGTGGCGTAAGATATTCTAATACAACTATCATCTCCAAAAGCATCACCAGGAACCATTGCAACCTATTAGAAACAAACACAGAACCAAACATGTTTAATTCAAAACAATTCCAAATCTCTCTTAAGGCTTAAGTTCAAGAGCTCTTCTGTGCATCTTAAGGGTAAAGAAGAGAGAGCTTTGTGTACCTGAAACTTGTCAAGAAAGTATAAAGCTAGAGACGATGAGTCATTGATCAAACCAAAACCTTTAACTTCTGATCCGTAGTAAGCACTGAAGTCAACAAAGAGATAAAAAGCTCCCTGAAAGTAACCAATGCCAGCAATCAATAACTACAAAGAAGAAGAAGAAGCTAGCTAGTTTTAGCTTCAAAGATAGGAGGAGAAGTACCTGAGGTTCAGAGATCTTAACACCTTTGATTTCATTGAAGCTTTTAACCAAGAAATCTCGTCTCTCTCTATATGATTTAACCATTTCTGCAACTGTTTCTCCTCCAGCTTTTCCTAAACCAAGTGCAGCAACACCTGCTTTTTGAGCAATGCTACTAGCTCCAGAAGTAACCTTTAAAAGAAACCCAAAACCAGTTTTCATCTCATGATCACGACCTATTCCAAACACCGAGATTGGGAGGGATACAGGTTTTAATATATAGATACCTGGCCTTGTAATTTACTGCAAGCTGCTACTATAGGTTTAGGACCAGCTAGATATCCAAGCCTCCAACCCGTCATTGCGAAAGCCTTTACATGTCAAACAATCAGCAATGAATTGGATGGGTCGACATTAGAAGCAACTCAATGGTAAAACCATTACCTTTGAGAAACCGTTTATTGTCAAAGTTCTTTCATACATGCCTGGCAAAGAAGCAAAGCTAGTGTGTTTTGCTGGTGCAAAAATAATGTGTTCATATGTTTCATCAGAAAGCACCTATAAAAGAAAAGTAAGAAACAGAGACAGTTTAGTTTTAAAAGGAACAAAATGAAAAAGATTGAGTTCTGTTTTAATGCTATATACCATAAGCCGTGGATGCTTAGCAACGATCCTCGCAATCTCTTCAAGCAAACTCCTGGGGTAAACCGATCCAGTAGGGTTGGAAGGAGAACAGAGAATAAGAAGTCTAGATTTCTCGGTTATTCTAGACTCGAGATCCTTTGGATCCAATAAGAAGTTATCAGAAATCTTGGTAGGAATAATCACAGGTGTTGCATCAGCCAATCTCGCCTGTTCTGTGTAACTAACCCAATATGGTGCAGGAATTATAACCTACAAAATACAGTACACTGTTATTATTAGATCATATACAACGAAACATTACAACAAGCTCGAAAGAACGATTTGTTATAGTTACTTCATCACCAGGAGAACAAACTGCAAGCACTGCTTGTAAGAGACTTTGTTTAGCTCCATTGCTAACCAAGATTTGATCCGGCGCATAAGACAATCCATTTTCCTCTAGAAAAACCAAATACACATTTTAATTCGGTTTCGAAATAACTGAATTACAAAGAAAAAGTATTTCTTTTACCTTTTAACTTGCGACATATAGCTTCTCTGAGTTCCTTAATACCTGCATTTAACGTATACCTAGTGAAACCATCTTGAATCGCATTGATCCCAGCCTATACGAAACAAATGATTCAAAACAAACCAGAGAGAACGACATAAACTGCAAAACCACTTAAAGAAATGTATTAACCTCAGATACGATTTTAGGAGTATCAAAATCAGATTCTCCTGAAGCTAGTCTGATAACTGGAACACCAGATTGCACAAGAGTGGTTGCTAGATCGGTAATAACCATAGTCTTGGAAGGTTTTAAAGATTGAACTCGCAGGCTAAGTGACATATTTACTGATGATGATGAGAGAGTCTCTGCATCATTTGGTTTAGCAATGGCACAGATTCTAGATGATAACTTCCCTGACTTACAGAACCTAAAACGTCGTAGACCCAAGATCTAAATCAACTACATTGAATCTAATTATCTATGAAAACAGAAATTCAAATTCAAAGTTTTCAGATAAAAACTATGAGAAGAAGACTAGCCAAAGATGATCAGATAAAAACTCACGATTGGGAGAGACGAAGGGGTTGGGATTGAATTGACCCAATTGGCTTCTTCGAATCTTGGTATGGTTCTGCTCTGAAGGCGGCGAAAATGACAGCTGCGGAGGCTTGATTGGCCATTGGAGAAGGTGGGTTGGTGAGAGGAGAGATAAAGACACGAACTTTATGGAGGATTTTGTAATTGAGAGAGGCTGAGAGAAGGTGGGAGGAGTTGGTAAGGGCAAAATTATGAAGTTAAGAAATTGAGAATAAACAAAATGTTTAAAATTATTGAATTTATATTTGGTAGAAAAGATTCAGCCACCATCCCTTATGAATCTCCCAGTCGCCGGCGGCTGGTGATGTCACCGGGGAAGATCAAAAGCATTTTTAATTTTGGTTTGATTTATCAACTCAGATACTTGTAATTACTAATTATCAATGAATTCGTTTGGTGTAGTTTAAAAGTTTTGCTTTAGTTAAATTTGTTTCAAATCTAGTTTTAACATTTCGGTTTAATTCTCTTTAATTCTTCGGTTACCGTTTGTTCTTTTCATTCACCCAGAAAGAAAAAGGTGAATCAGAGCTATGGAGGAGAGAATTATGCCGTCCAATGATTTCACCGCCGCTAATCGCTTTAACCAGGTGCGTTTTCCGGCGAGAAACCATCGTAAGCCTGATTCAATTTTTGATTATGTTCCAACGAGTGCGATTCCGTTCTGATTATCCAATTCTCAGCCGTCTGATGGAAACACCAATGAGGAAGCTGAATCGCTAAATGAAAAGTAACCATTTCATCTCTTTCATACAAACTGAATTTTCTATGTTGTTTCTGTATTCACTGATTAGAAAGAAGCAATTTCATTAATGAGGAAGCTTTAATTACTGATTCTCTATGTTTCTTCTGGATTAAACTTGATAACCCTAAGTTAAGGGTTCGTCTGAGTAGTTGATATCTAAAGTCTAAAAAAGTAAAAAAATGAGGTTTTAATCTGCTTATGAATGTGATCTTCTTCAAATGGTTTCTTGTCTGTTTCTCTTCATAAACAAAGTTCCAAGTCCTTTCAATGTTTCTTTCATACAGGCACAAGGTAAAAGAAATGACTGGAAGTGAAACATTGTCTAACAATGGTGAAGATGATTCAGATGACAAAATGTACTCCATTACCATCAAGGTCAGGTACTTGACTTTATCCTTTACATTAATGGTATTACACAATCTTTTATAAAACGTCTGATTATGTTGGATGTTTGCTGTTTTAGCGGAGGACGAGTTTGATATCGACTGTGGTGGTGCAGTCTCCTTCATCTAGCGATGCTCCCTCTAGAAAAAGCATTGACCTTGGCAATGGAAGCGACCTCATATACATTCAGAGGTTTCTTCCCTTTCAACAGTCTTGGACTTTGTTTGATTATCTCAACAAGCATATTCCTTGGACCAGACCCACTATCCGTGTCTTTGGTCGATCTTGTCTTCAGGTTTTCACACTTATTCTCCATGCTATCATTTTTGGAATTCATATGAACCATTGAAGCTTAAAACTGTGTTTCCTTGTGGGTTGAATGGGGTATTGTGCAAAGTTAGGAACAAACATTGTCATGGCCATTTTTATGCTTAGATTTAACTTGTGTGTGAGAGAATCGGTTAATTTAATTATTTTATAACTTGAATAATATGGCCCTCTAATCCATATGCATTTGCCATTTGTAGCCAAGAGATACTTGTTATGTTGCAAGTAGCGGACTGAATGCGCTGGTGTACAGTGGATATCGACCTGATGCCTATTCTTGGGACGATTTTCCACCTCTCAAGGACATTTTAGATGCCGTAAGATTGTAACCCCTGTGATCTGTCCCCTATGTTAGAGTGGATGTTCGAACTAAATGTTTCTATTTGCTCTTGTCAGATTTACAAAGCACTACCTGGAAGCCAATTTAACAGCTTGTTGTTAAATAGGTACAAAGGTGCCAATGACTATGTAGCTTGGCATGCAGATGATGAAAAGATTTATGGTCCAACTCCAGAAATAGCTTCAGTCTCGTTTGGATGTGAACGTGATTTTCTGCTGAAGAAAAAGAAACAAGAAGAATCTTCCCAAGGTAATGGACATTTTGAGTCAAGTCTTTAAATCAATTTTATTTCTGCAAAATCATGAAAAGACTTCGTTTGCTGTGAACCTGCAGAGAGAACAAAAGATGATGGTGGAGCCTCGAGGAAAAGGTTAAAGAAAAGCAACAGAGAGGATCAACAAAGTTTGACATTGAAGCATGGATCGTTGCTGGTAATGAGAGGATACACTCAAAGGGATTGGCTTCATTCTGTGCCAAAGCGTGCAAAAGCAGAGGGTACTCGTATCAACCTCACCTTTAGGCTTGTTTTGTAACCCAAGCACCATAGACTAGAAGGTGGGCTTGATCTTGACTTGGCTTCTCTTCTTAATTCTATCTAAACACTTATTGATGTAGACATTTTCAAGAAGCTGTATTATAAACTGACGTGAAGATTGATTAGGAAGAGTGACAAAGTCTTTAGTTATCTTCTCTGCGTTCGTGCACACATAACCTATGTTGCATAAAAACTCCAAACCAAACCAATCCATAACCAAATTCTAATTTCTACCATATCATATTAACACGATTAGTTAGAGTCTGGTAGATTAAATTACAGGGTTGAATGGAGATGTATATTTAATCAAGTGGTTACATTCATCGCGACTTGTTTTTTCACTAAAATTTGATTTCAGAAAGTTTGCGTAATCCCGTGTGCTATTTGTTGGATTGCTTTTGATGTCAAAAATTGTTTCAAAAGTAATTTCAAGATAGACACTAACAGAAAAAAAAAGAAGGAAAAAAAAAAGGAGTAAAATGAAAAGCAACGGTCCACTAAAATTTTAAAAATTAAAATAAATTGATTGACAGAACATAAAGGCAATAAATAGAAAAAATATCTGTAGCGATTTTGTCAGTTTAGAATTTTGTATCCTTTTGATAAAAGATGGTTAATGAGAGAGTTATGGAGGAGAAAACAATGGCGTCGAGGAATCCGCATCATTCAACAGCTGATCTTCTTACTTGGTCTGAGATTCGTCTTCCTGACTATTCCTCTGCCGCTAATCGCTCTAACCAGGTTTGTTTTCCGGCGAGAAACTCAATGTTCGTCTGATTTCGGTATTTGATTATGTAACAAACGCATGTTAATTTCGTTCTGATTATCCATTTTTAGCCTTCTGATGGAATGAGCGAAGTACTTAGTGGCTGTCGAATCACCAGCGCCGAAGCTAAATCGCTTAATAAGAAGTAACGATTTCAATCTCTTTCTCTGCGAATTGAATTCTATGTTTCTTCTGGATTGCGTTAAGTTTTGTGAGATTTTGTGATTATTTTACTGGTGAAATTGTTTGTTCATGTTAGAACTCGATTTGTGTGTAGGATTTCGTTTGATAAATTCTCTATAGAAAATGACAGATTTTTTCTCAGTATTTCATATAGGAAGAATTGTTCTGGCCACAAAATGAAAGAGATGAATGGTAGTGACATATTCTCTGATAATGGTAAAGAAGATCCTAATCACCAGACAAGAATCCATTACCATCAAGATCAGGTATTTGTTTCATTCTCATCCGTTGTATTCGATAAATGATTTCAGTTGATCATGGTGATGATATTCCAAGCAATGGTTTCTGATTTTGCAGCAAAGTCAGATATCTTTCAGCAACGAAGATAATGTGACTCCAAAGAAACCAACCACTCTAAGTTCAGCTGCAAAGCAAAAGGAGTTGAGCAGGTCTGTACTAACTGAAGCTGATTCAATGAGCAAGAAGAAGCAGAACACAAATGCTAAGACCAAAGCAATGAATGGTCATGACATATTTGCCTCTCCTGAAATCCAACCACGCCGCTTGTTGGCTGCAAATAGGAACATTGAGGAATCTGAACCGAGGAACACCAAAACCGAAGCAATGAGTGGTCATGATATCACTGCATCTCCTGAATTCCAACCTCGCAACTTGTTGGCTACAACACAACAAGAAGTGAAAGGAACTAGGAACGTGGAAGAATCTACAGCACCGAGGAACTCGCATGCATTGGTTAAAGCATCTAATGCAAATACTGTTTTTTTACATCATGATGATATTATAATGGCAGAGAAAAACTGACTTGTTTTCAAATTTTCTTTCAGCAGAAGCAAAGCGGTAGTAACAGACTGTTTAGTGAAGAACATGCTGTGAAGTCATCAAGAAAGATACATAACCAGAAGGTTCAAGAGCTCACAAGCAATGGTATCTTTAGATGTGATAAAATCCAACCTGGTTATTCAGAGAAGATGCAAAGCTCAGCTAAAAAGCGAGAGATGAGAGGACACAATATATTTGCTGATGGATTGTCTGAGTATCGAGATTACTACGGTGGTTCGAGGAGACCTCCAGGTGGTGAGAGCAGCATTTCATTATCGTAAATGAGTCTTAATAATCGTGTTAATACACTCTTAATATGTTCATGTTTAGGTTCTCTTAGTATTTTGTTTTTTTGATGTTGTTTGTGGTCTTTTTGTTTGCGTATGTTTCTTATTCATAATAGAGAACTTCAACACGTACTTGTGTGTTATCTTCTTTGTTTTGCTCTTTATTTTATTGATAGAGAAGACAGAGAGGCAACAAAAAAGTTTCAGGAGGCGCATAGTAAGATATAAACATGGGCATTATGTCCAGTTTCAAAAGAACCAAGCCAAACCGAACCAAAATAGATGGTTTAATCTAGTTCCACATACCAAAAATTACTCGAACCTGTATATTTATTATGGTTCTGGGTTCAATTAGTATCTCAATGTATCCTATACTCTATTGCATCGTCCAGTTATCAAAAATATAGAAAGGGTAAAACTGACTTTTCATAAGCCGTCCTCATCGTCGTGCTTGGCGGTTTCTTTCACTTTCCAAATATAGCCACTTCTTCTTCCAGCTTCTCTTCTCTTCTGGGATCTTAAGTTGAAAAAGAAGGAAGAAATGGCGTCAGTTTCACCATTGGCGAAATATAAATTAGTGTTTTTAGGAGATCAATCTGTTGGAAAAACAAGTATCATTACTCGTTTCATGTATGATAAGTTTGATACAACCTATCAGGTAATATCTTAAATCCACCGATCATTGATTGTTTGTATTCAATTTGATCGATTTTCTGAGTTCTTTGAATTGAATTTATGAAAACCACATTTTGAGAGGCTTGATTGTTTCTTATTTCTTGATCACACGATTCATCAATCAACAATAAAATCATATTACGATCTCTCAGGAGACCGAATGAGATCGAAAATCGGAGATTCATGATCAACATAACTTCGATTTTTATGAGTGAATGTATATTTTTTTGTCTGGAAATATGTTTTTGGTCAAGTGGTTAAATGTCAGACTCTATAGTTTTCTATTGGAGTTTGACTCTAGAAATAGTGTAATTTTATGTTATATTTTCTGGATTTTCCACTGGAATGTGAAGAGACTCACGTAACCATGATATTGTTACGGGGTTTTAGAGTTTGAAATTGAGTTTTGTCAATATAATTGCCGACAAAACACATTTTGTTAATTATGAAATATAAAGATTAGAAATTACAATGTTAAAAATTTGATTCATTTGCAGGCTACAATTGGAATAGATTTCTTATCGAAAACAATGTACCTTGAAGATCGAACTGTTCGTTTGCAGCTTTGGTAAGAAATGCACTGAATACTAATAGCTTACTTGATTAGATTTAATCACAAATCTCTGAGAATTCTCTGTCTTTTAGGGATACTGCAGGACAAGAAAGATTCAGAAGTTTAATTCCAAGTTACATCAGAGATTCATCTGTTGCTGTAGTTGTTTATGATGTATCTAATAGACTCTCATTTCTCAACACATCTAAGTGGATTGAAGAAGTCAGAACTGAAAGAGCCGGTGATGTTATCATTGTTCTTGTTGGGAACAAGACAGATCTTGTCGAGAAAAGGTAAATATATTGTAAATCAGTCGATCTCAAGTTCAATTACAGTCAGGAACTAAGTTCTTGTTATTTGGTCAGACGAAAAAGAGAACATGTCTTATGCTTCATTAGAAAACCAAAACTAGTTGTCGGAAATTAGTTGGCATAATTAGTTGCAACTTAAAACGCGTTAGTCTTGAGTTCAAGTCTCGTCGAGACAAAGTAGATGTTGTTTGGCCAGACGAAGATGAATTTATATAGGCTTTATTAGAAAAACAAAATCAAACTAGTCTTGTTCTCCAAAAATTAGTTGGACTTCAGCTCAGAACCTCTAGTCGTGCTCCTCTTAAATTAGTTGGCTATATATCATTTATTATATATATTTTTTTGGTTAAAGAACAAAAACTTTATTCATTATTTCATTTGATAATAAGGTTCTTTTTTGTTTCTTATGTGAATGGAAATTTTGGTCAGGCAAGTCTCTATTGAAGAAGGAGATAGCAAAGGTCGTGAATATGGAGTTATCTTCATTGAGACAAGTGCTAAAGCAGGATTCAATATCAAGCCTTTGTTTCGCAAAATCGCTGCAGCATTACCAGGAATGGAATCATATTCAAAAACTAAAACTGAAGATATGGTTGATGTAAACCTTAAATCAACTTCGTATTCATCTCAAAGTGATAAACAAGGAGGAGGTTGTTCATGTTGATTATACAGAAGACAGAGAAAGAGATAAGTCTTTGGTTCGAACCAGAAGAACCTTTAGATTGTCCGGTTTAGAGCTCAAACTGGTTTCATTTGATACCATTGTATGTCTAAATACAAAAAAAAGTTGTGAATGAGAATTTTACCAAAACTCTTTACATGTGAGTGTAATTTTTCTTGACAATTGTGTTTTTCTTGTTCTGATAAACTGTACAAGTTCTAGATTTTTGACCATAATTTCCTTTGGTAAAAACCAAAACGATAAGGAAACCACAAGCCCGAAGAAGAACACAACTTATATATTAGGTTTAGCAGTATTATAATATCCTCACGCAATCCAACATAACTTTATGAAACATGAACTTCTGATTAAAAGTGATAATCTTTAGCTTCGGATAATGTTGCTTAATGTTGAATCATAGGCCTTAAGACATGAATACCTGAGACTGACTTTCTAACAAACTTACCACAATTTCAGGTTTCTCATTTCCAACAACTTCATTAATTTTTATTATTTTCAAAGACTATCACCAAAACTTATGAGTTTGGATTATAATTTATTTATCACTTTATATGTTTGGATCTTTTTGTAGATTTAATTACAAATGAGTGATGTGACTGCATCTAATTAATGTGTCTATAACTATAACTAGTAATAACTGTAATTATAACTATATAGTTAATGTATTAAAATAAACTATTACTATTATCTAAATAAAGTTAATTTATGTATTAATATATTTATATATATAGTTGTAAATTTTAAATATCATATCTTAATTATTATTAACTGTGCAACTTCTTTGAATCTAATTAGATTCAGAACAGGATAAGGTATTCTTAATTAAATATATATATATATATATATATATTTGTCAACAATTGGATTGACAAGATCCGATCTATAGCCTAAAACGCACCTCTATAATCCTTTTTAAGCTACCATAATACAGCAGGTAGAAATCGAACTCTGGTGCCAAGTCATTAGCTAGATCATCCTAACCATCAGACTGAGAAAAACTCAGTTTATTGAATAGATTAATTTCCCAATTTCATATTCATAAAAGTTACTTTATTATAGAGTAAAACAGAATAATGAGTTGGAGATGCTCTTGATAACTTCTTGTTATTTTTGGTCTAACACAATGTAAATAACTTCTTATTCTATGTTAACACATAAATATTTAAATCACTTAAATAATTTGCTTTACCAGAAACTTTTTGCATATAAATAACCTAACATAAATTTAATGAATAAGGTTGAAAATGATATATTTCATCATATACAAAACACTTATTCTATTTTAAGATTTAAATATTCAAATCACATAGATAATTTACTTTACTAAGAAGATTTTGCTAATAAATAGCATACCATAACTTTATTGGATAATGTTGAAAAATCATTTATTCCATTAGCTTTATTCTATTATATATAATAAAGATGCAATCTCATGACTAAGACTCTCTCTTCTTCTCCCAAAAAACATCTCTCTTCATATATATAATTTCATTTAGAAACATTTATTAGGTATATTCTTATGGGTCATCAATCAGAGCCAAAAAACATAAGCTATTTCACAAATCAATGTGGCTATTGCAAGAAGAAGATATCTCCAAACACTGATAACATCTACATGTATAAGTAAGTTCTTTTATCTTTCTTATATAAAGCTTTTCAACAAAAATCGACATTTTCTTATATAAAGATTAATCTTCGTGAAGATTTTGATTTGATATATTATTCATCTTAATTTAAAATTTTGATGGTAGTTTAGTTTGGTTTGCAATTTTAGATGAAAAGTAAAACTGCAAGAAATGACAATGTGATATTTCTTTTGCAGAAAATCATTTTGTTTTTTTATAATCATTTAATTTAATTATGCAACTCTAATTGATTAAATTTTGTGTTGTTTTATTCTGCTAATATAGTGATACTCCCTTCTGTAGAGAAGAATGTAGAGAAAAACAACAAGAGGCTGACAAAGAGAAAAAGAAATGACAGAAGATGAATTGGAAAATAAAACACCATAATTGTTTTTATGTATCCAATTGTAATAGTTAATAGTTGTCATTGTTAATTAATGCCAAACCCATCATATATTATTTGTATTTTAAAGATAATATGTGGTGAAATTTTCTTGACATATATGTACCAAATTTCTATGTGGTAATAAAAGTAATAAATCTTCAAGAAATATTTTTTGGATTTTTCCTAGATTTTTTTCTACTTATTTCCTCTTTCACTATCATTTCATCTAATGTACATAGAATATTACAACTCTAATATGGAATAGTCTGAATGTTACATTATTATAGTCAACTAAGAGATTAATCTATGCCCACATGTTGAGAGATAAATTATCTTATCAATTCATAGTTACAATAAAAGAAAAATAAACTTATACAAAAAATCACCAAATATTTAAATATCTCTTATAAAACCTATGATTTTGTTGAATACTTATGACAATGCATAAATTAATTTTAACTTTCATTATCATATAAATGTTTTTGAATGATATTCATTAAACGATTAGAAATGACTATAATAATATATTTAAATTTTGAAACATATATTTAAATAGTAAAATAGATAAATATGAGTAACATTTTTTTTTGTAACTGGCCGACCCAATAACCAAATTCAAAATGTAGACAATGAAACTCGATCTCTGGATGTACAAGTATACATGTTTTTAGTAGACTTATCATCTACTACTAGATTAGAGTAATAGTTAAATTTGCAAAAACAAAAAAATAATATTCAGAAAATAAAATATTTAATTAAAATTGCAACAAAAGAAACACCAATTCATCTATTTTTGAGCATCCAAAATAATTAATGTCTTTTTACCATCAATTTTTTTCCCAATAATTATGATGATAATCTCCCATACATGACATAAATTCTAAACAATATTACTTTGATTATGTGATTCTTTAAAATGGGACTCGAGTAAAAAGATTGCATCTATGAATATATAACCACTTCATAAAAACATTTTCCTCTTTTTTTGTTATCCATCGAATCAACCAAACTAATTAAAGCTCAAATCTTATCACGAAAATCAACTCGATTAGCTAGAATCAAATTTCATCATAAAAACTGCAGAATTAAACATTTTACCAAAATCATTTATCTAGTTAATATGTTTATTTGCGTAAATAAAGTTTAATTATTTATATACTTTTATGATTTTTTTCTGTAAGAAAAACCAACTCGTACGTATGCTTTCATAAACTAGTGGTAAAACCTGTAAATCTGTTAGATGAAATCTAGCATTCAATTGTAACTTATTGCATGCAATAGAAAACGCCACATTGTATACCATTTCTACGTAGAAGAATTCGGGTAAAATGTCACATTTTAACTAGAAAATGTGGCATATTCACCCAAAAAAATCTTCAAATTTTTCATACTTATAAAAAGTGAGTTGACTGAATTATTTTAGGGTATTTTAAACCCAAAAAGCCAATTTTAATGATTTTTTCCCCATTATTTATTTTATCTTCAACTTTCTTGCATTTGTTTTGTGTACAATTTCTTACATTGTTTTAAATGATATGTTGGTCAGTTACATCTGCAACCTTAAGCTTCTCTTATTTACATTTCATTTTAGTGCTATAAATTATGAAATTGGCTTTTATATATCGTATTTTCTGAACTTTTTAATATATAGTAGCAATTCTTTAAATTAATAATGTTGATACTGTGAATTTTTAATCAGTGATCTACTAATTGAATCAAAAACTTAATATACAATTTAATTTGTATTAATTTATTACAGCTATTAATATATAAGATAATAATTATAAAATTTTTATTGTGGCGTCAAAAAAAATCGTCAAAGTTTCAATTAAGAGTTGGTTTTGTTCTCTTCGATTTAGTTTCATATTCTTCATCTTTGAGGTACATTTATTATCATAGGAGGTCTTTCATCTGTTTGAGTTTGTGATGTTTGGCGGTGTTTTCGGTTCTTCGGGTTTGGGGTAGCATATTTTTGATTTTCTTTTCGTATAATCTTAACTATGTCCTATCCAAACTCGTTTTATTTTTAAGAAAAGTTATACTTGTTTATGCTATAGTTTTCGAGGATATGTTTGTGTTCTATTGCCTTTATATGTCACTCTAGCTATTAACATAAGTGTTTAAAGTGGAAAAAAAATAAAATAAAAAAGATTTAGCTCTAGTTTTTTTTAAAAAGATAACAGTAAAATTAGAAAATCATATAAAGGAGAAGAATATTTGTGCATGTGATAAAATTACCCAAGAGATAGAATAAATGAATATGACAGAGAACAAAAAAAATCTGATTATAATAATATAATTAATTAAATTAAAAAGAAAAAAGGCAGAGTCCCGGAACTTGCTTCAGAGGAATTTTGACTAACAAAGAAATTCAATTACGACGGCCATTTTTTTCCTTCACCGTACGGATTTCTCTCTCTATCTCTTTCTTTCTCACTACCTCAGATGCTTCCTTCTTCAATCCTATCTTCTGTTTCTTTGATTTTGATTTGATTCCTCTGTTTCTCTCTAATACTTAACGAAGAAGAAGACTCACAAAAAGCTTTCACCTTTACGCTTTCACTTTTCTTTTGTTTTTTTTAATATTTTTTTCAGTTTTTTGATGTTTGCTTTGAGGCTTTGAGATCGGAGAAAGGAAATCTATGGCGGAAGCAAGAAGATTTAGCCCTGTTACTGAATTAGGTGAAGTGAGACTTTTGTTTATTTGGTATATATTTGTTTGTTGGGTCAAATCTTAATCTGATCTATTGGTGTCACTCATAGTCATCAATCATCAAAGTTTCATTTTTTGTGTGTGTGGAATCTATTCGAAAAAGGTTTTCTTTTGGCTTATCCGTTATTGGTCTGGGTGATGATTTGCTCTTACGAAAGCATATTTTTGTCTGAATATTCATTTTTTGTAAAGGTTGTGTTTTTCCCTTTTGATTTGTGTAATTAAGTTCATCACTTACTTATTAGTTTACTTATAATTTTTCAATTAAGTTGAAATTGAATCTACTCTAAATCTTGGTTTGGTCTTGATCATCATTTAAATTGTTTAGTTTTACTTCGTTTACTCTTAATTTTTTATGCATAATAAGTTAGACAAAGTCTTGCTGAGTTTCAGTCCCTTGTGTTGGTTATACGATTAATTAGCTGGTTCTGGATAAGAAGTTGACTTTTGGTTACTAGATCTGAAGCTACTGAAGTGTATCATAGACTCCCTTTGATTATATCCTTTAAAGCTTTGTTGATGATTGATGAAGTAAATGTACTCAATTTGTTTGTCTGCTGATTGCAATACTTTTGTACACAGATGTTGGTCAGATACTCACAGAAGCACGACATCGATGGCTTCGTCCTCCTGAAATCTGTGAAATTTTACAGAATTATCAAAGATTTCAAATTTCTACGGAGCCACCTACCAGACCAGCAAGTAAGGTTTTTCTCATGTAAACATTCAGAGTAGAATGAATCTCAATTGTTCTAAGAATGAATATCTGTTTCATTTCAGGTGGGTCGGTATTTATGTTTGATAGAAAAGTGCTCAGATACTTCAGGAAAGATGGTCACAATTGGAGGAAGAAAAAAGATGGAAAGACAGTCAAAGAAGCTCATGAGAGGTTGAAGGTAAATTTTTGATTAGAATAACTAAAAGAGAAGCACCATGTGATTCTTTGATCCAATATGATCGATATATCAATCTCATCAAGATGTTGGTAGGTGCCTGACAGTGGTTTCTCTTGCTTGTATATGTCCGTGCAGGCGGGAAGCGTTGATGTTCTACACTGTTACTATGCGCATGGACAAGAAGATGAGAACTTTCAAAGAAGAAGTTATTGGTTGCTTCAAGAGTAAGCTTATTAGAACATTATAGCTTCAACAACATTTTCTTGTGATCTTGATCTATTATGATCCATTCCCTCTCTCTTTCTCATCGTATTTTTAATTCAATATGAAGTATATTACTGAAAAGCTAATATATCTACAAAATCGATGGGAACACAACTTACTTTTTTCTGTTGATGACAATCTTTATTGCAGAGAGCTTTCCCACATAGTTTTTGTCCATTATCTTGAAGTGAAGGTATGACCCTACCCTCTTATTTGTTTATTTCTCTGTTTTTGTTGTTTCCGTTTCAAGGATGTTGACACCTTTGGAGTGAAATTTTTAAATGAATCAGGGTAGCAGGGTTTCTACATCTTTTAACCGGATGCAAAGGACTGAAGATGCTTCTCGGTCTCCTCAAGAAAGTGGGGAAGCCATGACCAGTGGACATGATAGTTATGCTTCTTGCGGTTTCAATCAAAATAATCATAGCAGTTATTCACCAACTACTGACTCAGCAAGTGTTAATGGTTTTCACACTCCAGAACTTGAAGATGCTGAATCAGGTGCTTCTTTCATACATGATGTCACATCTACATATTGAGGATTAGTTACGTTGTTAGTCTATTATCTTATGCATTGGACATATATTATTCTGCAGGATACAATCAGTATGGGAGTTCCATTGTTTACTCTCCTCAAGAACTTCAGCATCCCGCAACTGGAAGAAGCCTTACTGGTTTTGATTCTTACTACCAAATGTCTTTGATGCGTAAGTTTTTTATGTTCTTTTTTCTATCCAGTAAAGGCATAACTTCCAGTAATTATTGTCTGATACTATATTTGCTTTTCTAGCAGCCAAGGATAGTTATCAGAAAGAGCTTCACACAATCCCCGTAACAGATTCCTCCGTTGGGGTAGACACAAACAGAACTATCAACAGTTCTGGAGTAACAAATGGATTAAGAAACAGAAGATCCATTGATTCCCAAACTTGGGAAGAGATTCTGGGAAATTGTGGTGCAGGAGGTGAAGGCTTACCTTTGCAGCCTAACAGTGAGCATGAAGTGCTGGACCAAATACTCGAAGGCGCTTTTACTATGCAAGATTTTGCAAGTCTACAAGAGTCCATAGTCAAAAGCAAGGTATGCACAATTTTGATTGTATGTGGCTCAATTTCTGTGTTACTCTTGCTCAGTTGTATTACTGAATGTTGAGTATGTTCTATGCTCGTTTGAAAGGCTATGTATTCATTACGTATCTGACTTTTATTTTCTTCAAACGTCTACAGAATCAGGAATTAAATTCAGGATTAACACCTGATCACACCGAATGGTTCCAAGGACAAGGTTTTTACAGCACTCAGCGTGTTTTAGTAAAAGGTTGGAATTTAGTTCTCCTTAAACGCTAACCTTTGAAGTTTTGTACCAGGTGCAGATATGGAGCTAAATGCTATAAGCAATCTAGCCGCGAATGAAAAAGCTCCATATCTATCTACAATGAAACAGCATCTCTTAGATGGTGCATTGGGCAAAGAAGGTTTGAAAAAGATGGACAGTTTCAATCGCTGGATGAGCAAAGAACTTGGAGATGTTGGTGTTATTGCTGATGCAAATGAGTCCTTCACTCAATCAAGTTCGAGGACTTACTGGGAAGAAGTTGAGGGTGAGGATGGGTCCAGTGGTCATAACTCTAGAAGGGACTTGGATGGATATGTTATGAGTCCTTCCCTCTCAAAGGAACAGCTCTTTAGCATCGATGACTTTGCTCCAAGCTGGGCTTATGTGGGTTGTGAAGTGAATGTAAGCACTCTCAATCAATTGATTTTTCGGAGAGTCGTAAGATTAGTGTTGTGCTTATTTTCTTTTGTAATAATTTTAGGTTCTTGTCACTGGAAAATTCTTAAAGACTCGTGAGGAAGCTGAAATTAGCAAGTGGTCTTGCATGTTTGGGCAAACAGAAGTTCCAGCCGAAATAATAGCTAATGGTATTCTCCAATGTGTTGTTCCTATGCATGAGGCTGGAGTAGTTCCGTTTTATGTAACATGTTCCAACAGACTGGCATGCAGTGAAGTGCGTGAATTTGAGTATAAGGTTGTGGAGTTTCAAGCTCCTGATGGAGAAACAGATGATGAGTATACTATTGAATGTCTTCAGGCAAGATTTGTTCAATTGGTGTGCTCAAAATCTGAAAGTTCAAGCACTGTTTTACGGAATGACAGTGACTTGTCCCAAGTGAGCGAGAAGATTAGTTTAATGCTTTTCGAGAACGATGAGCAGTTGGATCACATGCTATCAAATGAAATTTCCCAAGAAAATATGAAGAACAACCTTATGCAGGAATTTCTGAAAGAAAGCTTACACTCTTGGCTTTTACAAAAGATAGCAGAAGGTGGAAAAGGTCCAAGTGTGTTAGATGAAGGTGGCCAAGGTGTTTTGCACTTTGCAGCTTCTCTTGGTTACAACTGGGCCTTAGAACCTACAATAATTGCTGGTGTAAGCGTTGATTTTCGCGATGTAAATGGTTGGACCGCACTTCATTGGGCAGCTTTCTTTGGCAGGTGAGTCAGTTAGTTCTACAAGTGTTTACCATTAAATCTTCTCTTTTCTTTGGTTGGGTATTTAAAACAATGGGTTTCTTCATGTCAGGGAGCGGATAATTGGTTCGCTCATTGCGCTTGGTGCGTCTCCTGGAGCTTTAACTGACCCGAATCCAGATTTCCCAACAGGAAGCACACCTTCTGATCTAGCCTATGCTAATGGTCATAAGGGAATTTCTGGTTACCTCTCAGAATATGCTTTAAGGGCCCATGTTTCTTTGCTCAGTCTAAATGACAAGAATGCAGAAGCAGCAGTTGAAGCTCCTAGCCCATCTAGCTCATCATTAACTGACTCACTGACTGCTGTACGTAATGCTACTCAGGCAGCAGCTCGGATTCATCAGGTTTTCAGGGCTCAGTCTTTCCAGAAGAAGCAACTAAAAGAATTTGGCGATAAAAAGCTTGGAATGTCAGAAGAGCGCGCTCTTTCAATGCTTGCTCCTAAAACACCCAAATCAGGACGGGGGCATAGTGATGATTCCGCCCAAGCTGCTGCGATCCGGATTCAGAACAAATTCCGCGGTTACAAGGGAAGAAAAGACTATTTGATTACCAGACAAAGAATCATTAGAATACAGGTATTTAACATTTTGATTAAACCAAAACAATGTTCTTGATTTGTTCAAGTTTCTGAAAGGCTTCAACTAACAATGGTGCAGGCTCATGTAAGAGGTTATCAAGTTAGAAGAAACTACAGGAAGATAGTTTGGTCAGTGGGGATATTGGAGAAGGTGATATTGCGTTGGAAACGTAAAGGAGCTGGTTTGCGTGGGTTTAAGTCAGAACAACTTAATGATAAGATGCAAGAAGGAACAGAAAAAGAAGAAGATGATGATTTCTTCAAACAAGGTAGAAAACAAACAGAAGAACGGCTACAAAAAGCTCTTGCAAGAGTTAAATCAATGGTGCAATACCCTGAAGCTAGAGATCAATACCGCAGATTACTCAATGTTGTCAACGATATCCAAGAAAGCAAGGTAAAATTTTGCACAAAACCTTTTTAGAATCAGCAAAAGTGAACCATCTTATTCTTAAATCTTTGGTTTTATAGGTTGAAAAGGCTCTTGCAAATTCAGAAGCAACCTATTTTGATGATGATCTGATAGATATTGAAGCATTGTTGGCAGATGATGATGACACATTGATGGTACCTACTACATCTACATCTTCATCCTTGTGGACCTTTTAAACAAAACCAATCTCGAGAGCTTTATGTGATATTGTCACAATAGTATTTGACTCATTAAACTTGTAAATTCTTATGTAACCTCTCTTCTCATATTCTGTAGCTGTATTCATTATTACTCTAATTTATATGATGATATGAGTTGAAACATAAATCTAATAGTAAAACCTTATGACAAACCGTACAAGGGTAAAATCGTCAAATTCAAGCGATGTAAACAATGTTTTGTGGCATAAGAGATAAAATAGAAACTCATGCGGCATTTGGGATCATTTAGGATTTTTTGTGGCATTTGGGATCATTTAGGATTTTTTGTGGCATTTGCCATAATTTCTCTCATGAATTAATAGCCATTTTAATTTTAAAATTTATTTTCTTTCTCTTTTTTACCGGAAAAAGAACTTTATTAATCTTGTAAATCAGTAGTCACACAATGTTGTAGATACAAAGGACACAAATTATAAATTCGCCATAAATTTATTTTCTTTCTAACATAATATTTTCAAAAGAAAAAAAATACTTTCTAATTTAAGGAAAAATATTCTTTTAGATAATTTTAAATACAAATTGTAGAGTTAGTTAGGTAATTTTCAATTTTGGTATTTGTTAAAGGAAATACTTGCATTTAGAAATATTCAATGGATGAAAACTACAAAAGAAAATTTAAATGTACAATTTACAAAAATAATGCCAAACTTCAAAAAGGTAAAATTAGATGCTAATTTGTTCTATATAAGATTATATGTAGTATTTGAGCCCAAAAAAGATTATATGTAATTATATAGTAATTAAGTTACAATGAAATAATTTTTAAGCATATTTTATCAGATAATTAAACCGAAATTCAAATGAACCTAAACATGAGCATAAGACTATCATTACAAAACATTAAATAACAACATACCATAATAGATTCTAAATGAGATAACTTGCAAGTTGAATAATAATATTAATATATGATTTTTTAATTGATGTGAAAATATTGATTAGATACTTATTTGTTCAATTAATGTAAATTTACATAGATTTTTTTAAGTGATGTAAATCAATATTAAATTGTATTAGTTTTATTTAAATAATGTAAAAGATACAATAATAATGTTGTTTATTTTAAATAATGTTAAATCATATATTATGTGTAATTTGTAAATAAGTGAGTTCGTATAATATTATTTATTTATATGATATATAATTAGTGATGTTATGTGCATGTGGCAGTTGAAATTTTTGAATTGCAATAGTAATACTAGAATGAGGTATGTTACATATTTTTCACTAATCAAATATTGTTATGCCTCATTGAGTTTTTTGTATTAACTGTGTTTTTTTCATATATGATGTTTAAGGTAGACATCAATGAGAATGCATGCTACGAAAGATAGGGTCGACTCTGATACATTAACCGTCTATAATTAAGAAAACTTGTAAAATTACGGAAACTATCTCTATATTATAATTAATGTTATAGTTAATATAAATAAATAATATGGTTAAATGAGGAAATAATGAAATTCTTATTTTTTTGTTAACACTCGCCACAACTAGCTAACACATTAGCCAAATTTTTACATAATATAGACAGTAGAACTCAAACCCTGAATGTGTAAATGCAGCTACCTTTAGTGGACTTACCATATGCCACTAAATTAAATCCCACATACAGTAAAAAAATTTGTTTAAAAAATTTAAAACATCATATATTTTACAAGAAAAATGAAGGTAAAACATCATTTTTATTTGCACAGTGTAACTAAAGAAGAAAAGAAGAATTCTCTCAGACACGGGTATCGAGACTAGCTTGCAGCACCACCTTCTCGACGCCGGCTTCGGGTTCTCTCTCCATATCCGATGTGTTTTGTGTCAATTGCCAGAGGGCCTCGGCGTGGCTTACCATCCTGTCCATGTACTCTTCTGGTGCCTTCTCTTCTTCATCGTGGTTGAATATGAAACTTCGAACCGTCCTCCGCCGTTTCTGCTATGTTTACCTTTAACGGATGAATGGTCTCAGTTTCCCAGCTTCACCGGCGATGCTCAAACTGAGTATATATCATCTATGTTTCTCTGAAGACTGAGTGATATAGATCTTAGCCTCCAACGAGTTTCCGGATGGGCCTATTCATGGACCAGAGTAATGAGCCTGAAATTTACAAATGTATCTTCTATTTCTTATTCTATCAGCTTTTGTTGTTAATTGGCTATTGGGGACTTAGCCAATTATATGAGCCTTAGAAAGAATTATATAAGATCCAACAAATGGTTTACTCCTCTTTCCTTCATGGATCGAGATTGCAAAACTGAGCTGGACCGAGGACATCCATACTTTCACGAAGATTGCTATGACCGAATTACTATCTTTAATTTCACTCTTCTGCTTAGTTTGCAATGTTTCAGCAATTGTTTGCTTATCCTTCATTATATTTGTAATGAATTCTTAACCATTTTAATGAAGTAATTTTCGACCCAAAAAAAACATCATATTTAATTTTTAACGTTGTTAAACTCAATCATGTAAAAATATAAATTTTTGAAATATCGTTTACCAAAAAGACAATTTTAATAGTTGCTGTATTTTTTTTTCGGATAAAAATTGTTGATGTGTTTTTACGGTAGCGCAAAAAGTTCATATAGTTTTTGAGTAAAAGTAATAGAGTTAGATTTATTTTTAGGGTCTTTTGTCCTTCTGGAAACCTATAAACATTGTTCTTTTTGGCTATTTTACCCAATAAAATAATTATTTTGGTGTGATCTATATATTCAATAAAAATAGTATTCGTATCTTGTGATATATCAGAAAGATGACTCAGGGATGAGGCATATAGAGAGACTAGTCTTCAACTCATAATCAACAAGTTGTCTTTTACTTTAAGATAGAGAATCACGAGAATATTGTTGTTCATATTGTTTTTATTTCGTTCAAAGTACTAATTTGACAATTTTACTCAATTCAATTCAAACGGTTTGATTATTGATCATTGCATGTGATCTTTTGTTATTTAATTAAAGAAGAAAAACCGCACGTACGCATTGTAAGTCATGCCTATATATATGAGGTCATTAGCCACACGTACATACTCACTAATCAAACAAGAAGAAGAACTCAAAAGCTTCAAAGTAAATTCTAACTTTAGCAAAATCTACAATCACTTTCTGATTCCAAGATGGTTTCAATGGAAGCTTTAGCGATGTCGGGAACCGAATTTCAAGAATGGGGACTTAGTATTGAGCAATGGGAGCTTCAAGAATCTGTTATTCCAGCTCATTTGCTTGCTTATGATTCTGATGAAGAAGAAGAAAAAGATTATCGAATCAATGATGACTTCGAAGAAAAAGAAAGAAAAGAAGATCAATATCGAGATGGCGAAAATGGTGATAGAATTTTGGATGGCTTAGTGATTAAACAAGATGTTACTTGTGAAATTAGAGCTACTGAGATTTGGAAATTGATTGAACAATTGATCTCACATATCAATGTTCATCGTAAGCAACTTAAGTTCTTAACACTTCTTGTTGAGAACTTTTTGTTTAGTCGTGTTATTGATTTTCTTTGTTAGTCACATCGATGTTTTTCTTTCATTCTTTTTGTCAAATGTTTTGAGGCTTGTTAACATATATATATGAGTGTATTACATGTAATTTAAGTATTATTGTTTTATTTGTCAAACTCATGTAGATACTTAACTTGTATTGAGTTAATAAATTGAATCGATTCATTCACATAAACCTAAAATATGATACGTAATTCGGTTTGATTATTCTATATGGAAGCTCTAACTTAACACCATTCTAAACCTAACGCCTTCATCAAAAAACCTTCTCTGTGACCTGTAACCTCTACAGCTCGAGCGTCAGATCTGAAGTTCGCGGCGGTAGCTTTTACAGCAGCGCTGCCAACACCTTTATTTTTGGCTTGCCGTTGCAAAACTTTTGTAAGACCCTACTTACGATCCTTGGAAACAACGTATTATTCCTTTGGTTCCTTTGAAAATACACTAACGATTAAAAACTTTGTATTGCAACCCTGGAAAAATAAAAATACAGAGGAGTGATTATAAATACTCACCGAAGAGAACTCTTCTGGCCACTGAAACACAAAATCTAACCTAATTTACGCAGTCTCTATCGTATGCATAGAAAGCATTCACATATAACTTGTGTTTTTCAACAAGTTGTACGAAATAGATTGATCCACTCATAGCAGCCAATTTCGTAATCAATGGCTCAACCATCCTCTCTACTGGCTTTAGAGCCTTCGGTGGGAGACCACGGCCCGTACGTAGCTCGGTTCTCCTTAGCTCGTTTTCTGTTTATAAGGCTGTAGTGAACTCGTCGGCCCACTCCAATCCACAGTCTCTTTCCCATTGAAGATGATGACCCCTAGCTCGACTCTTTCATTTTCGTTATTTCCAGAATTTTTCCTACGAAAGACAACGTCCAATAGTTTCGATCATTCCATATTCCAAATTTTAGAGAATCTATGTAGACAACGTAAAATAGTATCGATCCTTCCATATACTCTTTCCTTTCACATATATAATCACAAGACAATTCTTAAGACGTCCCACAACCAATGATTAACTAACATTACAACTTAAATCTAATAACACACCACAAACAATCACACAAAATTATATGTATAAACATGAGTTTAATAATAGTAACACCCTTTAAAACTTAACGATGTGAAACTCAACATGTAAGAAGGTAAAATTTTGAGTCTACTCTATTACATGTAACTAGAAGATTTTAGATATGGATAGGATTTACACAATGAACCGGGTCTTGTCAATCCAGTTGACATAAAAAAAAAGACAATCATAACTGTTAGTGTATTTTTACGGTAACGCAAAATATTCGTATAGCTTTTGAGTTAAAATAATAGGATTTAGGTATTTTAAAGGTTTTTCCCCTTTTAGAAACCTATAAAATTAGTTCTTTCCGGCTATTCTGCGCAATAAAATAATTATTTTGATGTAATATATTTAATGAAAATAGTTATCTGATCGTGTGATATTAATTCGTGTAAGTGTTTACGCCATGGAAAGAAGATATATCACAAAGATGACCCAATGATGAGGCCACAGAGAAGACTAGTCTTCAACTTGTAATCAACAAAAATGGTCTTTGACTTTGAGTTCAAGAATCACGAGAATATTGTTGTGATCTTTTGGTATGGAATTCAGTACAAAGAACCGCACGGCCGGATTGTTGATCATGCCTATATATATATAATGTCATTAGCCACACGTACGTACTTACTAATCAAACAAGAAGAACAACTCAAAAGCTTCAAAGTAAATTCTAACTTTAGTAAAATCTACAATTACTTTTTTGATTTCAAGATGGTTTCAGTAGAGGCTTTAGCGATGTCGGGAACCGATTTTCAAGAATGGGGACTTAGTATTGAGCAATGGGAGCTTCAAGAATCCGTTGTTCCGCCTCATTTGCTTGCATATGATTCCAACGAAGAAGAAGAAGAAGAAAAAGATTTCTTCGCATATGATTCAAACGCAGAAGAAGAAAAATATATCGAAGAAGATCGGTATCGAGATGGAGAAAATGGCGATAGAATTTTGGATGATTTAGTGATAAAACAAGTTGTTACTTGTGACAATGGAGCTGTTTGGATTTGGAGACTGATTGAGCATTTGATCTCACATATCAATGTTCATCTTAAGCAACTTAAGTTCTTAATACTTCTTCTTGATAACTTTTTGTTTAGTCATGTTCTTAATTTTCTTTGTTAATTGTTTTAATTTGTTTTTCTTTCTCATTCTTTTTGTCAAATGTTTCTGAGGCTTTGGTTAAATATTGAGTGTATTACATGTATTTTAAGTATCTTTGTATTGTTTGTCAAACTTATGTAAGTACTTGTATTCAATAAATTGATTCCATATTCATATAAATCTAACAACATGTGAATTTTAATTTGGTGTATACATTTTATATGAAAACTTAAACTAAATACCAAACATAACAAAGAAAACAACTAAAACTGAAATCTCTTTTAAAAATAATAATATTGTGATAGAAAACTAATTCTAAAAATATCTGTTTTTATATGTCACTAGAAAAGAGAAACATAGATCCGAGGAAAATTTCAATGGAAAGTTTTTCGTCTGAAATTATGCAACTTTTTCAATAGTTTTTTTGGTCCAGACAGAACCGAGAAAGAAAAACACCACGATCAATAACACTAAATTGTACAATTATGAGAATTCGAACTTTGTTAAGAAAGACTGATATGTAACCATTTGATTAAAAATATTTTTCATGGTCTTATCTAGATTTATAATAGAACAGATTTTAGAAAAAAAATTAATATTCTTATAGACTTTTACAAAGATTTTTATAAAAAAAATTTAAGCTACCATAATATAACGAAAGGAATCGAATCATGGTACCAAATCATTAGCTAGATCATTTTAACTTTTAGACGAGAACAGTTCGACTTATAATTCTTGAAATTGTGGTCTATGTGCCGCTAATTTGGATTAGGGAAAAGTTAGGTCTTTCTTATTGAGATTTTAAACTAAAAAGTGATGTTGTTTTCAAGCAAAATATTATTATAAAATGACAATTATGTGAAAATGGAGAAACACATTACACTCTCCAAACTGTAACTATTTTTTTTTTGTCAACGGCAGATAATATGATGGGCCACAACTGGCCGGCCCATTAGCTAAATTCCTGTATAATACAGGCGGTAAAACTCGATCCCGGGTGCATGTGCACCTGCCATTTAGTGGACTTACCAAATATCACTGGACTAAAGGCCACTTGCAGTTTAAGTGAATGTTTTATCATTAAATTTCCACACTTATAACTATTGTTATGTTTATGTCATTTATTCACGTTCAATTCTTAGCACAAAAGTGGAAAGTCTCATTTTCACGTTCAATTTCCTTTATTTTTTTCGGTTAAATTTCATTTTCCATCATTTTAAAAAATAATAAATGAAAGAAAAGAAGAAGAAGCACTTTTATATCTTAAGAATTCACGAGAATCTCACCTTTGGTGCTACAATGAACAAAATGACGTTTGATTCAATACGTAATATCTTACGCGAAAAAATTGAGACTATTCTTTATTTCAATAAAATCTCGTGTTCTACTTCCAAAATTATTGGGAATATTTAACAGAGACTGTAGTATACTCAAAATAGATTAGATCTCCATCCATAAAGGCCAATTCAATTTATTAATTTTCATAAGTATCTATATATTTTAAAATTAAAAATTCACAAATGAGAGAAGTGGGTTTTGTCAAACGATTTTTTTTCCCGACAATCAGATAGACAAGCTTCATTTTAAAGTCTAAACTCACCTCCTAAAACTTTAAACAATATCGTGTGAAGATATGCAACTCTACGAAATCAAATTCTAGTGGGAAAGCAAAAAAGTGAATTTAGTTATTTGACCAAATACACTTTGTAGAACATAACTTATCATTAAAATCCACCTTTAATTTTTCACTAGAGTATATCTCGATAGATTTTCGTGGCTCCACATAATATTGTTTAGATTTTAAAAAATTTAATTATCGATTAAGTGTTATTGATTTAATTGTTGACAAAAATAAAAACATAGTGATACATAGAGAAATCATAGTAATTAGAACTAAAAATGTAAAGAACCTATACAAATTTGATATAAATTACTTTAGAAATTAATATTTTTTATTAAACAATGGTGGCAGCGGCCTTAATTAGTATATGTAGATTTGTCACTAGTTAAATGCATATTTTTACAATGGAATTACGATTCAAGCAAAGATTTAGGGTTTAGATATGAGTTCTAGATCTTGATATAATTGTTAAATAAAAATTAAAAATTAATAGAATTTTTTAAAATATATTAAGAAAAATTTACGTAAATCACACCGGTTAGTAATTTTTTTAATATATATATAAAATCTCTAAACCACTTAAAATCGTCTAAGCAAAACATAAATTAGCATTTCTTGTTTTATCGAAATTTATATATAAAGAAATTAAGTTTAGGGACAACATCAAGCATGCTTGCTCTGTGTAGAAATCTGATGATAGTAGAGATTATCAGTTTTGGCTTTCCCTTAAACATTAATATGAGTTCACCCGAAAGCTCTTTTGCTCTTGCCTCTCACCAAACCAGTCCAATAAAATGAAGCTTTTTGTCTCACACCGATTCAATCATATTGATTGCCCTGTTTAAGTTTTCTTCTTTTCTCTTTTTTTCTTTTGGTAAACTGTGAGGTTCTGGACTGATGCATATAATCCCTTAGGATCCAAGAAGGTCATATGAATGCTTTTAGCCAAATATAAATAAAAATGATTCATGTTTGAAGAAAATCAATCTCTGACCAGAACCAATAGGTGATAGTTTTCTTAAAGTGAAAATCATTAAACCACCACCCAGATCCGACTCAATTTAAAAATGGGTTTGGTGCAAAATAGAAATAAAAAGACTCTAGTATATGGAATTTTTTATTTTTCCAAAAATTTGGGCCTTAACAATAAGACAAAAAAATTATTTTGGACATGGCCCTGTGCAAAAGCTCTTGTTTTGCACTCCTAAAGGGTCGGGTCTGCCACCACCACTTAATTACCCTGTTTAAATTGGTTGATACACTCTTACGTCTTTCATGATACATTTTTACACCTTTTTAAATTCTGATCAGAATTTGTGTTTTGTTGTTTCTATACAATCACATTTTTTGTCTCTGTCAACTTTATTATTAGAGAATATATAAGGTTATACGATAATATTATATAAACTTTATAATCTAAACACAATTTTTCTCAAAATTTCAAACAATATTATATGAGATTATATAAGGCTATACGATATTCTAAAATCTAACTTTGATAAAAAAAAGCCATACAAAATAAATATTTAATAAATCACTTGATCATAAATATTTTGGTTTTAATTTTATTTTTTTTCACTATCAAATATTATGTAATAATTTTTTAATAGAAAATTATTAAAATAAAAATAAAACTTATATTTATTTTATATAAATTTTTTTGGTCAACAATTGGATTGACAAGATCCGATTCATAGTTTAGCCTAACATTTAAAAAATTTTATTCTACCAAATCGGATTGACAAGAATCGACCTAGATGTCATAGTCATTACCTGAATCATTCTATCCATGAGACTGAAAAAAATTCAATATTTATATATAAATTTAAATGGTATATATTTACTAAATAAAAAATCAATTTATAAATCGGGATTTACACTTACGAAAAATATATATTACTCATATGACGATTCAACATAAAATTTATCATAAATTAGTTCAATTCAAATCAATATATATATGTTCTACGATAACCATGACCGTTGAAGTAGAAAGTAATACATATAAAGAATGAAAACTTTAAGAAATTACATAAAACAAATTAACAAAAAAAAACATTAAATATGATAATTAGTTAAAGTTAATTATGTAAATATATTACGCTTGAAAACAAAATTATTTTGCTCCAATGTCTAAGAGATAGTCATTACATTTTATAGCCGTCTAGTCTAGTGCCAAGAATCGATAAATTGAAACAAACTTTAAGTACATCTACTTAGCAAAACTCTTCTTTTGTAATGATTCCATTGAACTTGGTTAATTAGTCACTTTATTTTTTAGCAGAATTGTAGTTTTAATTTCTACGGCAAAAAAGGAAAACATATTTAACTATTAGTAAATATGAGGAAGTGAATGTAATCTATTTCTGCAGGTTTTACCATCGGAATTCAACTATAGATTAATATATAATTTGACAGAGTTTAAAGTTTATGTTATGAATTGAGATTCAGTTATTTAGTTACTTAAAAGAATTACGTGTAAACATTTTTTAGTGATAAAAAAAAATTTCTATAAAATCTTCAAATTTGTGGAAAAAATCTTTTATTTTCACAGTTTTAATGTTCATCTCTAAAATACAAATAAATTCACCAATTTAAAAGTATTTTTGCAATAAAACTCACAAATTTTATCATGAAAATTCTAAAAAATATGATAAATAATATATCGGAACTTCCATGATAAAACTTCAAATTTATTTTTAGTTCCTTTTAATATATAAATTAATAATGTATGTGATCATAATTTTTTTTAAAAATCTATGTAAAAATTATATTACGTAATATTATTATTTTATTTGGTTGATTGATTTACAATCTGTAAAGAAGTTGTTGAAATTGCGAAATGGACAAGTGAGAGAATTTCTTTTTATTTTTCTATAAATACCTGTTAGAAAATTTTAGTTAATGATTATGACATTAAAATTTTGATATTTTCCCACAAAGTTGATAAATTATAAAAATATTTTTAAAGTGTGAGTTTTAAGTTATTGATTAGATTTTGTTGATCCAGTTATTTGACAAAAACAAAAAATAAAATTTCTTTGCATAAAACTCTAAATCAAATTGTTAGTTAGAGTAAAGATTTTTATATATCAGATAAAACTCTTTACTCTTAGGAATCACGTGCCGTATCTTTGAACCTTGGTAGGTTGGCAGGTGAAGACTGAACAGTGAGCAATCATATTATTAAATTTTCATTGGCACATTGATTAACTAATTAATCCCAAGGTTTGGTTTTAAACCTCAATTTGCTTATCAGCCTCTTATCTTATTAGCCCATGGTTTTGAATTAAAAGATGTCGTTAGTTATATCCAAAAACAAAAAAGATTGGAATAAAAGTACTTTATAATATTAAGTTTTGTGGGTCCACAAATTTCGTGAAAATTTCAAATACCATTATGTGAATTAGTGTTTATAATAATGTTTTTGAAAAATATTTTATCAAGTGGTTACATCTTTTTCACTGAAATTCACATCTCAATAATTGTGTAATTTTTATATAATAATATTGAGAGTTTAAAATGTTTAAACTATAAATTAAGTTTATCGATATAATTGTTGAAATTTTTTTTAAAATATATTTTTTGATGATTGTGTATATTTTGGAAGAATTATTTCTTGAAATTCAAGAGTTTATTTTCAGTGTTTTATTGTTCTTTAAAATTTCAAAATATATTTACATTTATAATGAGAGATAGTTGTTTCATGATTGCATTTTTGTAAACGCTTTAAATCTTGAATTTGTTTTAATGTAGTGATTATGATAGTCTAGTTAAAAAATATAATATTAGCTTTTATCATTCTTTATTATATCTAATAGATTAAAACTGACGTGGGTTTTAGGTTAGATTTTTTTTAAAAGTTACTGCAAATGATAAACTAAAGTTATGTTTACTGCAAATGACAAAAAAAAGTTACCGCAAATGATGTTAAATGTAGTGAAATCTTCGAAGTAATTTCGGTAAACATTCTTCTTAACAGATAAACTAAAAATAACATAGTCCATACAAATCTTTGTGATTATTACCCCAATTCTCACCATGTGAAAATCATGCTTTTTTGTCATTCTATATTTAAATACCAAGATTTTTACTCGTTTAATTATCTTGTCTTATGTTATCTCAACAATTAATTGTCAGTCACTTTGGTCGTCTATACTCAGTCCATAAAGGGACCTTAAACGACGTCGTAAACAATATAGTACCTTACCAATATTATTTGACATTGACAATGGTTAAGTAATAACGTACTTCTCCAACGACCAAAACATCAATTACACGAGGCATTTTGGCAGGTGAACTATACCAATATTTTTCATTCCTAACCAATTCACATTTTTTGTGTTTTTGTTTTTATGTATTTTGATTTCTTTCTACACAAAAAGTAACTCGATCCAAACAAAATATGACATTATTTTAGTTTGTTTGAAGTATTTAAAGAATTCTTATAATGTCATTATCACATCCAAATTCACACATATTGTATAAACTATACTAGCTTATATATAATATATTTTCCAAATTTAATTAGACAATGGTTAAAATATTATAAAATATTATACATACTAAAAAATTATTTCATTTTAAAAAAAATATTATTTCTAATTTACTTAATAATTATTGGACCAATTAAAATCAATATGCGTAATAAAAATACTCAAAACAAACAATATTATATTTATTTTTATATGGAAATTTGAATATATCAAATAATTTGATATAAATATATATATGTTTTCATCGTATATTTTCAATTTTAAGAAATAACACCACGAAAAACTTTAGGAAACACTTGTCTATAATTACAAAAAGTTGAAGATGACGTCTAAATATTTTATTTCCCAATAGACATGTACATGTAATGTTGATATCGACCAAACAAAACTAATATATTTCAAAAGATACATAATTTAATTTAGCTAATTTAGTTAAAACTAAAAAAATTGTTATTTTACTCTTCTTTTTTTTTTTGGGTTTTAAGTTATGTTTACTTCAATTAGATACGAGGTACGAGTGTAAGTATGGCTTCGTTTTTTGTTTGTTTATAATTGATGACTATTCTTTGTCGTATAGTTGATGATTTATCTTTTTGGGAATCACTTGCAATTACTTCGAATAACTTATATTTTGTATTAATTATGTATTGCATCACTAAAGTATTTTAATTACTCCATAACTAATTTTTTATACCAATTGTAACTAATTAGTGAAAGTTACAAATAGTGACATAAAATAATAAAATATTATTGAATTACATTTTTCTTAATTTAATTGGTATTACTAAGGCGGATCACACCATATATATCGGTAACAAAATATAATATTATAAATAGTAACATATTAGCTATAAATATTTCTTACAAAACTATTTCGTATCATTTCCGTAGCAAATGGAATAAATTACAATATTTAAATATTACAAATATTTTGTTTAAATCTTACAAATATAAGGTAAGATTTGACTTTACAATTATATGTGCACAAAGTAATTATCAAAACATGTAAAAACACTGTTTTGTTAGATTGAGAGTCAGAAACATGCCTATAAGTAAAAAAACCATTCGCCGTCTCAAATAAATATATTTTTGGGGCCTTAAATTTTTTTAAAAAGTTATATTTTATAATTTTTTTTTATCTTTGTAAATATTTATTTCAAGAATTAGATTGTTAATTTTATTAAATTAAGTTATTTTGATAATTATGTTAAATTTAGTTTCAACTATCTATTCTAAAAACGGTTTTTAAATCTAAAATTATTTAAAACATATATGCTATCAACTATATAACAAAAAGATGGCGTAGATTACATATATAAAAGAAGCAAACTAATCTCTACTATAAAATAGAAAATATTATATTGTAGTAAAAAAGTTCTTTTAATTTTAATATATAAGATATTATTTTGAAATTATATTATATATGTTATTAAAAGTTTATATTAAATTCTTTTTCTAGTTGCCTAGGCCCCTATAATCCTAGGAACGGCATTGCATATATAACACGTGGATTTTTGGCAGGTGACCAAGAAAATCATCTTTAAAAGTATGAATCAATTATTCTATAGTTTTCTTATCCCCTAATTACATTTTTTGTGGATGTATCCCTACAAATATACAATATAGTGATACTCAATCACTAGAATCCAAGTCAATCCAAATACTGACTAACCAAAGGGTACTATCGTGTTTTCACATATACCTACCTATGACATTATAAATACCGAAGATGAAACAAAGATCCATGCAGAGACCATTAGCTCATTACAAAACACAAATTGTCTCTTCTTCTTCTTGTTCTACCTTCTTCTTGTAACTACTTACAAAAATGGATAATTTAGCTTTAAACTCTTCCGAATTTACGGTCAAGTCAAGTCCCAAGACGTCGTCGTTTAGCAACATGTATCTCTTCACAACACTTCAAGCTCTTGTTGTCATTTCTCTCTTAATGATATTCAAGTTAATGAAGTCATCTTCACAACACAGGAAATTGAATCCTCTTCCACCGGGTCCTAAAGGTTTTCCGATCATCGGAATGATTCCGGCGATGCTTAAAAACCGTCCTGTTTTCCGGTGGATTCATAGTCTCATGAAACAACTCAACACAGAAATAGCTTGTATTCGATTAGGAAACACTCACATAATCCCTGTGACGTGTCCTAAGATAGCTCGAGAGTTTTTGAAGCAACAAGACGCAATCTTTGCTTCAAGACCACTCACTTATGCTCAAAAGATCCTCTCCAATGGCTACAAAACTTGTGTGATCACACCATTTGGTGAACAATTCAAAAAGATGAGGAAAGTTATCATGACAGAGATTGTTTGTCCTGCAAGACATCGATGGTTACATGACAATAGAGCTGAAGAAACTGATCATTTAACCGCTTGGCTCTACAACATGGTTAAGAACTCCGAATCTATCGATCTCCGATTCGTTACAAGGCATTACTGTGGGAATGCAATCAAGAGACTTATGTTTGGGACCAGAACATTCTCTATGAAGACAGAAGCTAATGGTGGACCAACTAAAGAAGATATTGAACATATGGATGGTATGTTTGAAGGGTTAGGGTTTACTTTTGCGTTTTGTGTATCGGATTATTTACCAATACTTACGGGTTTGGATCTAAACGGACATGAGAAGGTCATGAGAGAAGCTAGTGCAATAATGGATAAATATCATGATCCAATTATTGATGAGAGGATTAAGATGTGGAGAGATGGTAGGAGAACTCAAATTGAAGATTTCCTTGATATATTTATATCTATTAAAGATGGAGATGGCCAACCTTTGCTTACTGCTGATGAAATCAAACCCACAATTAAGGTAATTATTTTTTCTCACTTTTAATATATATATATATATATATATAAATCAATTATCACTTTATATAAAATCATCAATATAATAATAATTTGACATTTCTTTGACTAGTGGAATTTATAATGTTTTAATTAAATCAAACCACCATTAAGGTAATTATTTTTTCTCAATCATATATATATATATATAGCACTTTGAATAAGATCTGAAAAAAAAAATACTTTTAACATTTCGTTGACTAGTGGAATTTATAATGTTTGTACCAAATCAAGCCCACCATTAAGGTAGTTATAGTTTCTAATTTTTTTTTTAATTAAAAATAAACCAATTATCACTTTAAATAAAATTTCCAACTTTGACAATTCTTTGACTAGTGGAATTTATAATGTTTTATATATATATATGCTTTGAATAATGTTTGATTTAAGGTTTTGGCAAAAAGCCAAAACAAGATAACATAATATAGATATCCATGCTAAAAAAAATGCAAACCACCACTCATTTTTTAGTTTAATTATGCTGAGAGCAATGCTTCATGTGAGACCTTTGATGGATAAAAAGTTTTGGCTTTATATATTTGAGTTAAAGTGGCAAAAACTCATTGGGAGTTTCAAGAATAGAAAACTGTAGAAACCATAATACTAATAATAATAAAAAAACTATAAAAATAATACTAATAATAATAATGAGCAAAATATTATGCTTTTTCATTTTTAATTAAAAATCACACCAATTATCACTTTAAATATATCTCCAAAAATGATAGTTTTGAAATTTCTTTGACTAGTGGAATATATATATATAAATGTAAACCACACCAATATCTGTCCGACTCAATTTTGTGGAAATATATGGTGAACCAAAGCATGTGTATAGCGTCAATATTGGTTCATGTAATTAAGTCCATTTATGGATATAAAAGTTTCTCTTTATATAAAAGTGAAAACAGCAAAAACCAACGAAAGTTTTAAGAATAGAAAAGTGTTGAAACCTAAAAAGACAAAGAAATAAGATTTATAGCATAAAAGCTAAATATTCATAGAGAAACCAAATATCAAGTTAACACTGTTTCTTTTAAAGAATTAGTATAGTGATATTGTTTATAGATTTAAACATTTGAGTATTTTTTTGGGAAAAATGTTAATTTAGCATTGTATTTACTAAAAATTATTAATTTAATATTGAATTTTGAAGATGGTTAATTAAACATTCAATTTATTGTTGATTTTTGAAATAACTTTCAACTTTGCGTTGATTCGGAAAATTGAACATGTCGTTAATCTCAAATCAAAATTGTTTCTAAAATTGAAAACCAAATTGATTTTGGAAATTCGATTCAGTTATTATTTTCGTTATGAAGAATTCTAAACTTTTTTTTTTTTCAAGAATAAACTCAAATTTGTTGTCTTTTGATAGTTTTACGCATCATTCTTAAACGTACTTTTGAAAAAGAAAATAGAAAATAAACACTAGTAAACGCATAAAAATAATTTTGTAGTGTCAATTTGCTTAAACTAATTAATAAGAATTATTTATACAATTTTTTTTTTATAGGAACTTGTAATGGCGGCTCCGGACAATCCATCAAACGCCGTAGAATGGGCAATGGCAGAGATGATAAACAAACCAGAAATCCTCCACAAAGCAATAGAAGAAATCGATAGAGTCGTCGGCAAAAACAGATTAGTACAAGAATCCGATATACCAAAACTAAACTATCTCAAATCAATAATCCGAGAAGCTTTTCGACTTCATCCAGTAGCAGCCTTTAACCTCCCACACGTGGCACTTTCCGACACAACAGTCGGAGGTTATCATATTCCAAAAGGAAGTCAAGTTTTACTTAGTCGTTATGGTCTTGGTCGTAACCCTAAAGTTTGGTCTGATCCATTAAGTTTTAAACCGGAAAGACATTTAAATGAATGTTTAGAAGTTACTTTAACCGAAAATGATCTCCGGTTTATTTCGTTTAGTACCGGTAAAAGAGGTTGTGCTGCTCCAGCTTTAGGTACGGCTATAACAACTATGATGCTTGCTAGACTGTTACAAGGGTTTAAGTGGACACTAGTTCGTGGTGAGACACGTGCCGAACTTATGGAATCGAGTCATGATATGTTTCTTTCGAAGCCTTTAGTTATGGTTGGAGAATTAAGATTGTCGGAGGATCTTTACCCAACTCTCAAGTGAGGAACTTTTTGTACATGTTAATTATGAAATAATGTATAAGTGTATAAGCTAAGAGTTCGGTTTGGTCCATGCATTTTGGAAACACTTGGTGTGTTTCTTCTTTTTTTTTTCTTTTCTTTTCTGTATGTAATTTTAGTTTTGTTTTGATGATTAATAAGAAAGATTACTCTGTTTCTATTCTTAGAATCCGCCTAAAATCCTAATATTTTTTTTACAATTGGAACAATATACACCAATTCATAATTCAAACCTGTTAAAATCGAATTTCGATTGAAAAACTTTCCAAAATTAGATATTTAATCATTTAATTAAAATTACTCTTTTGTAATATTGTTTATGTCAACAATTAGACCGATAAAACAATTGTAAAAAAAAGAAAAAACCAGTCTATAATTTAAATCTTAAAGAATTTTGAACTTCATGAAAAATACAACAGAAACAAATATTTATCCTAAGCTCCACTAATAAGAAGATAGATCACATGGATTACTTTTTCCTTTGTTTTAAGAAATAAAATTATAAGGGTTTCTATAGAATTGCTTTCTTCTCTTTATGTTTTTCTGTCTAAGATTTTAGATCAATAAGATACTCTCAATAGTTGAAATTCTATTATGCATGGTAATATTAAGAGAATTTTTTAAATAAAAAATTCAATTTTAATATAAATGTATCAATCAAAAACTATTACAAAATATTGAATATCTAAAAATATCAAATAGCATACTCTTTTTTATAAAATATGTCACACATCTTATAAAATAAAACAATATAATTGCTTTATACATTTTATATATTAAGAATTAATTATAACAAATGGAGATAATACATTAAAAGAGAGTATCATACTTAAAAGATGATATGTTAATTATAATAAAATGGAGATAATACCAACAAGGCAATAAAGTGTGACATCAGTAAAAAATTATATGAATTTCATATTATTTTGAATATATTCATTCCATTTATTAATATTTTAGATTCCTGTACCTGAAAAGATTCTTTCTTATTTCATTAATAAGTCCTTATATATATATTTTCTTGATTTTCTTTCCAAAAGAAAAAGTGATAAGAAATAAAGAAAATTTTAAAATAAGAAAAGGGCTACGTTCTTCTAGCGAACTCCTTTCATTCGTTTCTCACTCGACGCTTCAGATTTCTTATCTCTCTCTCTACCAAGGCTCTTCCTTTCTTCCGTCGTCCACCATTGATTACGGTACCTTTCACCTTCTCCAACTCAATTTCTCCACTTCAGAGAAACCCACCTCTGTCTTCTCTTATTCTCTATCTATCCTCTCTCTTTTAGGTTTCTATTTCCACGATTGAAAACATCAAAGTAACTATGTTTTTTCGAGGTTTACACATTTTGCTTTGTTTGGACTGGTTTCTATTTACCCGGAAATTGAAAATTTGATCTTTTTGTGTGTTATTGAATGATGGTACTGTTGAAATTAAACATTCTGGTTCTGCTTCGTTTGAAATATTGTTCATTCCAATGGCTTGTTGATGATGCAAATCGTAATTTTTTTCTTTCTGTGTATTGCATTGATTTGTCTTCATTTGATTCATGATTTTTCTAAATACATAGAGTAAGAAAGCTAGATGAGGCTAATGCTTTACTTAATATGTGTTACAGGGAGTGTGTATTGAGAGCTAAACATGGCTCTAATACAGTTTGGAAGTACTTGTGTTGCTCAATGGAGTATTCGTCCTCAATTTGCAGTGAGAGCTTATTATCCGAGCAGAATCGAATCAAGTCGCCAACAAAAGTATGAATTTTCTGTTTAAGTCTCTAGATTGCATTTAGTTCGTAACATTGATACTAGTTTGGTCCTTGGCTTTGAAGACTTTCAAGGGTTTTGATTTGTTAACATTGCACATCTTAAAGATTAGCCTTCGTAGAAGTGTTATTCAAGTCAGTATCATGTGAATCTTAGACTGTGTTATGTATCTGAAATATCGTAACATTGCAGTTCTGTGAGCCAAATAAAATGTTTGGGAGCTTCAAGGTCGAATATGTTTGCACATGGGTCCTTGCCCTTTTTGTCGATGACGGGAAAGTCCAGAAATATGCATCCTCGCAGAGGATCTCGCTTTGTTGTTAGAGCTGATGCAGTATGTGTTCCTCTTTATTGCACTTTTACTGAACTTGTGTATCTCATCTTCAATATTTAAGCATGATCTTGATCGATTTTGGGTGATTGTTTGCAATTCTAGGATTACTATTCAGTACTTGGAGTTTCGAAAAATGCAACCAAATCTGAGATTAAAAGCGGTATGTTTCTGTTTTCTGAATGTGAGACATTGCCTTATATCTAGATGGTGTGCACATGTTTTAATGCATAATCAAACGTGTGATATGAATACTTTTTGGTATTACATTGATTCGTTCTTCCTTGCGCATGTTTCAGCTTACAGGAAGCTGGCTAGGAACTACCATCCTGATGTGAATAAGTAAGTGAAAGACTTCATTTTTATGAAGATTGGTGCTGTATATCTTGAGAGCAAGGAAATAGGATCGACTCTCGAATACAAGATAAAAAATTTGATTAGTGAAATGTAAGATATGCCAAAAACAAGATGACTACAAACCTTAGACTGTGTTTATTCCATACTGGGAAAATCAGCTAACTTCAAAACTCGTACTGGCGATATAACAGAACGGGAAATATGAACTGCTGAGACACTACCTGTATTTCTTTGAGTTTGACACTTTGTAATTAGAGAATGGTTACCGTCTTGTTTACAAGTTTATTATGTTCTTACAGGGAACCTGGTGCAGAAGAGAAATTCAAAGAAATAAGTAATGCATATGAGGTGAAATGAATTGCAATTTCTCCATTGTTTCTATTATGCAAATGCAACCTTCTATAGATGCTTTTTTTTAGCTTTTTGAAGTTGGTGTTGACTAAAGAACGAATTTTTGTTCTGCAGGTTTTATCGGATGATGAAAAGAAATCTCTTTATGACAGGTTTGGTGAGGCTGGAGTTAAAGGCGCTGGTGGAATGGGAGGCATGGGGGTACGTTGCGTAAATAAATGTTTACAGATTTATTCTTGATAGGAACTTGAAGCTAATGGTTTTTTATATGAACTTTTAATAGGATTTTAGTAATCCATTCGATCTATTCGAGTCATTATTCGAAGGCATGGGTGGGATGGGAGGAGGTGGAATGGGTAGAGGTTCAAGAAGCAGAGCCGTAGATGGTCAAGACGAGTATTACTCACTAATCTTAAACTTCAAAGAAGCGGTTTTTGGGATGGAGAAAGAGATAGAGATATCCAGGCTTGAGAAATGTGGGACCTGCGAAGGTTCAGGTGCAAAACCAGGAACCAAAGCGACCCAATGCTCCACATGCGGGGGACAAGGCCAAGTAGTTTCATCAGCAAGAACTCCTCTCGGTGTGTTTCAGCAAGTCATGACTTGCTCATCCTGTAATGGCACTGGAGAGATCTCGACTCCATGTAGTACTTGCTCTGGAGATGGACGTGTGAGGAAGACCAAACGGATAAGTCTCAAAGTACCAGCAGGAGTTGATTCCGGTAGCCGGTTAAGAGTGAGAGGAGAAGGCAATGCGGGAAAGAGAGGCGGGTCACCAGGAGATCTGTTTGTTGTTATAGAGGTTATACCGGACCCAGTCTTAAAACGAGAAGACACAAACATTCTCTACACTTGCAAGATATCATATATTGATGCAATTCTAGGGACAACATTGAAAGTACCAACGGTTGATGGGACAGTGGATTTGAAAGTTCCGGCTGGGACACAACCGAGTACGACTCTAGTGATGGCCAAAAAAGGAGTTCCAGTATTGAACAAGAGTAATATGAGAGGTGATCAGTTGGTGAGAGTGCAAGTGGAGATACCTAAGCGATTAAGCAAAGAGGAGAAGAAACTTATTGAGGAGCTTGCTGATATGAGCAAGAACAAGACTGCTAATAGTACCATGAGATAATTAGAAGCAGGAAAATTTTGACATTGAAGATGTACATCTAAATATTTACATTATTCTACTTTGGCTTGCGATATTTGAATGGCTGCTTCAAAGATGAAACATTAATGAAGCAAGGAAGTGGAAGGAAGATGATTATTGTTGTGGTTAAGTGGAAATTGAAGAAGTTTAAGAATTTTCTTTTTCTGGCTATCGATATTTTGGAATGAAACTTTGGTGGAACTTCAATACAACTTCTAGCTACTTTGGTCTCAGAGATTCCTGGAACATTTCATCATGTCTAATCTTTAGACAACAAAGAAACATCATATAAACCAAAAGATTGAGAAAAGAACAATACTATTATGCAAGTTGTGGCTTTTAATGATCCCCAACTCATCTCTGATTAAAAATTCAACTCTACTGGTTCACAAGATTCCACAGCCATGGTGTGATCTAAAAATAACTCACTACATGAAACCAAAAGATCTAAACAAGAATAGCTGTTTTAATCCTCAACTTCTTACAATGTAGTACCCCCTCCATCCGACATAAGAGATGCAGCAGCCGCAGCAGCGGTTGGCACAATTCCTGTGGAGATGAACGGTTTCGACAAGTGAACAAGCCTGAAACAAAAAAGAAATAATGTACATTCAAGATACATTATCATGTGTTATAAGATAGGTATGATAGGTATAAGATGAATAATCTTACGGGGCGAGATATTCACAGAAAGATGAAACCGCAGCTGCAACTTCACTGTAATTCTCAGATGTTGCTGGAGCTGTTACATCAACAATCTGTATCCCAGGTGTTACAGGCACAGCCTCATCTATAGCATGAACTTTAGGCATCTTATTAACTGAAGATACAGAGACACTAATGTGTGCAGTTCGTTGGAAATGAAAGGCGAATCCAACTTTGAGAAGCTCATGGTCTAGCTTGTAACCAAGTGAGTAGAACATACGTAGAGCATTCTTGCTTACTTTACTTTCAATCATAGTTCTAACCAAAACAGAGATTTGATCAGCTCCTGCACCTCTCATTGCACCTCCAACATGTTTAACAGTCCTATGATTCAAAATTCTAGAACTAAGATTCATTTCAAAGAAACAAAAACATATTACCACAACAATAACAACAACAAGCCATACCATGTGGGCTCTGGTTGATCAAGATCACATAAAAGCCTAACTTCTGAAGACACAACTCCTGAAAGAGGAAAATTCACAATGTGGATTAAGATTCACTAGAATGCTTCAAGTTTATGAAACTGGATCATGTGGATAAATTCTCCAAATTGAGTTTACCAAGATTTGGGACACTTTTCAAGCACAATTCATGAACTCTCAAACGTTCACGTTGAACACCACAAAGACCTTGAAGAAGGATCTCAAGAGCCTCAACATGCTGCAATTGAGAAGAACTTTAATCAAATTCTAAAATTTTCAACCTAAAATTTTTTCAATTATGCATCAAAACAAAGCTAAATCAGTTATATAAACTCGAAAAGCAATTGAATTTTTCGAAAACCCAATTATAAAAAATCACTGACCTGCGTTTCAATGATTCCTTGAACAACACATTCCATTATATTGTTTTCTTCAATCAATACAAAACCCTCTGCATAAACCGATACGCATTGATCTATCAAAAACAATCTTCAATTGAAAATCAAAATAAAGTATCCTCAATAGACCAAATCCGAAGGCAAAATTGACGAAAAAACAAACAGAAAACTTACTGAATCATCAATATACCATCGTCTTCCACTCTTCGGGAGGCGAATGCAAAACTTAAAATCTTAAGAATCAGTTTTCATCTGTTAAATATAACTTCAAATGTTAAATATATGAATATACAAAACGTATTGAATACATATAACAAAAGGCCTATTAGCTCAGTTGGTTAGAGCGTCGTGCTAATAACGCGAAGGTCACAGGTTCGATCCCTGTATAGGCCACATTTTTTAATTTTCGTAAATCTTTTCGATTCTATTTTTTTTTATGAATACAAACTTCCCTGTTTAATCAAACACTTTGGTGCTATCCGTTCACAGATTATTAATGAGGATCCACTACATGATTTCAACTCTATTTACTCTAGAGTCATCCGTGACGAGCAAACTCAGCTTACCGTCCGCAACAAGGAAATCGCTCGTGAAGCTGTTGGGTTTTCGGTTCAGACCGATGTTTCTAAGGCATCTCCCGCACTAGTCGCTGCTGCTTCCCAACCACGTAACCGTGACAGATTCTGTACACACTGCAATAGTCGTGATCATGATACTTCTCAGTGCTTCATTCTCCATGGTTTTCCTGATTGGTATCTTGAACAACAACAACCACCTCGTGGAGCCAGCAGTAGCCGAGGTCGTGGTGGTCGCTCTAATAATTCTGGTGGTCATGGCCGTGGTCGTTTTACTGCAAACAATGTCACAACTTCTGCCTTGACATCTCTTTCCTCTTCGGATCAAGGCTGCACTGATTGCTCTCCTAAAAATTCAATAAACCAACATTACCACCGATCGTGTGTCTGGTAACCCTAAACTCACATATGTTATTTATGATACTAGTGCTTTTCATCATATGACAGGATTAATAAATATACTGGAGAACCGACGGTCCATTGGTGCATCTCCAGTTTGTTGGAATGTTTGTTCTAAATTGATTCAATATAAATATCTATAAAAAACAGAGCATATAATTGAATTGAATTGATTTGAGCACGTGCATTTCATCCCAAACATGCAAGTATCTAGGATAACGATCAACTGATTTTAGCATCTATAAATAGAGCTAAGGAGTACAAGAAAAGGGACGGAGAAAAGATCTAAAAGATTGATTGATAAGCTTTCTCCTTCTCGGTTCTTGAATAAGAAACCTCTGTGAGTTTTGATCTTCATCAAGAGACGATAACAAATCGTTGGTGAAGCCGCAGAGTAAAGGCTGAGCATAACACCCTCAGAGATCACGAGATTGAGGGGCTATTCGCTTAGGATCAGAAGATTCAATTCTTTGACTCTGTATTTGATCTCTCTGTTCTTCGATCTTCTTCTTCACCGCTATCTGTTTTACTGTTTCTTCGTTTAACCATCGTCTTCTTCCATGTTCGAGTTCTAATAATCTTAAGCGAGTAAGTTTAGAACTTGATCAAGCGATGCCAAAGCTTACAGCGATTCCCGATATGTCAAAGATGCAACCTCTCACGGGATCAAATTATAGAAGATGGTCCGAAGAATTATTGTTCTTCTTCCAAGAAGTCGGTGTAAACTATGTTGTTCTTGACAAAGGATCTTCGTCAGACATTGGTAAATTTTCTAGCTCGGAAAGTTTAATCCCAGGACCAAAGAAACGCGAGGGAACGTTTGAAGAACACAACAGAACTTGTAGAGGACATATCTTGAAGCATTTATTGGAGAAATTGTTCGATATTTACGTTGGGTTCAAATTTGCAAAGGATATTTGGTTGAATCTTAAGAAGAAATATGGAGGAGAAGACGAAGGAAAGAGGCAATTCATTACTTCCAAATGGACATCTTTCACCGTTAAAAAAGATTTGCCAATCTTGGAACAACTTCACGACTACGAAGTTATAGTTTCAAGGATTCAAGCTGAAGGTATGCCAATTGATGATCATCTTGTTGCTCTGGTTTTAATTGATAAATTGCCATTCTCCTAGAGCTCGTACCGCTCAAAGCTGAAACATGATAATGAGAAGATGAGTCTGGATGATTTAATACCTGACATCATGATAGAAGATGCAAACCGCAACTTCTTAGGTAATGTCTCTGGATCCAAATCTCAGTTTAATGACGCTAACATCGTGGAAGCTTCAGGAAGTAAAGATAAGAGTAAAGATAACAAACAGCACAATAAGAATGGAGTAAATCAAAATGTCAACTTCAAAAAGAAGATTAGGTGCTGGAATTGCAACATGAAGGGACATAAGAAACATGATTGTAAGCTGCCACTAAAGCAGAAACAATTCTCCAAAGATTCTTCGAATGTTCATCTTACAGAAAACATTGTAGCAGTAGTAATGGAGGCTAACTCTTTAACTGATAAAGCAGATTGGATAATCGATTCAGGAGAAACTCGTCATATCTACAATCAAAAGGACTTGTTCAGAAAACTTGATGAATCATCCTGTGATAACGTCTATCTAGGAGATGCACGTTCACTCAAGGTTTCGGGTATAGGTGAAGTAGACATTAAAATGTCATCTGGTAAAATCCTAACTCTGACAAAGGTACTGTACATTTCGACTATGAGAAGGAACTTTATCTCAAGTACTCTGCTTATGGCTGCTTGTATAAGACAAACAATTGAATCTGGAAAATTGGTGTTAACTAGAAATGGAGACTATGTAGGTAAGACATTCTGTAATGGTAATCTGTTTGTACTTGAATCAATGAATGAGAATGAGAATGGGGGTTCTGTGTATTTGGTTTGTGATTTGCATACTTAGCATGGGAGACTCGTTCACTTGAATATTAAGTCCATAAAGAAACTGCATCAAGCTGAGTTAATTACAGACAAACTAGATAATACACTTCAAAAATGTGAGATATGTACTGAAGCAAAGTTTTCGAGAAAGCAATTCTTCAGTCCCATTGTTAGATCTTCAAAAGTACTGTAAGTTGAGGGGGTAAAAAGTATTATGTTACTTTTATTGATGATTTCTCAAGGTATACAAATGTTTATCTGCTAAAATCAAAAGATGAGACTCTCGATATGTTCCTAAAGTTCAAGGCAGAAGTGGAGAATCAACATGAGAAAAGGATTAAAAGGCTCAGAAGTGATAAAGGAGGTGAATGTCAGAGTGAGTTATTCGAATCAGTATGCTCCAAAGAAGGAATCATACATGAAACCACGGCTCCATACACACCACAACAGAACGACATTGCTGAAAGAAAGAATAGGACACTCAAAGAAATGATGAACGCAATGCTTCTAAGCTCAGGTCTTCCAGACACATTGTGGGGGGGGAGGCTATTCTATCTGTTACATATATACTAAACAAGGTACCTCACAAAGGTTTTAGCTCAACACCCTATGAACTATGGAAAAGGTATAAACCAAATCTGTCTTTCTTAAGAGTGTGGGGATGCTTAGTAAAAGTGGGCTTACCTGAATTTAAAAAATCTAACATTGGTGCTAAGACTGTTGATGCAGTGTTCATAGGGTATGCCTCTAATTGTGCAGCGTATATGTGTTTCACTTTTGACCAATCGTCAAAAACCTTTGGTCAAATAATAGAGTCACGTAACATTGAATTCTTTGAAGCTATATTTCCATTCAAGAAGGAAGTGAACAATGATATCAATGAATAAGTATCAAGGAAAAGGACTCTGGAGGAGATCCAGAACCGATTGAGATTAGAAGGAGTAAGAGATCAAAAACTGCAACTAGCTTTGGTTCTAATTTCATTACAAGCTTCATCACAGAGCATATAGAATTAGATGATGATTTCATCTGGAGTTTCCTGATTGAAGAGAATCCTCTCACATATGCTAAAGCTATGAAATCATTAGATGCAGTATTCTGGAAGGAAGCTGTACACGATGAGTATAGCTCAATAACTTCGAATCATACCTGGGAAATGACAGAATTACCAAAGGAGTGTAAAACGATGAGTTGCAAATGGATACTGACAAAGAAACTCAAGCCAGATGGTTCAATAGATAGGTTTAAAGCTAGGCTTGTAGCTCAGGGTTATACTCAGAAGCATGGAGTATATTACTTAGACACCTATGCTCCTGTAACCAAGATTGCATCAATCAGATTGCTAATGGCAATTGCATCTTCACATAAACTGTTTGTCCATCAGATGGATGTGAAAACAAAATTTCTCAATGGGGATCTTGTAGAAGAAATCTACTTAAAGCAACAATAAGGATTTGTGATTGAAGGACAAGGAGATAAGGTGTATAAGTTGAAAAAATCGTTATATGGTCTAAAGCAAGCACCAAAGCAGTGGTTTGAAAAATTCAGTACCACTCTGTTTGAAGATGGATTCACTTCAAATAGTGGAGATTCATGTCTGTTTAGTAAGACAAAAGGAGAAGACTACGTGATGTTATGTTTATATGTGGACGATATTCTCATCTTGGGCAAAAACCTTGAAATGATTCAAGAGACAAAAGACTTTCTGTGCAGTAAGTTCAAAATGAAGGATATGAACAAGGTAGATGTAATATTGGGCATAAAGGTGTCAAAAAGAGAGGAAGGATACTCTCTAAGTCAAGGGCATTATATCGAAAAGATACTGAGAAAGCTTGGTGTCTGGGATAAGGAAAATGCAAGGACTCCCTATGATCCTTTGATACATTTGTGCAAAAATAAGAATGAAAGTGTGAATCAAATTGAGTATGCTCAGGTATCAGGCAGTGTAATGTACTTGATGAATTGTACTAGGCCTGATATAGCTCATGCTGTGAGTAGACTCAGTCGATATACACAAAATCCAAGTATGGAGCACGAGAAAGCATTAGAGAGACTTCTCAGGTACCTTAAGGGAACCAAGGACTGGAAGCTAAACTACAATGGTTCATCATGTGTTCTAGAGGCTTTCTGTGATGCGAACTGGATTTCGGACAATAATGAGATTAGTTCAACAAGTGGACTGGTATTTACACTTGGTGGTGGAGCTGTTTCTTGGAAATCAAACAAGCAGTCGTGTATAGCTCGATCAACTATGGAATCAGAACTAATTGCCATGGAACTAGCAGCTCAAGAAGCTAATTGGTTAAGGAATGCATTGTCAGATTTTCCCATGATTGATAAGCCGTGTCCCTCGGTGTCAATAGGTGTGATTGTCAAGCTGCAATTGCAGTGGTATTGAACAAATTATACAATGGGAAAAAGAGACACATTAGAATGAGACATAAAGTGATAAGAGAGTTTATAGAAGCCGGTGTTCTTTCACTTGAGTATGTCCGCTCTGCAAAAAATGTTGCAGATCCATTAACTAAAGCATTATGTGGACACAAGGTGTTGGATACAACTAAGGAAATGGGTTTGCAGTGACACGAGAGCAGATTCTTCACAGGTTTCCACTGTATGATACAGAGATGTCAACAGTTCAAGGTTCAAAACCACGTGATGAATTTGATCTTGGAAAGTGTCATGTTTTAAGGGACTATATGTTTGTATGTTGTATAAGAGTCATAAAGGAGAAAGATGTTCACCTTAGTATGACCTTAAATACAAACATTTGATGTAGACACTTACTGGATTCTAGTATAAGTTGTCAAAAGATTGTTTTAACAATTGCCGCATAAACTCACGATTCATTGATTCAAGTCTTATAGACATCAATGGTTCGGTTGATTATCAATTCTAGAAGCAAAGTTGGGGATTGTTGGAATGTTTGTTCTAAATTGATTCAATATAAATATCTATAAGAAACAGAGCATATAATTGAATTGAATTGAGCACGTGCATTTGATCCCAAACATGCGAGTATCTAGGATAACGATCAACTGATTTTAGCATCTATAAATAGAGCTAAAGAATACAAGAAAAGGGACGGAGAAAAGATCTAAAAGATTGATTGATAAGCTTTCTCCTTCTCGGTTCTTGAATAAGAAACCTCTGTGAGTTTTGATCTTCATCAAGAGACGATAACAAATCGTTGGTGAAGCCGCAGAGTAAAAGCTGAGCATAACACCCTCAGAGATCACGAGATTGAGGGGCTATTCGCTTAAGTTCAGAAGATTCAATTCTTCGACTCTGAATTTGATCTCTCTGTTCTTCTTCTTCTTCACCGCTATCTGTTTTACTGTTTCTTCGTTTAACCATCGTCTTCTTCCATGTTCGAGTTCTAACACTATTGCATTCCAGAATGGCCGTAATTCTCATACCACTCATGTTGGCAAATTAGCATTCAATGCTAAATATTCTCTTGATGACGTTCTCTATGTCTCTAATTTCAACTGCACCTTGATCTCAGTTTTAAAACTTCTAAAGCAAACCGGTTCTATTGCTACTCTATGGCACCATCGTCTTGGTCATGCTTCTTCTAAAGTTATCAGTTCTTTGCCTTTCTACAATAAGAATGACGTTGATAAGGGCCATTCAGATTCTTGTGATATTTGTTTTCGAGCTAAACATACTCACAATATTTTTCATGAAAGGTCTAATAAAGCTATTGAACTATTTGTTTTGATTTATTGTAATGTTTGGAGTCCTTATCGGACCAAATCAACTTCTGGTGCTGCATATTTTCTCACAATTGTTGGCGATTTCTCAAGGGTGGTATTGACGTTTTTAATGCTTAAAATTCAGAAGTATCGTCACTTATAAAGAGTTTATGTTCAATGAGCAAACGAAAATTTAACAAACAAGTCAAAGCTTGTAATGTTGTAGTCTTTTGGATGGATTGGATTTGATTAGGAATTTGGATTCTTTTGGATGTGAAAACTATAGAAGGATCTAGAAGATATTGTGTAGTTATGAAAATAATATTTGCATATATTTGATCATTAAGCTTATAACAAGGCAATCTCATCATTGTTCCCAAATGCAAATACAATACAATCCTACATGAAACAAATGCAAACAAAATGAAAAATATTTTTGGGTTTTGTGGTTTCATAATTTTTTGTTTTTATGCAACACAATGACTCAAAGATCAGAAACAAAAAAAACTCAAATCAAAGTCAAATATCATTCCCCTCCCCCAGACTTACTTCTCAACGTCTCAGTGAGAAAGTTAATCCAAGAAAGAGGAACCGAAATATTCAATGTAAAATAAGGGAAATAAAAACTAAAAATATATACAAAAGTGGTGTTTTGGTACCTTGTTAAAGGAGTGGAGGCTCCTTGGATCTTCAACATGGAATCTAGAACGAGCTTCTAACATATCCCTCAACAAGGAAGTTATGTAGTTAGTCATGCTTTCTCCATTTTGATTGTACCTTAAAGAAAACTGAAAGAAAGTTAGTAACCAATTAAATGAAACAAAAGAAAAAGCTATAGGCTCAAATCTAATCCAAATCATAATGGCAAATTGCATAGATTCCCTGGCAATGGAGCCAATTTGATAATGCATCTGCATCAACTTTCCGTAAGGAGGCCGGGATCCAACTGTCTACCTAAGTAGGCTGGCTATACAAACATGTCTAACACTCAAATAGTACAACAAATGCAAACAACTTGTCGTTGGAAGCACTTGAGGTTCGAATCTACAGAAAATCTAGAATTGGAAACTATAAGATTGCAAGGCGTTGACTCAATCTATAACAATCAATTCCTTTTGCTTTCACTTAATCTATTTCCAAAAATATCTCTTTCATTTCCAATGAGTCAAAGGTAAAGCAATTGATCTAAGAGAATAAAAAATCAACTAAGGATGCTCAAGAAGACAATGAAACTCTATATAACACATGAAACACCAATTTAGTCCATTCGAAAATTTTATCAAACACCTTGTAGGCAGTAAAACTCATAGCCTCTAGATTCAAGAGATTAAGTCAAATATAGCTTTAAAAACATCTTAAAGTGATGAATCTAACATCCTAAACATCAAAAGACAATAATCAAAACCTAAATCTACCAAACCTTCAACTCAATAAAGCATAATGAAAAAGATTAAGAGAAGAGATTAAGAAGAAACTCTAGATAGATGGTTCGATCTTGAAGATCTACATGAAGAACAAAGTCTCATAAGTAATCTCTCTCCAAAATATAAACTCTTCCTAAGAAGGTTTGATCCGACTCTCCCTAAGGAGGTTGGAAATTAAGATTAGAATTGTGTTCTAAGCCTTTAAACAATAGGGGTTTAATGTGTAAAAAACAGATTCGGGTTGACCTGGGAAAAACAAGGTCAAATTAAATTAAGTGAGACGCGTGCGTGCGGGGTTAGGTCCGTGAGGTCGGGATCGGAGCCAACGTGGGGAACATCCAGAATGTTTTGATCCATTATGCGTGTGGCATGGGGATCCTGAGGTTGGGATCGGGGCCAAGATGGGGAACATCCAGAATGCTTTGATCCATCTTTCGTGTAGTGTCGGGGTCATGAGGTCAGGATCGGGGCCAACGTGGGGAACATCCAGAATGCTATGATTCATCATGCGTGTGGCGTCGGGGTCCTGAGGTCGGGATCGGACCCTACGTGAGGTGCATCAAGAATGTCGTTGATTTAATTTTCACGGAAGAATAACCTATCTCGAGTAAATCCATCATATTTTCCTAACCACTTGTACGAATGCCTTCAAAGCACCACCAAATGAAAGCTAACTCTTGTGGCTTTTTTGTGTTCAAATTAAATGAAATTCCGTTTATGGTAAGGCTATCTATCACCAATATCAAGCACGCAGTGGCGGTTCTTCACCAAAGGCTTTGTCTCAACCAAAATTGCAAAGTTCTCAATAACCAACTTTTCTTGTTTGATTGATGCATTTTACTTCATCTACTTTGCTCCACGTTCATCTCTAAGTTTCTACTTCTCCACACATAACTCCAAATCACCTAAAATGACTCAAAAAGTGGAAAATATGCATATGTATGCTCCTAAGACTCTAATCTACAAAGTATGCAAAATACTAGCTAGAATGAAATCAAATGAGTCCTATATGGTGGAAAATGATGCAAAATGATAGTGAAAACTAACTAATATCTACATATATCAGTTGGTAGGTGGGGTAGAATCCATTACCGTCTTAAGAGCATGAGCTTCTCAAATCCCATTGGATGTAATCTCCTTTCCTCCAAGTGCCAGTCGTTTTAGCAAGAGTTTTACGCGCATCATAGCTGCTAGTGTCTTTCTAGACAGCTCTAGACTCTCTTCTTGGAGAGCATCCAATTGCTCTTTCTATTCCGGCGTAAGAACACTCTCAGCAAATGCTTCGTCTTCATATTCTTCACCATCGGAATATTGTTCACTCATTGGCTCATCAATGTATGGTTGATCACTATATGACCAATCACTATGTAATTGGTCATTAACCCACCAACTGGTAGAATCGGTTATCGATCCATTGACCGTGGTAGTGCATGCCCAATGACTTGCTTTCATGTAAAGAAAACAAATTGCATAAAGTCAAGAGACAAACAAACTAAAACAATTAGTAGCAAAACAAAGTGAAAGTTATAGTCTTAAATCTAATTCTAATCCTAATGGCTAATTGCATAAAGTTCCCGACCATGATGCCTAATTGATGTTCACTTTTTAATACCAATTAATCAACAAATGCAAACACGTCAATGTAGTACTTGAAGATCAAATTCACAGGGAATCTAGAACTAACACACTAGGATCGCAAAAATTTGGATTTAAGCTATAGCAATAGATAAGAGAATTTGATAAACTAAAACAACTCAACACAAACTACAAACAACCTAGACTCAAAGTAAAAAAAATCAACTCAAAACAAATAACAAACAAACTAAACAAAGACAAAACACAAAAGTAGCCATATGTTTTAGGCAAGACAACTGATCAAAGGATAATAATAATCAAATCAATGATTCTTAAAGACAATTAAGCTCAACCTATAATATAGAACACAACTCTAGATTAAGTCACTCTCATGGCATTAACCACTTTACCAATCAATCAATTGAGCAAAACTCTCATTTGCCAATTAAAAGATCAGTAAGCATTGAAATCAAATCCATTAAGTTCACTAATCACCCTAACATCATTTCAATGGCTAGGGAAGAAAAAATCATAAAAAGGTCTTTCGGGAATTTCATCAAACACCACTCGGGCGACAAAAATCCTAGCATTTAGATTCAAGTGATCAAGTTAAATCTACCTTTAAGAACACCTTAAATGAAGAAATCTAAATATCTATCAACTTAAGCTCAAGATTCAACAATATAATCCTAAGATCTACCTAGCCATCAACCTATCACTTCACTACTCAAACATCAAAGACATGAAAAAAGTAAGAAAATAATCATAATCAAAATTAATAACATAATGGAAGGAAGATAAGAGAAATGATGAAGAAATCTCAATAGATGGGAGATGATGATCCAAAGATCATCATCCCAAAAGGGTCTCTAACTATTCTCCCTCTCAAAACTCTTTCTCTCAATATGTTCTTAGTGATACCAAAATAAAAAGAGTCAATGAAAATAGAATGAAAGATGTCTTAAAATACCCTAAACTAAGTTTAAATGTGTAAAAACGGATTTGGGTTGACCCGGGACAAACCTGGTTAAACCAACTTAAGTGAGACGAGTGCACGCGGGGTCGGGTCTATCAGGTTGGCCTAAGTGGTGACGTTCTGTGCATCAAGAATGGTCTTCAGTCCATGTTCTGGAGTCGGGGTGGTGAGGTCGGAGAAGGTGGCAACGTGATGTGTATCTAGAATGTCGTTGGTTTAATTTTCGCGGCATAATGATCTATCTCAAGTAAATTCGTCATATTTTCCTAACTACTTGTCCGAATGCCTTCAAACCACTACCAAATAAAAGCTATCTCTTCTGGTTTTCTTGTGTATAAATTTCATACAATTCCGTTTATGTTAAGGCTTTAATCGATTACCAATATCAAGCACATAGTGGCGGTTCTTCACCAAAGGCTTTGTCTCAACCAAAATTGTCAAAGTTCTCAATAACCAACTTTTCTTGTTTGTTTGATGCATTTTACTTCATCTCCTTTGCTCCACCTTCATTTCTAAGTCTCCAATTCTCCATACATAGCTCCAAATCACCTAAAATGACCAAAAAAGTGGAAACTATGCATATGTATGCTCCTAAGACTATTCTACAAAGTATGCAAAATACTAGCTAGAATGAGATCAAATAAGTCCTATATGGTGGAAAATAATGCAAAATAATAGTGAAAACTAAGCTAATATCTACATATATCATCTAGCGACTAAGCGGGGATTAATCGGAGTTAGGCGGAGATTTTTTAGAACTATTGAGTCGGCAAATTACCTCATTGGTTTTTCTTCCTCGGTTTCTTTTCCTTATATTTAATGATGATGTTACCTCCCAAGAAAGCTGGTGGCTCCTGCTCTTCTCAAACAGTACTCATTACTGGAATTGGTGGAGATATCGTTTCTCATTCAGCAATAAAGAATCAAATCTCTTGCTCTAATTGATCTGAAAAGAGGAAAGAATTCGAGAAGAAGGTGAGAGGCCAAAATCTTTTACATTTCATTCTTCGTTTTCAACGCATTGATAATCAAGCCAGTGATAAATCCTGATTCACTAGGTTAAAAGGGTCTCCTGTTCAACTTACTCTACAAACGTATCAAGTAAGTCTTATACCATAAAAATCCTTGGATATGTTTAGAGTATAGCGTTTTTGAACTAATTTGTTGATCTTCTCCGCTTTAGGTGAAGGATATACCATATGGTGCTGCCGGAGGCATCATGTTTACCTTTGACAAGATAAGAGTAAGAGTCTTAAGATTTGTTTTCCTGCTAAGTTTCACCATTGCTTTAAAGTTTTGTTGATGTTAATTAACTGTATTAACCAGGATGAACATTTCTTAGGTTGTATTGCGTAAGGACTCATTGGCAAATGACACGTCTTCTCAATCAGGGGATGTCAAAAGGGTCGGTATATAACTCATGCTTCTTCTTTCTTTTTCTTGCTTCACGAAATGTTAATTTCATTTATTGTATTTTCTTTTGCCTGGTTGTCTGCAGTCTGCAGATGCATGATGAGTTCTGTTCAATATTGTTGAACCAATTCAAATCAAGAGTGTATGAAAGGTTTGAAACTTCTGACGCGGCTTTAGATGAGTTCTACAGAAAAATTGAGAGGCAAAGGTCTGAACAACAACAAAAGATAAAAGAAGATTCTGCCAGACAGAAACTCAGTAAGATTCGGCACGATCAGGTTTGTGGTATTTAATACTGTACTGATTGGAATTCCCAATTCCAAATTAGTGTGCGTGTCACAAAGCCAAAAATTTCAGAGAGTGTAAGGCGAAACTTTGAGCAAATGGAAATGGAAGAAGAATGCACCAAGGTACACTTTGTTTTGACTCTTGGCAGTTCTATCCCCACTTCTTTGGCATACGTCCAATTTATTGTAAAGAGGTAGCTAGGAATCAGTGTTAGCAATACTGCACAGTCTAGAATGTTTACACTATTGGAATTAATAATTTTGAATATCTTGATGCATATTGAGAAAAAAAAAAGAGTTGATGAGAAAGAGTCAGAGACAAAGAAAATAATAGCCATTAGTGAAGATGAAAAGAATGCGAATGTAAGCAAGATTCTGATACAAACAGCAGCTGAACAGAAAAGACAGTTCACGGAGAGAAGCTGAGATCGAGAATCAGATGTATCTTGAATGTGATAAAGATTCTCGTTGATGCATATTACTACCGGTAATTGCAGTCTCCTTTCTCATTTGTGTTCTGAACTAAGCAAACAAAGAACATATACTAATTCTATGGGTCTAATGTATACTCTTGCAATCAGCTCATGTCTATCGAGGTTCTCAGGTTAACTTCTGAGACTGTGAATATTATTCCTGGGACTTTTACTTTTATTTTATCTATTGCTGTTTCGTCTGTTATTGTTTGTTAAAATCTCCTATCCATACTAGGCACATGATAAAGCTATAAGATCAATGATATTGAGCCACAATGACACTTATTGTAATTCAAAAAATAATGAAAATTAAAGTAATGAATTTAGAAAACTCAAGTAATTTTTATTGAGATTTTCGGTAAGTAATTCATTGTAATTTACGAATTCGAGACCAATAAATTATTTGGCAAATAATCAGTTGTCTTTACAAAAGTAATGTAGACAAATAAAATCTTGTACTTATGAGAACTGGTTTGGAAAGAACTAGTTGCTTAACATACTTGGAAATTACTAATTATCTTACTATATCCCTCTTGCAAAAAATGACCAAATTTCTAAGTAGGTATTTCTTTACTGTTCTATGAATTTTTGAACCCTAAAATGAACAAATATTTTCTTTGGTTAAAATTTTGATAAAATCATATAAATGTATAGAAAATATTTATAGATAATAATTTACTTGATCATCAAACAAAACTACTTCAATTGTCTGGTCATACTCTTTGGTAAAGATTTTCCAGAGTAGAATGATCTTGACTTTGATTTTTCATTATTGATTTATTTGTTTAAGATTTTCTAGAGTCGAATGATAGTATTTTTTTGTTTATGCATTTTGTTGGGAGACATTTACACTAAATTTTAGGCTATAGTGAATGTTGTATAAAAAAAATTAAATACATTAGGTAAAAATGTATAATTTTTTTGTCTAACAAATTGCAGATTTTAGATGTATATTTCTTTATTTTTCGTCTAACAAATCGGCAATTTTAAAAATGTATATAATTTTATGAATTTTGGATGATGGTCAATTTTATGTTATTGTTTTTTTGTCTAACAATAACAAAAAATTGTTATCAAAAAGGAATATTCTTAAATAAATACTAATTTTAAAATAGTTCAAATTTTGTTAACGTTTAAATTTGAATCGGATTCCAATACTAATTTAGTAACAATCAAAAAAATATTTTAAAATAAATACTAATTTTAAAATAGTTGAAATTTTAAAATTGCTGGAACTGAACTTTTACCTTTTTATTATTTGAAATTAGAATAACAAAATGTAAACTTACGTTAGTTTCAAATACTAATTCGAAATTAGAATAACAAATCTAAATAGAATACTAATTTCAAATAATATAGCTAAAGTTCGGTTATTTTCATAAAATATATATATATCAAAATAAAGGCTAAATACAAAATTTAAAATTTAAATGTATTTTCAATTTAGTAACAATAAAAAATTATAAACAATACTAATTTCAAATATTTTATTTGAAATTATTTTATCATTATGCAATATACCAAAATAAATGCTACATACAAAATATAAAATTTAAAGTGATTTTGATTTATTTGAAGCTAAATTCTCGGTTATATTAATTATATTGTTATTTAAAGCTTAAAAACTGATTTCTATTTATTTGATGAACAATATGTATATAACTCTTAAAATTGATATATTATAAAATATATATAATATAAATAAATCAGTTTATATAGGTCACGTGTTCTCTATTTAGTATAGTTTGCTTTATTAGATTAGTAAGTATAAATAGTTGAGTCTATGTTTACATTATATATAGTTGGCTAGATGCCTAGATGTTTATAATTTATGTTTATATTAACGTTTATATTTACGTTGAAATTTAGATATATAAATCACCATAATTATTTTAAACAATATTAAAGTGCGTTATTATAATTATATGCTTTGGACAAATGTGATTTCGAATCCCATAAATAAAAAATAGTATATAATTTATATGAAAAATAAAAGATTACATAATAAAAAATAATTGAAAGCAAAAACAAAAAGATTCAACATATAATTTAAATATTAAATGTTTTAAATTCATCACTACAAAGGTACTCAAGAATTTTATAGTTCATATTGATTTGAGAATAGTACAATATCACTAATTCTAACAAGAAAGAATTGTAGTTTCAGTACATCTTCTTCCCATTCTTAAGATGTGAAGTATTGTGCCATATAAAAGGCTAGATCTTACATCCATGTCTCTCATCAATTTAATCTTGTACATAAACCCAACTGGTCTTCTAGTATTTCTACCGTTGGTAGACATTAATCTCATCAAATTAAAAATAGTGTGTTAATTGTATAGTTAAAATTTTGAAAAAAACATAGAAATTAAAAGAATAATAAAAGAATATTCTAGAATTAGGTTTTCATTCAAAATTAAAAGAATAATAAAAGAATAATCTAGAATTAGTGAATTTTGAATTATAACTAATTTTGAATTAATAGGTTCGGTGTAATGTAATATTTTCGAATTAATAAATTAATAGGTTTGTATAATCTATTTCGAGTATATTAGATACTACTATTTTAAAAACATGTAATTATTATATAATCTTGTAACAAACAATTAACTAAATCCTAATGGACCTAATAGAGTCCAAAAAGCAGATATAACACATTACTATATATTTAATTTTAAAAAGTTACATTTTTATTATATAGAGGATTAAAAATATGAACTATATATTTAATTTTAAAAAAGTTATTTATGATAAATTTTGCTTTGTTTGGTTTGGATTCACATAGTCTGGATTTGGTGAGGTTTCTAAGGTTTGTGTTTTGGTAATTCTCTGAGAGACTGAGATTGTAATTACATCGAGAAATTATTACTTTTCAAGTTTATTGTGTTTTAGCTTTTGATTTAATTGGAAAAACAACCTTGATGAAGTTTCCTGTACTTCACGTAACTAAAATGAGACAAAATGTGTGGAAAATTGAATATAAATCCAACGTAGAAAGAAACCTGACTAGTCAAAAGTAGTCTTCTACACGAGCATTGGAATATTGGATATGTAGAAAATTGATAATAAATCCAAAGTAGAAAGACATACGTTTCAATGTGAAGGAACATTTCGTAGAAAGACAAGCTGTAGTTAATGTCAGTCAAGCTGTGTTGGATTTATCTTTGTGCAGTAGAATCTATTGATATGTATATAAAGAGATTAGCACGAGTTTACTTACTATTCACACTTTCGAGTTCTCTCTTTCTTTTATATTCAAGAGAATTAAATTAGCTTAAAGAATGATGAAAGGCTCAACGAATATCATTTCTATTACTTTTTCCTTTTTCTTCTTTGTTTTTGGAGATGTGTTTGCCTCTCCTAATAGTAAGCACTTGTGTCCTCCTGAACAAAGGGATACACTTCTCGAGTTCAAAAACGAGTTTAAGATTGGAGAGTGTTTTTCTATTGATGGTATTGATTCTCATCCGAAGACTGAGTCATGGAAGAATAACAGTGATTGCTGTACTTGGAAAGGTATAACGTGCAATGCCAAGTCCAGGGAAGTGACTGGGCTCGACCTTAGTAACAGCCACCTCATGTGCTTTAATTCCAATAGCTTATTTTTTAGGCTTCAAAACCTTCATTTTCTAAGCACTCTAGACCTTTCTTCTAATTTCTTTTCTGGTTCAATTCCTTCTTCGATTGGAAACTTTTCTTTTCTCACCACTCTAGACCTTTCTTCTAATTTCTTTTCTGGTTCAATTCCTTCTTCGATTGGAAAGCTTTCTCATCTCACCAATCTCTATCTTCATTCTAATCAGTTTTCGGGTTCAATCCCTTCTTCGATTGGAAAGCTTTCTCATCTCACCAATCTTTATCTTTATTCTAATCAGTTTTCGGGTTCAATCCCTTCTTCGATTGGAAAGCTTTCTCATCTCACCAATCTTTATCTTTATTTTAATCAGTTTTCGGGTTCAATCCCTTCTTCAATTGGAAACCTTTCTCATCTCAGCAATCTTTATCTTAATTCTAATCAGTTTTCAGGTTCAATCCCTTCTTCAATTGGAAACCTTTCTCGTCTCACCAATCTCCTTCTTTCTTCTAATCAATTTTCAGGTTCAATTCCTTCATCTATGGGGAACCTCATATCTCTGAAGTTATTGGACGTTTCCAAAAACATGCTTTCCGGAGAAATTCCACAAGAGTTGAATAAACTTTTGAACCTTAAATACATGGACTTCTCTTATAACCAGCTTGAAGGTCTTGTACCAGGGGGCTCTCAATTTGGAATGCAGCCTTGCTCTTCCTTTGAGTATAACAAGGGACTTTTTGCCTCTTCTCTTCATGAAGATTGCGGAATTATTCACACCCCAATATCAGAAGAAGAAGTGATTAGTTGGAAAGCAGCAGCAATAGGATACGGACTTGGTATTGTCTTTGGATTTACAGTTGGATACATATTGTTTTCTCATTTCTTTTCTTTTTCTTTTGGAAAGTAGTTTTATTAAAAGGACGTTTCATCTATCACACTTGCATTTTGTACAAATTTCAAACATTGTCCTCATTTTAAGTCTGATTTGGACTTGTGGGTTCAGTCTTTAGTCAAGAATTGAACTTATTAAAATAGCTTATAAGTTTCCTAATATTTTCCTGCCAATTATTTTTGCAAAATTCACAGAAAACTTTTTAAAAAAAACACTTATTCACTTACTATGTTCAAAAAATTACATAGTAAATCGTCTTTAAAAATAATCTTTATTGCTGCTCAGTGAACAGCTCAGGTTGACATCATAGTCGCTAATTCATTAAGCACAAAAAAATGCTTTCAAAACATATATTTGTTAATCATGGTATCAAATAAAAACAGAGAACTACACACATAACGATATATTCTAAGAAAAATAGCAAATAATTTTAAAATTACATTAATTCTAAGCAAAATCAAAAACTTAACAAGATTTAATTTATATTATATAAATAGCTGTTTTTAGTGGTATTACCACGTGTCATTAAACTAAATATCACTTGCGATATAATTTATTTATATTAACATAAGACAATCTGTAAAAAATAAAATAGGTGGCTGCATTAAATTTTATGATAGTTAATATTTTGTCTATAGTAAAATTATGGAACTGAATATTTAATTTTTACATGAAAAATTAATGTGCAAAATATTAATATTTACAAAAAGAAAAAATCTTTTCCATCAAATAATTTTAAGAATTTATATTTAAAATGATTTTTAACTTAAATTTTTTAGTAATCTTTAGGAGTTCAAAAACCAAATCAGTTTTTTTTTTTGTCAATATTGGATCGATAAGACCCAATTCATAGCCTAAACCCCACTATAATGTAGCGAATAGGAATCGAATCCTGGTACCAAGTTTTTAGCTGGATCATCCTAACCACCAGATTGAGAACAACTCGGCAAAAAAAAAAACCAAATCAGTTTAGAGTTTCACATTTCAGAAGAAATCTTGTTTTGTTAAAGAATCTCAGAAAAAAAATTAAAAATGACTTTTAACTAAAAAGGAAATAATAAAATAATCATATGGAGACTTTAGCTGCATAACACTTTCGTTATGTTTTCTTGTGTATTTGTAATTGTTATAACAATATTGTTTTCTTCGTCCCTATTAGCTACTTAAGTTTCTATACCTTTTTCTTCTGTTCAACTATTTTAACCAAATATACAGCCTTACACACAATTCCGCAGCTATGGCTTTTTTCGTTAAAATCGCATTTTGTAAATCAATTACTTTAGTAGTTTACTATTATCTGAAAAAATTGTAGAATACATAATTATAATATTAGTTCACTATAAAAAAAATCGTGTTATTGTGACACTTGTATTATGACTATGAATATTAGTAATTATTTATAATGAATTTTATTTATTACGAATCATTGTAACTCTATTTTGTAAATGTTTGTGGCAAAATTGTTACTAGATTTATTCGTCACAATTATATTGTGGCGTTTTTGTTACCAATATGCATTTGTGATATTTGTATTATAGTTATTTATAAATAGTCACAACTTTGTAACAATATTGTGACGAAATATGTGTTATTGTAACGAAATATTATGCATCAATACAAAAAAAATTTGTAGAGGTTGTGATATATGTTAAAATTATAATAATATAGTTTTGTTTTAATAATTGGATGGACAAAATTCAATTTATATCTAACCATTTCTTCTGAACTCTTAACAATATCACGTGAGGCAAATATGATTTTCTAAAATCAAATTTGGGTGAGAGAATAGAGCAGATGTGACACTCAACTACTTGATCAAATAAATTTCTAATAATTGTGTACTTTTCTTAACTTTGATAATAATTTAATAAGTTTTTATCAATCATGTAATTTATTTTATTTATAATTGACATTAACTATGAAGCGTGCTCGTGTCAAGCGGGTTAAGATTTGTAAACCACTCATCAAGAAGAAGTTTCAGATGTTTTATTGTAATCATGTGTTTGGAAGGGAACATTTGTCCAAAATTATAATATCATTCATTTTAGTATTGAAATCTAAAAAAAAAAAAATTTTATTACTTAAATATCTTCAACTCTTGCAAAATATAATTTATCACATATCTAATTTCGCAAGCTATATATATGTAACATGGGAGATTTTTAATTTTAATAATTTTGGAATTGTTTCCTAGAATAAGTATTATAGTAAATAAATAATAATTTTAATTTTCTATACCTTTTATAAAAATATATAATGCAATCATAACATCTCTTATATGATAATCGTGTAGTATATTATATATTTGTCACTTGTTTTTTTATTTTTGTGGTATGTAATGAAATTCTATGATTTTGCTAATGTTATTATCGATTATTTACTTAAAATTGAAATAAGTGAGTTAGATATATATATTTGAAAAATATAAAGATACCTTAGAAATTAGTAATAAAATTGATAGATCAAAATATTATTAAAATATTCATTTGAAGTAAATATGAAGTATAGTAAACCTCCTTCATTTTTGGTGAAGGCAACCATTAGAAATGCTCTAATATCGATCACTTCCACGTCCAGTTATTAATGCTATAATTAACATTTTAAAGAAAAGATCCAGTGGGCCGGCTCGTAAGCTTACTGGACCTTACGGGTCGGGCTTGAATACTAGTAAATAGTCTGCAGACTTATCAAGACGGGCCTTAACGGTTTAAAAAATATTGTTCGACAGGTTCGGGTTCATTAGACGGAGGTTTGGGCCCATTTACATCTTATGGATCATTCTCTGACGAAGAACCTGAGTGCATCTTGTTTGTTAGTTTTTTTAGTCAACTTTACTCATTCACAAGTAATAACGGGACTACAAAAGTTTGATTTCTAGAAAATTCTTTGACGCTGCGAGTTAAAGAAGTCTTGTTGGGTTTATTACTCAAACATATGGGCCTTAGATTTGGGCTTACACGTTTTATTAAGGAGAGAAGTCAATTGACTTGGACCAATGATTTTCTGCAAAAAATGAGTATATGCAATAATTAAGAGTCTTTGACTAATTGTTCATATGTATTAAATTCTCTTCATATTATTACTTTTATTTGGGATTACTTGTACTCCATATTAAATGGTATAAACAAAAAATCGTATAAAGACCAATGATTTTTCTACCAAAAATTTAATGTTTTCTTCCACATATGGAAACACAATCAATAGTAAAAAGAATTTCCAAGACCAAAATTTATATAAATAGAGATTCTTTTAATATAGGTTTCATACAAAAAAATCATGGGTATTACAAAAAATCTGGTGACTTTTCTTATGGTAGTAATATTTGCAGTTTCATTGTCTAACCACAATATGTTTTAGCTTCAGGTATGTTTAAATATTGATTTAGTTAATGATAAAATTATTTTGATTATCAGAAGAAAAATTGCTAAGGATTTACATTTGAAATGACTATGTCTTGTATGTATATATGCATTTAACTTTTTTGCTAATATTACAGGGACATTTATAGTAGTTAATCGACAGTATTTATGCATTTGATTTTGTATAACTATATGTTATAAAATGATTTATTTTATATATTTAAGCATGTTTATGTAGGTTGAGGAATAAAATACAAATATGAATATTGCACGATTCCGTGTACGCATAAATACAAAGACCATCATTGTTGGATTGATTGCTTAAACAAAGGCTATGATGATGGTAGATGTATTAGCCATTTTCCTAATGAGCCCTTGAAATGTTGTTGTGAACCATAAGCTCTTCCTTATTTAGTGATGCTGTTGTAATAAATGCAATATTAAAATAAATTAAGAAACTTATTTATGGTTAGATTATCATCTTTGGCCATATTAAATGCTACCAACAAAAATTCAAATAAACGTTTATGATTTTTCTCACAATATTCAAATGTTTTCTCGTAAATATGGAAAATCAATTAATAGTAGAAGAATTTTCCAAGGCCAAAAGTAGTATAAATAGAGCTCTTCTCTTTAGGATATGTTATTATGAGTTATTTGTCTTTTCGTGACAATATTTGCAGTTTTTACATCTAACCATAACGTTATGGTTTCAGGTATTTAAAAAATGTGTTTTGATCATTCTAAAAGTGATAGCTAAACATGTAGATATATATTGTTTATACCGATTACTAATGAACATTTATGTGGGTACATTTGTGTAGTGGCAAAGATTGAAATTTTTTCATACGATCACTGAAATGTTTTCATACGATGACTGCAAAACTTTGTGTTCAGCTTCATATGGATGGTATGAATGTAACAGTGACTGTGTAGTAGCTGGTTATGGTGGTGGTGGTGATTGAGATCGTCGTACTCATAAAGATCCTTTGAAATATTGTTGTCAGTTCTAATACAATTCCTATCTCCTCCTTAATGATTGGTGATTTAAATGTTTCAGAAAATGAAATTTAATTAGAAATAAAATAGTTATGATAATAATAAAACGTGACGTTAATTAAAGGTGAGTAACTGATAAATTTTCTTATAGTTTTATATCTCGTTTCATTTAATATATTAAATGATGTTTTAGCAGAAAATTTTTGTACCAAACTATTTGATGTTTTCATTTTTAATGTAAAATTACTTACACTTTTATTTATTTTGACTATTTGTATTATTAAGATTGAATTTGAAGTGATTGAATGATTATTAATGTGAAACACGATTTATGAATGTGAGATAGTGTCTTTCTTCAGTAGACTTACCACATATCACTAAACCAAAATCACTTCACATATTGTTACAATTATTTATAATTAGCATTAAGAAATTTTATTTACAACAACGAATTATGCAACGAAATCTAGCATTTAATTCAATATGATTATAGATCACAATGAATATATGCAATAATTAAGTATCTTTGACTAAGCTCATATGTATCAAATTCTCTTGATATTTTCACTTTTACTTCGTATTATTCGTAGTCCATATTAAATGGTATCAGCAAAAAAGCATATATAGATCAATGATTTTTCCGCCAAAATTTAATATTTTTCTGGCAAATATGGAAACTCAATTAATAGTAAAAGAAATTACAAGACCAAAATTCATATAAATAGAGCATCTCTTTAACATATCTTCCAATATAGGTTTCATACAAAAACAATTTATGGCTTTGACAAAAACTCTGAACATTTTTCTTTTGGTAGCAATATTTGCACTTTTGTTGCCTAACCACAATGTTTTGGCTTCAGGTATGTTTTAATATGTGTTGCGTTTAAAATATTGATTCATTTCATGTTTAAATAAGGTTTGGTTATTCTAAGAACAAACGATAAGGATATGTTATCAGATGATTTCTTTATAATATATTGAAGGATGTTTATATATGTAGGTGGAGAGATGAAAAACAAGTATGTACATTGCACGATTCCGTGTACGGATGAATATACTTACTTTAAATGTTTGACTGATTGCACAAACAGAGGTTATTACGATGGTAAATGTAGTAGGCATTCTCCTAATGAGCCCTTGAGATGTTGTTGTGAACATTATTGAATGAAATCATGGTGCTTTGAATGTTGTAATAATTGCAATATTGGAATAAAATTGAAAGCTATCTATGATATAAAAAATAAAAAAAGTTCTTTTTACATCTTTATAAGCTAATTAATATGTCATATATATATATATATATATATATTTTGTCAACATTAGACCATAAATCAAGATATTATATTGTTTTGATTTTGATATATGTATTCAAATTGATATACAACGAACAAATAATTTTAAAAAAACTAAAAAGATGAAACTGACATAAATTACTATGTGATAATTTAAATTAGAGTAAAATTATTTCTCAGAATATAAATTTTTTTAAAGATATTTCTTAGAACCTTTTTGTTATTTATATTATTCTTCGTTATAGTTTTGGTATATTTAAAAAAAATAAAAATCGTTCAGTTTTTATTTTTTCAAAAGACAATATAAATAAAATCTATGGTCTTACGTTTTCTGTCAAAGATGTTACATTTTAGTTACATATAAAAACATTTTAAAAAGTGTAATGAAGGTAAGAAAATAACATAAAGACATATCAATTTTTTAAAAAATTCACTTAAAAGATATTGAAATTATATTGAAATATTGAAATCGAATATTTAAAAATTCACCAATATCAATTTTTTTTAACGAATAAATCATATTGAAATCGAATATTTTTTTGGTTTCATTTAAAATAAAAATATTTCCATATTCAAAACAGCAAAAGTGACTAATCCTAGAATAAATATATTTGCATTTGAATATGATTTACTATTACACATAGTCTGGAACGTGACGGTTGCAATGTATGTATAGGTCCAAGAGATGGCCTTTTTTTTTGTTGAAAGCCCATATTGGGCATTTTCATTAAAACGTGTGAGCCCAAATGATAAAAAGAGTTAGTGGGTGTTATTCTTATTCATATGTGGTATTTTGAGAGATTTTAAATTCAAGTAAAATCCAGCTTTATTCAATGTTGTATCACCACTATCTTGCTTCCTTTTGCCTTCTAAGCTTCTTATAAAGGAACTTAACCTCTGCAGCAACTTCTAATTGCCTCCTAAAGGAGTTGACTAATGTTGTATCAACTTTAGACTTAATATCTTTGTTCACTAAATGCGTTTCTACAAAACTCCAAAGTCAACCCTTTAATTTCAATTAACAGTCCCAACAAAGCATCATTACGTGTTTCTCATGTTTCTTCCTTTGCTGCCAACTGTCCAATTTGATCTCAACATGTGTTACTACTTGTAATTTCGGTTGAAGATACCAAGCCTTTGTTCATGTAGCATGTATTTAATCCCAAATTCATTATAAAATATACAAATTACATGATTGTTGCTACAAGAAGAAAACTAAAAAAATAGAAACAAACTGAAACTAAAACTAAAGAAAATAGAGACCGGTCTGTAGTTAGCCGCACTAGCATGTATGGGCCCGCCATAAGAGAAGCTAGTGTCACTGAGCATCTTGATGTTGTAGTAGTTAGGGTCAGACGCTCTTACCAAGAGATTATAAATTGGCTGTAAATGGGTTTTGGTGACCGCTACTGCTAAATCGCGCATATAAGCTGCTTTAGGGCTGTTGGGAAGATACCCAGACCCCATCTGAATAGTTGTGTGGTGGCCAGAGACATTCATGTCAACTATTTCTCCGCCCCATTGTACGTTCTCTGCATGGTCAAGGAGTCGAGTGAAGATCTCCGTCGGCCAATAGCCAACTGGTGCAAGAACCGTCCCGTTGTTCAGACCCACCCCCAACCACCATAGATCGAGCTTAACATCCTATATATATATTATTTATTAATAAATTAAAAAAAATTATGTAAAAAATAAAACAAATAGATTATTAATCTAACCTTCCATATCTGTAGGATGAGCTCGGTCTGCGAACCTCCAAATGTAGACCTCGTGGAAATAGCACCCTCGATGAGAATACTACTACTGGTTTGTACAAAACCAGGACACCGAAGATTGTAACATCTCGTGTACGTGTAGGCATCCGTCTGAAACATATCACTCATAATCATATTCGTTAATCCAATAACGAAAGTGTATAGGTTGTTTGGTTTATAAATTAGAAGTTTGGTATCACTAATGTGTTATTATTTACAAAATTAAAATTGTTGACTTTTTTTCTTGGAAATAGAGTTAATACTATTCCTATGTATAATATTTGAAACACAAATCCAAACCCGGATCATATCCAAAATATTTGAAACCAAAATCGATAAAATACCAGAACAAATTTTAGATCATAAGAATATGGATATTTGAACTCGATCAGATAAAAATTGATAACCAGAATACCCAAAATGAAATCATATAATTAAAAATAATAATTAAATATATATATATATACATTTAATTACATAAATATTCAAATTTATAACTATAAATCAAAACATACTAATCAATTTAGAATAAAAAAGCTAAAATTTTTAAATTTTTAAATTTAATTAAGATTTTTTAAGAATTATTTTAATTTCTTAAAAAACGGATAGATAAAAATAAATTTTTTTAAAAATTCGGATACCCAAACCCAACCAAAATAAAGTGTTGTATAATAAGCAAAACCGACTTGAACCCGAAATTTACAACCTGAACTCGACTCAAAATTTTAAAAATATTTAAATATTTCTATTTAATTAACTCAAAATATCCTAAATCCAAAAATCTGATCCATTCGAATCTGGATATCCAAATGCTCAAAGCTAGTTATTGGTTACATAAGTTTTTTTAGAAAGTTTACATGCTATAGCTTACCTACATAGTTACTATTATATTTTCAGTACTTAAATCAAATTAAAATTAACAAATATACCGTCCAGAAAATGAAGAGTCTCGGCTGATAGTCGAAATATATCTCAGGATAAACCTAAATAGACAATTAAAATTTAGTTGTTTTAATTATTCTTCATACGTAAATTTAATAATATGATAAATTAACACACACAAAATAATACTTCACAGAAATATTTTATTAATAAATGATTGAATTTACAAAATATCTAACCTGCCATCCAGCCTCTATGGTGTTTAGGTTGTTTTCCTCATAAGATCCGGACACAACCCAAATTTGGCCAAGGCTGAATTCTTGTGTTCGTTCGACTGCGGGGTGCATGACACTCATGGTGGCTCTTGTTCCGTATACTTGTAGTACGCTAGTGCGGTTCAGAAATGCAACCGCATACTGGCCAGATAAACAAATTCGTTTTAATATAAAACCTTTTTGCTTGTTCGGCAATAATTTTGACGTTTTGATATAAAACCTTTTTTTTTTCTTTTTTTTTTGTTACATGGCATTGATATAAAACCTTTCATACAGAAAACAATAGTTTTCATTTTTAACATATAAAAATACGGTTGGTTTTATATTGAAAAAAATAGGTTTAAATAGAACTAAAAAATTTCCGGTTCAGTTCACTCAAGTTTTATATGTTTCGTGATCAAATTATAAAATAGATAATTAATTTCAATTTACATTATTTATCTTTTAACACTAAAAGTGTTTTTTTTTAATTCAATTTGAATTTGGCTGGGTTAAAAAATTATTTTTGTTTAAATTCTGTATATATTGTAGGTTAGTTAAATGTAATGTCATTATTATAGAAAAATAATTAGAAGAATTTATATACTTACGGCATGTCCGTTAGTCGCTTCTACCCCAGCTCGATAACCTGCAGTCTTGTTTATTCTCCGCATAGGAATGGTTTTATCTGGACATTGTGTTCCATTACGGTGCCAGATTTGCCAACCAAATTGATCTTCTAATTTTGCAATGTTTGGAAGATTAGTTGGGATTTCCTATATTATTTATTTAAAAAAATATTAGTAATTTATAAAATTAATATTTAAAGCTGAAATATTTATATAAAAAGGTTTAATAATTGAATTACAGTAAATAAATAATAAAATACCTGGATCGTGTGATTCCTGAAGAAAGGGTGGCTGAGAGTCGGCTGCGTTTCTCTTGTTACGTCGATGATATCACCGTCAGGAGCTAGAGAGATTTGCAGAGAAAACACCAAAAACTGAAGGTGGTTTGATCATTCTAAAAGTGATAGCTAAAAATGTAAATTTATATTGTTTATACCGATTACTAATGAATATTTATGTGAGTACATTTGTGTAGTTGCAAAGATTGAAAATTTTTCATACGATCACTGAAATGTTTTCATACGATGACTGCAATACTTTGTGTTCAGCTTCATATGGATGGTATGACTGTAACAGTGACTGTGTAGTAGCTGGTTATGGAGGTGGTGGTGATTGAGATCGTCGTACTCATAAAGATCCTTTGGAATATTGTTGTCAGTTCGAATACACAATTCCTATCTCCTCCTTAATGATTGGTGATTAAAATGTTTCAGAAAATGAAATTTAATTAGAAATAAAATAGTTATGATAATAATGAAATGTGATGTCAATCGATTGCAAAGACAACTGAATTACATGTTTCTTTACGAAGATTTATGGTTATATATTCGTTTTTTATATTTATTTTCCAGTCATTTGATAGGTGAGCCCAAAAAATTAAAGCTCTAAGGTTGAAAATAACTTGGACTCCTCATTAAATATAGACGAAAAATGGTTCTTTTGTCTAAGTATATATAACTAAATTATTATTACTTTGATCGCCAAATTATTATTATAAATTATCATTGGCCAAATTCGCAAGTGTCAAATTTTTAAAAAGATATCCACTTTAATTTATAACTCATCATAGTCTATATCACTGGCACCATAATAAATTTAACTAAATGTCAATGATTTTGTTTGCCAATTATCGAAAACAAAATCCGCAAATATGTAAACTCAATCAATACTGAAAGAAATTACAAGACCAAAAATTATTTTAATATAAATATGATATACTATTTTAATATAAAATTATCACTAACAGAATGGTGTTGTTGTAATATTATTATTATTAGTGTTTTTATAAATATTTTTTTATAATTAGCCAAATTCCTACTTAATGTAAGTGAGACTTGAAATCTGGGTGTGAGATAGTGTTTTTCTTTGTAGACTTAGCACATGTCACTAGACCAAAATTACTTCATGTATTGTTATAATTATTTATAATTAACATTAAGTAATTTTATTTACAACACTTTACAACAACGAATTATGCAACGAAATCTAGCATTGAATTCAATATGATTATAGATCACAATGAATATAATATATGCAATAATCAAGTATCTTTAACTTTCTGTTTTTTTTTTGTCTGAATTAATTGTATCTTTGACTAAGCTCATATGTATCAAATTCTCTTGATATTCGTAGTCCATACTAAATGGTATCAGCAAAAAAGCATATATAGATCAATGATTTTATGCCAAAATTTAATATTTTTCTGGCAAATATGGAAACTCAATTAATAGTAAAAGAAATTACAAGACCAAAATTCATATAAATAGAGCATCTCTTTAACATATCTTCCAATATAGGTTTCATACAAAAACAAATTATGGCTTTCACAAAAACTCTGAACATTTTTCTTTTGGTAGCAATATTTGCCCTTTCGTTGCCTAACCACAATGTTTTGGCTTCAGGTATCTTTTAATATTTGTTGCGTTTAATATATTGATTCAGTTCATGTTTAAATAAGGTTTGATTAATATATTGAAGCATGTTTATATATGTAGGTGGAGAGATGAAAAACAAGTATGAACATTGCACGATTCCGTGTACGGATGAATATGATGAGTATAAATGTTTTATTGATTGCATAAACAGAGGTAATTACGATGGTAATTGCACTAGGCATTCTCTTAATGAGCCCTTTAGATGTTGTTGTAAACATTATTGAATGAAATCATGGTGCTTTGAATGTTGTAATAATTGCAATATTTTTGGAATAAAATAAAAAGTTATCTACGATATAAAAAAAAAGTGCTTTTTACATCTTTACAATCTAATTAATATGTCACATATATGATTAACATTAGGATATTATATAGTTTGATTTTAATATATATATTCAAATCGATATACAACAGACAAATAAATAAGAAAAAAACTAAAAATATGAAACTGAGATAAATTACTATGTAATAATTTAAATTAGAGTAAAATTATTTCTCAGAATTTTTATTTTTTTTGGTTTTAGATATTTCTCAGAACCTTTTTGTTATTTATATTATTCTTCATCATAGTTTTGGTATATTTAAAAAAATAAAAATCGTTCAGTTTTTATTTTTTCAAAAGACAATATAAATAAAATCTATGGTCTTACGTTTTATGTCAAAGATGTTACATTTTAGTTACATATAAAACATTTTAAAAAGTGTAATGAAGGTTAAAAAATAACTTAAAGAAATATCAATTTTTAAAAAATTCACTTAAAAGATATAGAAATATTGAAATCGAATATTTAAAAAAATTCCAATATAAATTTTTTTTAACGAATGAATGATATTGAAATCGAATTTTTGTTTGGTTTCATTTAAAATAAAAATATTTCCATATTCAAAACAGCAAAAGTGACTAATAAAAATATTTCCACATTCAAAACAGCAAAAGTGACTTATCCTAGAATAAATATATTTGCCTTTGAATATGATTTACTATTACACACAGTCTGGAACGTGACGGTTGCAATGTATGTATAGGCCCAAGAGATGGACTTTGTTTTTGTTGAAAGCTCATATTGGGCATTTTCATTAAAACGTGTGAGCCCAAATGATAAAAAGAGTTAGTGGGTGTTATTCATATGTGGTATTTTGAGAGATTTTAAATTCAAGTAAAATCCAGCTTTATTCAATGTTGTATCACCACTCTCTTGCTTCCTTTTGCCTTCTAAGCTTCTTATCAAGAAACTTAACCTCTGCAGCAACTTCTACTTGCCTCCTAAAGGAGTTGACTAATCTTCTTGGATTATGTCGCTCAACTTATAGACTTAATATCTTTGTTCACTTTATGAGTTTCTACAAAACTCCAAAGTCAACCCTTTAATTTCAATTAACAGTCCCAACAAAGCATCATTACGTGTTTCTCATGTTTCTTCCTTTGCTGCCAACAAACCAATTTGATCTCGTCATGTGTTACTACTTGTAATTTCCGTTGAAGATACCAAGCCTTTGTTCATGTAGCATGTATTTAATCCCAAATTCATTATACAATACACAAATTACATGATTGTTGCTGCAAGAAGAAAACTAAAAAAATAGAAACAAACTGAAACTAAAACTAAAGAAAATAGAGACCGGTCTGTAGTAAGCCGCACTAGCATGTATGGGACCGCCATAAAAAAAGCTAGTGTCGTTGAGCTTCTTGATGTTGTAGTAGTTAGGATCATTCACTCTTACCAAGAGATTATAAACCGGCTGTAAATGAGTTTTGGTGACCGCTACAGCTAAATCGCGTATATAAGCTGCTTTAAGGCTGTTGGGAAGATACCCAGACCCCATCTGAGTAGTCGTGTGGTGGCCAGAGACATTCATGTCAACTATTTCCCCGCCCCACTCTACACTCTCTGCATGGTCAAGGAGTCGAGTGAAGATCTCCGTCGGCCAATAGCCAACTGGTGCAAGAACCGTCCCGTTGTTCAGACCCACACCCAACCACCATAGGTCGAGCTTAGCATCCTATATTTTGTTTATTTATAAATTAAAAACAATTATGTAAAAAATAAAACAAATAGAGTATTAATCTAACCTTCCATATCTGTAGGATGAGCTCGGTCTGCGAACCTTCAAATGCAGACCTCGTGGAAATAGCACCCTCGATGAGAATAGTACTACTGGTTTGTACAAAACCAGGACACCGAAGATTGTAACATCTGGTGTACGTGTAGGCATCCGTCTGAAACATGTCACACATAATCATATTCGTTAATACAATAACGAAAGTATATAAGTTGTTTGGTTTATAAATTAGAAGTTTCGTATCAGTAATATTATTATTTACAAAATTAAAATTGTTGACTTTTTTTTTCTTGGAAATGGAGTTAATACTATATTCCTGTGTATAATACTATAATATTTGAAACACAAATCCAAACCAGGATCATATCCAAAATATTTGAAACCAAAATTGACAAAATACTAAAAAAAATTTTAGATCATAAGAATACGGGTATCTGACCCGATCAGATGAAAATTGGTACCCGAAATACCAAAAATGAAATCGTATAATTAAAAATAATAATTACACACATATATATATATATATACATTTAATTACATAAATATTCAAATTTATAACTATAAATTAAAATATACTAATCAATTTAGAATTAAAAAACTAAAAATTTTAAATTTTAAATTTAATTATAAAATTTTTATGAATTTTTTTAATTTCTTAAGAAACGGATAGATAAAAAATTAGTTAAAAAATTCGGATACCCAAACCCGACCGAAATAAAGTGTTGTATAATAACCAAAACCGACTTGAACCCAAAATTTACAGCCTTAACTCGACCCAAAAATTCAAAAATACATTAATAATTCTATATAATTAACTCAAACTATTCGAAATCCAAAATTCTGATCCAATCGAATTTAGATACCCAAATGCTCAAAGCTAGTTAATGGTTACACAAATTACTTTAGAAATTTTATGTGCTATAGCTTACCTACATAGTTACTATTATACTTTTAGTATTTGAATCAAACTAAAATTAACAAATATACCGTCCAGAAAATGAAGAGTCTCGGCTGATGGTCGAAATATATCTCAGGATAAACCTAAATAGACAATTAAAATTTAGTTGTTTTAATTATTTTTCATACGTAAATTTAATAATATGATAAAATTAACACAAGAAAATAATACTTCACAGAAATCTTGTATTAATAAATGATTGAATTTACAAATATCTAACCTGCCATCCAGCCTCTATGGTGTTTAGGTTGTTTTCCTCATAAGATCCGGACACAACCCAAATTTGGGCAAGGCTGAATTCTTGTGTTCGTTCGACTGCGGGGTGCATGACACTCATGGTGGCTCTTGTTCCGTATACTTGTAGAACGCTGGTGCGGTTCAGATATGCAATCGCATACTGGCCAGATAAACAAATTCGTTTTAATAATATAAAACCTTTTTTTTTTCTTTCTTTTTGTTAAATGGCATTGATATAAAACCTTTCATACAGAAAACAATAGTTTTCATTTTTAACATATAAAAATACGCATGCACGTTCGATATTTAACTTCAATATACAATATAGTTCAATTCGGTTGGTTTTATATTGAAAAAAATAGGTTTAAATAGAACTAAAAAAAATTCCGGTTCAGTTCACTCAAGTTTTATATCTTCGTGATCAAATTATAAAATAGATAATTAATTTCAATTTACATTATTTATCTTTTAACACTGAAAGTGTTTTTTAAAAAAAATTCAATTTGTCAATTTGGCTGGGTTAAAAAATTAGTTTTGTTTAAATTCTGTACATATTTTTGGTTAGTTAAATGTAATGTCATTATTATAGAAAAATAAATAGAAGAATTTATATACTTACGGCATGTCCGTTAGTCGCTTCTACCCCAGCTCGATAACCTGCAGTATTGTTTATTCTCCGCATAGGAATAGTTTTATCTGGACACCGTGTTCCATTACGGTGCCAGATTTGCCAACCAAATTGATCTTCTAGTTTTGCAATGTTTGGAAGATTAGTTGGGATTTCCTATATTATTTATTTAAAAAAATATTAGTAATTTTTTTAATTAATATTTAAAGCTGCAATATTTATATAAAAATGTTTGATAATTGAATAATTAAATTGAGTAAATAAATAATAAAATACCTGGATCGTGTGATTCCTGAAGAAAGGGTGGCTGAGAGTCGGCTGCGTTTCTCTTGTTACGTCGATGATATCACCGTCAGGACTCTGTCATATTTAAACACATTAGTTAATAAATGTTATAATTCAAAACGATAAAACATTAATTGAACTTAGATAAAAAAATTTACATACGTTAATCGTAAGAACCGAGACCGGTGTGGCTGACAGCTCAACAGTCATGGTAAGAAGAGATATGGTAATCCACCACAATCTTAGTAAGCCTGACAAATAACCGAAGTAATTAAATAAAAATATTTAGTTTTTACTAAAACTCTTTTTTATTTGAATAACTCTTTTGAGTTAATAAAAATATTTATGGAGTTACTAATGAAATATTCGGTTGACGAAAAAAATAGTTATTTAAATGGTCGCAGAAAGATATAACTATATGAGTGGGGTTTTAAATTTGCATGCATGCTTGAATAAAATAATGTATTTATATATCTGAATAATTGAAACCAACGTCCAGTTTTTAAGCTTCTCTTTCTCAACGTCATTTTCAAACCCTAAAATTGATAGTAAGTTACGTTAACCTCTCTTTTTCTCTACTTTTCATTCTTTTAGTAACCAAACTTCTTATTTTTCAGGAAAACTTTACCGTATAATTTGGTACTAGATCCTTTCGCAGGTACTCGAATAGCCACCTAGAATCAAAAATTGAGAATCAATGATTTATACACTTAGATTCTAGTTAGCGGAGACAACACACACGCCTTTAAAAGAAGTATCACTGAGTTAACCAACGTAAATCCAAACTTCAGTGATTAAACTTCAAAAATTCAGAAATTCAAAAAATTTGGATCTTAGAATTTGTATACCTGAGCTGGTAATCTATTAGCCTTGGAGAAAAGTGTATCTCCAGGAATTCCGGCGACATAAAACGCGGCGTTTCCGGTAGGATTAAAGCTAGCACCACCGAAGATAACAATGAAGATAGAAACATAGAAGAAAATCAAAAAGGTTATGATTGCCAACGGAGCCCAAGTGATTCCATGAAAATCGCCGGCGGAGACAATAGCCGCCGTCTGGATACCAAACGTGGAGGAGAGAACAACCCACGAGAAGGTCATCACCATGTCCCCAATCGCAGACTTAAATGCACCCATCTTCTTCTTCTTCGTTTGAAGCTTGACGTGAGAATCGATAATTCTCAGTTTTGGGATCTAGTAACTGGTAGTTCCCTTTCACAAAACAGCTAAAATAGCATTTGTTTCTATTTTAGTATAAAAAGTATTGTTTACTCATTACAGAAACAAACATTTAACCAGTAAAAATAAAATGAATAATTGATCAGTATTCGGTTCGGTTGCTTCTTATTTTCAATTTTTCGATTTCAGAGATATGGTAATATTTTTACAGTATAATATTTTGAATCATGAATCTTGCAAGCTCTTGATCAGAAGACATGGAGGCTAGAGATTCTTCTTTTCTTTTTTCTCTGAAATTTTGTGTGAGTGGTTTTAAGGTTTCGCTGATTGTTCATTCACGTTTGAAAAGACAAAAGTTTTAGATTCCTCTTGTTGCTTTGCTTTGCTGTAAATTATTCAATACAAATAAAAATAAATGTTATAATATAGATTACTATTATTATCCTTACCATACAGAAGACTAAAATGGCTTAGCCACTAAAAGTTTTTGCTGAAATTTCAGAAAAATTATCATAACAAGTTCTATAACAACTTCTTTAGATTCCCTAATACTTAATTAATATTTTATGAAATATAAATCATCCAAGTTCAAGTAAATTCGTATATGATAAATTCGTATACAGAAAATCTTAATAACCATCAAACCATAAAACGCACTAATAACATCGAATAATTTTGTTTGCAATGAGCTGGTTGCAGTGAAAAAATTTGTTTGCAATAGAATAACTATCAAACCATTCAGGTTGTTTTTGGGTTTGGAGTTGTGTATAAAATCCAATTAGGTTTGGATATTTTATCCAAAGTACACATGTATTTATTAGTCTAAGTGAAGTGGCAAGCGGTAAATTTATTAAGATATGCGCAGTTGCACAAGCTATGGATCGACTCTCACCGCTTATATTATGTAGGAATTAAGCTAATGGGCCGGCTAATTGTGGTCCGATATTAACAAAAAAATTGGTTCAATTAGATCGATTCGGGTAAACTTTTTTTATTTCTTTCACAACTTTGGTTATAATTTGGGTTTGGTTTCATCGGTTAATAACCAAATTCGGTTAGAGCGGTTCGAGTTTGAAATTTATTCCCAAAACTAGTTTATATTAACGTTATACGTTTGTTATTATTTAGGTATAAATTTGATAATACTATGCATGCGTGAATTACTCTTATCATATACTCTACATAATCACCGATCAGTGGCAAATTTTGATAAAACACAAACAATTATTAGCTGGCGTTTTCTTACCTACTTTAGCTGGTGTTGATGATTTAACCTCAATCACCATGACCCCAAGCTTTGAGGAACATAATCGAGCTTGAGAAAGATAGAAAGAAGAAGAGAATGATTACGGAAATGAAAACAAGGTAAGAAGTTTTCCTCTGAGAACTCTCAGGATTTCCAACAACAAAGTCGAAGGTCAAGTTCCTGGCTGGTTATGGACACTACCAAACTTGGTGAACCTAAGACTTTCCAACAACACTTTCACCGGTTTCGAACGATCATCCAAACATGGACAGTCCTCTGTCATCACACCATCTCGAATGGAGCAGTTTTTTGGCTTCAAAACCTTCATTTTCTAACCACTCTAGACCTTTCTTTTAATGATCTTTTTGGTCAAATTCCGTCTTCGATTAGAAATCTTTCTCATCTCACCACTCTCTACCTTTCTTATAATCAGTTTTCAGGTCCAATACCTTCTTCTATTGAAAATATTTCTCATCTCACCACTCTCAGTCTTTCTTCTATTCATTTTTCGGGAGAGATTCCTTCTTTTATATGTGCCTTGCATTCTCTTAGTAATCTGGATTTAACTAACAACAATTTTAGTGGTTCAATCCCTAGCTGTATTGGAAATCTCAAGAGTAATCTATCAAATTTAAACCTTCGACACAATTTTCTTAAGGGAGGTCTTCCAAGGGATATATTTGAAAGGTTAAGGTCGCTGGACGTCGGTCATAACCAACTTGTAGGGAAACTTCCAAGATCTTTGATCCATTTCTCTTCTCTTGAAGCTTTGAACGTGGAAAGCAACAAAATCAATGACACATTTCCGTTCTGGTTGAGTTCTCACAAAAAGCTGCAAGTTCTTGTCTTATGCTCCAATATATTCCATGGACCTATATATCAAGCATCGTTCCCTAAGTTACGAATCATCGATATATCGCATAATCACTTCAATGGAACTTTGTCATCAGATTACTTTGTCAAGTGGAAAGCAATGTCATCACTTGGAACAAATGAAGACCAGTCTCACCAAAAGTACATGGGAGATAAATCAGGCTACTATATGGATTCAATGGTTATGATGAACAAATGTGTAGAAATGGAGTTTGTACTTATTCAGGTTATCTACACAGCAATCGATTTTTCTAGGAACAAATTTGAATGAGAAATTCCATGGTCCATTGGTATATTAAAAAAGCTTCATGTTCTCAACTTGTCAAATAATGCTTTTTTAGTGGCCACATCCCTTCATCTATGGGGAATCTCACTGCTCTTGAGTCGTTGGATGTTTCCCAAAACAAGCTTTCAGGAGAAATTCCACAAGAGATAGGAAACCTCTCATACCTTGAGGTCATGAAATTCTCTCATAACCAGCTTAGTGGTCCAGCACCGGGGGGCACTCAATTTGGAACACAACCATGCTCTTCCTTTCAGTATAACATGGGACTTTTTGGCCCTTCTCTTGACGAAGCTTGCAGAAACATTCACACGCCAGTAACCAAGAAAACGTTGGAATCAGAGGAAGAAGAAGAAGAAGTAGTGATTAGTTGGATAGCAGCGGTAATAGGATTCGGACCTGGTCTTGTCTTTGGATTATCAGTTCGGATACATATTGTTTTCTCCATACAGGCGTGAGTGGTTAATGAACGCATTAATATGGTAAATGTTCTGACTTTTGAATGAATACGTTAGGAGTAGAAGAAGAAGAAAATATTAGATTGACATTAATTAGATTAACTTCCAGAAATGGGTTTTTTTAAGTATATATATACATTTGTTTCTTAGTTGCTGATGGTTTGCTTAATATTTGATCAGGCGAATCTTCCGTACGAACACGAGATGAGTGCAAACCAACAAGAAACAGATGATCCAAATCAACGATATATACATTTTCTCTATCTTTGTATATTCAACACTCTTTCTTATCTTCTTCAACTAATCTTCTGAGTAACATTTTGAAAAAAAGTAAGACCCTTTGTTGCTAAAATAAAATATCAAAAGAAAAAAATATTTGGGCCCTATGTTTTCTCAAAAATAATATTTTCTTTAGACAATAATTTTTTTTAAGAAAAATGTATAACTGGGCATTTAATTTTGTAGAGTCTTTAATTTTTCAGGCCTAAATATTTATAAGGGAAAAAAATTTCATATATAGAGAAAAATTGTATAAAAATTTCAAATAGACCTTCCATTTTTTGGGTCCTGTGATGGATCTCATGTCACACGTTGACTTATTTGTGCGTTGACAAAAACATCGAAGCTTGTTGTTCCCACAATCACATCTCTCTGCATTCTCTCTATCTTTCATCTTATATCTACTACAACACGGGTCCTCAGAATTATACCTCAATATATGAACTCTGAAAATCAAATGAATTAAAATTTAAGTAGTTTTTGGTCAAGTCACTTCCTCTAACAAAAAAGTCATAAGTTAACTCAACATGAAAAATGTGATTTACACCTTTAATATAGTATAATCAACGTATGGCTCGAGACACATGAGGAGATCAAAAAATCCGAATTTGGTTCGAATTAGAAGACTCATTCTGAACCATAATCAAAATAAAAATATGCTTGGGCGTTTGATTAAATGGTTCGGGTTCAGAAAATTAAGTTCGGATTCAAGAAATTTGTAATTAAAAAAATAGTTGAATGGTAAATAACATATATTCGGTTCGGTTTTAAAAATTTATAAAATAATTTATATTTATGACTAAATTATATTTTTATTAATATTTTGACTATAAAATGTAAATAAAAATAAAAATAATTAATTAATTTTAGTTAAAGATGATGTATTTTTCCATATAGTAAAGGCATGTCTATATTTTAATTAAAATACTAGTTATAATTATGAATATCGGTTTCACATAATTCAAGTTCGGTTTGGTTCAAGAAAAGTTAACTCGGTATTGAAGATTTCATTCCATTTGAATAATTTTATATATCACTTTGGAATCGTTTTGAGAATATCGGTTCGGAATCAGTTTTGAGGATATCGGTTTGGGAATTATGCCCAACCCTACATAAAATCCAAGTGGAACCTAAACCGAATTAGTACTTAAAGTATAATTATTATATATATTAACATTTTTAGTAAATTAAATAATTAATATTACTCAGGAAAAAAATTCAGAAAATATTAGTAATTTTAGATCAAAATAACCTATATTAGAAAACTTTTATTAAATTTTGGCATTTTTAATTTCTTGGTAATTTTTTTTGCCTCAATATTATTATTTGTATTTTCAAATAATGCAGATAAAATTATCCAAACCAAATCAAATGGATGAGTATCCAGATCAAGATCGGTTCTTCGTATATGTATCCGAACCAACATAAACCCAAACAGAACCAATACCAAATTCGTCTTAAGTCACTAAATCTAAAATCCCGAATCAAAACACAAAATGTCCAAGCCTACTCAATACAATATATTTTGAAGCCACTGAAGTTAAGCACTTTTAAAAGTCAGGAGAATAAAGACCCATTAGTGAAAAGTGAAAACTCAAGGATTAAGATAAAATGTAGTATATTCTTTAAGAGCAAAATCTTTCATTTTGGTGTTTCGTCATCATGATGATGTTTAAATCAAAAGCACAACAAAGAGCACAATTTGAAGCTTATAATAAAAGTAAGGGTTTATGTTGCCTCCATAGCTTGAGGACCGTCCCAATTGTCATTGCTTTCATTTATCAAACCACCTTCAGTTTTTGGTGTTTTCTCTGCAAATCCCTCTAGCAGCTCCTGACAATCTGCAGCAGTGGCCATAACAGCCAAACTAGCTTCTTCACCTGCGGTTACCACCAAAACCATAAAAATTCACATCCTAAATTTATCAGATGTAGATATACTAAGACCAAACAATACACACAATTGATGAGAATCACCACGCAACTTCCCAACTGTGGATTGACCAAATCTGGAAATTTTATCGATTTGTATTGCAGAAGCTATTTGAAGTCTGCCATTTGGAGACCAACTGAAGGGATCTTAAGCTGCTGTCCGACAGCAAAATTATACTGAAGAACTTCCTTAACTGATTTTGAAACATAGTAGATCCTCTTGACACTACTTGTGTCTGTGTTTGTAGCCACAAGATGACCATACAATGGAAATGATTCATCTTTGATACCTTAGAATTCCTTGATGCCACTGACTACTTTTTCATCTTTCAGGAAAACAACAGGGTCAAAAACCTTTCCACTTCCCTTGCATCGGTACTTTTCTCTTGCCTCCTGCATTGTATTAGTTCATATCAGCATTGTATTAGTTCATTAGGATTTTGTTAATAAAGAATCCTATGAAGTAATCAATTCAATCACATGCTTTGATATATTTGATCACGTGTACATAAGCAACAAACCTTATCTTGTTTGCTAATGAATTAAACCGACTCTAATACTCTATAAGTAGAAGGAGCGTTAGAAACTTGATGACAGGGCGTGAGTGAGAACAATCAAGAGAAGAATTCAGAAATTGTAAACTCGATTTATCACATCTCGATGAATTGATTCACATCCGATCTCTGTTCTCTCTTCCTCTTCTCTCTCTCTGTTTTCAATCCTTTACTAAGAATCTTGAGGCTCTTCAATGGCTGCACATCGTTGAGCTGCAGAGTTCAACTCAAAGTGATTGTCACTCTTGATCTTGCAATCCAGACAGGGTGATTAAATCGCACATATGCAATAAATTATCATTGACCAAATTCGTAAGTGTCAAATTTTAAAAAAGATAGCCACTTTAATTTAAAATTCATCAGAGTCTATATCAATGGCACCATAATAAATGTAACTAAATGTCAATGATTTTGTTTGCCAATTGTCGAAAACAAAATCCGCAAATATGTAAACTCAATCAATACTGTAAGAAATTACAAGACCAAAACTTATTTTAATATAAATATGATATACTACTTTCAAATAAAATTATCACTAACACAATGGTGTTGTTATAATTATTTATAATTAACATTAAGTAATTTTATTTACAACACTTTACAACAACGAATTATGCAACGAAATCTAGCATTGAATTCAATATGATTATAGATCACAATGAATATATGCAATAATTAAGTATCTTTGACTTTCTGTATTTTTTTTGTCTGAATTAAGTGTATCTTTGACTAAGCTCATATGTATCAAATTCTCTTGATATTTTCACTTTTACTTGGAATTATTCGTAGTCCATATTAAATGGTATCAGCAAAAAGCATATATAGATCAATGATTTTTCCGCCAAAATTTAATATTTTTCTGGCAAATATGGAAACTCAATTAATATCAAAAGAAACTACAAGACCAAAATTCATATAAATAAAGCATCTTTTTAAGATATCTTCCGATATAGGTTTCATACAAAAAAATTATCGCTTTGACAAAAACTCTGAACAAATTTCTTTTGGTAGCAATATTTGCACTTTCGTTGCCTAACCACAATGTTTTGGCTTCAGGTGTCTTTCAATATGTGTTGCGTTTAAAATATTGATTCAGTTCATGTTTAAATTAGTTTTGATTATTCTATGAACAAACGATAAGGATATGTTATCAGATGATTTCTTTATAATATATTGAAGGATGTTTATATATGTAGGTGGAGAGATGAAATACACGTATGAGCGTTGCACGTTTCCGTGTACCGATACATATACTGAGTATAAATGTTTGATTGATTGCTTGACAGAGGTTATAACGATGGCAATTGTATTAGGCATTCTCCTAATGAGCCCTTGAGATGTTGTTGTGAAATGTGAACCATAGCACTAATCAATTCTATTCTTCTTTTTAATCATGGTGCTTTGAATGTTGTAATAATTGCAATATTTTTGGAATCAAATAAAAAGAGTTATTCATATGTGGTATTTTGAGAGATTTTAATTTCAAGTAAAATCCAGCTTTATTCAATGTTGTATCACCACTGAATCGAAATCAGATTTGTTTCATCGAGATTCTGAAATCAGATTATAATTATCGTTATTTCGTCTCTTCTTCGAAGTCTCTTAACAGTTAACATTGTTCTTCTCCTTCATATTGGAGTTTCTTTAGTGTCTTTAATCGATCGATTTCAAAGTTTTGATTTTTATGTCGTAGCAGAATGGAAAGGAGATATACTCCTTGTTGGTGTGACAGAGAAAGACTAGATTTCAAAGTTTGAGAATCCAATGTTGAAGATACTTGATGATCACTTGAGTGGACTTTTAGCAGAATTATCTTCGGAGGAGAGGACATGAGTTGCACCGAATTACTAGCTTTTAGGCCAACTGTTTAGCAAATGGACTTCTAAATCTTGATTGACTCCTTGTAAAACTAACGATGAGTGCTATGTTTGCTTATCAACTGAGAACTATGTAAGAGATAAAGAAAAGAGAGAAAAACACAGAGTTACGCTTTAAGCAAATATCAAATGTTGATATTGCCTACGTCTCGCCGAGATCTTGTACTAAAATTCATCATCCCTGTTCTCTCACATTTTTAGTACTCAATCCAGATCTAGCAACGTTCAATTATTACAACGTTCAATTCACTATCATTAGAGGACTTAGACTTTAACTAGCGTTGACAACATCTCAATGGTTGATTAGGAGAAGGACTTGACCAAACATACGAGTACTTAAATAAAAACTATATATTAATCGAACAAATAATTGATTTGAAGTAAAAAAGAAACAGACTTCTTAGGTTTATTTGGAAAACTTTTCAATAGAAAAAATGATTTATTTTTGACAGGCCTTGAAGTTTATGGAGTTAGAGGAATCACATAGTTAATGAGTTTAATTACGGTCCTTTTGTAAAAAGCCGAAACTAAAAGTGACATAAGTTGTTGGGTTTATTTATCAAATAATGGGCTTTAGCTTTTGGGCTTTTACGTTTTAGCAATCTCGCTTAAGTTCATCTCCATTGCAACCGTCACGTTCCAGACTATGTGTAATTAGATCATGCTGTTGATTTTGCCATTTACAAGTGTTAACTCCTAATCCAATTTCTTTTACTTCTTCGATCAAGTCTAATTTTTGTTTAAAATAATTTCGAAAATCCTCGATAAATTTTACAAATATACACACGTATATATCATCGAGATCTCTAATACATATATTAATGAGAAACTCTTATCATCTAACCAATTATCAAACCAATGAATCCCTAAACAATACTACAAATATCAAATATGAATCAAAGTCAAATCTCTAAGAACCTATATTTTGAGATCTAAATTATCATTTATCTAACTGAACACTTCTATTTTATCAAAGATATCAGTAGACTAAGACCTTTTTCGGTTTGTATTTTTATTTGTTAATGGTCTTTTCGTTTTGATACAAATGATTAATATAATGGAGCAATCCAAACCTAATTGGATTTTATACACTCCAAACCCAGAAAGAACCTGAATGGAACTTATTATTCTGAAACCGAAAATTAAAAATCCGAAGCAACTGAACCAAATTCCCGTCAATTAATCATTTTATTTTGACTGGTTAAATTTTCGTTTTCTGTAATGATTAGACAATACTGTTTATATTTTATTAGATTGAATAATAACTTTGTTTGCTCCATATATGACTTCGGAACAGTCAAAATGTTACTCAGAAGATTAGTTGGAGAAGATAAGAAAGAGTGTTGAACATTGAACAACAAATTTACGCATCTTCTTACTCAGATGGGTTGAGGAATCTAATTTTTTTTTAACGTTGAACACTGAATCAGTTAATCAAATAGCTTATAGAGTATACAAAGATAGACCAAATGTAAATATCGTTGATTTGGATCATCTGTTTGTTGTTGGTTTGCACTCATCTCGTGTTCGTACGGAAGATTCGCCTGATCAAATATTAAGCAAACCATCAGCAACTTAGAAACAAATGTATTTATAAATCCATTTCTGAAAGTGAATCTAATTAATGTCATTCTAATATTTTTTTCTTCTTCTACTCCTAACAAATTCATTCAAAAGTCAGAACATTTACCTTATTAATGCGTTCATATATTTACCACTCACGCCTGTATGGAGAAAACAATATGTATCCAACTGATAATCCAAAGACAAGACCAGGTCCGAATCCTATTACAGCTGCTATCCAACTAATCACTGCTTCTTCTTCTTCTTCCTCTGATTCCAACGTTTTCTTGATTACTGGCGTGTGAATGTTTCTGCAAGCTTCGTCAAGAGAAGGGCCAAAAAGTCCCATTTATCTTTAAAGGAGGAGCAAGGCTGCATTCGAAACTGAGTGCCCCCTGGTACTAGACCACTAAGCTGGTTATGAGAGAGGTTTCCTATCTCTTGTGGAATTTCTCCTGAAAGCTTGTCTTGGGAAACATCCAACGACTCAATAGCAGTGAGATTCCCCATAGATGAAGGGATGTGGCCACTAAAAGCATTATTTGACAAGTTGAGAACATGAAGCTCTTTTAATATACCAATGGACCATGGAATTTCTCCTTCAAATTTGTTCCCCGAAAAATCGATTGCTGTTAAGATTTTCAGAATACGTACAAGCTCCATTTCTACACCTTTCTTCATCAAAACCATTGAATCCTCATAGTAGCTTGATTCATCTCCCATGTACGATCTGGTAGTCAGGTTTGCATTTTCTACAAGTGATGACATTGCTTTCCACTTCACAAAGTAGTCTGATGACAGAATACCATTGAAGTGATTATGTGATATGTCGATGATTCTCAACTCAGGGAAAGAGGCTTGATATATGGGTCCATGGAATATATTGGAGCGTAAGACAAGAACTTGCAGCTTTTTGTGAGAACTCAACCAGAACGGAAATGTGTCATTGATTTTGTTGCTTTCCACGTTCAAAGCTTCAGGAGAAGAGAAATGGATCAAAGATCTTGGAAGTTTCCCTACAAGTTGGTTATGACCGACGTCCAGCGACCTTAACCTTTCAAATATATCCCTTGGAAGACCTCCCTTAAGAAAATTGTGTCGAAGGTTTAAATTTGATAGATTACTCTTTAGATTTCCAATACAACTAGGGATTGAACCACTAAATTTGTTGTTAGATAAATCCAGAGTGCTAAGAGAATGCAAGGCACATATAAAAGAAGGAATCTCTCCCGTGAAGTTGTTGTTGGAGCCAAAAAAGCCCTCCATTCGAGATGGTGTGATGACAGAGGACTGTCCATGTTTTGATGATCGTTCGAAACCGGTGAAAGTGTTGTTGGAAATTCCCAGGGTCACCAAGTTTGGTAGTGTCCATAACCAGCCAGGAACTTGACCTTCGACTTTGTTGTTGGAAATCCTGAGAGTTCTCAGACGAGAAAGTTTTCCAATTGAAGAAGGTATTGGACCCGAAAAATGATTAGAATGAAGGTAGAGACTAGTGAGATGAGAAAGGTTTCCAATTGAAGAAGGGAGTGGACCTGATGATTATAATCAAGGGAGAGATCACCGAGATTAGAAAGATTTCCAATTGAAGAAGGGATTGGACCTGAAAAATGATTAGAATAAAGAGTGAGAGTGGTGAGATGAGAAAACTTTCCAATTGAAGAAGGTATTGGACCCCAAAACTGATTAGCATAAAGGGAAAGATAGCTGAGTTTAAAAGGATTTCTAGTTAAAGATGGAAACTAACCCGAAAAATGATTAGAAGAAAGAATGAGACTGTCGAGATGAGAAAGCTTTCCAATTGAAGAAGGGAGTGGACTTGAAAACTGATTATATTCAAGGAAGAGAGAGCCGAGATTAGAAAGATTTCCAATCGAAGAAGGGATTGGATCCAAAACTTGATTAAAAGAAACGTCTAGAAGGGTAAGAAGAGAAAGCTTTCCAATAGAAGAAGGGAGTGGACCTGAAAACTGATTTTGAGGAAGGAAGAGAGTGGTGAGATGGGAAAGATTTCCAATGGAAGAAGGGAGTGGACCTGAAAACTGATTATGATAAAGAAAGAGAGTGGTGAGATGAAAAAGATTTCCAATGGAAGAAGGGAGTGTACCAGTAATCTAATTAATGTCATTCTATTATTTTTTTTCTTCTTCTTCTACTCCTAACAAATTCATTCAAAAGTCAGAACATTTACCTTATTAATACGTTCATTAACCACTCACGCCTGTATGGAGAAAACAATATGTATCCAACTGAAAATCCAAAGACAAGACCAGGTCCGAATCCTATTACAGCTGCTATCCAACTAATCACTGCTTCTTCTTCTTCTTCCTCTGATTCCAACGTTTTCTTCTTCCTACTTATGATAACATCACATAGTTTTTCTGGGATTGGACATAATGTTTGCACTACAATGAAATAGTTAGGTTTTTGAGCGAAATAATGTTAACTATGTTATAAGAAAGCTTTAGATTTGTGACTGAACTTATTATAGCGTAACAAAGCCACATTAGATAACTCAAATACAAATGCATAATCATTACAACTCCAAAATTAATGTCTTAATGATTGTATTGTGGCTGGCTAGGGAAGTACTGGTCCATGTATTTTTTTTTTGTCATCTGGTCCTGTGGTCTTTAATCCCTTTTTTTATATTGCACGTAGGGGATTCAAACTTTGGTGCCTTAAAGATTTATAACGTGACAACACCACTGGACCACCTGTTTTCGGCGTCGATGTATTTCTTTAAACTCAAAAGTAATCATAATTTCAAAATTTCTAATAATGTTTTGGAATTATATGTTAGAAATTTGCACGTATGAAATATTTACTATTTATGCATGAATCATCTGTTACATATTTATATGCACAATTTTTTTATAATTTATACATGAATCATCTGTTACATATTTATATGCACAATTTTTTTATAATTTATACATGAATTTTGCACAAATTATAAATTGTATATGCATGAATTTTGCATAAATTATAAGTTAAATATGCATGAATTTTGCAAAATTTACGTATGAGTAGGCACGAATAGTAAATTTTATCCAACTGGTGAGACTGGTCTTCATTTGTTCCAAGTGATGACATTGCTTTCACTTGACAAAGTAATCTGATGACAAAGTTCCATTGAAGTGATTATGCGATATATCGATGATTCATAACTTAGGGAATGATGCTTGATATATAGGTCCATGGAATATATTGGAGCATAAGACAAGAACTTGCAGCTTTTTGTGAGAACTCAACCAGAACGGAAATGTGTCATTGATTTTGTTGCTTTCCACGTTCAAAGCTTCAAGAGAAGAGAAATGGATCAAAGATCTTGGAAGTTTCCCTACAAGTTGGTTATGACCGACGTCCAGCGACCTTAACCTTTCAAATATATCCCTTGGAAGACCTCCCTTAAGAAAATTGTGTCGAAAGTTTAAATTTGATAAATTACTCTTTAGATTTCCAATACAACTAGGGATTGAACCACTAAAGTTGTTATTAGATAAATTGAGACTTAATATACCGCTGCATACCTTAATATACAGCTGCAGTATTCACCAAGCAAATGTACAGCTGCAGTATACCGCTGCTTTTTGCTGATACCATTTAATATGGACTACGAATAATTCCAAGTAAAAGTGAAAATATCAAGAGAATTTGATACATATGAGCTTAGTCAAAGATACACTTAATTCAGACAAAAAAAATACAGAAAGTCAAAGATACTTAATTATTGCATATATTCATTGTGATCTACAATCATATTGACTTAAATGCTAGATTTCGTTGCATAATTCGTTGTTGTAAAGTGTTGTAAATAAAATTACTTAATGCTAATTATAAATAATTATAACAATACATGAAGAAAGTGATTTTGGTCTAGTGACATGTGCTAAATCTACAGGAAAAAAAACACTATCTCACACCCAGATTTCAAGTCTCACTTACATTAAGTAAGAATTTTGCTAATTATTAAAAAAATATTTATAAAAACACTGATAATAATAATAATAATCTTAATAATTACAACAACACCATTGTGTTAGTGATAATTTTATTTGAAAGTAGTATATCATATTTATATTAAAATAAGTTTTGGTCTTGTAATTTCTTTCAGTATTGATTGAGTTTACATATTTGCGGATTTTGTTTTCGATAATTGGCAAACAAAATCATTGACATTTGGTTAAATTTATCATTGTGCCATTGATATAGACTCTGATGAATTTTAAATTAAAGTGGATATATTTTAAAAAATTTGACACTTGCGAATTTGGTCAATGATAATTTATTGCATATATACATTATCAAGGCGATCAAAGTAATAATAATTTACTTATATATACTTAGACAAAAGAACCATTTTTCGTCTATATTTAATGAGGAGTCCAAGTTATTGTTAAACCTTAGAGCTTTAATTTTCTGGGCTGACCTATCAAATGACTGGAAAATAAATATAAAAAACGAATATATAACCATAAATCTACGTAAAGAAACATGTAATTCAGTTGTCTTTGCAATTGATTGACATCACATTTTATCATTTACTCACCTTTAATTAACATCACGTTTTATTATTATCATAACTATTTTATTTCTAATTAAATTTCATTTTCTGAAACATTTTAATCACCAATCATTAAGGAGGAGATAGGAATTGTGTATTCGAACTGACAACAATATTCCAAAGGATCTTTATGAGTACGACGATCTCAATCACCACCACCTCCATAACCAGCTACTACACAGTCACTGTTACATTCATACCATCCATATGAAGCTGAACACAAAGTATTGCAGTCATCGTATGAAAAAATTTCAGTCTTTGCAACTACACAAATGTACCCACATAAATGTTCATTAGTAATCGGTATAAACAATATAAATTTACATTTTTAGCTATCACTTTTAGAATGATCAAACCACCTTCAGTTTTTGGTGTTTTCTCTGCAAATCTCTCTAGCAGCTCCTGACAATCTGCAGCAGTGGCCATAACAGCCAAACTAGCTTCTTCACCTGCGGTTACCACCAAAACCATAAAACTTCACATCCTAAATTGATCAGATGTAGATATACTAAGACCAAACGATACACACCATTGCTGAGAATCACCACGCAACTTACCATACAAGGTCAGTTGCTTTCTGAGCCAACTGTGGATTGACCAAATCTGGAAACTTTATCGATTTGTATTTCCGAAGCTATTTGAAGTCTGCCATTGGAGTATAAAGCACTTGTTTTGTTATGTATGGAAGGATCACAGGTAGTCCCTCTGATGATATACGGAATGGGCACTGTGTGCTTGAACCTTCTTTTGACGATTAATTGTCTCTCCTTCGTTTCATTTACTCGAAAAATTAAGTTTTGTCACTGCAGCTTGCGGTTAATCAATCGAATCACAAGTGAAGAAGAGAACTTTGTACTTACAAACATCTTGAGACCAACTGAAGCGATCTTAAGCTGCTGTCCGGCAAAATTCAACTGAAGAACTTCCTTCACTGATTTTGAAACATAGTAGATCCACTTGACACTACTTGTGTCTGTGTTTCTAGCCACGAGATGACCATACAATGGAAATAATTCATATTTGATACCGTAGACTTCTTTGATGCCACTGACTACTTTTTCAAATTTCAGGAAAACAACAGGGTCAAAACCTTTCCACTTCCCTTGCATCGGTACTTTTCTCTTGCCTCCTGCATTACTTGAATTTTCTTCTTTACCTTCCTTCATAATGCTTTCTCCTTCTGTATTTTTGATCTCAGGCTCCAAGCTATCATCTTTCTCAATGTTTGAATCTGCTACAATTACTTTCTTCAGCGCACTCTCATCTGATTCTTCCTTCAGGGACTTTTCTGTTGATTCAGCAGACTTAGTAGATGAGTTCCTTTTGGATTTGGTTTCTCCTGAAATCCTGTGAGTAAACTATCTATAAGTTCTACAGAACCATAGATGATTAGACATGACCAAGAAGTTATTCAAAAACATTGAAAATTTACCTGGTAAGGGAGAAAGTTTGTGAAGGACCGCAATGAACAAGGCCCCAGTGTTCTGATCACGAGGCATTATCCTCATCAAATTCGGATGATATTTAACCACTTAATCAAAAGAATTTCCCCGTACTAATATACTTATATTAACTTTGATTATAATTAAATAAAAATGTAACTTTTAAAAATATAGTTGACATTAATTAAGAAGCGTGCTCGTGTCTAGCGGGTTAAGATTTGTAAACCACTCATCAAGAAGAAGTTTCAGATGTTTTATTGTAATCATGTGTTTGGAAGGGAATGTTGGATATTGTTTATATCAGGATTGTATTAGTTCATTAGGATTTTGTTAATAAAGAATCTTATGAAGTAATCAATTCAATCACATGCTTTGATCTATTTGATCACGTGTACATAAGCAACAAACCTTATCTTGTTTGCTAATGAATTAAACCGACTCTAATACTCAATAAGTAGAAGGAGCTTTAGAAACTTGAGGACAGGGAGTGAGTGAGAACAATCAAGGGAAGAATTCAGAAATTGTAAACTCGATTTATCACATCTCGATGAATTGATTCACATCCGATCTCTGTTCTCTCTTCATCTTCTCTCTCTCTGTTTTCAATCCTTTACTAAGAATCTTGAAGCTCTTGAATGGCTGCACATCGTTGAGTTGCAGAGTTCAACTCAAAGTGATTGTCACTCTTCATCTTGCAATTTAGAAAGGGTGATCAAATCGCTCAAGTTCAGAAGCCTAGCTTCGGCTCTGCACCTTCGTCTCCTGTTTCTTTTACCTTTCTTTAATCTTAATCTTCTTACTGGTTTCTCTTTTGTCTCTACATCAATCTGGTTCCAACAATCTTGAGGGATTTAAGTTCGGAATCAAAAGAAGATGTCGAAATTCAATGCAATTCCAGATGCTGCATCTTCTGGTACTGTTGGTCTTGTATCTAGCAAGAAAAAACACGAAGGATCTTTAGAGGATCATAACAGAACCTGCCGTGGTCTCATCTTGAGAGCATTAATGTTGGAACTTCAAGATAATGAAGAATATGGTGACTGTATTGATACTCAGTTGAAGAATGTTAAGCGACAGATACCTTTCAAAATAGTTCTAGAACTTATCAAGCACATCAGAGTTGAGTCCTAGATCATTTGAAGAAAGACCTTCAACTGTTAAAGATCCTAAAGAAGATACATCGCGGATGGGATTTGACGTTTACGGTGAAGAAACATCTCTTCAACTCTTGGTTGGTGTTTCTTATACGATCAAAAACATGATAAACAAGAAGTTACGAGGACAAGAAGAGACATGGCTTTGATCATGGACTAATAGCGTGAAAAGACAGAAAGTGTTAAGAAACTTATGAAAGTTTTAATATTCTTTAAATGATTTATTTAACTATTTTGCGTAGGGGTGAGAATTTACCCGACCTGGTTTGTCCGACCTGAACCGAAATTCAGGTCGGTTCGGGTCGGGTCGGATTTGAAATTCAAATCGGATCGAATTTAAATTTTTTTGAAAAATTCAGGTCGGATTTTTCGAGTTGGGTCGGATTTTTTTTAAAAAAATCAAAAATTTAAAAAAAAATTATTTTTTCAGAATTCGGGTAGGGTTTCAGACAGTTCGGGTCAATTCAAATCGGGTTTTCAGATTATTTTTGCACTTTTTGAATTTTTTCAAAAAAAAAAGTCCGACTCAAAATACCCGAATTCTGACCCGACCCGAATCGATTTTTTAGTTCGGTTATTTCAAACCGGTCTTTCACTACCCAAATTTTGATTAACCCGACCCGACCCGATCCAACCCGATTGACCTGATTTCCCACCCTTAATTTTGTGTTTGTTGAAAGTATATATCAGATTTGGTGTTGAGATAGAACCAATAAGACTTCAAGCAAGAGTAAAGCGTAACACAAGTCTCTATGGAGTTCTATGATGGCTCGGTATGTTTTAGCTTCAGGTATGTTTAAATATTAAAAAAAAATTTTGTCAACTAATATATTAATAAATCGGAAATATCAAAAGATGAACCAGAAAATTTACGACACTACACTATTAGCTGATTCTCTAATAGAACAAGCGAGAGCATCAGCTTTATGGTTTAGAGATCGCGGTATCATAAAGATAGAGAAAGTACGAAAGAGCGACTTTAACCTGACGAATTCTTTCTGGTATAGTTGGAAATCCAGCCACTCATCTGAATGGGACAACAACTTTAAAATATTGATTTAGTTAATGATTAAGTTATTTTGATAATCAGAAGAACAATTGCTAAAGATTTACGTTTGAAATGACTATGTCTTGTGTGTATATCTGCATTTAATTTTTTTGCTAATATTACAGGGACATTCATAGTAGTTAATCGACATTATGCAACGAAATCTAGCATTGAATTCAATATGATTATAGATCACAATGAATATATGCAATAATTTAGTATCGTTGAATTTCTGTATTTTATTCGTCTGAATTAAGTGTATCTTTGACTAAGCTCATATGTATCAAATGCTCTTGATATTTTCACTTTTACTAGGAATTATTGGTAGTCCATAATAAATGGTATCAGCAAAAAAGCATATATATATATATATATATATAGATCAATGATTTTTTTTGCCAAAATTTAATATTTTCTGGCAAATATGGAAACTCAATTAATAGTAAAAGAAATTACAAGACCAAAATTCATATAAATAGAACATCTCTTTAAGATATCTTCCAATATAGGTTTCATACAAAAAAAAATTATGGCTTTTACAAAAACTCTGAACATTTTTCTTTTGGTAGCAATATTTGCACTTTCGTTGCCTAACCACAATGTTTTGGCTTCAGGTATGTTTTAATATTTGTTGCGTTTTAAATATTTACAACTGGGCATTTAATTTTGTAGAGTCTTTACCTTTTTCAGGCCTATATGTTTATAAGGGAAAAAAAATTTCATATAAAGAGAAAAATTGTATAAAAATTTCAAATGGGCCTTCCATTTTTTGGGTTCTGTGACGGATCTCATGTCACATGTGCTAAAATATGGTTTTGTTGACTTACCTCTGCGTTGATAAAAACATCGAAGCTTGTTGTTCCCACAGTCACAAACACTAGTCTCTCTGCATTCTCTCAACTACAACAAGGGTCCTTAGAATTATACCTCAATATATGAACTCTGAAAACCATCTGAATTAAAATTAAGTAGTTTTTGGTCAAGTCATTTTCTCTAACAAAAAGGTCATACGTTCAACTCAACATGAAAAATGTGATTTACGCCTTCGATATAGTATAATCAACGTATGGCTCGAGACACAGGAGGAGATAAAAAAAATCAGATCTCCTAGGTTTATTAAAAAAAGAAAAAAAACCTAACCGAATTCGGTTCGAATTAGAAAACTCATTCTGAACCAGAATCAAAATAAAAATATGCTTGGGCGTTTGATTAAATGGTTCGGGTTCGAGAAATTTGTAATTAAAAAAGTAGTTGAATGGTAAATAACATATATTCAGTTCGGTTTTAAAAATTTTATAGAATAATTTATATTTATGACTAAATTTTATTTTTATTAACTTTTTGACAATAAAATGTAAATAAAAATAAAAATAATTAATTAATTTTAGTTAAAAATGGTGTATTTTTCATATAGTAAAGACATGTCTATATTTTAATTAAAATACTACTTATAATTATGAATATCGGTTTCACATCATTCGAGTTCGGTTCGGTTCAAGAAAAGTTAACTCAGTATTAAAGATTTCATTCTATTTGAATAATTTTATATATTGGTTTGGAATCGGTTTTGAGAATATCGATTAAGGAATTATGCCCAACCCTACATGAAAATCCAAGTGGAACCTAAACCGAATTAATACTCAAAGTATAATTTTATATATATTAACAGTTTTAGTAAATTAAATATTTAATATTACGAATATACAGTCATGAAAAAAATTCTGAAAATATTAGTAATTTTAGATCAAAATAACCAATATTAGCAAACCTTAATTAAATTTTGGCATTTTTAATTTCTTGGTAAGTTTTTTTCGCCTCAATATTATTATTTGTATTTTCAAATAATGTAGATAAAATTATCCAAACCAAATCAAATGGATGAGTATCGAGATAAAGATCGGTTCTTCGTATATGTACCCGAACCAACATAAACCCAAACAGAACTAATACCAAATTCGTCTTAAGTCACTAAATCTAAAAACCCAAATCGAAACACAAAATGTCCAAGCCTACTCAATACAATATATTTTGAAGCCATTGAAGTTAAGCACTTTTAAAAGTCAGGAGAATAAAGACTCATTAGTGAAAAGTGAAAACTCAAGGATTATGATAAAATGTAATATATTCTTTAAGAGCAAAATCTTTCATTTTGGTGTGTCGTCATCATGATGATTTTTAAATCAAAAGCACAACAAAGAGCACAATTTGAAGCTTATAATAAAAGTAAGGGTTTATGTTGTCTCCATAGCTTGAGGACCGTCCCAATTGTCATTGCTTTCATTAATCAAACCACCTTCAGTTTTTGGTGTTTTCGCTGCAAATCTCTCTAGCAGCTCCTGACAATCTGTAGCAGTGGCCATAACAGCCAAAGTAGCTTCTTCACCTGCGTTTACCACCAAAACCATAAAACTTCACATCCTAAATTGATCAGATGTAGATATACCAAGACCAAACGATACACACCATTGCTGAGAATCACCACGCAACTTTCCAACTGTGGATTGACCAAATCTGGAAACTTTATCGATTTGTATTGCAGAAGCTATTTGAAGTCTGCCATTTGGAGACCAACTGAAGCGATCTTAAGCTGCTGTCCGACAGCAAAATTCAACTGAAGAACTCCCTTAACTGATTTTGAAACATAGTAGATCCGCTTGACACTACTTGTGTCTGTGTTTGTAGCCACGAGATGACCATACAATGGAAATGATTCATCTTTGATACTGTACAATTCTATGATGCCACTGACTACTTTTTCATCTTTCAGGAAAACAACAGGGTCAAAACCTTTCCACTTCCCTTGCATCGGTACTTTTCTCTTGCCTCCTGCATTGTATTAGTTTATATCAGCATTGTATTAGTTCATTAGGGTTTTGTTAATAAAGAATCTTATGAAGCAATCAATTCAATCACATGCTTTGATATATTTGATTACGTGTACATAAGCAACAAACCTTATCTTGTTTGTTAATGAATTAAACCGACTCTAATACTCTATAAGTAGAAGGAGCGTTAGAAACTTGATGACAGGGCGTGAGTGAGAACAATCAAGGGAAGAATTCAGAAATTGTAAACTCGATTTATCACATCTCGATGAATTGATTCACATCCGATCTCTGTTCTCTCTTCCTCTTCTCTCTCTCTGTTTTCAATCCTTTACTAAGAATCTTGAAGCTCTCAAATGGCTGCACATCGTTGAGCTGCAGAGTTCAACTCAAAGTGATTGTCACTCTTGATCTTGCAATCCAGAGAGGGTGATTAAATCGCACATATGCAATAAATTATCATTGACCAAATTCGTAAGTGTCAAATTTTTAAAAAAGATATCCACTTTAATTTAGAATTCATCAGGGTCTATATCAATGGCACCATAATAAATTTAACCAAATGTCAATGATTTTGTTGCCAATTATCGAAAACAAAATCCGCCAATATGAAAACTCAATCAATACTGAAAGAAATTACAAGACCAAAACTTATTTTAATATAAATATGATATACTATTTTAATATAAATATGATATACTATTTTAATATAAAATTATCACTAACACAATGGTCTTGTTGTAATTATTAGTAGTGTTGTTGTAAAAAAGTTTGTAAATTAACCAAATTCCTACCTAATATATGTAATGAGACTTGATTTCTGAGTATGAGATAGTATTTTCTTTCAGTAGACTTACCACATATCATTAGACGAAAGTCACTTCATGTATTGCTATAACTATTTATAGTATTGTTTATGGGTTCATTGATCTGATAATTAATATGTATTAGAGATCTTGATGATATATACGTGTCTGAAAACTTTTATATTTGTAAAATTTATTGAAGATTTTTGAAATTATTTTAAATAAAGTTTAGACCATGTAGAGAAGAAGTAAAAAAATTGGATTAATGACATCTAATGGACTTTGAATAACTTGAACTTGGAAGTGATGAAACATTTTTGTGCACTGGAAGATATAAGAAGAAAATCAATCATGTAGTCAATTTCTTAAAAAACTGTATATATTCTTCTATATTGACTTTTGGTACAACGATAAATCTTAAGGTGGTGGGAAAAAGTGTAAGACGAGAGAATGTCCATGTTTTTTCGTGTTTTTATTATTACAAGGTGTTGTGTGGTTGGAGTCATCTTTATGAGTGGGTAATAGAAAAAGGTGGAATGATGAGTGCATGTGTGTGTAGTCTAGTGTAGTTGAGTAGTAGTAAGGTGAGAGATAAATTCAAGAAAATATGAGAAAGCCAAACTGAATCCATTAGATAGAGATTTAGGCTGAAATTAATAAAATAGTTTTGGTTTTGGAAAAAGTATTGTCTAATTATTACAGAAAACAAAAATTTAACAAGTAAAAATAAAATAAATAATTGACCGGTATTTGGTTTGGTTACTTTATATTTTTAATTTTTTGGTTTCAGAGATATAAAGTTCATTCAGGTTTTTTTTTTGGGTTTGGAGCTGTGTATAAAATCAAATTAGGTTTGGATTGGTTATTTCATTCAAAGTACATATTTATTAGTATAAATAGTTTGGTTAGATCAGTTTGAGTAAATTTTTTTTTTTAATTCACAATTATATTTCGGATTTGGTTTCATCGGTTAATAACCAAATTTGATAATACTATGCATGTGTGAATTTCTCTTAGCTGGCTTTTTCTTTCCTACTTTAGCTGGCTTTATATTTGCAACACATAATTTTATGTTAAACTCCTATTTTTAATTTGATTATTAGATAGAACAAGTGCTTTCTGAAAACAACTTCCAAATAATTACTCAACCCTTATTTTTTCAGATTTTAAAATATTTTAGGTATTTATTAGTTTGCAGTTAAGAAACTAAATACAAACTTATTTTTCTTAACTATATATGTCTAGTTAAATAAAAATTACAAGAAAATTGGATATTTACGACGATTATTAAAGAATAATATATCAAATCGAATCATATGAGTTGTCCAAATTTCATTTAAATTTTTTGAAAACTAATAAGAAATCTTCGAATTCTTGAAACTGAAAGCCTCATGCATATTCACTTATTGTTCATAAGAAAATTAAAATAATGTGAATCTGCATTGTGTTATGATTTATGGTGGTTGTTGTTACTTGCAGCATTCATTGCTTGACCGTTGACATATTACGATTCTGGTTATTTTAGTCGATCATTGACTTCGTCTTCTGTACGGATTTCATAAAAATTGAAAATATGAAAGAGTGTGTATATATAAATATATATATATATATTTCCTAACAAATAGATAAATGTAATTATCTTTTACTTTTAATTGAACCATATTTATCCCAAAAATAAATGCTACCACTAATGATTTACTGTTTTATTCGAAATTTGAATATTATTATATATTGATTTTTTTCTTTTTCAAAAATTTGAAAGCAAATTCGACCGACCTCTTCAACTTTTCTGTTCAAAAGATGAAAAATAATTATCTAAACTTATTTGGTTGAGTTATACATATGTCACAATATGCTTTAACTAAAAAGCCATATTTATCGAACCAGATATTTTCTTCTTTAACTACAAGACAAATACAAAAACTGAATTTTAACTTCAGAGAGAGATATGTTAGGCAAAAAAACAACAAAAAAAAATCACTTTTTCTATTGAAAAGTTTTCCAAATAAACCTAAGAAGTCAGTTTCTTTTTTACTTCAAATCAATTATTTGTTCGATTAATATATAGTTTTTATTTAAAAATCAGCTGAATATGACATACTATTTAAAATTTTTAATAGAAAATTATCACTAAGATAATGGTGTTGCCTTTGTAATTATTATTATTTATAATCGGCATAAAATAACTATATTTACAACACTTTCCAACAATGAATATATGCAATAACTAAGTATCTCTGACCAAAATTTATATACATAGAGATATCTTCCAATATAGGTTTCATACCAAAAAAATTATGGGTATTACAAAAATTCTGGTGACTTTTCTGTTGGTATCACTGTACGATTCCGTGTTCAGAGAGATATTCAAGGATTGAATGTTGGTTAGATTGCACAGCTAAAGGCTATGCAGGAGATAGTGGATGTTATTAGTCCTTCTCCTAATCAACCATTGAGATGTTGTCAACGCTAGTTAAAGTCTAAGTCCTCTAATGATGGTGGTTTGAACGTTGTAATAATTGCAATATTGGAATAACATAAAAACTTATTTATGATAAATGTTATATTTATATCTTTATTTGTCAATTAATCACAATGTACTGTGTGTGAGATGGATTTCTCTTGTTTTATATAACATAATTTCTACACGTGGTTTTAGTTGTATTATAACCATTTTACTAAGAATCGATATTCCTATGCTGTTACAAAAAATTAATAGCGAAAGTAATCAATTAAACTAACAAAACACACACATCACAAGCAGACGCGGACCCACATATAGGAGTGAGTAAAGCGGGGCATAATACCTAAAATTTGAAATCCGATCCGAATCTACCTAAAATAAAAGGAACCGAACCGAATCGAATCCGACAAAATACCCGAACGGATATTACATCATGAAAGATTAGGTATCCGAATCCAAACAGGTAAAACCTAAAACTCAAATGAGTACCTGAAATACCCGAAATATATTATATAGTTTAAAAATAATTATATATATATATATATTTATTTACTTAAATATTCAAAATTATAATTATATATCTAAATATATTAAAATTTGAATTAAAAGAATAAAAAAACTAAAATATTCAATTTTAAAATTATATTATGATTTTTCTAAAAAAATTTCAGTTTTTTAAAAAGAATTAATAAAAATATCCGAACCCAAATCGAAATAAGACATTTTATAAAAACTGAATCCGACCCGAACCTGAAATATACCTAACCGAACCCGATCCAAAATTTTAAAATACCCGAACAGGTTTTATATGTGTAAACCCGAAAACACGAAAGCCGAAAGGACCTGATCCGAACCCGAGCGGATACCTAAATGCGTAGCCCTAGAGAGAGGATCAATTGACACCTCTTAAAACCTGGAAAAAATAAATGATATTGAGGTTCATTCACTCACGTGTGCTGCAACTAAAAGGATATAGAAAGGTCATTGATCCATCATAATTATTGGGGTTTAAGTGTGCTGCAACTAAAAGATCAGTGTAAACGTCTATGCACCAAAAATGTTAACAATGCTGCTGCAATTTAGGAGAGGAGTTATGTAGAAACATACGAAAGAAAATTAGACATCTTGAATACTTACAATGGCAGGATTCATGGCTGGTCCAGTGTATTTAGACCCAAGGACAGCAAACGAGATGGTTGCAAGAGCAAGCAAGAAAGTCTTAGCAAGCAATCTCCGTGGACCCTTGAGGATAATTAGCAAAACCGCAAAAGTAATACCAAAACGTAAGATGGTTTCTGCAATAGCTCTATTGTGCACATCAACCAGAAGGGAAGGCCCAGCAATCATACCAATAGTGCACGGTCTCTGTTTACACTATTGGAATTAATAATTTTGAAGGTCTTGATGCATATTGAGAAGAAAAAAAAGAGTTGATGAGAAAGAGTCAGAGGCAAAGAAAATAATAGCCATTAGTGAAGATGAAAAGAATGCAAATGTTAGCAAGATTCTGATGCAAACAGCAGCTGACAGAAAAGACAGTTCACGGAGAGAAGCTGAGATCGAGAATCAGATGTATCTTGATTGTGAAAAGATTCTCGTTGATGCATATTACTACCGGTGATTGCAGTCTCCTTTCTCATTTGTGTTCTGAACTAAGCAAACAAACAACATATACTATTTCAATGGGTCTAATGTATACTCTTGCAATCAGCTCATGTCTATCGATGTTTTCAGGTTAACTTCTCAGACTGAATATTTATGCCTGGGACTTTTACTTTTATTTTATCTATTGATGGTTCGTCTGTTATTGTTTGTTAAAATCTCCTATCCATACTAGGCACATGATCAAGCTATAAGATCAATGATATTAAGCCACAATGACACTTGGATGGCTTGTGGTGTTAATGGAGGCACAAGAAATATTTTTAAAATTTCAGACCCTAACTTGTGCCACCTAAATGAAAAGCTCAAAATTCTATAATTCAAATTTACTTTCTGCTGTCATGATAAGGATCATCTTCCTAGATTGGAAAATTTTCTCATCTCATCGATCTCAACTTTTTATGCTAATCAGTTTTTAGGTCCAATCCTTTCTATAATTAAAAAGCTTTCTCATCTCACCTTTTTCCTTGATATGTTGTCTGGTCAGATTCCATTTTCCATTGGAATACTTTCTCGTCTCACCACTTTTTACATTTATTCTAACTAGTTTTCCGGTCATATTCCATCTTCTATTGGAAAACTTTTCCATCTAACCGATCTAATACCTTTCTTCTAATCAGTTTTTCGGTCCAGTCCCTTCTTCTATTAGAAAGTTATCTCGTCTGATCAATATTGACCTTTCTTCTAATTAGTTTTCAGGTCCAATACCTCCTTTGATTGGAAACCTTTCTCATCTCACCACTCTTGACCATTCATATAACCATTTTGAGGTCAGATTCATCTTTCCTTGGAAACCTTTATAATCTGAGAACACTCGACAATTCCAACAACAAAATCGGATGTCAAATTTCTAGTTGGTTTATGGACGCTACCAAACTTGGAATACCTGGAACTTTCCAACAACACTTTCAACAGTTTCGAAATATCCACAAAAACATGGAAATTTCTCTATCCGGGCACCATCTATGATGAAGCACTAGTATGGCTTCAACAACAACTTCACGGACAATATTCCTTTTTCTATATGCGCTTTGCATTCCTTAATCACTCTTGATATCTAACAACAACTTTAATGGTTCAATCCCTAGTTGTATTGGAAATATTAAAAGTACTCTATCAGTTTTAAACCTTCGTCAGAATCATCTTAGTGGAGGTCTTCCACGGGATATATTTGATGTTGAATGTAATCGAGTTTATCTTAGGAATTTGTGTAAGTTAGTAACTATATTTTCGGTCACATATGTTTAAGATAGAGTCATGACTTTTGAAATATAAAATCGTGACTCTATGATTAGGTTTGTGTCTATTAGGTTTTGAGTAAGGAGATACAACTCTTTGTGATGTATGATTGTATTTTTCATTCTACATAAATACTCTCTTAATCATTTGAAAAATTGGTTGTGTGATTAATAAGAGTTAGTTTTTCACAAACTTTTTTTTCTTTTCTTCTACTCTGTTTTGCGACTTAAGAACAGAGCAACAACAACAAATCTACTTGTTGTGTTATCGATCAATTAAGGAAGCTTCGACTTCTTACATGGTATCAGAGCTATGGAGGGGGCAACACATCAAGTAATTTTGATCTTCAATGGAGAAGCATACGGATTTTGGAGATTAAAATGAAAACAATTCTAAAAAAGAGAAAGCTTTGGGATGTGATTGAAAGTGGAGCAGTTATGGAATCGACAAGTACAGCCACACCAGAGAAAGCAAAGGAACAAGAAGATTTGACTATGAATGATATGTTGGCGCTGCAAATCCTTCAAACGGCAGTTACTGATTCGATTTTTCCAAGGATCGCTTCTGCTACATGTGCGAAGGATGCATGGACCGCATTAGAATTGGAATTTCAAGGAAGTTCTCAAGTCAGAATGATCAATCTTCAATCTATTCGAAGAGAATATGAGAATCTGAAGATGATGGAAGGCGATAGCATCAACACCTTCACAACAAAACTAATCGATTTGGGAAATCAACTTCGAATTCATGGAGAAGAAAAAACATATTATCAAATAGTGCAGAAAATTCTAATCTCACTTACAGAAAAGTTTGATAGTATCATGGCTGTTCTTGAACAAACCAAGGATCTAACTACACTCTCAGTTACAGAGTTAATCGGCACATTAAAGGCTCACGAGAAACGTGTAGAAATACGAGAAGAGCAATCAACTGAAGGAGCATTCTATGGAGAAAAATCTGTTTCAAAAGGAAGAAACAAAAGTGGAAACAAATACCATAAGAGAAACGAAAAATGGTGTGGTATTTGTAAACGTGATAGTCACAATGAAAGTGATTGTTGGTCAAAGAAAAACAAGAACAACGAAGCCTCGTCACATAAGGATGTGAACAAGGAGAGGAAATGTTTTGTGTGTGATAAGCCGAGACATATGGCAAAAAATTGCATACTTTGAAAGACCGAGAGAGCGGATCTAAGTGTTGAAGTGACAGAAGATGACTCCGATGATGAGAGTCACATGCTGTTTAGTGCTATTGAATAGGAAACATCATCAAATGTTGATGATGAAACATGGTTAGTTGACAGCGGCTGCACCAACCACATGACCAAGGAAGTTTCATACTTCATCACTCTTGATAAGAGTATTAAAATACCGATCAAAGTGGGGAATGGTCAAAGAGTATCCCGGCTGGAAAGGCAAATATCCAAGTGATGACAAGGCAAGAGAGGAAGATCATCAAAGAGGTGTTTCTAGTGCTGGACTTAGCAAGAAATTTGTTAAGTGTTTCGCAAATGGTGTCAAATGGATACGGAGTCATGTTTAAAGACAATCGATGTTTCATAGATGATCCTCAAGGAAGAAGGATATTGAATATCAAAATGAAGCACAAGAGTTTTCTATGTAGATGGAATAAAAAAGAAGCAAAAGCGTTACTTGCACATGAAGAAAACGACAACAAACTAAGTCTCTGGCATAGGCGATTGGGACATGTTGGTTTTGACAAGTTGGAGATGATGCAAAAAATGAAAACCGTGGACAATATTTCCAAATTTGAAGACACAAAAGAGATATGTGAATCTTGTGAAATGGGAAAGCAATCAAGAAAGAAATTTCCTAAGAAGCCTCAAAAGAAAGAAGTGAAGAAGATATATCTTCCACCGAATGAAAACAAATCACAAGAAAATCATCATCCACAAGAACAAGAGCCACAAGTGCTAATGGATATTCAACCTGAAGATGAAGATGAAGAAGACACTCCAAATAGACCAAGAAAGTTTCGATCTATAAACGAAATTATTCAACAAACAGCATAGATGGCTCAAGCACATCAAGTTTGTCACATGATAAATGAAGAACTTAAATTTCTTGAGGAATCCGTGAAGAGCAAGCAATGGAGAGACGAAATGAAGGAGGAGACTCAAATGATTGAAAAACATGGCACATGGAAATTACTCACCAAACCAAAAGTGCGTGAAGCTGAGCAAAAGGGACTCATAAAGCTGAAGCATTGCCCAGGAGAATCTCAACTTGCAGATATTCAAACCAAGCCTTTGTACACAACAAGATTCGAAGAACTAAGAGAGAAGCTTGGAGTCAAAGAGAAACTCGCTTAAGGAGGAGTGTTGAATGTAATCGAGTTTATCTTAGGAATTTGTATAAGTTAGTTACTATATTTTTGGTCACATATGTTTAAGACAGAGTCATGACTTTTGAAATATAAAATCGTGACTATGATTAGGTTTGTGTCTATTATGTTTTGAGTCAAGAGATACAACTCTTTGTGATGTCTGATTGTAATTTTTATTCTACATAAATACTCTATGAATCATTTGTAAAATTGGTTGTGTGATTAATAAGAGTTAGTTTTTCACAAACTCTTTCTTCTTTTCTTCTACTCTGTTTTGCGACTTAAAAACAGAGCAACAACAACAAATCTACTTTTTGTGTTATCAATCAATTAAGGAAGCTTCGACTTCTTACATTTGAAAGTTTAAGGTCACTTGATCTTGGTCATAACGAACTTGTAGGGAAACTACCAAAGTCTTGATACGTTTCTCTTCTCTTGAAGTTCTGAACGTGGAAAGCAACAAAATCACTGACACATTTCCGTTCTGGTTGAGTTCTCTTAAAAAGCTGCAAGTTCTTGTCTTACGCTCCAATATATTCCATGGACCTATATATCAAGCCTCGTTCCCTAAGTTACGAATCATCGATATATCGCATAATCACTTCAATGGAACTTTGTCATCAGATTACTTTATCAAGTGGAAAGCTATGTCATCACTTGGAACAAATGAAGACCAGTCTCACCAAAAGTACATAGGAGATAGCGTATTATTACCACGATTCAATGGTTTTGATGAATAAAGGTGTAGACTGGGAAGTAAAACGTATTCTGAGAATCGACATACAAATCAACTTTTCAGGAAACAAACTTGAAGGAGAGAGATTCCAAATATCGGTATATTGAAAGAGCTTCATGTGCTCAATTTTTCAAACAATGCTTTCACTGGCCACATCCCTTCATCTATGGGAAACGTCACAGCTCTTGAGTCACTTGATTTTTCCCAAAACAAGGTTTCAGGAGATATTCCACAAGAGCTAGGACACCTCTCATACCTTGAGGTCATGAACTTCTCTCATAACCAGAAGAAGATCTTATATCACTAACCCCAAAAATAAGAAACCCCGAACCAAAACCAAAACCCAAATTCAAGATTTTTTTCAAAAAAATTCTTATAGAGCAAAATCTTTCATTTTGGTCTGTTCAAAAGTCATCATGATGATGCTTATTTTAGAAACACAGCGAATGAATATAATACAAGAGCTTCATCCTCCACGGGGTTCATTGAGCAGCTTGAGTATATCATCTTCCTATTAACTTTCAACAGAGATAAACCTGGACAAGATCAAGCAGACAAGCAAAACCAGTATGAGATAATTTTGTAATGTTTTGTAATTATTTTATATGTAAATGTGATTTATGTCAAGATAAATTTTCTTTTTACCAATATTCAGTTAAAAAATTTTCTTCAATTTTGATATAATTTATTTTACTTTTTTGTCAACATTGGACCACAACTGACCGGTTCATTAGCCAAGTTCATACAAAATGTAGGCAATTGGACTCGATCCCTGGATGTGTAAATGCGCCTGCTTTTAGTGGTATTACGACATACCACTAAACTAAAGACCACATGCGATATAATTTATTTATATTAACATACTAAAACAATCAGTAGAAAATAAAATAGGTGGCTGCATTAAATTTTATGTGCAAAATATAAATTTATACAAAAAGAAAAATCTTTTCAATCAAATAATTTTAAGACTATATATTTAAATGATTTTTATCTTAAGTTATTTATTAATCTTTAGGAGTTAAAAAACCAAATCAGTTTAGAGTTTCACATTTCAGAACAAATGTTGTTTTGTTAAAAAAGCTCAGAAGAAATATTAAAAATGACTTTAACAAAAAAAAGGAAATAATAATAAAAATCATATGGAGATTTTAGCTGCATAACACTTTCGTTATGTTTTTTTGTATATCTGTAATTGTTATAACAATATTGTTTTTTTCGTCCCTATTAGCTACTTAAGTTTCTATACTTTTTTCTTCTGTTCAACTATTTTAACCAAATATACAGCCTTACACACACTTCCGCAGCTATGGCTTTTTTCGTTAAAATCGCATTTTGTCAATCAATTACATTAGTAGTTTACTATTATCTGACAAAAATTGTAGAATACATAATTATAATATTAGTTCACTACAAAAAAAGTTGTGTTATTGTGATAATTTTATTATGACTATGAATATTAGTAATTAATTGTAACGAATTTTATTTATTATGAATCATTGTAATGTAACGGTTTGTGAAAAAATTGTTACTAAATTTATTCGTCACAAGTATATTATGGCATTTTTGTTACCAATATGCATTTGTTACACTTGTATTATAACTATTTATAAATCATCATAACTTTGTAACAATATTGTGACGAAATACGTATTATTGTAACGAAATATTATGTATCAATACAAAAAAAATCTTATAGATGTTGTGATATATGTTAAAATTATTATAATATAGTTTTATTAACAATTTAATGGACAAAATTCAATTCATATCTAACCATTTCCTCTAAACACCTAACAATATCATGTGAGGCAAATATGATTCTCTAAAATCAAATTCGGGTGGGAGAATATAGCAGATGTGATACTCAACCACTTGATCAAATAAATTTTCAATAATAGTGTACTTTTATTAACTTTGATTATAATTTATTAAGTTTTTTATCAATCATGTAATTTATTTTATTTATAATTGACATTAACTATGAAGCTTGCTCGTGTCTAGCGGGTTAAGATTTGTAAACCACTCATCAAGAAGAAGTTTCATATGTTTCATTGTAATCATGTGTTTGGAAGGGAACATTTGTTGAAAATAATATCATTCATTTTCGTATTGATATCTAAATAAACATTTTTTAATTACTTAAATATCTTCAACTCTTGCAAAATCTAAATTATCACATATCTAATTTTGGAAGCTATATATATATGTGTTAACATGGGAGATTTTTAATTCTAATAATTTTGGAATTGTTTTCACCCAAAATACGTATTATAATAAATAAATAATAATTTTCATTTTCAGTACCTTTTATAAAAATATATAATGCAATCATAACATCTCTTACAAAAAAAAAGGCCTAGCAACAAACGTAAACCGAGAATTACACAAGTAAAGATAAATCTAAGAAAAATACCAAATAAAACCAAGTGAAAGTGGTTTAGTGGTTTCTATTTGAAAAGAAAGTTGTTTAGTTGTTCCAGGTCAGAGCTCAATTCTCCTCAAATGAGGAATTGATAATCATTTCCATTTGGTCATCAGATGTCTAAACTTGAGCCCCATCCGGCGCTCGAGAGGTTGACTTATGCTTCGGCCCATACTCCTCTTGGTTAACAACAAAAAAGCAAAATTTTGAGTTGAAATTAGACAAATGGTTGATTAACCACTTAATTAAGTATTTTTAAAAATACTTTCAATTAATTATAAATCATCATCATTTTAACCATTAACTTAAAAAGATCACATCAATTACAACTCTGTTTTTTTTAAAAGGGGGAAGTGTATTTGGATGATGGGTGATTAAATTCTAAGCCTTCTGTTTAGACAACCTCTGACAATTAATTGGACAAACCAACTTTATGAAGTTTCCTATACGTAACTAAAGCCTAAAGTGAGACAAAATGTGTGGAAAATTCAATATAAATCCAACGCAAACACTTATAAGTCTTTATGTTTCAAATGTTCGTAGGAAGACTAGTATGTAAGGAGGTTTAAAGAAAGAAAAGAAAAAAGACTAGTCATAGTCAGTGAAGCTGTGTTGGATCTATCTTCCTAACAAAAGTCAGACATCATATACCTAATTAAAGACTTTTAAATTATATTTTCTGGTTGGATTATCTTTGTTGAATAGAGTCTATTATTATGTATATAAAGGGATTGGCTTGAGTTTACTTACCATTACACTTTCAAGTTTTCTTTTATACTCTTATCATATCATAAAAAAGAATGAAAGGCTCATGGAACTCACCAAGTATCATTCTTATTACTTGTTCTTTCTTCTTCTTTTTCATTTTTTGCAGCTGTGTTTTCCCATAATTAAGTTTTGAACTTCCCATAATTAAATATTGAACTATTCTAAAAAGAAGTCTTAATTAAAAAGTGAGACTCTATTGTTCTTTATGAAATTTCCTGTAACTAAAGTCAGACAAAATGTGAGGAAAATTGATAATAAATCCAAAGTAGAAAGACATACGTTTCAATGTGAAGAACATTTCGTAGAAAGACAAGCTGTAGTTAAAGTCAGTCAAGCTGTGTTGGATTTATCTTTGTGCAGTAGAATCTATTGATATGTATATAAAGAGATTAGCACGAGTTTACTTACTATTCACACTTTCAAGTTCTCTCTTTCTTTTATATTCAAGAGAATTAAATTAGCTTAAAGAAGGATGAAAGGCTCAACAAGTATCATTTCTATTACTTTTTGTTTTTTCTTCTTTGTTTTTGGAGATGTTTTTGCCTCTCCTAATAGTAAGCACTTGTGTCCTCCTGAACAAAGGGATACACTCTTCGAGTTCAAAAACGAGTTTAAGATTGGAGAGTGTTATTCTTATCCGAAGACTGAGTCATGGAAGAATAACAGTGATTGCTGTAATTGGGAAGGTATAACGTGCAACGCCAAGTCCGGGGAACTGATTGGGCTAGACCTTAGCACCAGCTGCCTCCATGGCCAATTTCATTCTAATAGCAATCTGTTTAGGCTTAAAAACCTTCATTTTCTAACCACTATGGACCTTTCTTTTAATAATCTTACTGGTTCAATCCTTTCTTCGATTGGAAAGTTTTCTCATCTCACTAATCTCGTCCTTTTTTCTAATCACTTTTCTGGTTCAATTCCTTCTTCGATTGGAAATCTTTCATATCTCACCAAAATTAACCTTGCTAGAAATCAGTTTTCAGGTCCAATCCCTTCTACGATTGGAAATCTTTCTAGTCTCACCGATCTTTATCTTTATTCTAATCAGTTTTCGGGTTCAATCCCTTCTTCGATTGGAAAACTTTCTCATCTCACCAATCTCTATCTTAATTCTAATCAGTTTTCGGGTTCAATCCCTTCTTCCATTGGAAATCTTTCTCGTCTCACCGATCTCTATCTTTATTCCAATCATTTTTCGGGTTCAATCCCTTCATCTATGGGGAACCTCATATCTCTGGAGTCATTGGTCGTTTCCCAAAACATGTTTTCCGGAGAAATTCCACAAGAGTTGAATAAACTTTTGAACCTTAAATGCATGGACTTCTCTCATAACCAGCTTGAAGGTCTTGTACCAGGGGGCTCTCAATTTAGAATGCAGCCTTGCTCTTCCTTTGAGTATAACAAGGGACTTTTTGGCTTTCCTCCTGATGAATATTGCGGAATTATTCACACCCCAATATCAGAGGAAGAAGACGTGATTAGTTGGAAAGCAGCAGCAATAGGATACGGACTTGGTATTGTCTTTGGATTTACTGTTGGATACATATTGTTTTCTCGTTTCTTTTCTTTTTCTTTTGGAAAGTAGTTTTTTTAAAAGGACGTTTCATCTTATCACACTTGCATTTTGTACAAATTTCAAACATTGTCCTCATTTTAAGTCAGATTTGGACTTGTGGGTTCAGTCTTTAGTCAAGAATTGAACTTATTAAAATAGCTTATAAGTTTCCTAATATTTTCCTGCCAATTATTTTTGCAAAATTCACAGAAAACTTTCAAAAAAAACACTTATTCACTTACTATGTTCAAAAAATTACATAGTAAATCGTCTTTAAAAATAATCTTTATAGCTCAGTTAACAGCTCAGGTTGACATCATAGTCGCTAATTCATTAAGCACAAAAAATTGCTTTCAAGACATACATTCGTTAATCATGGTATCAAATACAAACAGAGAACTACACACATTATCTTTAAAATTCTAAGAAAAATAGCAAATAATTATCTTTAAAATTACATTAATTCTAAGCAAAACAAAAAACTTAACAAGACTTAGTTTATATTATATAAATGGCTGCTTTTAATGGTATACCACATGTCACTACAGTAAATGTCACCTGCAATATAATTTATTTATATTAACATAGTAAGACAATCTGTAGAAAATAAAAATAGGTGGCTGCATTAAATTTTATGATAGTTAATATTTTGTATATAATAAAATTATGGAACTGAATATTTTATTTTTACATGAAAAATTAATGTGCAAAATATTAATTTAACAAAAAAAAAATCTTTTCAATCAAATAATTTTAAGAATATATATTTAAAATGATTTTTAACTTAGATTTTTTAGTAATCTTAAGGAGTTAAAAAATCAAATCAGTTTAGAGTTTCACATTTCAGAACAAATGTTGTTTTGTTAAAAAAGCTAAGAAGAAATATTAAAAATGACTTTAACAAAAAAAAGGAAATAATAAAAAAAATCATATGGAGATTTTAGCTGCATAACACTTTCGTTATGTTTTTTTGTATATTTGTAATTGTTATAACAATATTGTTTTTTTCGTCCCTATTAGCTACTTAAGTTTCTATACTTTTTTCTTCTGTTCAACTACTTTAACCAAATATACAGCCTTACACACACTTCCGCAGCGGTTTTTTTTCGTTAAAATCGCATTTTGTCAATCAATTACTTTAGTAGTTTACTATTATCTGGAAAAATTGTAGAATACATTATTATAATATTAGTTCACTACAAAAAAATTGTGCTATTGTGACAATTGTATTATGACTATGAATATTAGTAATTATTTGTAACGTTTTATATACAATTTTGGCACGAATTTTATTTATTACGAATTATTGTGATTCTATTCTGTAATGGTTAGTGACAAAATTGTTACTAAATTTATTCGTCACAAGTATATTGTAATATTTTTTTACCAATATGCATTTGTGACACTTGTATTATAACTATTTATAAATCTTCCCAACTTTGTAACAATATTGTAACAAAATATGTGTTATTGTAACAAAATATTATATAGCAATACAAAATCATTCTTGTAGAGGTTGTGGTATATGTTAAAATTATAATAATATAGTTTTTTTTGACAATTGGATAGATGAAATTCAATTTATATCTAACAATTTCCCCTGAACCTCTAACAATATTATGTGAGACAAATATGACTCTCTAAAATCAAATTTGGGTGGGAGAATATATGGCACTCAAGCACTTGATCAAATAAATATCAAATAATAATGTACTTTTATTAACTTTGATTATAATTTAATAAGTTTTTTTTATCAATCATGTAGTTTATTTTATTTATAATTGACATTAACTATGAAGCTTGCTCGTGTCTAGCGGGTTATGATGTGTAAACCACTCATCAAGAAGAAGTTTCAGATGTTTTATTGTAATCATGTGTTTGGAAGGGAACATTTGTTGAAAATAACATCATTCATTTTAGTATTGAAATCTAAATAAACATTGTTTAATTACTTATATAACTTCAAGTCTTGAAAAATCTAAATTATCACATATCTAATTTCGCAAGCTATATATATATATATATATATATATATATGTAACATGGGAGATTTTTAATTTTAATAATTTTGGAAATTTTTCACCCAAAATAAGTATTATAATAAATAAATAATAATTTTAATTTTCTGTGAATTTTATAAAAAATATATATATAATGCAATCATAACATCTCTTATATGATTATTGTGTAGCATATTTCACAAAAAAAAAATAAGAAGAAGAAAAGCGTAGCGTTTTGAAAGAAGAACTTTATGATAATACTTATGTACATCATATGCCATTAGAGAATTATGAAAAAAAGAGTAGATTTATGGAAAGATTCATTTGGTAAAATTTTATATATTGATTCTCTACAATCAATCCTATGATTAAAAAAAATACACAAATATACAAAACATTCCTTTATGTTTTAAATTGTACAAAATTCCCATTTTTTAAATCCTTATATGAAATACTTCTTTTTGAGAAAATATGGCATTTCGTGTAAATGCATAATATAGAGTATTGTCCACGATGGACAATAATACTGTCTACCGGACATATATAGTAATTTTACGGTGGACATATATTTGTTGTGTACGGTGGACATCTATATGATATACCATGGATATAACATACAGTTCTGTCTATGGTAGGCATTTATACGATCCATCGTGGACAACGATATTGCAAATGTATGCTACAAAAATGGGCATTTTGTTTAACCGAAACATAAAAAAGGTATTTTCCACAAAGTGAAAAAAAGCATTTAGGTAATTAAAAACATAAAAAGGGCATTTTGAGTGATATTCTCTTAGGAAAATTCTTTTGAGACTAAAACAAATTTCTTTTGTAGTAATATATATTTATATATTTCGAGACTAAAAAGAAAGATTAATTATCTATAAATCCAACGTAAAGGACATTTCGTAGAAAGAGTAGTTGTAGTTATAATCAGTCCACCAATGTTGGATTTATCCTTGTGGAGTAGCATCTATTATTATGTACATAAAGAGATAGGCTCAAGTTTGCTTGCTATCACATTTTCAAGTTTTCTTTTAATAATGAAAGGCTCCAAGAGTATTATTCCTAATACGTTTTCTTTCTTCTTCTTATTCATTTTTGGATATGTGTTTGCTACTCCTACTAGTAAGCACTTGTGTCATCGCGAACAAAAGGATGCACTTCTCGAGTTCAAAAAAGAGATTAAGATCGGAAAGTGTGTATCTATTGATGGTATTGATAATGCTCATCCTAAGACGGAGTCATGGATGAACAACCGTGATTGCTGTAATTGGGAGGGTATCACGTGCAATGCCTAGTTAGGGGAAGTGATTGAACTAAACCTTAGCCACAGCTGCCTCCAACGCCAGTTTTATTCCAGTAACAGTCTTTTTAGGCTTCAAAATCTTCATTTTCTAACCACTCTGGACCTTTCTTTTAATAATCTTACTAGTCAAATCCCTTCTTTGATTGGAAATCTTTATGATCTCACCACTCTATACCTTGGTTATAATCAGTTTTCTGGTTCAATTCTTTCTTCGATTGGAAACTTTTCTCCTCTTACCTTTCTCTCTCTTTCTTCTAATCAGTTTTCGGGTCCAATCTTTTCTTCAATTGGAAACTTTTCTCATCTCACCACTCTCTACATTTCTTATAATCAGTTTTTGGGTCCACTCCCTTCTTTGATTGGAAAGCTTTCTCATCTCACCATTCTCAGCCTTCATCATAATCAGTTTTCGGGTCCACTCCCTTTTTGGATTGGAAAGCTTTATCATCTTACCAGTCTCAACCCTTATTCTAATCGCTTTTCCGGTCTGATTTCTTGTTCGATTAGAAAGCTTTCTCATCTAACCACTCTCGACCTTGATTCCAATCCTTTTTCGGGTCCAATCCCTTCTTTGGTTGGAAAGCTTTCTAATCTCACCACTCTCAACCTTCATTCTAATCAGTTTTCAGGTCCAATCCCTCCAACGATTGGAAACCTTTCTCATCTCACCACTCTCAACCTTGATTCTAATCAATTTTTGGGTCTAATCCCTTCTTCGATTGGAAACCTTTCTCATCTCATTAATCTGTACCTACGTTATAATAAGCTCTCAGATCAAATCCCTGCTTCGATTGGACATCTTTATCATCTCACCACTCTTGACCTTGATTCTAATCAATTTTCGGGTCCCATCCCTTCTTCGATTAGAAACCTTTCTCATTTCACCAGACTCTCCTTTTCTTATAATAATTTTTCGGGTCCAGTCCCTTCTTCAATTGGATTCCTTTCTCATCTCATTGATCTCTACCTTGATTTTAATTAGTTTTCGGGTCCAATCCCTTATTCGATTGGAAACTTTCTCATCTCACCAGTTTCGACCTTAATTCTAATCAGTTTTTGGGTGTAATCCCTTCTTCAATCGGAATGCTTTCTGATCTTGTCATTCTCGATATATCCAACAACAAAATCAAAGGTCAAGTTCCTGGCTGGTTATGGACGCTACCACACTTGGAGTACCTAGGACTTTCCAACAACACTTTCACCGGTTTCAAAAAATCATTGAAACTTGGTAAGTCTTCTAGCAGGACACAATCTCGAATGGAGCATTTGTTAGGCTCCAACAACAACTTCACGGGAAAGATTCCTTATTTTATATGCATCTTGCATTTTCTTAGAACTCTGGATTTATCTAACAACAACTTCAATGGTTCAATCCCTAGTTGTATGGGAATTCTCAAAAGTACTCTATCAGATTTAAACCTTCGTGACAATCTTCTTAGCGGAGATCTTCTGGAGGATATATTTCAAATTCTAAGGTCACTGAACGTCGGTCATAATCAATTTGTAGGGAAACTTCCAAGATCATTGAGCCGTTTCTCCTCTCTTGAAGTTTTGAACGTGGAAAGCAACAAAATCAGTGACACATTGCCATTTTGTTTGAGTTCTCTTAAGAAGCTGCAAGTTCTTGTCTTACGCCACAATATATTCCACGGAACCATACATCAAGCCTTGTTTCCTGAGTTACGAATCATCGACATATCACATAATCACTTCAATGTAACTCTGTCATCAGACTACTTTGTGAAGTGGAAAGCAATGTCATCACTTGGAACAAATGAAGACCAATATTCCAATAAGTACATGGGATCAAACTATTACGAGAATTCAATGGTTTTGATGAATAAAGGTGTAGAGATGGAGCTTGTACGTATTTTGGAAATCTACACAGCAATCGATTTTTCGGGAAAAAAACTTGAAGGAGAGATTCCAAGGTCCATTGGTATATTGAAAAGGCTTCTTGTGCTCAACTTGTCAAACAATGCTTTTAGTGACCACATCCCTTCATCTATGGGAAACCTCACAGCTGTTGAGTCGCTGGACGTTTCCCAAAACAAGCTTTCAGGAGAAATTCCACAAGAGCTAGAAAACCTCTCATACCTTGAGGTTATGAAGTTCTCTCATAACCACCTTAGTGGTCTTGTACCAGGGGGCACTCAGTTTAGAACGCCGCCTTGCTCTTCCCTTGAGGATAACATGGGAATTTTTGGCCCTTCTCTTGACGAAGCTTGCGGATAATTTACACGCATGTACCTAAGAAAACATTGGAATCAGAGGAAGAAGAAGAAGAAGAGGTGATTAAAAGCAGAAGCAATAGGATTTCGACCTGGTCTTATCTTTGGATTATCAATTGGATACATATTGCCTTTCCCACAGAAGCATGAGTGGTTCATGAAAACTTTAATAAGGTAATGAGTATGTTAGGAGACTTTAGAAGAAGAAGAACATATTCATTTGTTTCTTAATTGCTAATGTTTTCTTTAATATTTGATCAGACGATTTATCAAAAAAAAAAGTTTTAAAATAAACCTAATTCTGCCCGAATTAGAAGACACATACTGAACTAGAATCAACATAAATACCCGAATATCCTAGATTCTTTTTCTCGAAAACCCATATCGAACCTGGACCGAATGAGTAACTGAATACCTAAAGTATAATTATATATCTATAAATTATTTTTTATATATTAATATTTTAGTAAATTAATATATAATACTATGAATATACTGTTGGAAAAAATCCTAAAATATTAGTAATTTTGAAATCAAAGTAACCAATATTAGAAAACCTTTATTAAATTTTGGCATTTTAAATTTTTTTGGTAGGTTTTTTTGTTCACTATTAATTAAATTAAATTAAATTATAGAAAATAAAATAAAACTAAATAAAATCATTTGTTTTCATTCTTATAGATATATGTAACTTTTTAAAAAAAAAATTATAAAAGTTGAAAAAGGAAAAAAGAAAAAAACTGGTCGCTGGTCAGTTAAAGTTGTCGTCCCCATCAAAGGGATGCACTTCTCGAGTTCAAAAACGAGTTTTATATTGAAAAGTGTTATTTTTATTATGGTATTAATGCTCATCTTAATATAGAGTCATGGACAAATAACAGTGATTGCTGTAATTGGGAGGGCATCACATGCAATGCCAAGTCCGGGGAAGTGATTGAGCTCGACCTCAGTAACAGCTGCCTCAGCTGCTTTAATTCCAATAGCTTATTTTTTAGGCTTCATTTTTCTAAACGAGTTTTCAAACAATAATGAACATTAAAGTAAAGAATTTAGAAAACTCACCAATTAGATAATTGTTATTGAGATTTTTGGCAAATAATTGAGTGTAATCTACGAATTCGAGACCCAATAAATTATTTGGCAAATGATCAGTTGTCTTTACAAAAGTAGTGTAGACAAATAAAATCTTCTATTTATAAGAAATGGTTTTGAAAGAATTAGTTGATTCACACACTTGGAAATTACTAATTATCTTAGTACATCCCTTTCGCAAAAGATGACCAAATTTCCAAGCAGGTTTTTTTTACTGTTTCATGAATTTTTGAACCCTAAAAAGAACAAATTTTTTTTTTGTTAAAATTTTGATAAAATCATAGAAATGTATAGAAAATATTGATAGATAACAACTTACTTGATCATCAAGCAAAATTACTTCAATTGCCTGGCCATACTCTTTGGTAAAGATTTTTCAGAGTCGAATGATCTTGATTTTGATTTTCCATTGTTGACTTATTGGTTTAAGAACTGAGATGGAATGGAGAACCATTTTTAAGTATCAAATTTAGTTGTATTTTTTTGTTTATGCATTTTGTTGACAAAAAATTTGTATCACGTCAAACTTATTTAGAGGATGGGAGACATTTACACCAAATTTTAGGCTATAGTGATTGTGGTTTAAAAAAAAATTATATACATTAGCAAAAAATGTATAAATTTTTTGTCTGACAAATTACTGATTTTAAATGTATATTTCTTTATCCTTTCGTCTAACAAATCCGCAATTTTTAAAATATATACAATTTTATGAATTTTGGTTAATAGTCAAGTTTTGTTATTTTTTTTTCTAACAATAACAAAAAAGTTGTTGTGAAAAAAAAATTTCTAAAATAATACTATTTTTTAAATAGTTGAAATTTTGTTAACGTTTAAATTCAAATTGGATTCCAATATTAATCAAAAAATATTTTAAAATAAATGATAATTTTAAAATAGTTGAAATTTTAAATTGCTGGAACTGAACTCATACCTTTTTATTATTTAAAATTAGAATAACAAAATATAAAACTATGTTAGTTTCAAATACTAATTCGAAATTAGAATAACATATCGAAATAGAATACTAACTTCAAATAATATAGCAAAAATTATATTACTTTTATAAAATATACCAAAATAAATGCTAAATACAAATTTTTAAATTTAAATGTATTTTTGATTTAGTAACAATAAAACATTATAAACAATACTAATTTCAAATATTTAATTTCAAATTCTGTTATCATTATGGAATATACCAAAATAAAGGCTAAATACAAAATATAAAATTTAAAGTGATTTCGGTTTATTTGAAGCTAAATTCTCGGTTGAATTAATTATATTGTTATTGAAAGCTAAAAAACTGATTTCCATTTATTTGAAGAACAATATGTATATAACTCTTAAAAATTGATATATTACAAGATATGTGTAATATAAATAAATCAGTTTATACAGGTCACGTGTTCTCTATTTAGTATAGTTTGCTTTATTAGATTAGTAAGTATAAATAGTTGAGTCTATGTTTACATTAGAGTTGGCTAGATGTTTATGATTTATGTTTATATTTACGTTTACATTTACGTTTATATTTAGATATATAAATCACCATAATTATTTCAAACAATATTAAAGTGGTTATTATAATTATATGCTTTGGACAAATGTGATTTCGTACCTCATAAATAAAAAATAGTATATAATTTATATGAAAGAAACCTGACTAGTCAAAAGTAGTCTTCTACACGAGCATTGGAATATTGGATATGTAGAAAATTGATAATAAATCCAAAGTAAAAAGACATACCTTTCAATGTGAAGAACATTTCGTAGAAAGACAAGCTGTAGTTAAAGTCAGTCAAGCTGTGTTGGATTTATCTTTGTGCAGTAGAATCTATTGATATGTATATAAAGAGATTAGCACGAGTTTTCTTACTATTCACACTTTCATGTTCTCTTTTTCTTTTATATTCAAGAGAATTAAATTAGCTTAAAGAAGGATGAAAGGCTCAACGAGTATCATTTCTATTACTTTTTCCTTTTTCTTCTTTGTTTTTGGAGATGTGTTTGCCTCTCCTAATAGTAAGCACTTGTGTCCTCCTGAACAAAGGGATACACTTCTCGAGTTCAAAAACGAGTTTAAGATTAAAGAGTGTTTTTCGTTTTATGGTATTGATTCTCATCCGAAGACTAAGTCATGGAAGAATAACAGTGACTGCTGTAATTGGGAAGGTATAACATGCAATGCCAAGTCCGGAGAACTGATTGAGCTAGACCTTATAGGCAGCTGCCTCAATGGCCAATTTCATTCTAATAGCAATCTGTTTAGGCTTCAAAACCTTCATTTTCTAACCATTCTAGACCTTTCTTTTAACAATCTTACTGGTCAAATCCTTTCTTCGATTGGAAAGCTTTCACATCTATCCCGTCTCGACCTTTATTTTAATCAGTTTTCGGGTCCAATCCCTTCTTCGATTGGAAATCTTTCATATCTCACCAAAATTAACCTTGCTAGAAATCAGTTTTCGGGTCCAATCCCTCTTTCGATTGGAAAGCTTTCTCATCTCACTATTCTCGACCTTGTTGAAAATCAGTTTTCGGGTCCAATCCCTTCTACGATTGGAAATCTTTCTAAACTCAGCTATCTCTCCCTTATTGATAATCAGTTTTCAGGTTCAATCCATTCTACGATTGGAAACCTATCTAATCTCACATATCTCTACCTTGGTTCTAATCAATTTTTAGGTCCAATCCCTTTTTCAATTGGAAATCTTTCTAAACTCAGCTATCTCTACCTTGAGGATAATCAGTTTTTGGGTCCAATACTTTCTTCAATTGGAAAGCTTTCTAAACTCAGCAATATCTTCCTTGTTGAAAATCAGTTTTCAGGTCCAATCCCTTCTTCGATTGGAAATCTTTCTAAACTCAGCTATCTCCCCCTTTCGTATAATCAATTTTCTGGTCAAATCCCTTATTTGATTGGAAATTTTTCTCTTCTCACCACTCTAGACCTTTCTTCTAATAACTTTTCTGGTTCAATTCCTTCTTTGATTGGAAAGCTTTCTCATCTCACCAATCTCTATCTTTATGCTAATCAGTTTTCGGGTTCAATTCCTTCTTCGATTGGAAAGCTTTCTCATCTCACCAATCTCGATCTTTATGCTAATCATTTTCGGGTCCAATACCTTCTTCAATTGAAAAGCTTTCTCATCTCACCACTCTCAATCTTTATTCTAATAATTTTTCGGGTCAGATTCCATCTTCCATTGGAAATCTTTCTCGTCTGGACACTCTCGATATTTCCAACAACAAAGTCGAAGGTCAAGTTCCTGGCTGGTTATGGACACTACCAAACTTGGTGAACCTAAGACTTTCCAACAACACTTTCACCAGTTTCGAACGATCATCAAAACATGGACAGTCCTCTGTCATCACACGATCTCGAATGAAGCATTTTCTTGGCTCCAACAACAACTTCACAGGAGAGATTCCTTCATTTATATGTGCCTTGCATTCTCTTAGCACTCTTGATTTATCTAATAACTACTTTAGTGGTTCAATCCCTAGTTGTATTGGAAATCTAAAGAGTAATCTATCAAATTTAAACCTTCGACACAATTTTCTTAAGGGAGGTCTTCCAAGGGATATATTTGAAAGTTTAAGGTCGCTGGACGTCGGTCATAACCAACTTGTAGGGAAACTTCCAAGATCTTTGATCCATTTCTCTTCTCTTGAAGTTTTGAACGTGGAAAGCAACAAAATCAATGACACATTTCCGTTCTGGTTGAGTTCTCACAAAAAGCTGAAAGTTCTTGTCTTACGCTCCAATATATTCCAGGGACCCATACATCAAGCCTCATTCCCTGAGTTGAGAATCATCGACATATCGCATAATCACTTCAATGGAACTCTGTCATCAGACTACTTTGTGAAGTGGAAAGCAATGTCATCACTTGGAGAAAATACAAACCTGACTACCGGAAAGTACATGGGAGATAAATCAGGCTACTATGAGAATTCAATGGTTTTGATGAACAAAGGTGTCGAAATGGAGTTTTTACGTATTCTGAAAATCTTAACAGCAATCGATTTCTCGGGAAACAAACTTGAAGGAGAGATTCCAAGGTCCATTGGTACATTAAAAGAGCTTCATGTTCTCAACTTGTCAAATAATGCTTTTAGTGGCCACATCGCTTCATCTATGGGGAATCTCACTGCTCTTGAGTCGTTGGATGTTTCCCAAAACAAGCTTTCAGGAGGAATTCCACAAGAGATAGGAAACCTCTCGTACCTTGAGTACATGAACTTCTCCCATAACCAGCTTGGAGGTCTAGTGCCAGGGGGCACTCAATTTAGAACGCAGCCATGCTCTTCCTTTGAGTATAACATGGGACTGTTTGGCCCTTCTCTTGACGAAGCTTGCAGAAACATTCACACGCCAGTCACCAAGAAAACGTTGGAATCAGAGGAAGAAGAAAAAGAAGCAGTGATTAGTTGGATAGCAGCTGTAATAGGATTCGGACCTGGTCTTGTCTTTGGATTATCAGTTGGATACATATTGTTTTCTCCATACAGGCGTGAGTGGTTAATGAACGCATTAATAAGGTAAATGTTCTGACTTTTGAATGAATACGTTAGGAGTTGAAGAAGAAAAAAATATTAGAATGACATTAATTAGATTAACTTTCAGAAATGGAATTATATATACATTTGTTTCTTAGTTGCTGATGGTTTGCTTAATATTTGATCAGGCGAATCTTCCGTATGAACACGAGATGAGTGCAAACCAACAACAAATAGATGATCCAAATCAACGATATATACATTTGCTCTATCTTTGTATACTCTATAAGCTATTTGATTAACTGATTCAGTGTTCAACGTTAAGAAAATATTAGATTCCTCAACCCATCTGAGTAAGAAGATGCGTAAATTTGTTGTTCAATGTTCAACACTCTTTCTTATCTTCTCCAACACTATGTTACAGGACTTCCGAACAAAAGTAAGGCCCTTTGTTGCGAAAATAAAATATTAAAAATATATATATTTGGGCCCTAAGTTTTCTTTAAAAAACAATTTTCTTTGGACGACAATTTTTTTTTAAAAAAATTGTACAATATTTTACAACTGGGCTTAATTTTGTAGAGTCTTTAACTTTTTCAGGCCTAAATGTTTATCATAATTTTTAAAGAAAAAATTGTATAAAAATTTCAAATGGGCCTTCCTTTTTTTGGGCCCTGTTACGGATCCAATGTCACACGTGCTAAAATATGGTTTTGTTGACTTACCAGTGCGTTGACAAAAACATCGAAGCGTGTTGTTCCCACAGTCACAAACACTAGTCTCTTTGCATTCTCTGTATCTTCCATCTTATATCTACTAAAATAAGGGTCCTCAGAATTATACCTCAATATATGAACTCTGAAAAACCAAATGAATTAAGTAGCTTTTGGTCAAGTCACTTTCTCTAGTAAAGAGGTCATAAGTTCAACTCAACATGAAAAAATGATTTACACCTTAGAAATAGTATTATAACCGTAAGGCTGGAGACACAGAAGGAGACACAAATAAAAAAAACTGGAACTCCTATGATTTATTGAAAAAAGAAAAAAAACTAACCGAATTCGGTTCGAATTAGAAGACTCATTCTGAACAAGAATCAACATAAATACCTAAACAGATTCTAGATTCTTGCACATGAAAATAGGCTTGAGTGTTCAGTTGAATGGTTCAGGTTCGGGAAATTAAGTTCGGGTTCAAGAAATTTGTAATTAAAAATTTACTGTTCGATTCGGTTCGATTCGGTTTCCGGTTCGTATTCAGTTTTATTTTTTTTATAAAATAAGTTATATTTATGATCAAATTATATTTTTATTAACTTTTTGACAATAAAATGTAATAAAAATAAAAATAATTAATTAATTTTAGTTAAATATGGTGCATTTTTTGTATAGTAAAGGCATGTCTATATTTTTAATTAAAATATTAGCTTTTTGGAATCGGTTTTGAAGATTTTATTCTATTCGGATAATTATATATATCGGTTTGGAATCGGTTTCGGGAATATCGGTTCTAGAATTTTTGCTCAGTTAAGGAATTATGCCCAGACCTACATGAAAATCCAAGTGAAACCTAAACCGAATCAGTATTCAAAGTATAATTATATTTTATAAATTATTATATATATTTAAATTTTAGTAAATTAAATTTTTAAAATTACGAATATACAGTCAGGAAAAAAATTCCGAAAATATTAGTAATTTTGGATCAAAATAACCAATATTAGAAAACCGTTATTAAATTTTGGCATTTTTAATTTCTTGGTAGGTTTAAGATTTTCAAATAATGTAGATAAAATTATCCAAACCAAATCAAATGGATGAGTATCCGGATACAGATCGGTTCTTCATATATGCACTCGAACCAACCTAAACCCAAACAAAATCAATACCAAATTCGTCTTAAGTCACTAAATTTAAAAACCCGAATCAAAACGCGAAATGTCCAAGTCTACTCAATGCAATATATTTTGAAGCCATTGAAGTCAAGCACTTTGAAAAGTCAGGAGAATAAAGACTCATTAGTGAAAAGTGAAAACTCAAGGATTAAGATAAAGTGTAGTATATTTTTTTAGAGCAAAATCTTTCATTTTGGTGTGTCGTCATCATGATGATGTTTAAATCAAAAGCATAACAAAGAGCACAATTTGAAGCTTATAATAAAAGTAAGGGTTTATGTTGTCTCCATAGCTTGAGGACCGTCTGAGTTGCCATTGCTTTCATTTATCAAACCACCTTCAGTTTTTGGTGTTCTCTCTGCAAATCCCTCTAGCAGCTCCTGACAATCTGCAGCAGTGGCCATAACAGCCCAACTAGCTTTCCCTTTCCAGCAAATGATGGCTATTGTTGACCCATCCACTTTCACCGGTTCTTCACCTGCGGTTACCACAAAACCATAAAAATTCACATCCTAAATTGATCAGATGTAGATATACTAAGACCAAACGATACACACCATTGCTGAGAATCACCACGCAACTTCCCATTACAAGGTCAGTTGCTTTCTGAGCCAACTGTGGATTGACCAAATCTAGAAACTTTATCGATTTGTATTGCCGAAGATGTTTGAAGTCTGCCATTGAAGTATAAAGCACTTGTTTTGTTATGTATGGAAGGATCACAGGTAGTCCCTCTGATGATATAGGGAATGGGCAGTGTGCTTGAACCTTATTTTGATGATTGTCTCTCCTTCGTTTCATTTACTCGAAAAATTAAGTTTTGTCACTGCAGCTTGCGGTTAATCAAGCGAATGACAAGTGAAGAAGAGAACTTTGTACTTACAAACATCTTGAGACCAACTGAAGCGATCTTAAGCTGCTGTCCGACAGCAAAATTCAACTGAAGAACTTCCTTAACTGATTTTGAAACATAGTAGATCCGCTTAACACTACTTGTGTCTGTGTTTCTAGCCACGAGATGACCATACCGTAGAATTCCTTGATGCCACTGACTACTTTTTCATCTTACAGGAAAACAACAGGGTCAAAACCTTTCCACTTCCCTTGCATCG